>JAUIMM010000089.1:0-1200000 GCA_031769625.1 Taudactylus pleione
GTGGAAGAAGGGAAACCGGAGGAAATAGGTAAGCAAACCGGAATGTCCACCGGACGGACAGAGCATCCACCAGAGACGCCTCTTCATCTCTTGTGCGAGACCTGTACACCGGCAACTTGTTGTGCAGGGACGCCATGAGGTCGATCTCTGGAAACCCCACCTGTCCATCAGTAGTTGAAAAACGTCCGGGTGCAGGGACCATTCCCCTGGATGAACGTCCTGGCGACTGAGAAAGTCCGCCTCCCAGTTTAGCACTCCCGGGATGAAGACAGCTGATATGGCCGGAAGATTGCACTCCGCCCATACCAGGATCCGAGACACCTCCACGAGAGCCGCCCGACTTCGGGTTCCTCCTTGCCGATTTATGTAGGCTACGGTGGTAGCGTTGTCCGACTGGACCTGCACTGGGCGACCTTGGAGAACCCGATGTGCCTGCTGGAGAGCATTGAAGACCGCTCGGAGTTCCAAGATGTTTATGGGAAGCTCGGCTTCTGCCGGAGTCCACCTGCCCTGGAACAAGTGAGGACCCGAAACTGCTCCCCAGCCCCGAAGACTGGCGTCCGTTGTCAACAGGACCCAATTCGCCACCCAGAACGGACGACCCTTGTTGAGATGGGTCGTCTGCAACCACCGGGCAAGGGACAGACGAACCTCCGGAGTGAGCACTATCGTCTGGGATTTTAGAGACTGAGGCAGTCCATTCCATTTGGACAGGATCAGGTGCTGCAGAGGTCTGGAGTGAAACTGGGCATATTCCACCATGTCGAATACCGACACCCATGGAACCCAGTAACCTCATCGCCGAGTGCAGAGACACCCGGCGGCTCTGCAGACAACTGCGCACCCTCGACTGTAAGGCAGAGATCTTTTCCCCCGTCACAAAGATCCTTTGCTGTCCCGAGTCCAATAAGGCTCCGAGGTGCAGAATCCGCTGAGACGGGATCAAGGTTGACTTCTGCCAGTTTATCAACCAGCCGTGCCGTTGCAGTAACGAAATGGTCAGGTCCAAGTGGCGGAGAAGGAGCTCCGGAGAGCCTGCCACTAAGAGAGGGTCGTCCAAGTACGGCAACATGTGGACTCTCTGCAGCTGCAGGAAAGCCGCCATGACCGCCATCACCTTGGTGAAAACACATGGTGCTGTCGCCAGTCCAGAAGGTAACGCCCGGAACTGAAAGTGGTCGTTGCGGATTGTGACATGCAGGTAAGCGTCCTGTATGTCCAATGACACCATGTAGTCCCCCGGTTCCAGCGCCAGAATGATGGACCGTAGAGTCTCCATCCAAAACTTCGGCACCCGCAAAGATTTGTTGAGAGCTTTGAGGTTGAGAATCGGACGAAACGACCCATTGGGTTTCTGCACCAAAAAGAGATTGGAATAGAAACCCTGGCCCCTCTGGAAGAATGGAACAGGCACTATAACTCCAGCCTGGAGCATAGTGTGCAAAACCTTCCGCAGCTCCGTGGCTTTGTTCCGGTCTGATGGTAGATCCGTGTTGAAGAATCGAGCCAGGGGTCTGTGCCGGAAGGAGAGGGCATACCAGTGTGAGACCACCTCGAGAACCCAAGTGTCTGTCGTGGTGACCTACCAACACCGGGCGAAATGCAGCAGGCGGCCTCCCACTTTGGGATCCCCCAAAGGGAGGCCCGGACCGTCAGGCCGCAGGCTTGTCATCTGACTTAGGGGCCGGACGTCTGGTACTCCAGGCCTGCTTCCGGGGCTTGGCCGATTTCTTGGGGCCAGCCTGTCGGGGAAAGGACTGTGCCTTAGGCCTGCCCTGGGCCCTATAAGGCCGAAAGGACGGAGTACCTGAACGAGAAGGAACAGCAGCCGACGGGAGACATGCCGATTTAGCTGCCGCCAGCGTGGCTACAATCTTGTCCAGGTCCGGACCGAAGACAACTTCTCAGTTAAAAGGCAACGCCTCCAAACCCTTTTTGGAATCAGCGTGCGCCTTCTAGGATCGCAACCACAAGGTGCGCCGAGCAGCCACAGCTGCCGAAGAAATAAGAGACGCCAGGATACTAATATCCAAGGCCGCTTCGTTGATATAAGTGGCCGAATCCCGGAGATTGCCGATCAACTCCGTCGGCTCAGTCGAAATCGACGGACGCCTCCAACGTATCAGCCCAGCGCTCCATAGCTCTGGCAACCCAGCAAATGGCCATAGCTGGCCGCGCTGCCCCCCCCCCCCCCCCGCAAGGGAATAGACAGACTTCAGGCAGATCTCCACCTTGCGGTCCGTAGCATCCTTGAGGACATGGATGGCATGGGTAATGTGGCACTACGGAAAAGGCGTATCACATGAGAATCCACCTGTGGAGGGGATTCCCACTTAGCAAAATAATTGTCCGCAAACGGATACGCCACTGCTAAACGCCTTTGAGGCGGATATCGTTTGCCTGGCTGTTTCCATGCTTCCTCTAGGTGGTCAACTAATTGTCCCGAAAGAGGAAACACTGTGGTATCTCCTTTAACATCCTTGAAAAAAAGGCGTATTTGGACTTTGATACCGGAAGCTCCTCATCCTCAATAACTAAAGCAGAATGGACTGCACGAATAAGGCCAGGTATATACACCTTAGACTTAGCATCCGACTCTTTAGGACGGGGAGGTTCCTGGTCAGAAAGATCCAGAATCTCCCCATCGTCGGTCGTCCCGTCGTCGTCCTCATAAGGAGCAGACAGAGACGCCACCGGCCGCATCACAGACTCCCCTTGCAACACTTCTGACAACTGCTGTACAGAGCTTGTTAACGAATTAACCCACGCAGGCTCATGACCTGAGGAGGGGAAACAGGGAGACTGTGGGGTACCATTAGTTGTCTCGGGAACCCCTGCATGGGTGACGACACCACTGACTGCTGGGACAAACCCATCTGAGTGAAGGCAGGCTGCGGAGCTAACTGGCCCACGAGGGTTGTAAGCGCTTTGGCAAAACAAGCCCAGGGCGGCTCCTGTACCGGAGCCGTGACCGTAATCGGTCGCGTCAACGAATAACACCGTCGACATAGTCCCTCCGCACTACCGTCCCCCTCCGCTATAGGTACCTTGAATGTAGTACATAAAAGCTGGAGAGGAAAATCACTTTCAGACATAATGGTAAGTATGTGACCCCTCTCACTGATACTCGTTAGTATAGTGTGAGACCACCCTGCAAGCACCGCACCGCAAAGGCTTTAGCAGAAAGAACAGGGACAGTTAAATGCTGACAGATAGAAAATAAAAGTACAGGCAGCAGACGCTAGCATAGGTTACATACAATGCAAAGAAATCAATTCCTGCACTATCAGCGCTGATCCTCAACTACACAGACTCAGAGCCTGGTAGGACACAGCGCTGCAGACACAGACCTTAGGGCCAGTCGGCGTGTGCAGAGAGGGTTGTGTGCAGCGGGGGAGGCGCCGGCTGTGAGACAGGGAAGGCGCGCTCCCCTGGCATGCATTTAACCCCTGGGACGCCGCAGCGCTACCGCTCTGCCGCGGTCCTGCTGTCCCAGGGGGGTAGTGGAAGCGCAGTTTAGAACCTGGCTCCACGCTGCAGCCAGTCCCCAGGGAGCCCCCTGCCTGGGGACTCTGGACCATGTATCAGCGGGGACCCACCTGCTTACCTTGCTGTCCCCCTTGATTCCGGCCATGGTCCTGAACATCTGGGGTCACCGCTAGCTGTGACCCCAGATGCCTACCAGCATCCCTGGATCAGTACCGGCGTTCTGGTACCGGCAGGGGTGTAGGGAAGACAGCATGGACATCAGAACTGACTGTCCATGCTGTACTTCCAGATGTGCAGCCACAGCTGCATTGAAGAAACTTCAGGGGCTCTTCATAGCCCCCCTCTAACAGGTGCATCTGACTCCGGCCGGGCACCAAACTAAACTGAGATGCCTTGGCTCGGGGGCGGGGTATAGGAGGGGGACCCTAGTGCATCCTGGGAGGCTGAAACTTAACTATGGTGCCCGATGCCTGACGTCATCACCTATACCCCAAGGTATCCTGTGGATACCCTATGTACCCTGAAGTGAAAATATCTGTGCAAAAGGGGTGAAACTAGCAAAACAGTTTTGGGATAGTCCAAGGTCAATGTTCTCCCACACCATTTGTAACCAAAGCAGAATGGCTTCTTTTTCGGAAGTACTGTCTTGTTATTTAATAGCCAAAACTTGTGTTATTGGAAGGGCACCCTGGCAAGTTGGTTTACAAAGAGAGTGCCATCATTTTGGAATAGATAGCGATATAGATTAGATTTATACAAATTATAGTTATATACATACACACCTGTATACTCATATGTTGCATCTAGTGGATCTATCCATACTGTGATACTTTCTGTAGGGACCAATTTTGGATTCTTGATTATATCTTTTATCTCATCAGGTAAAGCTCGATTCCAGGTGACTGGATCCTTGTCATCTTCATCGAGCTGCTCTTCAGTGTTCACCTGTAAAAGAATAGTAGCAACTCTGTTAACAGCTGTCATCAAATACAGTGCATCACTCTGCCATCAAATACAGTGCATCACTCTGCCATCAAATACAGTGCATCACTCTGCCATCAAATACAGTGCATCACTCTGCCATCAAATACAGTGCATCACTCTGCCATCAAATACAGTGCATCACTCTGCCATCAAATACAGTGCATCAATGAATTTATGAACAGAAGGCACATTCCAAAAATGCGTAATTAGCTTGTGACAAGATGGAGTCTGTGTCTTCTTCCTGGAGTGCTGAGGAAATATGGATACAGCTATTGTTTACTCCTAAACCACGTGCTTTCTGGGAAAATTGCACCTATACTTTCTATGATGCTTGTCAATTCTGATCACAGCAGCTCACTGTTCAGCAAAGGGAGGCAGAAAGCCTGAGTTATACTGTATGCTTAGTTTGCCTCCATAACTATGTACCAGGACTGGCTGAATACCTTGATTCTACTCACCAAAGCACAGTATATTTACATTTCGGATACTGTTAATATACATTTGGCAATGCACTTTGCAACCTGAATTAAAGGGTGTGTGTCAACAAAATTCCATGATACCATAAAAGGAATGCCATGAAATTAGACATTAGTTTCATTTTAATGCTTTTTTAGATCAACAGGTCAATAAATTACACTTTTTTATAGCAATAAGTCAAAAAAAGGGATTTTTCACCTTCTAATGCTAAAAAAAAAAAAAGGTTGCCTTCTCTAAAGGAATTTGAGGTGTACAAATGGATATTTCATATGTGCTCATCTGGTGCACATTCAATGCACACTCTTAAAGCCTGCTAAATAAGCTCTAACGCTGTTAGAATATAAAGTGGAAGGACCTGTACAGAAACACCTTATTACATATCAGTCTTAATGGTGCTGTCAAATGTTCACCAAGATGACATAAGGTGCCCACACACATAGCGATCTGCACACGATCCCACGTTGTGTACGATTTCCCCTGAACTCTCCCCTGGCAGTCCTACTCACGATTTGGAGTAAAAAATGTCCAATCTGACTTAAGATCTATCGTGCAGCCAGTGCTTGTGTCCCAGATTGGCAAATCTGCCCCACAGCACGGCAGATCTGAAGATGCGATGTACGACGAGTGGGGATGCGCATTGGCATCGTGATAATGACTGGACACTCACGATTTGGCCATATTTTCACAATTTGTCGACACGATTTGTTGAAATCGGGTAAAATATCGCTGTGTGTGGGCAGCTTTAGAGAGCTACCTTTGCCACCGGGAGAAGGTAAGTGACCACTGGGCCACCAGGGACCGTTTGTTGACAGTTTATCATGTCAACATATCATCTGTGTAGACATGATAAATGTGAACATGGTCAGTGTCCACCTGATGACCGTCGACAAGTCATGATACACCCATGTAAAATACCTATAGAAAAAAGATCAATGAATCATGTTACCCTGTGTGTACCGGTTTTGTGTGTTTTGAAAGTAAAATATAAGAGATTAGTTTATTATGCTAACAATTGAAGCATTTAGAGATCAATCCAATTAGGTGTGAAGGGGAAAATTGCCGTGGCAACTACATATACAAGCCGGCAACGTCACTGCAATTCGCTCCCCCTCCCCCGGCGGCCCGATCTTATCCTGGACATTTATGCTTGCAGCCCTTGCAGAAAATGTGTGAGTCCGGGCACGAGTAATTCGCACCTAATTGGATGGAGCCCACAGAAGAACACGTATCGGTTACAAACTACAGAAAGATACCTGGGTCGTTATGAACATGTACAGTTTTTCTGGCAGGGCCATAACCAGAAATTTTAGAACAAGAACAAAATTTGACATTCCAAGCCCTCAATTTTAAATAATATATATATATATATATATATATATATATATATATATATTTCCCAGATTTTGCTGCCTGACTACCAGATTTTGCAGTGAGGGAGGAAGCAGAGCCTCATCAGCTCTGGCGGAGATTTGTGCCTATAGTATTGCGGTCTTCATCATGCACAGGGAGTGCATGTGCTGAGTGTTGCCTGCGGTGACTGCTGTGCCTGCGTCCGTCCCGGCCTGCGCTGATCCCAGTTGTCTGTCCCAGTCTATGCTGATCCTCCTGTACGTCCTGGCTGTCTATCTACGGCTGCATAGAGCTCTCCGGTAGTAGGGTCTATGCGGGGCCAGGGATTGTGGAGTGGCTTCAGAGGGATAGTGGTGTGACCATGAAGGGAGGGGGGTTTTGTTGTACTTTCTGGCACCATTGTTTTATGTGAAATGTGGTCCGTTAGTACAGGAGGGTGGAGCAGGGGACCTGTGCAGAGTAGTGAGGGAGCCTCCATTTTACTGTATCAATTCAACTGTGACCATTTTGTGGACTAGTAGTGTGTGTATAAAGGTTGCATAACACACAAAGCTTTGCTCCTTACTCACTCCTGTAAATTTTTTTTTGGGGGGGGCGGTGGTCTGGCTCCTACAATTTCATCCTGGCTCCTAGATTTTAGAAAAACTTGTCAAGCCCTGCTCTAACCACCACAGATTTGCACTCTTTATCTCTCCCCTCCCGCCCGGCCCCAGTTAGAACACCGGTCAATAGTCATTAATGACTTCAACCAACTAATGACCATAATCATAACAGGCATGTGCGCTATGTTTTCTTTAAAGCAGGGGTGGCAAAGTAAAAGTTAATGTTTTCCAGATCTCCTGGCTGGTAGACAGGTGTAGTCATTACTAATTGACAAATATAAAAGATCCACAGGTGGTGCATCCAGTTAAGACCCCCATACACGGTTAGATTCAAAGTTGGAAAGAGGAGTTGGATGATTGCCCTTGAAATTCTTCCCTTGAAATTTTTCATAAGATGTGGTCAAATGGTGTTGGATTGATCGTTACGATCATAGGATAAGATGCATAGAAGTGTGTCACATCGTACACGATCGATTGGGATCTCTCTGCAAAATCATTTGATCTGCGATCCAACTAGACGGCGGGGACGCGCGTCGGGGTTGCAGGAGAGACAACTACATCTATTTTCAAACAATTGGTCTGTCCAACCTGTAGAAACTGCCAAAACAGTGTTAAAAATCGTCCCATGTATGGGCACCTTTACTAACCAACACATTTTTAAAGATCTACAGGTTATCTGACAAACATGGACAGTTAGGTGTCAGCATCTACTGTTGTGGCCAGGAAAACCCTCTGGTTATGAGCCTGGTGAACAGATGCTGATTCTATAAAGCGTTTGGTAAGGAGTTGGCCAGGATTGTTGGTACCAGTGGTGGAGTCCAGGATGTCAGGTGTCATCTAGTTTCGAAAGTTCCTCCACCAAGGGATCTAAGCTACGTTATAAGTAGTTGTGGTCCACTAAGCGTCCAGTTAACAAAACTGGTGACAAGCCTGCCGCAAGAAAGGACGGGCCTCCACCTGGGGGACACCAGTTTGGGAGGCTGGCATTTGATTTTCGCTGACGTTTGGATGGGAACCACAACAGAAGCTTGGGTCAAGGGTGTAGTCTCAAGAATATGCACTGACTTTTCAGACACGTCCTCCAGCGCAGTTCTTTTCCACAGGATTTGCAGCAGATCCAGGAAAGGAAGAGCTCTCAGTCAGTTCACTTCCTTATGGCTTCCAGTGTCATCATACCAGTTCCCGCATCTGAAAGAGGTTTCTACACCAACTTCTTCCTAGTGCAAAAGCCGGATGGCTCATTTCGGCCCAACCTCAATTTGAAGGCGCTGAACAGGTCATGGTAGTCATGACAGCGCACCTTCGAAGGGGCATCAGAATCTTGCTTTATCTGTACAAACCTTTTTCTCCTGGCCCAGCCGCCAGATGTCTGTGGATGATCAATTGGCAAAAGTCTACATTGATGCCTTCTCAGAAGTGCTGCATTTGGGAGCTCGGCTGCATTTCAGGGTTCAGCATGTCTTACTTCCGGCAGACAAGATTCAGGCCATGCAATCCAAGGTTTGCATATTTCTCAGTCATAGGGCCGTATCCAATTAGAGGCAAATAGCTGTAATCGGCGAAAAAGTGTCGCCTATTCGGAACTTCTCACCAAATTCAAATTGTCCTCTTCAATGGGAGGTCATCTATGTCTTCCCTCCAATCTTGATGATCCAGGTTCTCCGCAAGGTCAAATTGGAAGGTGGCACGGTTATCCTGGTGGCTCCGAATTGGCCGCAGCAGGTGTGGTACGCGGATGTTCTGGGCCTCTTCATTGACGTTCCTCTTGTGTGTCAGGATCTGTGCTTCCATCCAGATCAGGCCCATCTTGCTTTGACCGGGTTTCTCTTGAGACATCAGTCATGAGAGCAAAGAGGTTTTCCAGGAGAATCATCCTTACTATGCTTAAGCAAAGATTTATCTCCACATTAAGCGGACCTACTGGTGTTTGGCCAGAGATTTTAATCATCATTCCTTTCGGCTCTCTGAAGTCCTTGCTTTTCTGCAGGTGGATCTGAATTTGGGCATCTTTGAGAGTACTTGTCTCCATCCTGTCTGTACTCTTTCAACAGCAGATTACAAGGTTACCGGACGTACAGATGTTTTTATCCGTGCAGCGTAACTCTGGTGGCTTCATGGAATCTCTCTTTGGTCTCTCCAGATGGCTAATTTTGAGCCCTTTGACACAGCAGACATTTGTTGGCTAACATTGAAGACAGTCTTCTTACTTGACATTACGTGAGCCCAGCGAGTGTCTGACTTGAGCGCCTTGTCTTGTCGCTCCCCCTTTCTGATCTTCCATTCAGATTGGGCTGTCTTGAGGACTCAATTGGGGTTCCTACCCAAGGTTGTAGCTAGGTCCACATTTACCAGGAGATTGTGGTACCAGCTTTAAGTATTCCAGGTTCTTCACCAGAGGTGGCCTCTCTGGATGTAGTGAGGACTTTCTGGATTTACGAAGACATGACCAGAGAACTGCGCAGATCTGATTCTGTTTGTCCTGTATGATTTTCATAAGTGGGGCTGGCCAGCTTCTAAACAAATTTTGCCCAGGTGGCTTCACTTGATTATCCGCCACATCTACTCTGCGGTGGATCTTCCTGCCCCTGCTGTGGGAACTGCTCATTCCACTAGGTCCGTGGCAGCCTCGTGGGCAGCTGAACCTGGCGCTTCTGCAGGGCAGCTTTGTAAGGCTGCCACGTGGTCCTCTGCCAATACTTTCATTTGTGTCTATGCCTTTGATACATCTGCCTCCGCAGATGTGGCCTTTGGGCGACGGGTTCTTAGCACAATTCAGGAGTGTTGCCTCCCATAGGGGGGACAGCTTTAAGAAGTCCCATCATCCTCCCTGTGCCCCATATTGGAGGAAGAAAAGAGGATTTATGATCTTATCTTGATAAATCCTTTTCTTCGACTTCACAGGGGGCACAGGGCACCCACCCTGACTCATCTGGTTTGCGGGGGATAGTTTCTGTGATACCGGTTTGTACGCACCTTGCCTGTGTGTGTGCGCCTGTCTTTCCTGTCTGTCACTCCTTGCCGTGGGCTTGCTAACTTAACTGGCTGACCGTGGGTTGGGGGCGTGGTATAGGGCAGAGGAAGCCCTAAGCTGCTGGGTAATTAAATTAACTGTTTGGGGCCCAGACTACTCCCATCGTCCTTCCTATGGAGTCATCGAAAAAGGATTTAACAAGGTAAGAGTCCTCTTTTCCACCAAAAATCCGGCTCTAACTGGGGACACTGAGCGAGCACGGATTGGAGCTGGATTTTACCCCTTTTACACCGGAGGCTGGACCGGGGTTATTTACTGGGTCCAGCCATTCAAAACAGAACCGGGTCTTCCGTGACCCGGGACTTTTGGCATTAGTGAACACTTGGAGATTATGTCATATTCAAGCGCTACTGAAACAAGCCAATCCGCTGGTTTGAGGTACAACCCGGGTCATGCAGTTTACACCAGACCATTACCGGGTCGTTCCCAGGTTCAATCCTGGTCGCGACCCAGGTTATTTTTCAGGGACTCTTTTCTATTGAGGTAGACCCGGCAATAACCTGGATTATTTCGGCAGTGGAAAAGGGGTATTCGTGAAAGATGGCATGGTGCTTTGCAGTAAAAATGTGGCTCAGTGTCCAAGAAGAAAATTATAGCAAGTTGTGGGCTCACACTTACACTGCATCCGGAAAGTATTCACAGCGCTTCACTTGTGTGATTTCATTAGTTTGTTTTTTTTTATTAAATTTGCAAAAATCTCAAAAAAACTTTTTATACGTTGTCATTATGGGGTATTGTGTGTAGCATTTTGAGGACAAAAATTAATTTATTCCATTTTGGAATAAGGTTGTAACATAACAAAATGTGGAAAAAGTGAAGCGCTGTGAATACTTTCCGGATGCACTGTATAGCGGAAGCCACAGCAAGCTATTTAGTGCTGCTTTTGAAGGGAGGCACACTGCCACAAGCATTTTGTCCCATTAAATGTACAGGACACAGCCCAATCTCCCCCAGCTCTGAGGTAGTGCAGGATGTAGGTCTATTAACGACAGCAAATGTTAATGCATGGCAAGCAACACAACAGAAAATGCATCTTTTCCACCTGTTTATTACAGTAAGATCACTACACAAAATTAAATATCTGCTAAACATGGTGCATGATGCCTAGGGAACTGTACAAGGGGGCTGTTATTACAGGTAGCAAGTTAAAGTACTGACCTTCAGTGGAGAAGCTATTAATAGAACAAAAACATTCACACACTAAAGTGACACATGTAATAAAAACAATCCTGACGTCCCCTCATGGTCATTATTCAGGTCATAAATAATAGTAAACTAAGGAGTGTTCTAGAAAAACATTGTAAACCTTTATTCGGTGGAAAGGGGAGAAAGCAGTATTAACGCTGTAGGAAGTTGGACTTTGTCACCTTTACGGCACATTTCCGAGAGGTATTTCTGCTACATACAGTGTACATCTTCACTATTCTACACTAGTAAAGTGAGCACAAGGTCAGCCAGTTTCAACTCAAATACTTGAAGCCCTCTGCACACTTATGTAGAGGAGGTGGTCATTATTATTATGCAGTATTCAGAATTAAAAATATATAACAAAACAAAAAAAATCTTATTTCCAGAAGGGAGGATCTTTTAGCAATGGCTTTGGCAAGGCTCTTTTTCAGACCCTTATACAATGTACACAGGGCCTGATCCAGCAGTGTACGCTAGTGCAATGCTAAACGCAGATTCCAGATGTTTGGGAACCTGTGCAGGCCCCATTCTGTGTGTGTGCAAAATGGGTCCTGCTAACGCACTTGCAGCAGACTGGCAGTGATTGACAGTCTGCTGCCGTTTGTGGGCGGGGAGGGGGTGGCGATGCCCTCCATTTTCCAAAACGGAGGTGTGTTGCCGCTGTTGCGGGGGGAGGGAAGAAGCCAGGATCTCTGTCGGCTGACGGAGATCCTGGCCTCTTCCTCTAAGCTGCGGCGGCTTGCTGCGGGAGCCCATGGGTCACCGCAGCTGGCCGATGGTACACTAATTATCCGTTGCTTTGCTGGATAACGCAGCTTGGATAAGTAATGCACAGGAGGAGTGATGCCTCCTGTTGCATTACCATATCTGCAAGGATCGCAAGCGCAAATCTGCCTGCGTGCAGCTTTGCAATTATGATCCTTGCAGAATCAGCTTATCACATGATGAGTGCACTAGGTGTACATGAAAACACATGGCTGCTAAATTAAAAAAATAAATAAATTAATATTAATAATAAAACGCAGAATCATATTTCTCTTAATCTGGGGGAAAAGGATTTCATTGTTTAGCAAAGCACTAAAATCAGAAGATCCTTGTGGTAGAAAGCCATGCTTGGTAAAACATGTTGGCTGCCCAGATATGTAGGCGTTCTCTGGGGAGTGGGTCAGGCTAAATAAGTACATCATTTCAGGGGTTATATACAAGTATAGCACTATTCCTACACACTGTGATCCAAGGAAGAACATATATACAAATGGCAGGCTACCTTCCTGTTAACCATTTAGATAACTTTAAGGGTATAAAGGAGAAATAAACCAATTAAAAATCATGTCTACTTTATATAAACTAAGAATATAAGTCCATTTTAGATTTTATTTTTCTTGGGGATAAAATGTGCAAAAAAAAAATAAAAATGGGTCCTGGTATCACGTGAGCCACTGGAACACAGGCAAATGCTATTTTATTGCTCAACTTTTCTCACCTAAAGGTCAGTTTACCACACCCCTGAGGTAACAGTCATACGGAAAAATTCAAGTCAATGCAATGGACGTGGTGTGCCGTTCCGGAACAGCACATCGCACCATCCCGGCTTTGCAACTTGTGACGTTGGCACGACCATATGTGGCCGATTTGTGCTAAGGCGCAGCACATCACGCCAAATTAATACAAAGGAAAAGGGAAAGAGCTGCTGCACTATTCACTATCTGAAATATTTTTCTAACCCCATATTATAATCACGTACAATTCAATCACATCTAGGGGTACTGCCACAAATTGTATTGTTGCCAATATAAACTAGAACATACTCCAAAAAGAAAGGATTGGTTTTATAGTAGCGCACATGCATAGAGAGTAAATTTACACCAATAACATAACTTATTAATTACAGTAAAAGGCCTATTACTGTGACATATTAAACAAATAAGGTGAGAATCGTGAAAGGAAACATATTGACAAAAAAACTGATATTAAAAAGAAACACTGGGCGGAATTCAATTGTTTTCGCGGCTTCAATTGTTCCAGCTTTTCACGCTGATCGCGAAAAGTGCCGTTTGGGCACGCAAACAGGTCACTATGCGCAGATTTCAGCTCGCACCCCCCTGGGGCTGCGAGCTGAAATGGAGCGCTGGCAGCTGATCGCGCCCGACAGAAGCAACAAATGAATAGCTCCGTCGGGCGCGATGGGGGTTGGAAACAATTGAATTCCGCCCACTGTATCATAGTGTGCATGCAAGGTCCTTTTTTAAATTATTGGTAACCTCCCAGGAATTTGTTTTGTGTGTCGTCAGAGTATATAGTTAATTTGAATAGTTTTGTATACAAGAGTCCTTGTCTTCAATTACTTACTATTAATTCTATTAATAGAACTAATATGGCTTAGGTGTTTGAAATATGGTGATAAAATTCAACTGCTGACGTATTTTAAATATCCATTCCCAATTAGGATAGAAATCACTGATGTTATAGTGTCCACTATGAAATCAATATACCAAGATATATATCCAGATTAAGTTCTAAAATGAGATATTATTAATTAATAGTTGCTGTTGGCAGGAACCCCCGCACTATCAATTTGTACAGCAAATTACAGGTATCAATTTATGCTGCTGGCAGGTATTATCTTATGTATCTGTAATGACATATGCGGGCCCAGTATATTTGTATATTTATATATCAAATGCTGTTGGCAAAAAATATTTGCTCTATAAATTACACAAAAATGATCAGGTGAAATGGGACTGAAAATCTGATGGCTGTGTAGCCGCCGGTTCAAATTTTGACAGCGCTAGCCCGACGCGGAGGTAAGTAATCTAACCCTCCTCTCTCCCCCCTTAACCCTCCTTTAGGGGTGCTATCCCTAATCTCCCCCCTAGTGCCTAACCTTCCCCCGTTAGCGCCTAAACCCAACTCCCCCTCCCCGCGCCCTAAACCTCCCGGGGGGTCCCTAACCCTAGACTCCCCCCTAGTGCCTAAACCTAACCCCCCCTTTCACTAGCCTAACCCTCCCTGGGTGGGTGCCTAACCCCAAGTCCCTAAACCTAACCCCCCACATCCCTGGCTACATCGATACTTACCTCCGGCGCTGGACTATCGGTCCAGCGTCCTGTCGGGGTCCCGGCGTCTGGATTAACATAGGAGTTGGTGTTTCACTCCTTACAAGGGCTCTGTGTTTGTAATGTTCTTCATAGATCACATGCTGTTGGCATAAAACATTGCTCTAGAGTCTATAGAATATACAGCAATACACGTCTATCTAGACCGTGTTACAATAAAAGGTCTCTCTCTATCTTTTTTAAGGTGCTCTTTGTTAATGGTTTGTTAGGAGAATACAACACTAATTACAGCTCCTAAAAAAGCAAATATCATCTGAGAAAGTATTAGTAGACACTAAAATAAATATATCAGGGAATGGGTATATTTAAATTAAAATAAAGTTTTCAGTTCTATAGAATAGATTTGTATTTGATACATTATAATCTATTATATAATATCCACTGAGCTTATGGCTTGTAATGATAATTGCACAATCACAGGATTTCTCCAATAGAATGATGCACTTGTTGGCTAAATTGTATCCAACATAAATTAAAATTTCACTGAAGTGTATAACACACATCAATATATTGCTTCCATGGTTAGTAATATATTAAACAGTTCTTCATATAGTATTGATTACAATGTATCAAATAAGGATCTAGCTGAATTATATACTATCCACTGAGCTTATTGCTTGTGATAATTGTACACACAGCGTTCCCGCTAGGCTGTTTTAGCGGGGCGCGGTGCCCTGCCCTCCTTCTGGAGGGCAAAAAGCATCCTTCCCTCACAGCCTGCGGGTGCCGTCTTCACCCGCGGGTCGCAGTGTCCCACGGGTGGGGAAATGTGCGGTGACCCGGTCACCGCCGGCGAATAGACGCTGGGCGCATGCGCCCGACATCTATTCTCCCTGTCTGCAGCGCTTGGGGGCTGCCTGGCGTGTCCATAACAGTGACGAAAAGGGTGACGCGTCTTATAGACACGCCCCCTTTTCAATAGCCACGCCCCCTTTTGGGGTGTGCGTGCGGAAGCGCCTTCTCTGGCATCCTGCCTGCCGCCGGAGCTAGAGTGAACACTATTATTGATACACTTATTTAATAGTTGGTTAAAGTGTATTCAACAGAAGTGAAAATTTAGCTGTGCATACACTATACAATTATCTGTCAGATATCTGATCAATCTCGCTGGTTGGAATGAAAACCTGGTAGTGTATGGGAGCAATTGAAATTATTATTTCAAAAAATACATTGCATACACACTATAATACAGTGTGTTTCTTTTTAATATCACTTTTTTTGTCACTGCTTTTCCTTTCACGATCATCATCTTATTTGTTTTTAATATGTCACAGTAATAAGCCTTTTAACGTAATTAATAAACGTTATATGTTATTGGTGTAAATTTACTCTCTATGCATGTGTGCCATTATAAAACCAATCCTTTCTTTTTGGAGTACATCACGCCGAATTGAATTGGCCCCATAATTGGTTGATGCATATTGCAATGATACAATTCAATAGCGCATGATGTCTTCAAGGCCTGCAAGTAAATGCGCACATAAGTCACACTTACGGTAGCCCCAGGACCAAGGATTTTTGCATACAGCTCAGGGGGCGAAATTGAGGTGCAGTCATGGCGATATGATATGCTGCGACACATCACACACATTAACCCCATAAAGTCATGCTCCTCTGAGAATGCCCGCAGTAAGGGTTCTCTCCCTGTTGCCGGTAGCCTAATCCTACCAGTAAAGTGGTACAAGAATAACAGCCACACATGTGCGTAACAACTTGATCCAGGGGATATAAAACAAAACTTCTCCGGCTTCGCTGGTCGCCAATGCAGGGAAGAAAGGGTACAAAATAGGTCACCACCAAAAAAATCATTTATCTAGTGTTAACCTCTTGTTAAATGGAAAGAAGTGTACATAAAGACTCTCTCTGGCATTTTCTCCACTTCATAAGTATACTCACTAATCCCACAAAGAAAACTAAATTCTTAAACACACAGTTTGTGAAATGCTTATTTACATATTGATGAACAGAAGTTTAACTAGACTACTAATACAAGTTTAGGAAATGCTGGGAGCCTGTTAACTTTAGTTTTTTAAGGAATTTAAATGAACTCTAAAGGGTGTTTTCCCTGATCAATCTGCATTAAATAGTGTATTATCTATTTTGCTGGGGCAACCAATCACTTAACCTTAGTACTAAAACCCAATGTACACATTCAGCTTATTTTCAAAAGGAACAAAGGGCCTGATTCAGAGCCGGACGCTCTTTGAGAGCGCTCGCCCTGAATCAGGGCGTCCCTGTTTTTTTTTTTTTTTTTTTTTTTAAAGACCACCCACAGCTTTAGCGAGTGGCCAGGTGATGGTCGCGATGATCACGACCTTCGGGGCTTGCGACGAGACCCTTTTGGTAGGGTCTTGTTCCTGCAAGCCCCAGTGAGATTTCGGCTCTAATAGAGCCGGAAGCTCACCCACTGACATCGCTCGTGATGTCAGTGGAGCCGCCCCCAAACGGCAGGAGTTCCTTCGGGAACGCCTCCGTTTGACTAGCCACCCCACCTGCCGTCTCCAAAAAGGGGCAAGCTGTCAATCACAATCGACAGCTGCCCCGCTTTGGTGCGAGACCCGTAACGACGGAGCGTCCGTCGCTGGCCGGGTCTCACGCATGCGCCCCCCGGCTCCGGCATGCGAATGCGCAGTGGGGGACCATCGACCCGCTTGCGAGCGGTTCTGAATCAGGCCCAAAGTTCTTATTTTGATGGACACATTCTTGCTGAGTTTCTGAAGGGAATAAATGTACCTCAAAAGAAACATGACACAGGACAGTGTAAGCGACTATCTACAACTGCACTATGAGTACACAACTACAGATGTGTCCTCATACATCTAGCCTCAATACGGCACACAGTGAGACTTGCCTGGTGTGAGACGCCACGTACCCTGCTATTCTGCTAACGGCGGGTCTTTTCTTTTGCTGAAAATGCATCTAAGGGCCGGATTCAATTAGAGGCCAAAAGTGCTCTTTGGAGAAAAGTTTGACGATTTTGACTTTCCGCCTGTTTTCTCCATATTAAATTCCAGGATGATTTTGCCTAAGCGGAAACTCAATGCATTGTAATAGGCGGAAATGTATCTCCAACGATAGCAGGTGAAAAAAAACTGCAACAATCTTTATTTTGGGGTGCAAATGTGGGATAACAACTCAGAACCCTTGGGACAGCCCACCAAAAGGACAAAACAGGCAAAAAAAATAAAAAATTACCTCAGAACACCCCAAAATAGAAATTTTTGGGGCAAAAAAGTATAAAGTGGGGGGACAACTATAAAAACTAGCAAAATAGATTTCTTTGGCATGCTTTAAGGAGGGGCCAAGTGTTTTTGGGATTGCAGGGTTGTTTTTTCACAGTTTTTTTTTTTTTTTTTTTAAAGTTCACTTTAGAGACAAAAAAAAATATGCTAGCACCCATTTTCAAGTACCCCAAATTTGACAGGACTATTTATTTTCACAAAGTAATGACACAATGTACCTTTATTAGGGCTACTAGTACACATCTGTACTGATTTCCAGTGTCCGTGACTCTTGTTTTGGGGGTAGAGACTGATTTCCCCCAATCTATTCAGTACTTTCCGGCTTCGCCTGTTTTGGAATTGAATTAGGTGAAAAGCGGGGATGCGCATGGAAAGATTTCGCCTCTGAAACAGGCGCATGAGGTGGAAAGTCAGACAGGCAAAACTTTCCCAACTTTTCGCCTATAACTGAACACGGGCCAAAGTCACAATGCGATGCGACTAGGACACACAAGCAGACTCCAAGATTAACATTATATGCAACACTTGTATATCTGTGTGCACCAGAGTCTGTATATGAGGCAAAAAACGGAACTTGGAATTAAAAAAAGCTGCAGCGACTACATTGCAAATTAATCAGCACAGTTCCCCTGGTGTGTCCTAGTTGCTTCGCATGGAAACTTAGATGCATTTTCGTCGAAAAAAATATACTGGAATATACTGTAGTACTTAACTCTTACCTTTATTACTATACAATACTTAACCTTCTACAGACAAAATACTACAAGAAAAGGCAGGCTAGCAATAGCAACGGTATTCGTTCAGGAAGCCGGCGTACGCAATGCCGACCGCCGGCTTCCAGACTACTTAACCCCAGCGAGGGTAAAATGTCAGGCGTCTAAATCTAGACATCTGTAATTTTACCGACGCCCGGCATATCCGAAGGAAGGGATGCGGGCGCAGACAGGGGGGAGGGTTAGGTTTAGGGCTCCCGGGGGGTCAGGGTAGGGGGTTATACAGCGTTCTCCCCACGCTTTGCCGGGCGGTAAAAATCCCCCACCGCCCGGCACTGTAACATCGGCGGTGCAACCGGTGCATTGCACCGGGGCCCGCACCCACCACTAGTGTCCCACAAGTGTAGGGTAGACCGCAGTGAGTAGCGTTCTGCCCTACACAGAAACACACACAGCCACCAGTGGCAGCTGTGCGTTTGTCATAGCAGCGCAGCCAATGAGAGTCAAACAGACTCTGATTGGCTGCTGTGGCCACGGAGGGAGCCGGCTGGAGCTCACTCATGAGGTCCCATTCCGGCTCCTCCCGCAGCGGTTGACGGGAGAGACGTCAAGACTTCTCTCCCATAGTGCAGTGCCGGCCGGGAGCAGCGGTCGTCGGCTGGAGCAGGGATCAGGTAAGTTGTCTATTTTTTTTTCTTTTGTGAGTATGAGTTACTGTATGGGGGCACCGCATAAGGGACACTATTTGAGCCTGGGGGTACTGCATAAGGGGCCAGTCTGGGGGCACTACTTCAGCCTGGGGGCACTGCATAAGGGCAAAGCTAAACTACAGGGAGCAATGCATAAAAGGGAAAACTACAGGGGACACTATGAAGGGCACAAATACAGGGGGCACTGCGTAATGGGCACTTTTGACTGAGAGCCGGTGGGGGAGCAGCCAGAGACCTGTCGGGCTGGATTGGTAAGGGAGATAGCTCTTTTCCCGGCGCGCACATAATTAGGAAAAAAATGTCTGGGGAGAACACTGTTAGGGTTAGGCACCCCCGGGGGGAGGCGAGGCTTAGGCACGGGGGGGGATAGGGGGTGGGGGGGTGTTAGGGTTAGGCACCCTAAAGGAGGGTTAGGGGGTAAAATTAGGTTAGTTTATACTTACCTTTAGGATGATCGGGATTTCCTCCTCTGTCGGGCTGCCACGATGTGAACCGCTGGCCATACGGCCGCCGGTAAATCATACTGAATGCATAGCAACCACACACAGACTGTGCCCGTCTAAAGGCTGAAAGAAAATGCACACTGTACTGGAAATTTTAAGCACCCAGAATTAATTAATGGAATTTATTTAAGCATCAGATAATAATGATAACAACAACAACATTATTTAAGTGTTATTAATGGAGATTTTAGTGATTTGCATATATATAGATCAAGTAAAATTTACCATTTTAGGAGCGTTTCCAAGGTCATCAATTTTCATAATGAAGTTATAATGAGACACTGAAGGCGTTGTGCATTTGGCATATCATTCTAACATTTTAATTAAAAAAATTTCAAGCTGAGAAAGTTGGAGATTTTACTTTAGTGGCTATACACATACAGGTGTTAACACCTGTTAGAACTCATGCACAAATATTCCACAGCAGAGAACATACAAACGACACACAGAGTGCTAAGTCAGAAATTGAGCTCATGACCTCAGGGCTGTGAGTTAGTAATGCTATCCACTACTACAACCTTGCTCTTTATGTATGCTATTAATATGCGCATGATTGGTTTAGAAGCATGTTCAAGTTGTGCTTTTGTAAACATGCACCTATGACAAATATTTTCTCATACCCATTTACATACTTGTGTTGAAAACATATTTTAAGGGGATGATTCAACGGTTTTGTGGGCAGTGATAATTAATGGGCGCCGACATAGCTAAACCCGTCTAAACTAATGGGTGCAGAGTGAAAAGTGCCATTTGGTCACCAAAAAGCCAAAACTATTCGCACATTTCTGCTCGCCACCTCAGAAATGTGGGCATCCACAGTATTGCATCCAATTAAGCAACAAATGAATTGCTCCGTCGGGCGCCCATTACTTACCAGAGCGCCCCAAAAAAAACAATTAAATCCCCCCATACATGCATCAGTTTTCAAACATGTACACGGATTAGCCATAAATTATTCCAAGAGCGTAAAAGACCTATTACCCCTTCATGAAGTCCATCAATATCTTAAAATAAAACCCATCAACAATTGTAAGATTTTTTAGATGCCATTGTCAATGTAATTACAACAGAGGTTGGCAGCTCTATGGTATATTCACAGAATGGTTGCCAAGGTGTGGGATTTGTGACCCTCTGTCAGGACTGATACGGTGTCTCTATAGCAGTGGTACATGTTATAGTATAACCGCATGAATATTCGGTCATGTTTGTGTCATCATACCCTTTGTGCACTCAATGCAGGGATATGTTACATGTATGTAGACACTCACTGTGCGTGTATATATATATATATACACACACACACACACACACACACACACACACACAAGATAGATAAACTTGTTTGTAGGGATAGAGATAGATAGATTAGATTGATAATGACAAAGGCGCCTCCTTGTTCAAACAAGTGCAAATAATAGCTTATTTTAAGATTAGATCAGCAGATACATCCACAAGGGTGTATCTGCTGATCTAATCTTCTTCAGATAAGCTATTATTTTCTCTAAATTATTGTACGAGCAATTTTATACCCAATTGTGCTGTTACTTTTGTAAAAACCATCTTGCACTAGGTTTGTTTTTTCTTGTATTTATTCTTTGAAGTTCTATTAAATCCATTAAAAAAATCGTAATGTGGATGACTTCGTGTGGACCCATTTAAAAACTATGAGATAAGCCCAATTATTTTATCCATATGGCACAGGTTCACTTATAAGTTACATTTAATTCACATTGGTGGCATTTGCACTAGGAGGCGCCTTTGTCATTTATTGTATTATAGATTGGAGGAGGTGGTGTGGATCCCGACAAGGAGCTTGGCCGTCCTACACTTGGATTTTCCTGTGCACTTATACATTGTTTAGACTTTGTTGAAAAAAAAAAAAAAAAAAAACCACTTTTTTTTGTGTGGACATTTTGGACTTTTTACTTCGCTGTATTTTTGTTGCATACATTTTTTTCAGCACTAATTGTTATATATATATATATATATTATTATATTGTGGAGAGGCAGCAGAATGCTGTGCTAAGACTGGCACTCGCGTTCTGTAATGAGTCGAGCTGCGGGCAGGTACGCACTCACCGCAACACTCTATATATGACATGTATGCACTCAGTGCAGAGATTTATATGCAACACATACACACTCCCAGCAGAGATGTATATGCAACACGTACACACTCCTAGCATAGATTTATATGTAACACACTCCTAGCATAGATTTATATGTAACACACTCCTAGCATAGATTTATATGCTGTATACCTACCCTCCCAGCCCCAGTGGAGCTTACACTCTATATTCCCTACCACATGCTCACAAACATACACGCTATGGTCAATTTTGTGGGGAGCCAATTAACCTACTAGTATATTTTTTGGAGTGTGGGAGAAAACCAGAGCACCCGAAGGAAACCCACGCAAGCACAGGGAGAATATACAAACTCTCCACAGTTAGGGATAGTGTCTGACCCATGCGAAATACTGACTTAAGCCATAAAGGAGACTAAGATGAGCAATACTTTAGTAGGTGAACATAAAGTTGATTTTATGTAAAGGGTGCAGACCCTCCAACATGACCCATTCCGTCAGGTACAAAACACACTGCTCCTGGACTTCCCACCTAATTGATGACTGCAGACACCTGTGGTGAACTAGGTAACAGATGAGACAGGTGTTTCAGCACAGGTGGTTGCAATCATACATTAGGTGGGAAGTCCAGGAGCAGAGAGAGTATTTTGTACCTAATGGAACTGGTCGTGTTGGAGGGTCTGTTGTATATGTACCCACAGCAGGGCTATATATGACATGAATATAAACACACTGCATGGACATATTACATGTATGTGCACACTCACTTGGACCCCGGGGAAGGTGTTCTTGAGGAGATTGGCCATCTTCTTGTTAGAGAGCAGATCCCCTCGAGTCATCTTGTCATCCGCTCCCTCCCTGGTCTTCCCCTTCAGGTTTTCGTTCAGCTTGTTGCTCTCCCGCACGGTCTTCACCTCCACGCCGCCCAGCTCTGCAGCCTGCACCGACACCGCCAACAGCTCGCGTAGGTCCACGGCGCTGCCCGCCCGCTCCACCAAATCCGGCGTGTCCGCCGCCCGCTCCCCCAGCAAGAAGGAGGGGAACCGCCAACTCAGGACCCCGGAGTACACGTGATAGAGCACCCCGAGCCCCAGCAGGCAGAACACCCCGATCCCCAGCGGGGACAGGCGGATGCCCATAGGCGCCATGTCGGAGCAGAGAGAGGAGCTGGCTAGGGACAGTGACGGAGGAGGAGCAGCGGGTCAGTGTCTCACCGCATGCCAGCAGCTGCCTCCCGTCCCGTCCTGAGAGTGCGGCGCTCAGCTGCTGCAGCCCTGCTCCCTTCGCGCATTACATCCGGGTCGGGAGGAGAGGCGCCTCTCTCACTGGCTGAGGCCTGGTGACATAACAGCAGCACCCTGCGGCCGGTGTGTGCGTGGCTGTACTAGGTACGGGCAGAGCCTCCTATAGGTCGGTGACTCCGTTCTCGTGTGCTCCCTCCCTCCTCCATGTACACACCTCTCATGCTGCAACCTGGTTCCTGTATTCTTCCACTTATTTCCCAGTGGCAGCAGTATGTGTGTAGTGAGAAATGCCCTGAGATCTCCTACACTGTGGAAAGTATTCGGGTCTGCCTGTACATGGCTGTAGTTTTTTATTTTTATCTGACTTCTGCGGGATTTAGGCATCTGAATTCCCCAAAATTTTGTTACTGCTCTAACTTTGTCCCATCCCAGATCACTTAACTATCCAGTAGAATGAGTAAAACATAGGACATTACTTGTCTACTCTCAAAACGTCGAGAGACGCAGAGACTCCCACATTTCTGGGAGTCCTCCCGCACTCCTGGGAGAGCAGACCAGCTTCCTGGATCCTTGCCAAAACCCAGAGTAGTGGGGGTGCCCGGGGGCTTGATAACATGGTTCATGGCCCTCTGCTCAGCACAATGCTGCAAACGACAGCATTGTATAGTGGGAGGCGAGGCCACGTTGACATGATTCACTACATTATGCCCCCTCGCACCTGGATGCCCCCCTTGGATCTCCAAGAGTGGTAGGGATGCCATCAGAACATACCTAACGATGGCATGTAACCACTATTTCTTGATGGCTTTCCTGTGGGCATGTGCAATGGCCAGAAATAGTTTTCACAAAGGAGCTTAGCTATGGACACAGTGTACGTAGTGAATTCACCAAACTATGGCAGCCAGCCATAGGAATGAAGCCAGTAATGGTTACCACCATCATCCTCCCGGAATTGAACTGTAAATCTATTGTCATTGGAACAAAGACATTGTTTACCATCGCTTTCTGAAGGCTATCCCTATGGTGGGAACCATTGGAAAGTCAGTACGTAGGCAAACAGGTTAAGTCACACTGAGGGGTAGATTCAGTAATGTGTAGAAGCCGCCGGAATGGCTCATGGCAGATCTCTACGCGTTAACTACAGAAGGCAGAGTCCACTTGCAGTCTATGGAGGTGCAAGCAGAATCTGCCTACGGTAATAAGCGTACAATTGTATCTACCCTCATTAAAGGAGTCTGATTCTTAGTCGCATATAATGCAGATGTTCACAGAGTTTAGCAATTTTTTGCTACTGCGCATGCATCAAAATCCCTAAAACTACAGCACATGTGTTACACTGTGTGTACGCCCAGAGGCACAGTTGCAATTGGGAAGTTCAGAATCATAGTGTTCATTCTAGCACCCTGCACCTGTCACAACCCATGCAGTTCCTCTTTCCTGCCTAGGGTGTTACTCTGATCTGGTGCTTCTAGCACACTCTGGTCTGTAGCTCGCCATTTGTTGTCCACTGAGTGTGCTAGAAGCACCAGAGCAGAGAGTGACACCCAAGGCAGGAAAGAGGAACTGCATGGGTTGTGAAGGGTGCTAGAATGAACACTATAAGTAGAACTGTACTGGAAATGTGCTTGGCATTTATGGGTAGTGACTGGGAGGTGGCTGTTCAGACGCACGTAAATTGTTCGTGTTATGGGAGTGCCGCTGAAGTGGTTGCGTCTGAAATTGCTAATGAGTGCCCCTCACCCACATGCTAAGTGCAAGAGGGCACAAGTGCAAGATACCTGCAATGAAAACACAGATGCAAGTTATGCTCGGTGTAACAAGGTTTATGCAAGTCATATTTTTGCCATTGTTTATGGCTCTGCATGCAACTCTAAATCAGGCCCAGGATGTACATTCCAGTAATAGCCAATCAGAAGACTCCTCAAACTTAAACTACAATTATTTTGAAGCATTATACTTCACTGGGAAATGCAAAACTGGCTCTAACTTTGTCTGCAGCCCTAAATTCCAACCCCATGCAAAACCTGTTTCTGGGGCAGTCAGACCAGTGGCAATTGCTGTGCTGCTTCTATTCGGGATCCAGCACCTCCTCATAGAAACATAACCCAGCTAAAATGCCACCAGTTAGGCACTTGCTGTGCATTTCTCTAATATGCATTTAAAAATTATAAATTCAGGACCAATTATTCTGATAACATCACAAATGAGAAATGTACATGTTTTCATTTGCTCTCTATACATTAATGAGACATAGACCAACATATAAAGTCCTTCTTACATAGATCAGTTTATCTACCTTAGGACAACAGCCTGCCATCCGTCCTGCCAACCCTTGACAATACATCTATTGACCATTCTATTAAAAGTCACTCAAGGATATGTCATATAAAATTAGGACATGTTGGGACTTGTAGTTATGCTGCAGGGTCACAGGTCACCTCTTCAAACCATAATGAATGCTAGGGATATATTGAAGCAATGTAGTTAATGGGATATCAAGGAGATTAAAAGTTGTTTTGTAACGGGAAGAAGTCAGAAGACGAGGCCGGTACATGCGTGCACATAGATTCAAGATACACATATATAACATGTATGTTATATAGTTCTCCCAACTATAGTAATTCACCATCCTCAGCCTGGATTAGAAGCGACATACTTTTTAGACACTCCACGTAAATAGACAACACATGCTTGGTTCCCTTACATCCCGCTGGTGGTCCTCGATCAGAGTGTAGACCAGCTGTGTCACTGTTACAGTGAGTAAAATAAGTATTGAACACATCAACATTTTTCTCAGTAAGTATATTTGTAATGGGGCTATTGTAATCAAATTGTCACCAATATCAACAACAACCCATGCAATCCACACATGCAATAAATCAAACCATAGATGCCCATAAATTAAGTTATGTGTAATAATGTGAAATTACACTTCGAAAAAGTATTGAACACATGAAGAAAGGGAGGTGTAAAAAGGCATGGAAAGCCAAGACACCAGCTGAAATCTATCAGTAATTAGAAAGCAATCCTGCGCTTGTCAGTGCATATTAATATAAGCTGGTTCAGTCCCACCTGATGGCCTATAAAAAGGTGTCTCATTACCAAGCTGTCACACAAGAAACATCTCATGATGGGTAAAAGCAAAGCACTCTCTCAAGACCTTCGCAACTTTATTGTTGCAAAACATACTGATGGCATTGGTTACAGAAGTATTTATAAACTTCTGAATGTTCCAGTGAGCACTTTTGGGGCCATAATCTGGAAGTGGAAAGAACATAATTTCACCATAAACTGGCCACGACTAGGTGATCCTAGCAAGATTTCTGACAGAATAGTGAAAAAAATTATCAGAAGAGTTGTCCAAGAGCCAAGGACCACTTGTGAAGAGCTTCAGAAAGACCTGGAATTAGCAGGTACAATTGTTTCAAAGAAAACAATAAGTAATGCACTCAACCGGCATGGCCTGTATGTACGCTCACAACACAAGACTCCATTGCTGAAGGGAAAGCATGTTGAAGCTCGTTTAAAGTTTGCTGCACAACATTTGGACAATCCTATGAAATACTGGGAGAATATAGTTTGGTCAGATGAGACCAAAATGTAACTCTTTGGATGCCATAATACACACCATGTTTGTAGGAGAAATGGCACTGCACATCATCCCAAAAAGATCATACCAACAGTGAAGTTTGGAGGTGGGAACATCATGGTGTGGGGCTGTTTTTCAGCATACGGTTCTGGCATACAGTACTTCATTTGATTGAAGGAAGTATGAATGGAAAAATCTACCAAGACATTCTTAATAAAAATCTGCTGCCATCTACCAGGATGCTGAAGATGAAACAAGGAGCGACATTTCAGCAAGACAATGATCCCAAACACACAGCCAAGGACACTCAATTGGTTTCAGAGAAAGAAAATAAAACTGCTAGAATGGCCCAGCCAATCACCTGATGCATCCAATTGAAAATCTATGGAAAGAACTAAAGATCAGAGGGCCTGATTCAGAGCCGCTCGTAAGCGGCCGCTCGTTCGCTCCGAGCGATGTTCGCACAACTGCGCATGTGTCGTAATGCGCATGCGCCAACCAGTCATTGCGGTCGGAAATTGTGCGCTCGCAAAATAGCGAGTGCCTGCTAATTTGAGTGACAGGATGAGGCGTTTGTGGGTGGTAACAGGGGAAGGTGCTTGAAAATGGGGAGTGGTGATCCGAACGCAGGCATGCCAAACGGTCAAAACGGGTGTTTTAAGGGTGTGCATAATTAACAAAGCAGCGTCATCGACCACGTCACTTGGTTGTCTCTTAGCCTGAACTGTTCACATGATTGCGGTAGGAAAATCCAACCACAAGCACTGCGAGCAGTTCAGACGCCTTTCGATGTACTCGATTAATCTAATAAATAGTGGAGATGACGTATGATGCGAGCAGCCAGGGGGCGTCTTTACAAAATAGCGAACGCATGTTTCGCTCGCTCAGACATAGAGGCGTCAACAGACCGCAAAGAACGAGTGCTCAATTTAAATATCCGGCCCCTTTTTCTGAACGAGCGAGCCCAAATAGCGTCCGGCTCTGAATCAGGCCCAGAGTTCATAGAAGAAGCCACACGGAACCTTCAAGATTTGAAGACTGTTTATGTGGAGGAATGGGCCAAAATCACACTTGACCAATGCATGCGACTAGTTTATCCATACAGGAGGCGTCTTGAAGCTGTCAGTACCAACAAGGCTTTTCTACGAAATATTAAATAAATCTCAGTTAGCGTGTTCAATACTTATTCCCTTGTCATTTCGCATTATTACACATAACTTAATTTATGGACATCTATGGTTTGATTTCTTTGCATGTGTGGATTGCATGGGTCGTTGCTGACATTTGGTGAAAATTTCATTACAATAGCCGCCTTACAAATATATTTACTGAGAAAAATGTTGATGTGTTCAATACCCGCTGTATGTGCCGCAGCGGCTCATCCTGTCAGTGGGTCCCGGACGGAAATAGAAGACCCCTGGTTGGCTCATGTTTTAGTTATTAGGGGGTCAGTCTTGGGTTGCATTGCCGGTTATAGCTGCTTGTTTGATAAGGTGTCCATCCACTAGACGATTTATATGAGCGATTTGAACAAGATAGTTATCGTTCAATCGTTCATAAATTGTTTGCAAATCGTCTGTAAAAATGTTTTAAATGACCAGAGATGCATGTGCCCGCTGGTCGTTTAGACATCTATCATCGTGCAAACATGCTGGACAATCTGACGATATCGTCAGGTTCAGCATGTTTGCAGATGATTGATGAGCCTGCACTGAACTGCTCGTTCAGTGCAGGCTCATCACAGACTGACAAACGACTGCATGATTACAATGTCGTAATCGTGCAGTAGTTTTCAGATCTTTAAGTGGATGGGCACCTTTAGTGCTGATCCTGGAGTGTTCAGTTCTGTTGGATTCCTGTGTCGCTGTGGGCCTTGCCAACATCTACTGCTAGTTTCACTTTATTTATTTTTGAGATAATTGTTGCTATCACCTGTTACAGTCTGCAGTTACTAGTTCCTGCCGCTATTATCCTTTCCTAATGTTTCTTGCAAATATCAACTGCAAAGTTTCATCGTACAGACTTTTGGAACCATGATCACTATTTGCTATCACGTTACAGTCCACTTATATATATGTTTGCTGTTATTATCTATGGACATGTTGGACCATTAGCCTCATTGTATTGCTAGTGGTTTACTACTATTACAGCCTTGTTCTTGTGATCAGCTGCCATTTGTATAAATCTTTATTAATCTGAGTTTAAGACCTGGCGGCATCTCAATACCGGTGAGAGTATTGTTCTCTAAGGGAATAAATGTGGTTATTATAGACAGAAGATCTATTGGTTCTAGAGTGTTTATGCAAGATAGGCAGGTGTTTCATAACAGTCACTCCACCTTCCTAGAAGCCCCCACCTCGACACGGAATCATCAGTGCCTGGCATCCTTGACAGCCTGTGCCCCGCACAAGTGTAAATATATTCACATTTGAAAAATAGTGCTCCCCAAACTTATACCCACATTTATTTATTTTCCCGAAACCACCCCATCATTACGTAGTCGCATCACATCACCTTATATAGGTACTATCATCATCCCCTTTTAAAGTAAATTGCCCCATCAAACTTTACTATCCCTATTCATAGCCTAATTCCCCCACCCACATTACATAAAAATTCCCCCTTACTTACAGTACCTTCTCTGCATCACCACCTATCCGCTGTAAGACCATGTTGAATTAAACAAGAGGTTGGACTTCAAACAAAGTACAACTGTGAGGAATAGTTACAAAACAAAAACAAAGTTACAAAAAATGTTTTGATTGCAGATATGTATGATAAAGATACTATTGCACACTAATTTTAAGAATCTATACAAAGTTACTTATTTCTGATGAAATGACAGTAAAGAATGGCCTTTTTCAGTTTTAACTTTTTGTGTCCACAAAAGAACATACTAAAGAGTATGTAGATTGAAGTGCCCTTAAAATAGATCGCATAAGTCGTCATATATGAACAGGATTCAATGTTGTGCGATGTGAACAGAAACACCTAGCAATCTGTCTATTCTGTTTTGAACAATCAGTGTTTGCGTTGTTATGTCACATTTAGTCATTGGGATCAAAACAAAGGGCCTGGATCGCAATTGCAACTGTGTACGCAGATCGGTCGGTGGTACATACTACGCATGCATATGCACCGCAGTGCGCGCATCAGCATTGTGATTGCACTGCGATCATGCACACTAAAATAGGAGAGATGAGTTCATGTAAAGGTATCTTTTTGAAGCTTTTACTCTGGTCATAGACAAACACACCACTCTTCAGCGCTTATTCCTCTCTGGGAATACACTCACCTGAAATCAGGTATAGGCGTTCACAGAAAGGTTTCTTTTTTTTTCCCGGATCAATTCCATCCTTAACCAAGATGACTTTGTGGAAATAACAACCAAAGGATAATGCAACTCCAAAGGGATAAAATTTCACTTTTTAATCCAAGAATAAAAATATAAAAAATGTGTATACGTCCTTAGGTTATATACAGCCAGATGGATGTCCCAAATATCCAAAACCGTCTAAAATACAGTAACAAATGAGTTTCACGGTGAAAAAGGAAAAATTACCAACAGAGACCACTCTATCCGGAATAGTGCGGGATCCTGGTGAGGTGCACTGGATATATAAAGTGCAAGGGTAAGTTCCAATACAACCGAGAGTGACCCCTAAATTCACCACCAACGCGTTTCTGACTTTCAAGTCGTTCCTCAGGGTGTACTGGGACTATAAAACCTCCTATTTATACCCCTCAACATACATATGGGGGAGGGCTTGATGATGACTAAATAATCGGCAATAACTAATACCTGGCATCAGGATAAAAATATTACCTATAAATTCCATTTACTACCCTAAATAAAAACACAATTCACCATACAGTCTCAAGTTAATATGCTCTGAATCCCCATATACCTCCTAATATTCTGCTAATATATTAAATGTGGGTGAGCTTGTCACTCCATGCATTTTCTTGGTTTTCCCTGTGGGAGAGCGCATCGGATCGTATCTTACTCCAAAAATACACGATTTTCACAGGATCCATCCTAAGGACTCGTCGAAAATCGGCAATCGGCCCAAAATTGTGCAGGTGTATGGCCAGCATTACCTGTGGCCAGCATTACCTGTCTGCACTGAGGTTGGAGGCAGCACCAGAGCTCTCATTAACCCACAATATAGTGTTATTGATTGCAGGAGCAGTGGCAGAAGTACTGAAAGTACCTGAACCTATGACATGCTGGAACTAGTCACAAATTGAACACCACAAGATCTGCTAGGTCCTGTGAGAAGGAATCTCATGATCCCGACATTAGCAATACGATTGTGTATATTTATTGAACTGGTCAAGTATCATATTTTTTGTGTTCATATTTGCTCAAAAAAGCTAATTTGTGTACTAACTAGGAATGGTATCGGTATGAAATACCACCGGACCTAAATCCTGACGCCGGAAGACCAGCAGCAGTGAAGATCCCGACAGCTAACCATATTCTCCCCTAACTCTCCCTAAGTGCCTAAACCTAACCCCCCCCCGTCCCCGCAGCCTAAACCTAAGTCTCCCGGGGGGGTGCCTAACCCTAACCTCTCCCGGGGGCGTCTAACCCTACCCCCCTTCCCCAAGCCTAACAGGGGGGAGGGTGCCTAACCCTGAGTCCCCCCCCCCGGGAGCCCCTAACCTAACCCTTCCCCCCCTGCAGCTGTCCACGCATGGCTTACCTTCGTTCGGTATGCCGGGCGTCGGGCTCCCGGCATAGGGATAATGATAGGTGTCTGGATTTCGACGCCTATCCTTAGACCCCTGCCGGGATTTGACAAATCGGCATTTTTACCGTCGGCTTCCTGACTGCATCCCCTTGGAACACCATTACAATGGGATTTAATGTGTATAATGGCAGTGTAGAAAGGCAGAACAAAAGTGTAACATATGACCAGTTTAAGGCTTGCCGGTACACTACTAGTAACTGTTATATAACAAAATCATCACTCATCTTTTAGAAAGCACTATCACCTTTTATTGTTTATTTACTTTTAATTGCACATGCTTTCAGAATCCTCGTGTTGTACAGTGTACATGACCGCATCCAGTTGATCTGCTACAGGGGGTATATTTACTGAAGTGCTAGTTTTCAGAAGTGGAGATTTTGCCAATAGCAACCAATCAGATTATAGCTATTATCTTCAAGAAGGTGCTAGTTAAATGTTAAGTAGAATCTGATTGGTTGCTATGGGCAACTAGGGATGTGCGCCGGACCATTTTTGCCGGATTTGGATTTGGTTCTAATTCGTCGTCCGGATTTGGATTTGGATTTGCCAAACTGCGGTGACTGGCTTTGGATTTGGATTTTTTTACAAAAATTGACAAAAAAAGCTAAAATCACATAAATTGGTCTTTTTTTTCTTCCTAGAGTATTATTAACCTCAATAACATTAATTTCCAGTCAATTTAGACCATATCACAGCTTATAATATTGTTTTCAACATTATTGGCCAAAGGTTGCAGTGAGCTGACTGGTTACTAAGCGACAAAGCAGCGGCACAACGACACAGACACCACAGTATAAAGCACATCTATGACACATTGCCACACAGTAGTGGCAGAAATGAAAAGTAGTGCACCCACCCAGTGGGGTACGGCCAGCAGAGTCACAGTACTTGTTTACAAAGTGGGCTACGGCCCTAGGAGTCACAGTGCACAATCTTATTAGCATTACACCGCACATAGGGCCTGATTCACATTATACCATAAAGTAGTGTCTCTTATTTATGTTACGACACACAGTAGTGCCCCTTTTACACAATGCCCACAGTAGTGACCCTTTTACACAATGCCCACAGTAGCGGTGTCCCTTACACAATGTCCCCCAGCAGTGGTGCCCCCTATGCAGTCCCCTTAGTAGTAGGGTCCACTATGCAGTGCCCCCAGTAGAATGCCCCCCAGTAGTATGCCCCCCATTAGCATGCCACCCAGCAGTATGCCCCCCACTAGCAGGCCCCCCCAGTAGTATGCCCCCCATTAGCATGCCACCCAGTAGTATGCCCCCCCAGTAGTATGGCCCCCCCAGTAGTATGGCCCCCCCAGTAGTAGGCTGCCCCAGTAGCAGCCCCCCCTGTAGTATGGGCCCCCCTGTAGTATGGCCCCCCTGTAGTAGGCTGCCCCAGTAGCAGCCCCCCCCCAGTAGTAGTAAGCCCCCCCAGTAGTATGGCCCCCCCAGTAGCAGGCCCCTCAGTAGTATGGCCCCCCCAGTAGTATAGCCCCCCCCAGTAGCAGGTCCCTCTGTAGTATGGCCCCCCAGTAGCACACCCCCCCCAGTAGTGCAGACCCCCCCCCAGTATTATAGCCCCCCCCAGTAGCAGGCCCCTCTGTAGTATGCCCCCCCCCAGTAGTATAGCCCCCCCCAGTAGCAGACCCCCCCAGTAGTGCAGATCCCCCCCAGTAGTATGGCCCCCCCAGTAGCAGACCCCCCCCTGTAGTATAGCCCCCCCCCAGTAGCAGGCCCCTCTGTAGTATGGCCCCCCCCAGTAGCAGACCCCCCCCAGTAGTATAGCCCCCCCAGTAGCAGGCCCCTCTGTAGTATGGCCCCCCCAGTAGTATAGCCCCCCCCAGTAGCAGACCCCCCCCAGTAGTGCAAACCCCCCCCAGTAGTGCCCCCGGCCCTTGCACAAATTAAAAAATAAAAACTTACCTGTATCCCCGCTCCCGCGCCGTCCGCTCTGTCACACGCTGAGGAGGGAGCCGGAAGACGGAGCTCATGTGTGAGCTCCAGCCGGCTCCCTCCGTGCAGCAGCCAATGACAGTCTGTGTGACTCTCATTGGCTGCTGTAACAAACACACAGCTGCCGCTGGCGGCTGTGTGTCTGTGTAGGGCAGAGCGCTATCACTGCGCTCTGCCCTACACGCGAGGAGACCTGATGTCGGATTCTCTAGTGAGAATCCGACATCAGGCGGCCGCCGTTCGGCCCCGAACGGGGATCCGAGAGGGGCGGTGAACACCCGAACAGGGTTCGGGTGGACTCGGATCCCCAATGTTCGGAGCGGTTTGGATTCCACAGAATCCGAACCGCTCATCTCTATGGGCAACATCTCCATTTCTAAAAACTGTATTTATTCATTTTAGTAAATATACCCCCCCATTTCTCAAATTTATCATGGAGAAACACATGGGGATCAGAAATCCTCAATGCCACGTTACCATCAGCTAAAATTTTGGGACACTGGATTTCAGGAAAGGTGAATCTCTTAAAGTCATGATCTCCTCTATTCTGTCAGCCAGGGGTAGTGATTTAAGCACCCTCAAGATCGTTGCAATGAAAAGCATTGTAGAGACTCCAATCACACGCTCTGTGTTTATTAGGAATGATCTAATATTTATTTAAGAAAGATTGCATGCTCATTATTTTATTCCTTACACAAAATCCACCCTCTGTATAAATATCACAATGCACAGATCATAACACAGTGATATTGAACTGTGGGTGTTTCTTTCTCTTATTATCTAGTTTCCTACATCAGATCCTGGTTTGCTTAAAACTATAGAGGATGTTACAGTTGTTTCATTTGATGTTTCTTGGATGTTAATCACAGGTCTCAACACTTACCAGTCCACATAAAATAAATATTAGAACGTGAGGAATTGTGAAGAACATCTGTTATACAAGAGCCTGACAATGAATACAACAGGTATACTGTCTGACAGATGGCAAGCTCATAGTATATTGTAGTTATAGACTGTTATACATATGTTCTATTGACCAGTGAAGGAAAACTTCGGTATAATGCTTTAATTTTATCTCAAGAATGTTTTGATCACATTGCATCACTTAAATAAAATATTAGTTTGATCATGAAACACTGACTATCTAATTTAGGTAATAATGCCATGTACAAGTACAATCTCACATTATTTATTAGCAGATACTACTTCTGAAACTTACACATATTCCGCAGTGCTTTACATTTACAATAGTCATTCACATCAGTCCCTACCCCAGTTGAGCTTACAATCTATACGAGGTATATCTATTAAATATCGAGACTAATTAAATAACTCATCTTTTGGTATTACAAATTTAATGTTTGCCCCCTTCAATATACTCCCCATTTGCACTAATACATCGCTGTAGTCTTGTTTTCCACTGGTGGAAGGCATGGAGCAAATACATTTCTGTTGTTTCAACATATCTGCCGTTTTCTTCTTTACAGCCTCAACTGATTCTAAATGTGTCCCTTTAAGCACTGATTTAACTTTTGGGAAAATACAAAAGTCGCAAAGTGCTAAATCGGGCGAATATGGAGGATGTTCAAGTGTAGTAATGTGATTGTCGGTTAAAAACTGCTTCACAGAAAGTGCTTAGTGAGCAGGCGCATTGTCCTGGTGAAGAATGAAACCATTTTTCCACAGCTGCGGCCGTTTCTTTCTGACTCTTTCTCTCTGCTTTTTCAAAACTTCCTTATAATAATGCTGGTTACTGTTGTGCCTTCTGGAACCCATTCTTGCAAAATTACACCTTTGATATCGAAAAAATTTTGCAAAAAATTTCAAATTGACACGTTGCTCAGCTTTAAACGTAACATTTTTTCGGGACTCTACAGAAAACACAACCAAATTAAATGGCGACTCATAATCAACTGAACGTCATAAGGTGTTGCTGCTTGTCATGAAGGTTCAGACAAGTTCATTACTACTGAGGGCACCACTCCTGGGGGCACTGCATAAGGGGCACAATTCCTGAAGGCACTGCATAAGGGGCACAACTACTGGATACACTGAATAAGGGGCACTACCGCTACTGTGGGCTCTGCATAAAGGGCACCACTACTGGGGGCACTGAATAAGGGGCACCACTACTGGGGTCATTGAATAAGGGACACTACCACTGTGGGCACTGCATAAATGGCACTACCACTACTAGGGACACTGCATAAGGGGCACCACTACTGGGGGCACTGAATAAGGGGCACTGAATAAGGGGCACTATCACTGTGGGCACTTATAAGGGGCACTACCATTGTGGGCACTGCATAAGGGGCACTACAACTACTGTGGGCTCTGCATAAAGGGCACCACTACTGGGGTCATTGAATAATGGACACTACCACTGTGGGCACTGCATAAGGGGCACCACCACTACTGGGGGAATTGCTTTAGGGGCACCACTACTGAGGGCACTGCATAAGGGGCACTACCACTACTGTGGGCAGCACTACTGATCGCACTGCATACGGCATTCCTGTGTGACTGGATCATGCAGCCCACCAAGAAACTCTGCAGTCTAGCTGGACCAAATTGCAGTATATAGCACCTAACCTTGTGTATCAATGCCTATTTCCTTATAGATGTAAGCTTGCGAGCAGGGCCTTCCTACCTATATATCTGTCTGTTATTACCCAGTTTTGTTCTATTAATGTTCCAATTGTAAAGTGCAATGGAAAATGCTGTGCTATATAAGAAACTGTTAATAAATAATAATAAATAAATAATACGGGGCACTACCACTCAGTGGTCGAAGTGGGAATTTTGAAGTGGGGGTATGGAATATTTAAAGTCGTACTTATGTGTCAGAAAAGGGGGCATGGTCCCTTAAAGGGGTGTGTTCTTAAGACACGCCCCTTTTCATCAGTGTACTGTACCACATTGTAGTACCCCTTATGCACATTATGCCACACAACAGTAGTGCCCCTTACACATTATGCCACACAGTAATTCCCTTTACAATTGATGCCACACAGTAATGCCCTCTACAAATTATGCCATTCAGAATAGACAATTGGTAGGTTAATAGCAGGTTGGTAGTATGTTGGCAGGTCATAGGTAAGTAGAGAGTAGACAAGTAATTAATAAGGTATGTAGTAGGAAAGTGGGCAGTAGGTATGAAGACAATAGGTAGGTTTATAGCAGGTAGGTGGTATGTAAGCAAGTGGTAAGTATGTAGTGAGCAAACTGTAGATAAGTAGTAAGGTAGGTAGTAGGTAAATTAATGGGTAGTTAGTAGGTACACAATGTATGTAGGCAGGTGTTAGGTAAGTAAGTAGAGAGTAGACAGGAGACAAAGTATAAGTTACACGTATATAGTCGGGCACCGGCTCCCAGGGGCAGATTGGGATGGAAAACCAGCCCAGGAAATTTCTGGAAGCAGGCCTAATTGAGGTGGGGTTAGTTGAGGGGGCGGGGGCTGTAGAGGGGGGTGAGATCTAGGCCATAACAGGGCAGTTGCCGCCTGGGCCGGCCTCGCCAACACTAAGTGTGCAACGTCATGACATTGTGCGCATGACATCCTGACATCGCGCGAAAATGGGCGCAGCAGTCAAAATCCAAGCACCAGAATCCTGACGGTAGGTATTAGGATTAGGGGCGGGCTAGGTTTAAGGTTAGGGGTTAGGAGCTAGGGGGAGGGTTAGGCTGCGAGAGGGAGGGTTAGGCTGCAGGTGGGAGGGTGAGGGTACTTACCTAGTTGGGTCGGGATTCTGACTGTCGGGATGCCGCAGTTGGTATTGTGACCGCCGAGTCCGTACCCAACCTAATTGAAAGTAATTTTTGTATTGTGTTTGTGAATGCTACGTAAGGGGTCACCAAACCTAAAGTACAAAGTAAATTATATAACAGAACTATCAACAACATTCAGAAACCTTTCACTTCTCAGAACTAATGATATTTAAAAGAAATGTGAGATCTTGGTAAGGAAAGCAAACTCCCTGGGCGGTATGTATCAAAGCTTACCGACACGGTCTAAGCTCTTGAATGGTGGTGCTGACTTCATCGGGTTTCTTTACATAAAGTTAACGTGAAAAAAAAAATGGGAAAGAGCGTCATTGAACTCCCGCGATGCTGCATACACAGCTGATGGGTCAAGCGGCTGCGCGTATGTAACAAGGGAGGCGGAACTACTTTTGACGTTAACTTTATGTAAAGAAACCCGATGAAGTCAGTACCGCCATTCGAAGTTTAGACCGCGTCGGTAAGCTTTGATACATCCCGTCCCCTATCAGTTGTCCCATTGAAGAATACTAGGCTTAATTCACTAGAAGACAATCGCAGCTGCATTCTCTCACGGATCGCAGTTGCTAAAATATGCTAAAGCCCTCCAAAGCACAGCCAAGCACAGGGACGCCCACTGCTGCCTTCTCTTTAATGTATGCCGACGTGCAACTGTGTACACATCGCCGTACATCAGGCAGTCACGCAGCATGTAAGTCATGTCTGACCAGACGCAAACACTGCACTTTTCCTGACACGCAGAGAGGTCTCATACTCTGAATGCAATTGCAAGGGCTAATTTATGCACGCCCATGAAACGGCATTCAAACATTCAGACACACCTGCATTTTTTGGGCCACCCCAGCAATACCTCCCCCAAATGCTGACCTGTCACTCACTTTGCGATCACTGTGAATGCGCAATAGTAAACAAATGCTCGTTCTGCGTAAATATTGGCATTGCGTTCTCTGGTGAATCAGGACCACTTAACGCAGTTTTATAACCATCTTTTACAGGCAATGGCTGAGCATAGTACATTATACTGCACATAAAATGTGAATGTAGTCACACATCTCAAGTTATGGTATGGAAACTTTTACATAAACATGTTTAAATGTGATTAGCTGTTTTTTTTTTTTTGTATTATTTATTTCTAATGGTCCTGTAAGGAAAGTAACACATGGGTGCTTTAAATGTTTGCATGTTTTAGCCCCATGACCTGCAATTACACTGTCATGCAGGTACAAGCAGTTTCTTCCTACCTTGTCCTCCTGTCCTGTGAAAAGAGCAGGGAGCCAGGACAGTCAGTGTTGTGAGGAGGGACATGTATGCAGTGAGTACCTCAGTCGAGGAGCAGGAAGTGGAGGGCTGATTCGTGCAGCCCACTGAGCCCGGTGATAGGAAGGCTGGTCACCCTTGGGGAAGGGCCAGCCAGTAATGTCGGACAGGCCTGGCTGCGCTGTAGCTGACAGCGCCTGTCAACACCTTTCAACGATCAGCACTGCTCCAGCTCCTATCGTGGCAGCCAGCCAGCCAGCCACAGTAATGAACAGCAGGCATGGAAGAGAGCGCGGCCACTGAGGGGAGCACGGGGCCCGGCCCAGCGGGAGATGTCCCGGCGGCTCCTCTGCAAGTAAACAGCCAGAGCCCCCGAAGGACTGGAGGGTGGGAAGCAGCAGCGGGGACAGAGATGCTGGTCCCGATCAGGGTGACAGCAGCAGCGGTGCCCGCGGGAGGGCACAGTGAGTCCCTACAACTAGAAATCCACGGGACCGAGCCCCTCTGAGGTAAGCTGCTGCTGCTCTGCACTTCTCCTCCTGCGGTCTGCCAGGGCTCCCAGGTCGGCAAACTCCAAGTGACACGCGGACCTGTCAGCCTGGCTGGGAGCCCTGATAGAACGCAGGGGGAGAAATGCGGAGCAGGAGGACCTGTCCAGAGCACGGAAGAAGTGCAGTAGGCAGCAACTTACCTCTGGGGAGAGGGGGCTCAGTGTCCATCTCCCGCAGTAGGGACTCAGTCTCCTGGATTTGTAGTTGTGGAGATTCTCTGCGCCAACAGTTACCTTTCCTTCACACCTCCCACACACACTGGTTTCTCCTCCGGGCCCAGCGTCTCCCTGATTGCCACATGAGTTGAGCTCATTTCCTGTTCACGCTGGGGACGTGACTGTGGTAGTTCCGTCCTGTTAGGGTAGTGGACGGCAAAGCAGGGCTCAGTGCTTGAAGTGCCGGTATACCATACCGTTGTATACCGGCACACTTCGAGCACTGCTACCACTACTAAAGCCACTGCATAAGGGGCACCACTACCACATGTATGTGGGTCATACATGAATAAGGGACACTATGTGGTGTAATGTGAATTAGGTGAATCAAGATTGTGCTACTGTATGGTGTAATTTGAATTGGGAATACTATTGTGTGGCCATGCCCATTTCTTTTGAGACCACACCCCTTTCCTTTGAGACCACCCCTTTTTTAGGTGCGCGCTGTCCCTTTTTTTCAAAAATAGCCGGGGGGCGGGGGGTGAGTTCCACCACTTCTCTAGGACCACTTTAAGCACTGGTTATACAAAACTACAAAATGAATACATTTAAACCACAGGTTCTCAAACTCGGTCCTCATGACCCCGAGCAGTGCATGCTTTCCATGTCTCTTCACAGAATCACAAGTGAAATAATTTGCTACACCTGTGGATCTTTTAAAATATATCAGTGAGTAATAAATACACCTGTGCAACTGCTGGGTGACCTGGAAAAAGGTAAATGTGTGGAGTCCTGAGGACCGCGTTTGAGAACCACTGATTTAAACCATAGTGTGTGAGCTGATATTAATTGTCAGACCTGTGTACAGTCTAATATGTGTATTGGTTTTCTTGTAGACAATATATTTGTGTAAAATCTTTTAAAGTGCTAAAAACTAAAAAAAAAATTGAAACAGTGTTTGTTTTACTTTTTGTCTTGTCATATATTTTATTTATGTGGAGTGACCTTCGCAGACTCAGGAGCAAACTTAAATCCCAAATAGAGCAAGAAAAAGGGCCAGGGGGTCCCCTCCCCAAGAACTTGGAATTGACCCCACAAGATGTTAAAATTGTGGGGACCTTAGAATGGAGGTTGTTGGCAGATGCACACTTACAACATCTGGTGGTGCCTGCCACTGATGCCCCACATGCTGTGTCTATCTAGCTGTCTATCTATTTGTCCCTTTAAAATTGTAAACATGTTTTTTTCTTTCTTTTTTAGGAGACAACCACCCTCAAAGGCTGCAGTCAGATGGGGGGGGGGGGGGGACAACCTCTATAATCAGTGTCAAGGTACGTATCAGCTGCTGGGGGGAAGGGTTACATTTAGGCGACTCGGGGGGACTTAGGGTTAGGCTGTGGGAAGGGGAGGGTTAGGGTTATGCTCTAGACAGAGGGGGTTAGGTTCAGGCATCCCTGGGGGGGGGAGTTCAGGGTTAGGCACTAAGGGGTTAGGGTTAGACACTAAGAGGCATAGGTGAAACTAGACATTTGGTAATGTGTGGTCCTAGTTCCAACTCCAAAACAGATCTTATGTTACCTTCAGCAGCGCACAGTGGCGTACCTAGGGTATTTGGAGCCCAGGGCAAATTTGAAAAGGGAGCCCCCCCCAACACCCCAAGATGGGCGTGGTCACTTAAAAATGGGGCGTGTCAACATGACACACCCCTTTATTTTCACGCTGAACATTCCTATCCATATGCACCTTAACCCCAGTAGTACCCCTTATACAGTACCCCCAGTATGCAGTTGTGGTCCCTTTTATGCAGGCCCATAGTAGTGCCCCTTATACAGTATCCCCAGTAGTGGTCCCCAATTAGTTCCCCTTACTCAGTGCCCCCAGTAGTGGCCCCCCCAAATGCAGTGCCCTATGTAGTGTTCCCCCTTATGCAGTGCCCCCAGTAGCAGTCCCCACAATGCAGTGCACCCAGTAGTGGAATCCCCTTATGCAGTGCCTTTTATATAGTGCCCCCAGTAGTAGCCCCCCCTATGCAGTGCCCTTTATATAGTGCCCCCAGCAGTAGTCCCCCCATGCAGTTTTCCCAGTAGTGGTCCCCCTTATGCAGGCACCCAGTAGTGATCCCCCCCTATCTAGTGCCCCCTGTAGTGGTCCCCGCAGTGCCCCTAGCAGTAAGCCCCTTATATAGTGCCCCCAACAGTAGTCCCCCCCTCCCATGCAGTTCCCCCAGTAGTGGTCCCCCTGATGCAGGCCCCCAGTTGTGACCCCCCCTATCCAGTGGTCCCTGTAGTGGTCCTTCCTGTTATTGCCCCTAGTAGTAGGCCCCTTTTATAATGCCCCCAGTAGTAGTTCCTCACCCCAAGTAGTGGTCCCCAGTTGAGGTTCCCCCTCCCGATTGAGTGCCCCCTGTAATAGCCCCCCCAGTAGAGGTCCTCCCAATAATGGTGCCCCCAGTAGAGGTCCTCCCAATAATGATGCCCCCAGTAGTAGCCACCCCCCCGTTGTGCCCCCACCCCAGTAGAGGTCACCCCAGTGGTAGCCACCCCCCTCCCCCGTTGTGCCCCCAGTAGTGCTGACAGGTTTTTTTTTTTAAATATATAAAAACATACTTACCTGAATCCACGCTGCTGCTGCTCCTCCAGTCCGCGACGCCGCTCCCGCCGCCGCCAGTCCTCCCGGGCTGGCGCGCTCAGCATTATGGGACAGACGTCATGACGTCTGTCCCATTACCCACTGCAGGAGCCGGACGGAAGAGCGGCTATTGCAGTGGGTGCTGCAGCAGTCAATGAGAGTCTATCTGACTCTCATTGGCTGCTGTTTAACACACGCATCGCCGCCAGCGCTGGCGGCGATATGTGTGTTATGCACAGCCTGAGCCCGCCTCCTGGCGCTATTGGGCAAGCGCTCAGGGGGAAGGAACGGGCTCAGGTGTGCAGCACAGGACCGGCGCTGGAAGCCTAGCGCCGGTCCTGTGTAAATGTGTAACGCTGACCGCACTTATTGCGGTCGGCGCTACACTGGAGGCTAACTAGGGCGGGCCGGACCTTGGCCGGCGGCGCCCCCCCCGCGCCGCTGGTCCCACGGTGCCCAGGGCACGCACCCTGCTCGCCCTGCCCTAGTTACGCCACTGGCAGTGCAAGTAGAAAAAATGTAGAGTCAATGTAACCCAAAAATGGGGGTGGTCATGAGGGGCGTGGTCACTCAAAATGGGGGGGTGTTATCATGACATTTCATCCATTTCTCATCACTCTTGGAGCATTCCTATCCATTACGTTCCAAAGGTATGCGGTTAGGAAGCCAGCGGTCAAAATGCCGGCCGCTGGCTTCCCGACAGCATTATCCCGGCAAGGGATTTAACATAAGTGTCAAAATACCGAAGTCTATGTTAATCCCGAACACCGACCCCCGCAATCCCGATCGTCCGTGAGGGGTAAGTAGAACACTTAGCCCGGGGATGGGGGGGGTTAGGTTTAGGGACCCCCGGGGGGACAGGGTTAGGCTAGGGAAAGGGGGGGTTAGCGTTAGGCACTAGGGGGGAAGTTAGTATTAGGCACCCCTAAAGGAGGGTTAGGGGGCGAAAGGGTTAGGAATAGTTAAAGTACTCACCATGTCGGGATCTTCACTGTTCTGTCTTCCGGCGTCGGTATTACATCCGCCGAGCTTAGGTCCGGCGGCATGTCATACCGATTCCATTCCAAATATACCTTACCTATATGGTGGTTTCTCTGGAACATGAAATCTCTGAAGAAACTGATCCTACCTGGGCAAACGGCGTCTTCAGTCGGTATTCACTATTCATGTAGGATATTGCATGGTCCAGAAAATGTCTGTTTATGTAGAAATATAACCAATGTCATCATCATACAACAGAGGTTCAACCAGACTTGTACCCCGTGTCACCTACTGCCCCCTGTATCCCCTCCAGCCTCCTGCCCCATCTCTCCAGCTTTCTGCTCTATCACCCCAGCCTTCTGCCCCCTTTGTCTTTCAGCCTCAGCCCCTCCCCTGTGTCCCTCAGCCTACCCCTTTGTGTTCCTCAGCCTTCCCCTCGGTATCCATCAGCCTCCTGTTTTTCTTGCGTACTCATCTGTTTATGAACTTTGTAAGGCGCTGCGGAACTCTTGTGGCGCCATATAAATACAGAATAATAAAATAACTGGGGTAGTCATCTACTCTGTCTCTCAATCTGACAACACCCGGCACTTTGATGTGGCCAACACACACATTATATATATATATATATATATATATATATATATATATATATATATATATATATGTATATATGTACACATATACACACACAAACATACAGTATATACAAACAAACATACAGTATATACACACACAAATATATATAGATACACACACATACAGTACATACACACATATACATATATATAATATATATATATATACACACACAAGCATACAGTATATACTAGGGGTGTGCACCGGCCACGTTTTGTGTTTTGGATCTGGATCTTTCTTCGTGTTTTGGATCTGGATTGGTTTTGCCTAAACCACCCTTCCGTGTTTTGGGTTCTGGGTTTTGTGTTTTGGATCTGTATTTTTTTTTTAAAAAGCATAAAAACAGCTAAAATCACAGAATTTGTGGGTTTTTCTGCTCCTATGCTATTATTAACCTCAATAACCTTCATTTCCACTCATTTCCAGTCTATTCTGAACACCTCACACCTCACAATATTGTTATTATGGCCAAAAGGTTGCACCGAGGTAGCTGGATGACTATGCTAAGCGACACGAGTGGGCGGCACAAACACGTGGCCCATCTAGTAGTGACACTGCAGTGGCAGACAGGATGGCAGTTTGAAAAACTAGGCCCCAAACAGTACATACTGCAAAGAAAAAAAGACATAAGGGGCATGTGTCATGAGGGGTTTGGCCACGCAAAAAAGAAGTTCCCACAGCTATTCAATTGTTTCTCCTGCGCCCAACACTTAGTTGGGAAATGCCGGTTAGCGCACCTTGAGCCAGATGTTTAAGTGTGCATTTTCCAACTGAAGTGCTGCGATGTTGTCAGCGCCGTGCTAAACTGAAAAACAGCATCGTGTCCAGCACTTTAATTGGATTAAAGCACACCTCTACCTGGCAGGCGGCGGAGGTACAATTCCGGACTCTGCATCATGTACTGGACATTGCAGAGACCTACTGGCGGGGGACAGGCACCAAGTGCCCTGCACGGGCAGGCGGGCACCCGACACACGCAAGAGGCCGGGCGGTGGTTCAGAGGTTTTGTGCCATTATCTTATTCTGCTCATCCCCTTCCTTTAGCCGACTTCCATATACCCCAACACATTAACTAATTCCTCCCACCTTTTCCATTATCCAAGTCGTCCGAGTCCTCTCATTCCGCTCCACCACCTGTCTCTATTTATCTCCCTTCAAAACCTGACAGATCAAACAGCCTCCATTATCTGGTTCCTCACACCATGACTTCCTCACTCCCCACTCACTCCACTGATTCCTCCCATCCCCGTCCCTCACCTGACACTTCCACCCCGTCCCTCACCTGACACTTCCACCCCCCTCCCTCACCAGACACTAACAGCCCCCTCCCTCACCAGACACTAACAGCCCCCCCCTCACCAGACACTAACAGCCCCCTCCCTCACCAGACACTACCAGCCCCCTCCCTCACCAGACACTAACAGCCCCCTCCCTCACCAGACACTAACAGCCCCCTCCCTCACCAGACGCTTCCAGCCCCCTCCCTCACCAGACATTACCATCCCCCTCCCTCACCAGACACTACCATCCCCCTCCCTCACCTGACACTTCCTTCTGTAAGGAGACAGCGTGGGTGAGGCTACGGCGGCACTTCCTCCTCCTCCGGTTGTAGGTAACCAAGTTAAAACATCTTCCTCCGCTCCTCACTGACACGCGAGCGCGCATGGTCCGACGTCGTCGTCACCGCGCGCTCGTGCACCAGACACCAGAGGGTTGATTCGATTGGTGCTACACAGGGAAGGCGGAGCTACATACTGTGAAGGTTCTCCGCTCCCTGTCAGTCTGAGCAGCATTACCGCCGCCCTGATTCCCGGCCAATACAGCTGCAAAATGGCGGCCGAGGCAGTTTCGCCTAAGCAGAAGAGGTCAGGGCGGAGCGCCCCGTGCGATTGCACGGGTTGCCCGCCCCTAGAAACGGCCCTGCTCCTCGCCAACTTCCTCCTCAGTGCCAGCTACACCAGTATCCTCATCCTGTTGTACTTCAACAGTGACATCTTCAATTTGCATATCAGCAAGTGGACTGTGGGTGCTCCTTTCAGCACTTGCAGGGGGCGTGCAAATGGTGGAAAGAGCCACCTCTTCCCGTCCAGTGCTGGGAAGGTCAGGCATCGCAACCGCCACCACACTTGGACTCTCCTTGGGGATTTGTGATATCTTCTTAGAACGCACAGTTCTTCGCTGTGCTTTTGCCAGCTTAACTCGTTTGATTTTTTTAGCGGGAGGAGGGCTTCCATCGTCATGTGAAGCTGAACCACTAGTCATGAACATAGGGAATGACCTTAGCTGTTCCTTGCCACTCCGTGTCGTAAATGGCTTATTGGCAAGTTTACGTTTCTCTTCAGATGATTTAAATGTTTTTTTCAAGGTCATTTTCCTGAACTTTGTCATTTGGGATTGTATGTGCCCTCTACTATGACATTGGGCATCGGCCTCGGCAGACGACGTTGATGGCATGTTATCGTCTATGTCATGACTAGTGGCAGCAGCTTCGGCACTAGGAGGAAGTGGTTCTTGATCTTTCCCTATTTTATTTTTATCGGAGAAAGTTTGGCCCTCCATTTATGTTATATTGATATATACGTGCGGCTAAGGCGCTCACAAACACAGAAAATAATTTTTTATTTTTGTTGGAGACTAGTGCACTTTGTGGGTTACACCACCCTTTAAGAAATGAGCCAGCCGGCCCTTTACTTATGGGACACAGGCGTACGCTTGGCACTACTTTGTTGATGCACGTGCGGCTACTGCGCACACAATTCACAAACACAAAAAATATTTTTTTATTTGGTTTGGAGTGTACTTTGGGGGTTACAGCACCCTTTAACGGTCAAGACAGCCGGCCCTTTACTTATGACACAGGCGCACGCTTGGCACTACTTTGATGATGCACGTGCGGCTACTGCGCACACAATTCACAAACACAGAACAAAAATATTTATTTGGTTTGGAGTGTACTTTGGGGGTTACAGCACCCTTTAACGGTCAAGCCAGCCGGCCCTTTACTTATGACACAGGCGCACGCTTGGCACTACTTTGTTGATGCACGTGCGGCTACTGCGCACACAATTCACAAACACAGAAAATATTTTTTTATTTGGTTTGGAGTGTACTTTGGGGGTTACAGCACCCTTTAACGGTCAAGCCAGCCGGCCCTTTACTTATGACACAGGCGCACGCTTGGCACTACTTTGTTGATGCACGTGCAGCTACTGCGCACACAATTCACAAACACAGAAAAAAAAAATTATTTGGTTTGGAGTGTACTTTGGGGGTTACAGCACCCTTTAACGGTCAAGCCAGCCGGCCCTTTACTTATGACACAGGCGCACGCTTGGCACTACTTTGTTGATGCACGTGCGGCTACTGCGCACACAATTCACAAACACAGAAAAAATATTTTTTTTTTAGCACTTGGGGGGAGCACCCCTGATGGACAGAGCACCCCCTGGACAACACTACAGCACCCCTTTAGGACTGGGACACTGCACAGGACTTTGGAGTGGACACAGCCCCTATGGACAACTGACTGCACAACACAGTCCAGCCAGCCCCTATGGACTTTGAAGTAGTGGACACAGCCCCTATTAACAACAGCAGCACAGCACAACACAGCCAGCCCCTATGGACTTTGAAGTAGTGGACACAGCCCCTATGGACAACAGCAGCACAGCGCAGCACAGCACAACACTACTCTGCACTACACTACACAGCCCAGCCAGTCCTAACTCCCACCCTCCCTCTTCACTGTCCACAGCCGAGTGAGAAAATGGCGCCGACGCGGGTACCTTATATAGGATCCAAACCCCGCGAGACTCGGAAGGCGGGATGATGACGTTTTGCCTCGATTTCAGAATCCGAGTCAGGCGGGAAAAGTCGAGTCGGACTCGGATCGGACTCGGATCGGGGGGGTTCGGATTTCAGAAATCCGAACCCGCTCACCCCTAGTATATACACACACAAATATATATATATATACACATACACACATAAATGTATATACTTATATTTATAAATTCTTTATACATCTGTCAATAACAAGGTGTAAATAATCTGCATTTAAAAAGTATAGTTTACATGAGAGAAAATTATTAGTAATAAAAAATAATTATATATAATATAAGGATTACAGCCAAAGCCTGCAAGCTGCTGCCAGAAATAAATAAATGCCTTACCTGTGGAAGAGCAAAGCAATATATGCTTTAGAAAAAAAAAAAACTCCCCTGCCCCCACTCCTTTTCTGCAGACAGGCTGGGCTGGGCGGTTTACTTTTGTATCAAGGTTTTGATGTTATAACAGTCTACATAACCAAATAAAAGGCATAGATTCTAAACAATCATACTTTGACCAAGAAAATGAAGGTATGCATGTAAAGTAAAATAAAGAAAAAAACATAAAAAAAAAAAAAGTTTTTCTACTGACATGCTTAAAACTTTCATTGAAATATACTGTAAGTGTACAAATAAAACAACACATTTCATTTAAACTATTATTACAAAGTATGCAATACAAGAAAGCCATAGCGTTCATACCTTTGTTACATAACTTGCTTAGTGGTAAAATCTGCACCTGTGCATACAATCAATGTGATGGATAGCACCCACCTGCTATCATTACCATCGCATGTTTTGTTTCCCTTGGCCCTATTAGTAGTGCGTTCACATCGAGTACTATTGCAGCCTCACACACACTTGCACAAGCTCTGACCTTACTCAGAAGCAGTGGCGTAACAAGGAGGGGGGTCGATTGCGGCAAGTGCCCTGGGCGCTGTCGGACCCGGTGGTGCCGAGGGGGGAACGGTGGTGCAGGGGGCGCAGTCCAGGGCACGTGCGTTCCGTGGCACTCCAGACTGAAACAAACACACCGCCGACGGCAGTGTGTTGTCGTGGTGTGTTTGTTTTAGAACTGCAGCCAATAAGAGTCAGACAGACTCTTATTCGCTGCTGCACCCAGTGCCAGAGCTGGCAAGGAGCTCACTCATGAGCTCCACCTGGGTGAAGGGAGAGACGTCATGAAATCTCTCCCATAGTGCCCACTGCCGAGAGGGACGGGAGCAGCGCGGCAGGAGATGGGATTCAGGTAAGTGTATTTGTCTGTCTCTGTGTCTGTTTTAAGTGTAAAAGGTACTGCATAGGGGGCATTACTGGGGGCACTGTATAATTGGCACTGCATAGGGGGCACTATATAAGGGACACCACTGGGGTGGACTGTCTAAGGGGCACTATATATTGGGCACTACTGGGGAGACTGCATAAGGGGCACAAGACCACTACTGGGAGCACTACATAAGGGGCATTAATGGGAGCACTATATAAGGGGCACTGTAAAATTGCCACAGCATAGTGGGCACTTTATAAGGGGCACTACTGGGGGCACTGTATCAGGGGCACTATATATTGGTCATCAGAGCCGTAACTAGACTTTTTGGTGCCCTGTGCCAATGAGAGCATTGGCGCCCCCCCCATTTTTCAAAGGGACATAATGCACCCAAAAAGGGAATGGCCTAAAGGGGAAGGGCCAGGGAAGAGATTGGGGAGGCCAGGAGATGCTGGGGATTAAATAGGAAGCTGCAAGTGAGAATAATAATGAACAGAAAATTGACAGGCCCAAACAGCGCCCCCTGACCTGCGGTGCCCTGTGCCATGGCACTGACAGCACTTCCCTAGCTACAGCCCTGTTGGGCATTACTGGGTGCACTACTGGGAGTGCTATATAAGGTGTACTGTATATTGGGCACTGCATAAGGGGCGCTATATATTGGGCTCTACTGGGGGCACTGCATAAGGGGCACTGTATAATATGCACAACAACAGGGAGCACTGCATAAGGGGCACTACTGGGGCATTGCATAAGGGGCACTGCTACTGGGGATATTGTATGTGGGGCATCGCATAATGGGCACTACAACAGGGAGCACTGCATAAGGGGATACACAACAATGGGGGGTATTAAGGTGCATATGGAATGGTAAGGAATGTTCCCAGAGTGACTAGAAACGGTGGTGTTGCCCTGTGGCGTCCCTCCCCGCGGTGTCACCTGGTGTGGGGAGTAATGCTGTGCTCGCGGCATAGCTGCGTGCTGCCAGAAAGGGGCGTAGCCGCGTGGACAGTGGGCGTGGCAATGCAGGAAGGGGCAAGGCCTAGCAGCCTGAACCCCGCAGTGCCGACTCCCGTGCTTTTTACTGGGAGGGCCAGGGGATGCAGGAGGTGCGGACTGCCCTGTGTGCAATGCCGGCTCCCTCAGTGTCAGGAGCAGAGTGCTGCACTTACTACTACAGTGCAGCACCCGCCTCCTGTCACTGAGAGGGAGTCTGCACCATGGTGTCACCCCTCGGCGGAAGAGAACACCTGGGTGCGGCCCGCACCCCCCTGGTGATGCCACTGGTGTTGCCCCTTGTTGCATGTGGCCCACAATTTTTTCGCACATTTTGGGCTCCATTAATTATCTTGCCCTGGGCTCCAAATACCCTAGTTACACCACTGCTCAGAAGTTGTTAACCTCGTCGCTTGCTATGTGCACCTCCCACAAACGGCACTTTCTGTCAATCACTCTGCGATGGGTCTGTGTAGTCACTGTGATTGCTATCCTGATCACGGTGGCCGATCACAGTGACCGATTTGCGCACTGCATTGCGTGCGCAGAATGCAATATTCAGCCGATTGCTTGCGTATTCACAGTTGCGATCGGTAATGAATCAGGCCCCTTGTTAAAACCCTTGATATATTTGAACGGTATACAATCGGGAAGCCGGCTGCCTTAATACTGGCAGCTGGCATCCCTACTGTCATATCGCGGCGAGGGATGAAATGCTGGGCGTCTAGATGTAGATGCCTAGCATCTCCCCGACGCCTGGAGACCGGCGCCCGGCATCCCGATCGAAGGGATGCCGGGCGCCGTGAGCGGACAGCCGCGGGGCGGAGGGTTAGGTTTAGGCCACCCGGGGGGGACTTAGGGTTAGGCACCCCCCGGGAGAGTTAGGCTAGGGAGAGGGAGGGTTAGGCACCCCCGGGGGGAGGTTAGGGTTAGGCACTCCCCCGGTTTAGGCAGCGGGGAAGGGGGGGGTTAGGGTTAGGCACTTAGAGGGGGGATTAGGGTTAGGCACTTGGGGGGTAGGTTAGGGTTAGGCACCCCTAAGGAGGGTTAGGGGGTTAGCTTAGGTTAGAGAATACTTACCTATCCACGATCCGGATTTCTAGTGCTGTCGGGCTTCCGCTGATGTCAGCCAGGCGCTGCCGGGAATCTAACCGCCGGCCATGCGGCCGGCAGTATTTCATACCGATTCCATTTGAACGTTTCTATCAAGTCCCTCCTTTTCCTTCTCTGCTCCAAACTATACTTATTAAGATCTTTTAGTCTTTCCGGGTAAGTTGTGTGCTTTAGGCCGTGCACCATTTTAGTTTCCCTTCTTTGTACAGTCTCTATTGTATTTATATCGTCTGGAGATATGGCCTCCAGGACTGAACACTGTATTCTAGATTAGGCCGTACCAAGAACCTATACAGTCGTATTATTCTTTCTTTCTGCTACTGATTCCTCTCCCTATACTACCAAGCATCTGATTTTCCTTTCTCATTGCTTTATTACATTGTTTACCAGGCTTTCATGTCATCTGAAATAGTGACTCCTAAATCCCTATCCTCCTCTGTAGTTTCCATTATAGTATCGTTAATACTATATTTAGCCTTTGGGTTTTTGAAACCCAAGTGAATGATTTTGCATTGTTTGACGTTAGTTGCCACGTTTCTCTAGTCTACCCAAGTCATTTGTTTCACCTCTCCTGGTGTGTCTAACCCAACGGTCGCCAACCCATCACTCCCGAGCCACTGGTAGCTCACAGCAGTAAGGACGGTGGCTTGAGTCCTGTGTTCTCCCCAGGCTGTTTTCTGCAGGCGCATCACCCGGCAGAAACAGCCTATCGCCCGGATTTTACCCCCGATGCATTCGCAGTCACCCTCACCTCCGACCCCTGCTGTGGAACACTGGTCTCTGAAGCGACCGGAGGCTAAAGAAGCCTCCGATCGCTTCAGAGGCAAGTGTTCCCAGTGATGCACTGCGTGGGTGACGTCATGACATCACCCGCGAAGTGAGGAGCCTGCCCTACGCGCCTGCTGGATCTAGTTAGATCCAGTCACAGCGAGAGTGGGAGCGTCGAGCATGTTCAGGTAAGTTTTGGGGTGGGGGCACTGAATAAAGGGCCAGTCTTGGGGGCACTGAATAGGGGGCACTATTTAAACCTGGGGCACTGCATAAGGGGCCAGCCTGGAGGCATTGCATCGGGGCACTACTTCAGCCTGTGGGCACTGCATAGGGGCACTGTTTCAGCCTGGGGCACTGCATAAGGGCACAAATACAGGGGGCACTGCATATGGGGATAACTACAAGGGGCACTGCATAATGGGCACTTTTGACTGAGAGCCAGTGGAGGAGCAGCCTGAGACCTGTCGGGCTGGAATTATAAGGGAGATACCCCTTTTGCCGGTGCACGCATAGTTGTGAAGGCCCCCATCCGGCTGGAAAAAAATTCTGGGGAGAACACTGCAAAACCCTTGTTGTCACTGGCCTGGGGGCCCGCTCCTACCCCCCACGGTTGCACAATAGAAGTGACAGAGCACATTGAAAGGGGGTGTGTGGCCTGTTAATCCACTGTTCTGCCTGCACAATCCATCCAGCAGCCCCCTGCTCCTCATTGCCAGCTCTCCACATTTTATTTTTGAATACTAAAAACCAGAGCCGTAACGCGACTTTTTGGTGCCCTGTGCCAGAGAGAGCATTGGCGCCTCCCCCACTTATTTTTTAAATAGGGACATAAGATAGTGCATCTGAAAAAGGGCCATGGCCTCATGGGGAATGGCCAGGAGAGAGATAGGGGAGGCCAGGAGATGCTGGGGATAAAAGAAGAGGAAGCTACAAGTGAGTATGATAATAAACAGGAAAATTGACAGGCCCAAACAGCGCCCTCTGCCCTGCGGTGCCCTGTGCCATGGCACTAGTTGCACTACCCTAGTTATGGCCCTGCTAAAAACTGGCTAATAACCACATTTTTCATAGAAAAACAACAATGCATTTGTTAATACAGTGATATTTATCACTGTATTAATACAAACATTGTTGTTCTATGAAAAATTTGATTATTAGCCAGGTTTTAGTTTTCAAAAATAAAATGTTGCTCCTCCAGACGTCTCATTTTTCTGAAGTAGCTCCCACCCCATTTAAGGTTGGAGACCACTGATCTAACCTATTGCATACCTTTGTGTAATCTGCAAAAATGCATATGTTCACTTTGATATAATTTGCAATGTCCCTAATAAAGATATTAAAAAGCACTGGTCCAAGTACAGATCCCTGGGGTACACCATCTGTAACCTTTCCCTCCCGAGACTGCACTCCATTTACTACAATTCTCTGTTTCCTATCCTGCAACCAAGTTCTTATCCATTCAACCGCCTTAAGGCCCCCATACACAGTGCGATATGCTTACTATCCAAATCTCTTTTGAGATTTCCCTTGAATTCCTGAACTCTCCCGGTCATACGATATTGTGCCCACACACGGAACGATTGTACAAACGACCAAACGATATAGATGGGTTGTAAATGACGGCAGATCAAAAACATATAGTTTGCAGCAAACAAACTCATGATTTATCTGCTGGAATTTTAATAATGGGAGGGCTTAACTAGGGGTTATAAAAGGCAGCCGCCATTTTAGGTCTGTGCACATTCTGCTCTGACTAGTGAGGCTTGGTTTATAGCTGCTGAACGCTGTACATTGCTATTGTGCTCTGCTTTGTTTTTGGCTTGCCTTTAACAAAGTGTGTTCTATACCACGGTTTATTCTGTGGTGATGGATTCCTATTGCTATAAGCTTTTGCTAGCCTATGGCTATCTGAAGCCGAAAGGTGAAGGAGCTGAGGAAAGGAGGAGAATGAGGTCCTGGTGGACAAAGGAGTGGCTGATGAGGAAGAAGATTCACTCTTACACGCCGCTGCTGATGGAGATTAGGGAGAACAACCCGGACAATTACCGCAACTGCCTGCATATGGATGACGCCACCTTCCAGGAGTTGCTGCATCTGGTGACCCCCTATACCTGAAGGCAGCAGGGGCAGAACTATGGGAGACAATGGAGGCGCCTGCCGCCGGGCTCCAGCACTGAAGGGGCACCTCCTCAATTGTTCACAACATATTTAACCCACTTAGGGTTGTAATTATATACCCAGAGTATACCGTCACGGCCGTCCCAATACATGGCACCGCTTCCCGGCACCTGAGAAGCCACCATACACTAGTGGACAGCTCCGTGTCAGACCATCAGCTGTTGCCTTCTTCTATCTATAGCCTGTCTGCATTCGAATTGTTACATTACAGTGTCAGCAGCTGTGACGGGAGGGGCAACAACTTATAGCTTGCCTCCGGGCGTTTGGTATGAACTTATGCCACTGGAAGGCAGGATACGAATGAGGAGGGCCAACCCTGCTGAGGAGAGGCTATTGCTATCCTGAGGTACCTGGCTACAGGAAGGTCCTTTGAAAACCTGAAGTTTGGGACCCTCATTTCTCCCCAGGCTTTGGGGCACATCATCCCCAACACCTGCAAAGCCATTGTGAATGTCCTGAAGTACCACTACTTTAAGGTGAGTAAAAACACTACATATGTTTTTCTGGTGAAACAAAATGTAGAAACAAAACAGCCAACATGGCTGTATATATGTAACGTGGCAACCTTTATGGTTGCATATTTGAAATGAAAAGCTACCAACATGGCTTCATTTTAATGTGTAATTAACCAACATGGCTTATAATGATAATATAAAAAGTTTCGTTATCAACCAGTTTTATTTGTCCCAATAGCTATGCTGCTCTATGGTATACAGTGGTTCACAGAGCCGTAACTAGACTTTTTGGTGCCCTGTGCCAGAAACAGCATTGGCGCCCCCCTCATTTTTCAAAGGGACATAGGGCCTGATTTAGAGCCGGACGCTCTGACCAGAGCGCTCGCTCTGAATCAGGGCCCTCCTACATGAAAATGGAGCGGCCTCTTGGACGCTCGCATAGCTGTGGGTGACCACCCACAGCTATAGCGAGCGTCCATGATGGTCAAGACCATCGGGCTTGCGACGGAGACCCTGCGGTAGCGTCTCGCTGGCGCAAGCCCTGGAGTGATTTTGGCTCTATCAGAGCCAAAATCACTCCCACTGACATCACTACTGATGTCAGTGGGGCCGGCTTCAGACAATAGGCGTTCCCATGGGAACGTCTCCGTCTGGCAGCCACGCCCCCGGCACACCCACCAAAGGGGGCGTGCTGTCAATCAACATCGACAGCACGCCCCCTTTGGTGGGAGACCCGGAGCGACGGCTGTCCCTTCGCTAGCCGGGTCTCGCGCATGCGCACTACGGAGCTCCCTCCGTCGTGCACATGCGCAGTAGGGCACCATCGACCCGCTTGCGAGCGTCCTGCGCTCGCGAGCGGCTCTGAATCAGGCCCATAATGTACCCAAAAAAGGGCCATGGTTTCATGGGGAAGGGCCAGGGAAGAGATATGAGAGGCCAGGAGATGCTGGGGATGAAATAAGAGGAAGTTACAAGCAAGAATGATAATAAACAGAAATTTTACAGGCCCAAAAATCGCCCCCTAACCAGTGGTGCCCTGTGCGATGGCACCGGCCGCACTACCCTAGCTACGGCCCTGGTGGTTTAGACTGCGGATTGACTCGGCCAAGAAACACATGGCGCAAGTCCAGATTGTGGCCCCGGCATCCAACAATCTGTCCTTACACCATGTGTTTAGTGACCGTGTGCAACCTGCGTCCTCAACACCGTATACCATAGAGTAGCAATTGGGAGAGATAAAACTTGGTGATACTGCAGACAACCACATAAATACTGTAAATCAGTTTTTGATGAAATTATCATTTTCAGAAATAATAACATACACACATAAAACTGCATTATCAACAAGTTTTATCTGTCCTAATAGCTATGCTGCTCTATGGTATACGGTGGTTCAGACAGCGGATCGACTCGGCCAAGAAATACATGGCGCAAATCCCAATTGTGGCCCTGGCATCCAACAATCTGTCCCTACGCCATGTGTTTAGTGACCGTGTGCAATCTGCGTCCTCACCACCGTATACCATAGAGTAGCTATTGGGAGAGATAAAACTTCTTGATAATTGTAGGAGCAAATATAACCAATAAAAAAAACATTTGAAAAATTAAGGTGTTTCCTCGTCCACCTCCAGCATGTCTCTGCAGAGAGCCTCTGAGGATGTGGAGGGGTAAGGGGATTGGATAAGTGGGAGGGGGTGTAGGGTGGGATGGGGTTGGTCCCATCAGTGTTATGAGCTGGTAGCTGGGTGGCGGGTTGGATTGTGATGTGGAGGGCACAATCCTTGGAACTGACTGCACAGGTGGTTGGGGCAGAGGCTCATCAGTAATCCTTGTTGTGCAGACAAGTTATTGTTTTTTCCTTTTATGACAGTGTCATATATGATCCACTCAGCATGTATCTGCTGATTCGGATCCATAGCCCATAAACTACTGGCAATATGTGTGCCCAGATTATCGAACAAGTCCGTGGTTTTTTTGGACGGCCTCCTCGACTGCAATAGTCCCAATGGCTGTGGCTGGGTCCTGCGTCGATAGCATCTTCTTTGGGAAGGAGGCTGACTACTTCTGGTCGACATTGGGGGCTTTAGCTGAGGTTCTGGTCAGGTGTTACAGACTGTTGGAGTAGAGAATAAAAAATTGTAAATATCATGTTTTAAACTTTTAATACATATATTTTCCTTTTTTTTATTCTAGTTCCCGTCGACGGTGGAGAAGTGGCAAACCATTGGTGAGGAATTTGATCGGAGGTGGAATTTCCCAAACTGTGGGGGAGCAATTGATGGGAAGCATATCCGCATAACCCCACATGCCAATAGCGGATCCTTTTATTATTATAACTACAAGGGGTTTTTTAGTGTTGTACTCATGGCGGTGGTGAACGCCAACTATGAGTTAATCTTTGTGGATATTGGGAAAAATGGCCATGCTTCGGATGGTGGGTCCTTTAAAAACACCCACTTCTATGAAAGGCTTACCTCCAGAAGCCTTAAATTGCCAGCAACAGCGGAAACGAAGCACGGCCATTACTTTGTATTTGTGGCTGACGAGGTGTTTGCACTACACGAGCACTTGATGAAGTTGTATATGCACAAAGGGGCCTGACCAAAGACAAGAGGATCTATAATTACCGGCTATCCAGGGCATAGCGGATTGTGGAGAACGTCTTTGGTATTTTAAGCAACCGCTTCCGCATATTCCACACAGCCATCAACTTGCGCGTGGAAAAAATTGACTGGGTCGTCTTGGCATGCTGTGTCCTGCACAACTTTTTGAGGTGCAAAACAACCACCCAACAAAGGACATCAGGCACAGCAATGCCAGACGACACAGACCAGCCAGAGGAGACAGTCCAAATGCCCTCTGTGTCAACACCTGTAAATATGGAGTCAACAGTGACTGTACGGGCTAAAGAAGTCAAGAAGCAATACCTGACCTATTTTAATGGAGTGGGGGCAGTGCCATGGCAGGAGGACTGTCTCCATTAAACAGATTTGGGCTGTCTGACTTGTTGCAAACATTTGGCATGGTGTGTATGCACTGTGGGGGTCATTCAGACCCGCTCGCGAGCGCAGGACGCTCGCAAGTGGGTCGATGTTGCCCCACTGCGCATGCGCACGACGGAGGGAGCTCCGTCGTGCGCATGCGCGAGACCCGGATAGCGACGGGCTCTCCGTCGCTCCGGGTCTCGCACCAAAGGGGGCATGCTGTCGATGTTGATTGACAGCACGCCCCCTTTGGTGGGCGTGCCGGGGGCGTGGCTGCCAGACGGAGGCGTTCCCATGGGAACGCCTACCGTCTGAAGCCGGCCCCACTGACATCACTAGTGATGTCAGTGGGAGTGATTTTTGCTCTGATAGAGCCAAAATCACTCCAGGGCTTGCGGCAGCGAGACCCTACCGCAGGGTCTCCGTTGCAAGCCCGATGGTCGTGATGGTCTTGACCATCGCGACCATCATCATGGATGCTCGCATAAGCTGTGAGTGGTCACCCACAGCTATGCGAGCGTCCAGGAGGATGCTCCATTTTCATGTAGGAGGGCCGTGATTCAGAGCGAGCGCTCTGGTCAGAGCGTTCGGCTCTGAATCAGGCCCTGTGTCTGTACTTACCACATCCAAAGAGGATGGTTGATCCACTTCCTGCTCTCCAGGCTCATTTTCCTCCATTAGAGTTTGTGAAGCTCTCTGTGGTTCCGGTTTGTGAATAAATCGGAGCAGGTCAAAGTACCATAATGTACTTGTGTAGACGTCTTCTTCCCCTGCTCCTGAAGCCCGCGAGTCCATTTGTTTCTTGTGCTCTTTTAGATAGACAGTCCCCAGGTTTTGGATTTGGGCCTTTACCCATTTTGGACACGCCTCAACGTGATAGGGCAAGCTGTACGTCACTAGGTCTATGGCTGCAGCTTTTTTCTGTTTGTTGCTGTAATCTTTTGTTTTTATTTTCTAGACATTCATGGCTTCGTACAGCTCCAGAAATCCAGTAACGAATTGCCTCTCTCTCGCACTAATCATCTCTGTAGGATAGGAAAACAGAAACACAATTGCTTTAATACGCAAATTTTTTTTTTTTTCTAATTTAATGTTTTTTAGTTACAATAAAATGTACTATTTTGTGTTTTAAATGTGTCATTGATTTTTCCTAGCAAATTTATCATTACCATTGAGTGGTCTTTTAAATAAAATAATTTTTGGAAAAACTAGCTTGGTAGTACGTGGGTAAATACACATTGATGGAGCAGTGGGTACATTGGTAGTGCAGTGGGCACATTGGCAGAGCTGGGGTTAATAAACATAGGTGGGCCAGTGGGAACATTTTGAGGGACAAGGGTTAATAAACATGGGTGGTGCAGTGGGCACATTGGCAGAGCTGGGGTTATAAACATTGGTGGGCCAGTGGGTACATTTGTGGGAAAAGGGTTAATAAACATTGGTGGGGCAGTGGGCACTTTGACGGAGCTGGACTTAATAAACATTGGTGGGCCAGTTGGTACATTTGCGGGACAAGGGTTAATAAACATTGGTGGGCCAGTTGGTACATTTGCGGGACAAGGGTTAATAAACATTGGTGGGGCAGTGGGCACATTTGCAGGACAAGGGCTAATGGGGCAGTGGGTACATTGGCGGAGCTGGTGTTAATAAACATTGGTGGTGCAGTGGAATACATATATACTCACTACAAAATAATAGGCAAGTCTCCTGAGACGAACCACGCTGCTGCTGCTGCTCTCTCCACGTCGTCTGGCACAAAATGGAGGAGGGGAGTGGCCAGGGAGATTGTCAACAAATCTACCATCGCATCGTGCATCATGCACACACATGGTACAATGTGTGTCCAATTGTGTACGATAGGTCGAAATCTTCCTGCAGGTTCAATTGATCAGCGAAGACGATGTATGACGTCGGGGGCGCGCATCGCCATCGTGATCATCCCCACACATGGCACTTTTTACACGATTGGTCGTTCCAATTTATCGAAAACGGCCAAATCGTGTAAAAAAATTGCACAGTGTATGGTGGTCTTTGGAATCCAATCCCACAATTTTGAGTTTATTTATCAGTCTGTGATGTGGGGGGATGTCAAAAGCCTTACTTAAGTCTAGATATGCTACAACGGTGGCCCCTCCTTCATCTATTATTTTAGTTACCCAGGTGGTTAAGGGGGGACAGGGAGGTTAGGGTTCTTATGACCTCCGGCTCCTGCAGTGGGTGAAGGGAGAGACGTCATGATGTCTCTCCCATAGTGCCAAGCGGGAGGATGGAGGAGCGGACACAAGAGCAGGGATTCAGATATGTATTGTGTTTTGTTTTGTGACTACTGGGGCACTGTACAAGGGACACTGTATAATGGTACTACTGGGGCCACTGCGTAGTGGGGACCACTACTGGGGGCACTGTACAAGGGGCACTACAAGAGGCACTGCATAGGGGGGACCACTACTGGGGGCACTGCATAGGGGGGAACCACTACTTCCTGGGGGCACTGTATAAGGGGCAGTACTGTGGCTCTGCATAGTGAGGACCACTACTGGGGGCACTGCATAGGGGGGACCACTACATCCTGGGGCCACTGTATAAGGGGCACTGCATAGAGGGGATCAATACTGGGGCACTGTATAGGGGACCACTGGGGGCACTGCATAAGGTGCAATACTGGGGGCACTGTATAATGGTCACTACTGGGGCACTGTATAAGGGCCACTACTGGGGGCACTATAAGGGCCACTATTGGGGGCACTGCATAGAGGGGACCACTACCGGGGGCACTGTATAAGGGTACTATTGGGAGTGCTGCATAGGGGGGGCACTGTATAAGGGGCACTACTGGGAGAACTGTATAAGGGGCACTATTGGGGGCACTGTATAAGGGGCACTATTGGGGGCACTGCATAGAGGGGACCACTACTGGGGGCACTGTATAAGGGTACTACTGGGGGTGCTGCATAGGGGACGACCACTACTGGGGGCCCTGTATAAGGGGCGCTACTGGGGGCACTACTACATAGAGGGGACCACTACTGGGGGCACTGTATAAGAGACACTGCATAGGGAGACCACTACTGGGGGCACTGCATAAGGGGGACCACTACTGGGGGCACTGTATAAGGGACGACCACTACTGGGGGCCCTGTATAAGGGGCGCTACTGGGGGCACTACTACATAGAGGGGACCACTACGGGGGGCACTGTATAAGAGACACTGCATAGGGAGACCACTACTGGGGGCACTGCATAAGGGACACTACTGGGGGCACTGCATATGGGGGACCACTACTGGGGGCACTGCATAGGGGAGACCACTACTGGGGGCACTGTATAAGGGGCACTACTGGGAGAACTGTATTGAGGGGACCACTGCTGGGAACACTCTATAAGGGGCACTGTATAGGGGACCACTACTGGGGCCCTGCATAGAGGGGACCAATATTGGGAGCACTGTATAAGGGCCACTACTGGGGCCACTGCATAGGGGGACCACTGGGGGCACTGTATAAGGGCCACTACTGGGGCACTGTATAAGGGCCACTACTGGGGGCACTGTATAAGGGGCACTATTGGGGGCACTGCATAGTGGGGACCACTACTGGGGGCACTGTATAAGGGTACTACTGGGGGTGCTGCATAGGGGGACCACTACTGGGGGCACTGCATAGAGGGGACCACTACTGGGACACTGTACAAGGGACACTGTATAAGGGTACTACTGGGGCCACTGCGTAGAGGGACCACTACTGGGGGCACTGTACAAGGGGCACTACTAGAGGCATTGCATAGGGGGGACCACTACTGGGGGCACTGCATAGGGGGGAACCACTACTTCCTGGGGGCACTATATAAGGGGCACTACTGGGAGAACTGTATAAGGGCCACTACTGGGGGCACTATATAAGGGGCACTATTGGGAGCACTGCATAGAGAGGACCACTACTGGGGGCACTGTATAAGGGTACTACTGGGGGTGCTGCATAGGGAGGACTACTACTGGGGCCACTGTATAAGGGCACTACTGGGAGAACTGTATAGAGGGACCACTGCTGGGGGCACTCTATAAGGGGCACTGTATAGGGTGACCACTACTGGGGGCACTGCATAAGGGGGACCACTACTGGGGGCACTGCATAAGGGGGACCACTACTGGAGGCACTGTATAAGGGGCACTACTACATAGAAAGGACTACCACTGGAGGCACTGTATAAGAGACACTGCATAGGGAGACCACTACTGGGGGCACTGCAGAGGGGGGCACTGCATAAGGGACACTACTGGGGCACTGCATAGGGGGGACCACTACTGGGGTCACTACTGGGAGAGCTGTATTGGGGGACCACTGCTGGGAACACTCTATAAGGGGCCCTATATAGGGGGACCACTACTGGGGGCACTGCATAAGGGGGACCACTACTGGGGGCACTGCATAGGGGGGACCACTACTGGGGGCACTGTATAAGGGGCACTACTGGGGGCACTGTATAAGTGGCACTACTGGGGCACTCTATAAGGAGCACTACTGGGAGCACTCCTACATGGGGCATTACTACTGGGGGCATTAAGGTACATATGGCATGGAAAGGAATCTTCCGAGAGTCATGAGAAACGGCGCGCGCACATAAGAGGGGCACATGGGGGGGTTCTATTTTTATGAATACCCTAGTTACGCTACTGTACTGAGCAAAAATAATTCTATAGATCATCTGCTATTGCCTTGTCTCCTTCGAGCAGGTTCTCACTCTCTGTTTTAAGTCTTAGGGGTAAATTTACTAATAATCGAGTCTGGTCGAGTTTTTTGTTTTTTTTAACTCTATTAGCATTGCCGAAACTTGGGTGATTTGAGGCTCCTGAAACTCACAAATTTACTAAGAAGTGAGTTTAGCTGTGAGTGAGATGGCCGATGGTGAAGCAGATCGAGATTTCTCCCCCGAGTAGCAAGTTTGGAAGGAAATTACTCACCTGAGATTACAGTGTCTTCTCTCTGCAAAACTCTCCTGAGCAAGCAGCCTGCACATATCAATGAGTGTGTAAGCTGCTTGTGTTATGTACCTGTAAAAAAGGGGTTAATTGTTAAAAAAAAAATTATGTGAGTTCCCCCCCAAAAGCCTAACTAGCCCCAGACTTGTCAGCCTGTCCTGGTACCTAAAATTACGGGGAACAAAATGAGTAGGGTTCCACTGTAATTTAGGTACCAGCACCAGGCTGCAGGGCCAGTCCTGGTTTTAATTATAGGGGGAAAAAAATGCGTAGGAGTCCTCCTATAATTAAAACCAGCAACGGACCCAAAACGACCGGGGTGTAATGCCACAGCCCAGAGACTGTATTACCGGGTCTCCAGGGCCAAAGCAATCTCACCCCAAGTCACTCAGGTCAAGCTGGAAATCTCAGAGTAGAGTACAGAATAAGAGCACTAGACCAATAACAGTGGGATCAGTCGGATCACAACTGCGAATGTAATAGCGATTACGCACACAGTTCAACTGCTATAGTATGCTAATCCATTGTGATTGCTATATCACCGCAGCACTACACAGGGATACCCACCTTACCTTACACACATCCCTAATGTTTAGCAAGACTGCAAAACCAACGGTACAATTGAGTACAATCGCAGCCTCACGCACACTTGCACAAGCTTGGCATTGCAGTGGCTAATTTATGCACGCCCATGCAATAGCGTTGAAACGCACTGGTACTCCTGTGTTTCGCTGGCCACGACCCCGTTACCACCCACAAATGGCACTTCCTGTCAATCACTCTGTAATGGGTCTGTGTAGTCACTGCGATCACAGTCCCAATGCATGCGCAGTACGCAACCATCAGCCGATTGCGTGCATATTAGCAACTGCGTTCCTTGCTGAATCAGGCCCAGTGTTACTAGTAATGTTCACAGATATAAAAAAGTTATTAAATTCTTCTTCAATAATGGGCAGACAAAATACTTGGATGAGCTGGTAAAACAGAATGTCCAGCTTTGCTACTCACTTTTCTTTTTGTGGAAATAGCTTCTAGTGTCTGTCTTTTGTCCATTAGGTGGCAGCAACACACTATTTATTGCAAAATCATAGCACTATTGTAGAATGTAGTCTGTTCTTGACACCATTGAGATAGATAATGCCTATGTGTATTCAGTCCAATAGACAATGTATAGGCGAACTGTACTTGGACTCTCAGTATGCACATTACAATACAATCACAGTGAATTGGCAGATGAAATTACAGTGTAAAAACATACCAGCAAAGTAAACAACAGATACAGAAAAACATGTGGAATAACCCAGCTTTATGCACAAGCTAAGATAATGTGTTGTTACAATTCAACAAATGTACAGCAGAAGGAAAAAAAACTATTATGCAAACGCCCTGTGCGTGCTATCAAAGTTCTAACCTCTTTTTTTTTTAGTTAAATTGCAGAATAACTCATAATAGGGATGGCTTGAATCTAATGAGATATTCCTAGCACTCTTTAAAACCCTTATAACGTAGAGCTCTTGAATACTAGGCAGCTGCACCCAGTGCCAGATTAAGGTCCTCATGGGCCTGGAGCTGAAATTTATGAAGGGTCTATTGTGTGCTGTCACAGGGGGTGTGACTACTGATATAGGGGTGTGACCAGTGATGTGAGGGTGTGGTCTCAAATACTAATTCCATCCATGTCTCTCGGAACAGGAACACAAAATTGTAGTTGCTCGAATCAATTTATTAGCCCATCACAGGTGCGTAAAAGGGAGCTGTTATACTAGACAAGAAAAAAGAAAAACTCCCCCAGCAATCTGCAAATGGGTCAGTAAAGATGTTTACATCCTATATAATAATAGTAAATGCAGAGATCTCAGTTACATAGATCTGCAAACATATGGTTAAGCCACCAGCCATGCAAAGGTGTTTCTGCTTTTGGTGGTCCTACGCTATATAATAACAGCACCCACTTTGGGTCATACATCTATATATTTCTAAATTGTGAAATGACTCACCTGGAAGCATACTTGCCTACTTTTAATCTGCCCTCCCCAGGAGAAGCCTGGGGAGAGGCAGCAGTCAGGTATTGATGGGGGCGGGGCCGGGCCATTCACGGCATTAGGCCCCGCCCCCTCATGGCAAAATGCCTGCGAATCACGCATATTTTAATAGGGGGCGGGGCCAAATGACGCGATTATACTAGAATCGCGGCATTAAGCCCCGCCCCCTAACGACGGACGGCAGATTGAAGGTAAGTTTCTCCCCATTCTGCCCACTTCACTAGGAAGTGGGCAGGATGCGGGAAAAGTGCCTACACTGCCGGGAGTGCGGGGGGTTACCCGAAAAAATGGGAGCCTCCCGCGACTTTTGGGAGTGTAGGCATGTATGCCTGGAGGCCACCTATATCCTCCAGTATGGCACAACAAGGATCAGCACACGCTCCAACTACTGATCCCATCCATGGAACGTGAACCAGAAAATATATGCCACCTGTGAAAAAGCTAATATATTTACATAATGTTATAAGGGATGGCACTCCTGGACTCGTATAAATAATGCACAGCAACAGCGACTCTTGTCAATTCCAACGTTTCATGTGTTTTTGACATTTCTTCAGGGCTTCTACATTACCTTACTGGTTGGAGGAGCAAGTTGTACAGTGCTTGTGAGTGCCAGTCATTGCATACATATTATATACATATACACACACACACAGGTGCAAGATTAAACTTTTCGTTAGGGTGCATACAGACATAATTCTTAATATCCACACCGGACCACCCATGGCGCCACTTCGATGCACGTGATGACGTCACAGGTCTCACGAGATTCAGTGTCACAGGGCACCCGCACCACAAGTGAGCTGTATATAAAGAATGTGATTGGGATCCTGCTGCGCCATTGTTGGTCACCTGAAAAAGGAGCGTGGTCACTAGAAAAGGGGGCATGCCCAGCACTCACGGAGATGCTGGGCTGTCCCCAAACTTTCTCAGCAGTGTAAATAGATGCCGTGTACATACATACAGTATCTATTCACTCGCCCGAGTTGCTGGTGATTGTTTCATTGGAACTTTTCACCCATGTGGCACACTGCGGCCTGCGGGTGGGATGGCTTTCAGCGGGATGCCAGCAAAAGGGCAGGGTGTGGTACCCAGCTGAGATGGCCTAGGAGGAACACTATAGATATATAGATATATATATATATATATTTATAGATATAAACTGTATACACACATACATACAGTATGAATACATATATAGATATACATGTATACTATATATACATATGTACACGTGTGTATGTATATATATATATATATATATACATACAGCATATATATTTATATACACACAAAGTATTTATGTATATGTATATAACTGTATATAACATACCACGATCCGGCACTCGTGAAAACAGATAGGTACTTAGCTGGGTGCCCTCCACAGATGATGGGGTAATAGTAGTGGCGTCCCACAAGCTAGAGGTATGGTGGCTTTATAAGGAGGGTAAGTGCTGTATTGTGATATTACTTGGCTTGACAAAAGTGCGAATGAATGCACTGAAACGTTGCTAATTGGAAGCGGTCTATTGTTCATTATTTATTCGTCTGGAGTGCCGACGAGTGTATTGTAATATATACATATAATTATACATATATATATATATATATATATATACATACAGTACACACACAGTATGTGTATATATATAATATATGTACATGTATTATATTTAGATTATACTCAAAATATATATATATTTATAATTATTAAACTCTGCTGAGCAACTCAGCCTGCCCAGCATCATGTATACCATTTATACTACCGTATATTACCAGCAGTCAGGCATCCTGGCCAGCATCATGTATACCATTTATACTACCGTATATTACCAGCAGTCAGGCATCCTGGCCAGCATCATGTATACCATTTATACTATATTAGCAGCAGCCAGGCATCCTGGCCAGCAGGACTGACAAGCACCTCGTCTCAGTCAGCACTCGGAGGGTCAGGCCGCCTTCACTGCTGCTGAGCCTATTCTGGTGGACATGGCCGGGCAGCTTAAGGGCACGGTGGTGGTGGGCGAAACCTACATGATGTAACACATCAGTGTGATGTCACGTGATGCAGAGGCGGGACCAAGTTATTATCCGACCATTAGCGGCACTGGGAGGGCTAGTAAAGAAGCCTTCCTCCACTGCACCGCCATCATGTTTAACTGAGGCATGCTGTCAGCTTTTGGTCCAACAGCGCTGCGGCCAGGGTGGGGGGGTGCGACCAGGGAGCAGGTCTTGGATGGCCACCAGCAGGCTGCTGTAGAAGGAAAGAATTATTTCCTGTCTACAGCAGCACACACAGCAGATCCTGCTGTGGGCCTATTCTTATGGTGGCCTGTAGCTCCATCAGCCCCATTGTTAATCCGGCCCTGGCAGCACCCCAATAATTTTGTTGGCAGTTTTAACCAGGTGCTCAAGTACTCCACGCTTGATTGCAATGCAGTTGCCAAACCATGTAATGATACCAAAAGTCAGAACAGTTTCAATCGTGCACCTATAGAACGCCAGCCACACTTAGACGCCTCACAAAAAAGAGACATTGCTGTGCCTCTTTGAGTAGCGGCATTGTGTTTGCGGACCATGGGCCTGATTCAGCAGTGCATGCTAGTCGTTGCGGGGGAGGGAAGAAGCTGACTAGGATTTCCTGGCCTCTTCCTCTAAACTGCGGCGGCAGGCTGCGGGACCCTATGGGTTTACATGTGTCCTCAATCCTTACAGAACAACTAGTTTTTGTCTTCCTGATACCTCTCCTAAATTCGGGCCTGGCATTTTTAATAGCTTCTGGATCCCCAGATGTAAAGGCTCTGTCACGGGCCTTCAACAGAGAACGCACTTCACCATGTAACCATGGCTTCTCTTTAGGAAACACTTAAGAGCTTTTCCTCACTCTCCAGGCAACAGCCTATGTAGCCTAAAACCATTAATGCAAGGGAGTCAACATCAATTACACCAAACTATTACAGATTCCTCAATACACATCTCCCAGTTGGTGAATTCCAAACTATCCTGTAACATCTCCATAGCCCCCGCAGGCAAGATAGTAACAGTCCTACTAACAGCCCCAGATCTCTTTGCCAGGGTCTATAGACAGGAATCAAAAACAGAGACACATGATCCAATTTTCCTATATGAGGACATACAAAAGTCTCATAGGCCATTTTAAAATTTGTATACTGTACACCTGGTCTAAAACATGTTCACCATGCGTAGGAACTAGGGGTGTGCACCGGCCACTTTTCGTGTTTTGTGTTTTAGTTTTGGATCTGGATCTTTCTTCGTGTTTTGGATCTGGATTGATTTTGCCAAAACCACCCTTCCGTGTTTTGGGTTCTGGGTTTTGTGTTTTGGATCTGTATTTTTTTTTTTTAAAAAACATAAAAACAGCTTAAATCACAGAATTTGTGGGTTTTTCTGCTCCTATGCTATTATTAACCTCAATAACCTTCATTTCCACTCATTTCCAGTCTATTCTGAACACCTCACAATATTGTTTTTATGGCCAAAAGATTGCACCGAGGTAGCTGGATGACTATGCTAAGCGACACGAGTGGGCGGCACAAACACGTGGCCCATCTAGGAGTGACACTGCAGTGGCAGACAGGATGGCAGTTTGAAAAACTAGGCACCAAACTGTACATACTGCAAAGAAAAAAAAGAGGTGCAAGATGGAATTGTCCTTGGGCCCTCCCACCCACCCTTATGTTGTATAAATAGGACATGCACACTTTAACAAACCAATCATTTCAGCGCCAGGGTCTGCCACATGACTGTGGCTGAAATTATTGGTTCGTTTGGGCCCCCACAAAACAAGCTGGCAATTAATGTGTCCCTGCACAAACTGGCTCTACGGAGGCAAGATGTCGTCCTCATCCTCCTCATCCACCGATTCCTTGGATAAAACAGGAAAAAGGGATTTAGGTGTCCCTGGACTGCTTACGGTCTTAGCCAAAGTTTCTGAACTTGACAGTAACTTTTTATGAACGCGCTGCAGGTGCCGTATAAGGGAGGATGTTCCTAGGTGGTTAACATCCCTACCCCTACTTATTTCACCTTTACATATGGTACATATGGCAAGACAGTTGTTGTCCGGATTTGGATAGAAATATTGCCAGACCAAAGAGGTGGAATGTTTGGTCTTCTGCCCAGGCATGACCGTAATGGGCTTTTTCATCCCACAGACAACAACTGTGTCCCCCGGAGCCTGATTTAAACAAACCACATCACCATCAGAATCCTCCTCGCCAACTTCCTCCTCAGCGCCAGCTACACCAGTATCCTCATCCTGTTGTACTTCAACAGTGACATCTTCAATTTGCATATCAGCAAGTGGACTGTGGGTGCTCCTTTCAGCACTTGCAGGGGGCGTGCAAATAGTGGAAAGAGCCACCTCTTGCCGTCCAGTGCTGGGAAGGTCAGGCAACGCAACCGCCACCACACTTGGACTCTCCTTGGGGATTTGTGATATCTTCTTAGAACGCACAGTTCTTCGCTGTGCTTTTGCCAGCTTAACTCGTTTGATATTTTTAGCGGGAGGAGGGCTTTCATCGTCATGTGAAGCTGAACCACTAGTCATGAACATAGGGAAAGACCTTAGCCATTCCTTGCCACTCCGTGTCGTAAATGGCATATTGGCAAGTTTACGTTTCTCTTCAGATGATTTAAATGTTTTTTTCAAGGTCATTTTCATGAACTTTGTCATTTGGGAATGTATGTGCCCTCTACTATGACATTGGGCATCAGCCTTGGCAGATGACGTTGATGGCATGTTATCGTCTATGTCATGACTAGTGGCAGCAGCTTCAGCACTAGGAGGAAGTGGTTCTTGATCTTTCCCTATTTTATTTTTATCGGAGAAAGTTTGGTCCTCCATTTATGTTATATTGATATATACGTGCGGCTAAGGCGCACACAAACACAAACACAGAAAATATTTTTTTATTTTTGTTGGAGACTAGTGCACTTTGTGGGTTACACCACCCTTTAAGAAATGAGCCAGCCGGCCCTTTACTTATGGGACACAGGCGTACGCTTGGCACTGCTCCTTTGTTGATGCATGTGCAGCTACAGCCCACACAATTCACAAACACAGAAAAATTTTTAATATTTTGTTTGGAGTGCCCTTTGGGGGTTACAGCACCCTTTAATGGTCAAGCCAGCCGGCCCTTTACCTATGACACAGGCGCACGCTTGGCACTACTTTGTTGATGCATGTGCGGCTACTGCGCACACAATTCACAAACACAAAAAATTTTTTTTTTTATTTTGTTTGGAGTGCCCTTTGGGGGTTACAGCACCCTTTAACGGACTAGCCAGCCAGCCTTTTACTTATGGGGCACAGGCGCACGCTTGGCACTACTTTGTTGATGCACGTGCGGCTACTGCGCACACAATTCACAAACACAAAAAAATATATTTTTTTATTTTGTTTGGAGTGCCCTTTGGGGGTTACAGCACCCTTTAACGGACAAGCCAGCCGGCCTTTTACTTATGGGACACGGGTGCACGCTTGGCGCTGCTCCTTTGTTGATGCACGTGCAGCCACAGTGCACACAATTCACAAACACAGGAAAAATATAATTTTTTTTAGCACTTGGGGGGAGCACCCCTGACGGACAGAGCACCCCCTGGACAACACTACAGCACCCCTTTAGGACTGGGACACTGCACAGGACTTTGGAGAGGACACAGCCCCTATGGACAACTGACTGCACAACACAGTCCAGCCAGCCCCTATGGACTTTGAAGTAGTGGACACAGCCCCTATGGACAACAGCAGCACAGCGCAGCACAGCACAACACTACACTGCACTACACTACACTACACTACACTACACTACAACACTACACTACACAGCCCAGCCAGCCCTAACTCCCACCCTCCCTCTTCACTGTCCACTAGCAAGTGAGAAAATGGCGCCGACGCGGGTACCTTATATAGGATCCAAAACCCGCGAGACCCGGAAGGCGGGATGATGACGTTTTGCCTCGATTTCAGATCCGAGTCAGGCGGGAAAAGTCGAGCCTGACTCGGATCAGCCTCGGATCGGGGGGGCTCGGGGGGGTTCGGATTTCAGAAATCCGAACCCGCTCACCCCTAGTAGGAACCATAAAATTTTTATAAAATTTAAAATTTTATAACATTTTTATGGCAATTTCAAATATGTTTGATTAAAATCGCCCATCAAAATTTATGCAGCTTCTACGTGAGAGGTTTGTAGCTTCACAAGAGCGATATGCAAGATCTCCAAAGCACAACCTACATTTGCATGAGGAAGAATATACGCTGCAATTACAACCACTGCTGAAACCTCTCTGGGCAAATAAAAAGGCCTAGATTTAATTATCATATATTCGATGGCAGCAGAACAAAAGGAATTAGAGCAACATCAGAGCACCACATGTTATTAAGATAAACCTAGAGCCCTTCACCTCTGCTCTTACCTGATTCCAAAATCCTTTCTGCTCTGAATAAGATCCTGTCCTCAATCCATATTGCAGAATTTAGCACACCTTCATTTAACTAGAATTCTGTGATATTAAAATAGCGCAGCATTGTAAATACTGCTTATTTACGAAGTCAGGGCCCGATTCAGAGCTGAACGCTCTGACCAGAGGGCTCGCTCTAAATCAGGGCCCTCCTACCTTTTTTTGGAGCGTCCTCAAGGACGCTCGCATAGCTGTGGGTTAGACCATCGCGACCATCGGGCTTGCGACGGAGACCCTGCGGTAGGGTCTCGCTGCCACAAGCCCAGGAGTGATTTTGGCTCTATCAGAGCCAAAATCACTCCAACTGACATCACTAGTGATGTCAGTGGGGCCGGCTTGAGACGGTAGGCGTTCCCATGGGAACGCCTCTGTCTGGCAGACACGCCCCCGGCACGCCCACCAAAGGGGGCGTGCTGTCAATCAACATCGACAGCACGCCCCCTTTGGTGCGAGACCCGGAGCAATGGAAAGCCCGTCGCTCCCCGGGTCTCGTGCATGCGCACGACGGAGCTCCCTCCGTCGTGCGCATGCGCAGTGGGGAACATCGACCCGCTTGCGAGCGTGCTGCCGCTCGCAAGCGTGTCTGAATGACCCCCTCAGTCTGTAAGTCTTTGCCAGCAAGAGACTGGACATTAGCAAGAAATAAACTAGGCAATGGGGGCTTTACAGGGCATTGTTTCATTATCCAAAAAACCAAGCGCTAATGAAAATAAATAAATCTTAAAATGTAGTATAGGTCAATGTAAAACAGAAGCATTAGAAGAAAAATTGTGCTTGTGGTAGCACACCAAATAAACAGCTGTACAACAGGTGAAACACAGAACTTGATTATTACAGTTTTGAGGATCCACCTCCTTTAGACAGACATATTATAAGTGCAATTGTTTTATTTTATATAATGTACAATAGATTTTTCTGTGTAATAATGTTATGTATGTGAAGTATTGATTTTTACTTGACCGGTCAAATCGATATTTTAGGATATTAAATTTATTTCTGTTAAATCATATGATTATTATGCGATTTCTTCAGCCATGTCATCCCATACCATCTAATTAGCGCAGAGTTTAATAATCAAGGGCATAGTTTCAGCCTGATCTTAATACCATCTCTCTTTCCCCTTTTCTGCCTCCTCTCTTGCTTTGGACGCCACTTCCAGCCACCGACTCTTCTCCAAGATAGATCATGTCCCCAGTGGTGCCTGCACCTAGGGCGCTTGCCTTCGCCCCCATGGCCCCGACCTCCATCACCTCTCCCCACCTTCCCTGAGAAGACACACCGCATCATTTGGCCTCTGAGCGGGACCTCATGACTAGGTATTCCATTCACCAGCACTACATAAGCAACCGTAGCAGCACCACTGGCCCTGCCTGCACTAACACCAGCAGCTACTCTGGCTCCTGTTCCGGCCTCACAGCCACCAAAAACGCCAGTGGCTCCCGCAGCATCAGTGGCATACTCGGTTCCCATGACACCAGCACCAGCAATTCCCGTGATTTCAGTGGCTCTCGTGACACTCAGCACAGTAGTGAAGGGAAATCTAGTTCATTTTGGTGATTAGGTCATTATGATCTAGTTCACTCAAAAGAACAGTTCATTTATGTCATTGCATCACTGGCTCTGATACACTGCTGATAGAAGTGATTACAGTACAGCATTTCTACTAGATGAGTCTTGTTCAAATGATCAGATATGTTTAATATGTCTGATCTTTTAATATTTTAAAACAGCAATCACTTATACATCAAAGTAGGAGTGACATGTTTAGCTCTGCAATGTTAATTATTTTTGAGAAAGACCCAAATTAAGAATATTGTGACATTTCACTTTTTCTTCCTTTTAAAACACAGTATTTGGGAAGAAAAAACAGTAATTGGAAAAACCCATACTTTTACCCCATCTTACTTTTTAATTCCACCCATTAATGTCACTGAATGCACACCTGGGCTAGATTAAAAATGGGGTGGATGGGACTACAGCTCCAGGCCTCCACATAAACATAGGCCCATTATTACAGCATTATGATACCCAGCTGCCTCGCTGGCACACAGTTTGCTATAAATCTTAAGTATTCTAACTGCATTTCTGTTTTACTCTCAAATATATACAATTTTTCTATTTTTCACTATTTAGAGAGATAATGTGTCTGATAGTGTAGGGATTGTATATGCCAGCTCCTATCATTTATCTAGCACTTTCTATAAAATGACAGAAGCTGATTGGTTGCTATGGGCAACTTTGCCATTTCATCTCTCTTGAAGGATTTGGAATAAACAAAACTACAGCATATAGAATGCAGCACTCAGCACTGTGTCTTGAGCTGATGGGGAATGTATCATGTGGCTTGTGAGCTACATGATCTACTCACTAGCCTAATTGAACTACTGACCTATATGCCAGGAGAATAATGACTCATGAGCTCTACAGAATCCTTACAATGCCTGAGCACAGCAGTGCCACCTGTGGTAGTTTAGCAGTACTGACTCATGATGAATGTATGAGAGAGCTGATGGGGAATGTATCATGTGACTTACATGAGTCACTGACCTAGTTGAACTAGTGAACTAAATGCCAGGAGAATGAACAAGATTGTCATGATGACTCATGAGTCAATCAGCTGCACATACCCCTCACAAAGTCTGAGCATAGCAGTGCCACTTGTGGTCGTTTAGCAGTACTGACTCATGCCTAATGGAGCTGCTGTGCTCTCTCTGTCACTGTTTCTAACTCCTCCCACTTATAGTTCCTGATTAACTGATTTTTGCCAGAGCTGTGAACTGAGTAAATTAGTTCATTTTGAAGATCAGTTCATTTTGAACTGATCATTCATGAACTACCCATCACTACAGCACAGCCCCATCGGTAGCAAGGGGCACCCTCACCCTGGCACAAAGAGCTCTAGCTGGCCGCAGACGTAACAGCACCTCCCATGGGTATACCATCCCTCACTGGCCACCCCAGCACAGGGCACTGACCAAGAGGCACAGAAGAAATCAGTTAATTCCACTTTCAGTCTGTTAGTACTGAGACCAGCTGTACATGCAGCCACAGCATCTATGGGCACAGCCATCTTGGTTTATGTACGACCTCAACTGTGAGGGTCATTTATGACACTGCAAAAATGTGTACACTGCAGTGCACATGCACCTTGTTTTGAGCAAATGGTAGATTTTATGTATAGATTTTATTTCTTAAAAATGGAAGTTACATCTTCTGATGGTATGAATTTGGTGGATAATTACATTCATTGCTTAGTGTGTGCTTGGCATAAGTAATGCTGCACCCATAGGCAAAAATTTGATTTAATTTTGTTTGACATGCTTATTTAAATGAGATAGAGAGTATGAAGTGGGCACATGGGGGGTTTGGTGTAGACTGTACAGCGCTGCAGAGCATCTTTCTCAAAAATTAAAGCCCTATAAAAAGGTAGCACCCTTTGATTAGTGGAAGTATCTGAAAATAACAAGCATCCAGCCAGGGCCTGTGCTAGGGTTCCGTACCCCCCTGCAAACTATAAATTTGCACCCACCTATAAATATGTCTTCTTGACATGTCTCATATTACCCCATATTCACATTACACCACAAAGTAGAGTCACTTATTCACATTATGCAACACAGTAGTGCCTCTTATTCACATTATGCAACACAGTAGTGACTCTTATTCACATTATGCAACACAGTAGTGCCTCTTATACACATTTATGCCACACAGTAGAGCTCCTTGTACAAATTGTGCCACATAGCCCTATATACACATTATGCCACACAGTAAACCATTTTATACACATTATGCCACACTGTAGTTCCCTTTATACACATTATGCCTCACAGTAGAATGCCTTATACACATTATGCCACACAGTATAGCCCTATATACACACACATTATACCACACAGTAGAACCCCTTATACACATTATTCCACACATTAGAGCCCCTTATACATATTATGCCACACAATAGAGCCCTGTATACATATTATGACACACAGTAGAGCCCCTTATACACATTATGCCACACAGTAGAACCCCTTATACACATTATGCCACACAGTAGAGCTCCTTATACACATTATACCACACAGTAAAGCCACTTATACACATTATGCCACATAGTATAGCCCTATATACACACACATTATGCCACACAGTAGAACCCCTAATACACATTATTCCACACATTAGAGCACCATATACATATTATGCCACACAGTAGAGCCCTGTATACATATTATGACACACAGTAGAGCCCCTTATATACATTATGCTACACAGTAGTACCCTTTATACACATTATGCCACACAGTAGAGCCCCTTGTACACATTATGCCACACACTAGAGCTCCTTATAAACATAATGCCACACAGTAGAGCCCCTTATTCACCTTATATCAAAGAGTAGAGCCCCTTATTCACCTTATGCCACTCAGTGGTACCCCTTATATACATTATGCCACACAGTAGTACCCTTTATACACATTATGCCACACAGTAGGGGCACCCCTTACCTATCTGTTACTAAAGAGTGGATTGGGTCTAATGCCCAGCCACTCAACGTGGGCTCAGGCTATTTTCTGCCTACCTTAGGGCGCATAAAGTGACCTGGTCCTGATGCCTAGAGTCACTTTTATTTGTGACATGGGCAATCTGCCCGACCTAACATGCTCCACAGGCCTATGGCCAGATTGCACTCATGGGCCTAAAACCCAACACATGGTTGTCTAACAAGGGGGTGTGGTAAATTAAGTTGTGGCCAAGATCACCTACCATTAAGTTGGGAGAGGTTGCAGTGGGGAGCTTCATTTAGCTCTTTGCTTCCCACCATTCACAGCACTCTCCGGTCCTCAACTTCTTTCTTCTGCTGCTGGCCCGTCCTGGCCAGCAGCGCCATCTTCTAGCTTCTTCCGCAGTTGCCAAAGCTCTTCAAGTGACCCTTCTATTTACTGCCACTGCCATACTGAAGGGTCTGCTAGATGGTGTCTGATGTCAGAAGCCGTGAACGGGCAGAGCTAGGACGCGGCGAGCCATGTCTAATTGACTGCCAGCTCGCAAGCTGTAATAGCCAAGGCCTATATTTTGCTATGGCCCAGTAAAGCCTGCTTCTGAGTCACATGCAAGCCCAAAAGCGAATGCATCTAGCGCATATTTACGGACTGCATGTGCGCCACAGGCTCTGTGTGTGGCTAGTTGTCTCCATCCGCGAAGTGGGCATTTCTGTGCAGCAATTGGGTGCAAAAGCTATCTTATGGGAGTACAGTAAGTACAGATACTAATGAAGAATACTGTGGAGGGGAAAGCAGTGGGCACTGCCATGTTACAGACACATGCAATAACATAAGTTAGTACATCTGGTTGTCGCGTTTTGTGTCTGATTACGAATTAGGCCCTAAATGTCTTAATACCACTCTATGCTTTATCACTATAAGGCTGCAAAGGAATTATATGCAAAACACATTATTATTGATTGAGGGATATGTATTTAAAAATGTTTGTGTGTTTATCAGTGTATGTAACAAATTATAGCAATTTAGCATAGTATAAAAGTGTATAAGATTGGATAAATAAATCTGTGTTTTTCTGGTACATTGCGTTTTCTAACCAGTTATCATCAGTCACTGTCTTTACTTTCTAAGAATTCTGTTCCCTTATAATAATAAAATAGCAGTCCTGCACATAGTAGCTGGTCTTGCTCCTGGCAGTAGCACAATGTCTGTATTCATGCCCACGAGAAAGGCTGCTAGCTTCTCTTTCAAATTGCAGATTAGTCCCTGTCGTATTATTGGCCTGCATTCTGACACTTGGCAGAGTAACAGAGTGTATACTGTACCTAGCACTTAAAGTCATGAAGCTAAACAAGTCCGTGACGTAATGAGCCTACACAGCAGCATTTTGCAAGCCTTTACCAGAGCAACTCATGTGGAGTCCGTTTTTCACATACCGAACACACAAATATATTTTCCAAATATTATGGCAATGTCGCTTTGGCAAATATCTGTATCTGTATATTTCCTGTTACCACCTCTAATAAATTCATGACTTTAGTATTCTGCTATTTTGTCATATTATTGCCCAATATTCATTATTGCCTTATTGTAGCTCTGGAATACACGTCTCTCTTTAATCCACACTGACTCTATATCTCACAGCCTCCACTCCAGTTTACATCTCAATTATTACCTTGTCCACAGCATGAACACCCTTACTTCACACAACCCCCATATTCTATGTCCACATAATCCTCTACTTTATCCATCCCTCTCTTCCCCCTCCTGTTTCCTCCACTTGCTGTTCTTCCTTTTTTTCTCTCATCAGTCTGCTTCCAACCCTCTGCTTCTTTCCCCCACCTCTCCTATACCTCCACTCTCAACCACCTCCCTCCATGGTCTTGTTACCCCACTACTAAGCCCCATTCCCTCCTCGTTCTGTCTGTCACCTCCAGGGCTGCCAAGAGAAATTCTGGGCCCGGGTACTGCAACATCCTGTGGGACCACATCATGTATGGCTGCACCCATTTGTGAGTGGGTCTAGCATGTGAGATGCACCCACTCACAGGAGCATGGCATAGCACCCAGCAGCTGGAACTAAAGTAGTCACTACTGTATTAGGATGGCGGGACAGTCCCATAATAGCTGCATTTCTTGTCAGGCTGTATATAGATGCTAAAATGTAACACACAAATTAAAGTGCTTCTACTTTACTTTGTACATCTCTCATGTAAATAACACAAACAATCTATTTTCTATCATAGAGATAGATGTATGAATGACTTAATTTTTACATAACATCAGGTCATCTTATACACACACATTCCGCAGCACATATCCTAACCCACTGCTCCATGCTCCTTCTTCACTATCTACCCCTCTGTGTCGCCCCTGTCTGTCTGCCCTTCCCCTTTAGAATGTAAGCTCTCACGAGCAGGGCCCTCATCCTCACGTGTTTCTCCTCCCCCTACTTATAGTATCATTTACTCCTAACTCCCCACAACGGCACCTAACACCTGGTTGCTCATGTCCTGCTGCTTGTGTTTTGCAGCTGAGTTTATAACCTTGTCCTTGTCCTGCATTGTTTTGTATTACTATTAACTGTTTTTCTTGTGTGCTCATTTATGTACTGTGTAAGGCGCTGCGGAACCTTTGTGGCGCCATATAAATAAAGGATAATAATAATAATAATAATACAATTATTTTCAATTCAGACGTCTCATCACAACTGTATTTTATCCAAGGTAAAAATAAACAAATATCTGATGGTATTTATACATGTCTCAACAGGGCCATCTCTTCCATTGGGCTTGTTGGGCAGTTTCCCAAGGGCCCAAAGCTTGTAGGGGCCTGTTAACCCGCCCCCCTGCAGCTGCAGCCAGTTGGTAAACTTGTCACTCGCTCTGAATCTGGGCGGGATTTTTTAAACTTTTTTTTTCTCCTGTCCACTCGCTAAGCTTGTGCGGGCAGGCTGGAGATGATCGCAACCATCGGGCTTGCGAGGAGACCCTGTGGTAGGGTCTCAGCTCTCGCAAGTCCGAGTGGACTCCCTGCTCTAATAGAGCAGGAAGTTCACTACTGACATCACGAGAGATGGTCCATTTATGTTGAGGAATCCATCATCTTTACAGATCCAATATCCATACTGAATATATGAACTATTAATGTCACACTCTTGATGCCTTCTAGATACATTTGAGATTATTATGACTTTAGACCTGTTGCTGACAGTGGATCTACTTGGAAGTGCAGCCTACTTTTTAGCACATCCATGTATGGTTCTAAGATTAGCGCAAGATAGACAGACAGATAGATACTGAGTCCTGCACTCTCATCTACTCAATATGGCAACTTACTGGGGTGCTCCTGAAAGCCAATAACAAATGTAACAAAGAATCAGCAATGCATTAGTTGGACAGATAAGATGACAACATTTGTCATCTTTATTAAACCAATTTAAAACGAGGAAAAAAATTTAAATCAATTTCATGTACAGTATCTTGGACAATACAGGGCCTTATTTACTACAATCCGCATTTAAAATGCAGTTGTAGTGTGATATATCCAACTAATTTGCATTGCGAATTTAAGAAATATCACAAGAATTTATCAAAAATCCCTTGCAGGGACAGCGCTTGCGATAAGTCTCTGTCCCTGCGTATCCTGTCCGCACACTTCTCCCTGGATTTTTCGGAAAGAATACAGGGTGAATGTTTCTGAACATGCGCCGCCGCCGACTACTGCAAACCCACCCTCCCCCCTTGCGAGCCCTCCTACTTAGCTTTCACTTACCTCTGGTGAATGGTGCTCCGGTGATGTCCTTTGGGGCTCCGCACAGTTGGTCTCTTGGCTGCACTGTGACCCTGGTCAGCTATTCTATTCAGCAGCTGACTAGGGTCACAGTGTAGGAGCCGGGAGACCAGCTGACCAGAGCCCCAGAGGACATCACCGGAGCACCGATCACCGGTCCTTGGAATTTATTTTTTTTCCAGTGATCAGCTTATAGTTTATTTAGATCACACAGCTGATCACTGGGGCCTGGCTCCCAACTCTGCTCTAGTAATAAAAATTTACCAAGAGGCTATATTCGGGCGCTGATCGGGGATGTTTTTCTAAAAGCAGCTGCTATAAAATGGGAGAAGTCACCTCCACATACAAAATATTGTCACATGGAAAAGAAAGCAGCGCTATAATAATATATAATGCACAACAAAGTATCTCACAATACTACTAACATTTATTAGATAAAAATGAATGGTTTAAAATCATTTAATACATCAACTTAGTATTACAAGCTCCAATGCAAGTGGAAACACTTGTTCCTATTCAAAATGCTGGACTCTAATGTGGCTACTCATTGAGGACATATAAACATGTATGCATAAAGGGGCATAGTCCGTGTAATGGGTGTCCCAAAACAAACCGCTGGAGGAACAGTCCCGTAATCAATAGTGGTTGTTATCCCAATAGAAAAAGGGGGTTGTAGATTCCTCACCAGTATGCAATGTCTTGTTAGTAAAGCCCTTGGTCATTAGCAGATGAGCATAAGTCCATAGATGTTCGAGTAATTGCCGTTATGATGAAGAGTCCAGTCCTGGTTCAAGCATTTTCCACTGTAGTAAATTGGGTTCTTGGTAGGTATAAAATCCACACCTGATGCGTTTCGCTGCTATTCTAATGCAGCTATATCTGCTCTGCCTGTTAAAGCATCTCCAGGTGGTGTTATTATCACAGGGCTTCCCCCAATATTGTTTCACATTTTATTTTTAGTAAATCTGGGCAAATCACATTTCTCATTACAAAGGGTAAATTTATACAGATACGAGTTTGGTCGAGTTAGCATTATCTGGAGAGTTTGGGCATTTTTTTCCACTCGCAAATTTACTAATGTCAAACTTGGGAGAGAAATCTCCTTTGCTACTGGAAAATTCTGGAGAGTTAGCAAACTCTTCACTTCACCATCGGCCAAACTCAAGTAACTTTTCACTAGTGAAGATAGGATTCAGGAATTTACCAAGATGAGAGCTTCTAAACTCTCATGAGAATGGACAATACTCAGATCAGTGTGATCCATGTATGGGTCCGCCCCAAAAGCATAACAGGCCGCGGGCTGCTCAGCCAGTCCTGGCTCCTAAAATTATGGGGAACAAAACAAGTAGGGTTCTCCCGTAATTTAGGAACCAGCACCTGGCTGCAGGGCCAGAACTGTTGTTAAATATAGGGGGAATAAAATCATAGTGGTCCCCCTATAATTAAAACCAGCACCAGACCAAACTGACTGGAGTGTAATGCCACAGCCAGGAGACCCTATCACCAGGTCTCCATGGCCAAAGCATTAACACTCCAAACCGTGGATCTCAGGGGATGTGGGGACCCCCCCCAAGAAGGGGTCCCCCTCTCCCAAAACCCCAGGCTTAGTCTGAAGCCCAGGGCTCTTCCCCGCATGCCTGGGCTATGGGTACGGGGGTAATAATGTGGAAAATAGTTCAAAACTATTGTATTTTACAGTGGAACTACAGGTGCCAGCATTTCTGCCTTTTTTTACTTGTGGAACTACAAGCGCCAGCAGGTGGCTGGCACCCGTACCCCCACTATAAAATAAATAGTTAAGAAAACTCAGTACACACACACAGTATACAGTAGAACTTTAATACATACACCTATCCCACTCACACATACTTACCTGCTGCCAGATGTTCATGTCCACTTCTTCCGAAGAATCTATGAACCTGTAAAAAAAGATCCCATACTCACCTACATCCTGGCGCTGCTCTCCATAGCATCCCCAGGTCTTGGGAAGAAAACAAACCGAGTGACAAAACCAGACATTTACATTAGCGGTGTATTTGTGTGACCTCATACACTGCTAACTGGCTCCACTGCTCAGTGTGAACTATCAGGCGCTGATAACTGTAGAACGACCGCTGATTTGCTGCGGCTCCTGACAGTTCCCACGTGGACTGGTCAATCAGAAAGGAGCTGGAGCCAATCAGTGGCTGCTCTACAGTTAGCGGCCGCTAATTGGCTGGTGGCTCCAGACAATCCACACTGAGCAGTCAGTTCCCGGTTAGCGGTGTATGTGGTCACACACATACACCGCTAATGTAAGTGTCTGGTCCGGGTCACTCGGTTTGTTTTTTTGCCAAGACCCGGGGATGCTACGGAGAGCAGCGCCAGGATGTAGGTGAGTATGGGATCTTTTTACAGGTACAACCATGGATTCTATGGGAGAAGTAGACATGAACATCTGGCAGCAGGTAAGTATGTGTGAGTGAGGTAGGTGTATGAAATAAAGATGTACTTTAGACGGTGTGTGTGTACTGTTTTTTTAACTATTTATTTTACAGTGTGGATACGGGTGCCGGCCGCCTGCTGGCACTTGTAGTTCCACAAATGCCAAAGGGCAGGCATGCTGGCACCCATAATTCTACTGTAAAATGCAATAGTTTTGAACTATTTCCCCCATTATTACCCCTGTACCCACTGCTCTAGGGGTGTGGGGAAGAGCCCCAGGATTCAGCCTAAGCCTAGGGTTTCGGGAGAGGGGGGACCCCTTCTTGGGAGGGTCCCCACCTCCTCTGAGATCCCCAGCTTGGGCTGACTGGCTTGGGGTGTTAATGCTTTGGCTGTGGAGACCCGGTGATAGGTTCTCCTAGCTATGGCATTACACCCTGGTTGGTTTGGTCTGGTGCTGGTTTTAAATATAGGGCGACCCTTACACTTTCCCCCCCGATATTTAAAACCAGCACTGGTCCTGCAGCCAGGTGCTGGTTCCTAAATTACGGGGGAACCCTATACACTTTGTTCCCCATAATTTTAGGAACCAGGACTGATTGAGCAGTCCGGGGCTGGTTATGCTTTTGGGGGGACTCTACGTAATTCTTTTTTAAAGATTTAACCCTTTTTTTCACAGGTATAACACAAGCAGCCTTCACATATCTGCATGTGCAGGCTGCTTGTTCAGGAGAGTTAGGCAATCACGGGTGAGTAATCTCCTTCAAAACTTGCTACTCGGGGGAGAAATCATTGCTACACCATCGGCCTCCTCACTCTCAGCTAAACTCACTTCTTAGTAAATTTGTGAGTTTCAGGAGCCTCAAATCACCCGAGTTTCAGCGATGCTAATCGAGTTTAAAAAAGAAAAACTGGATTAGACTCGATTCTTAGTAAATTTACCCCCAAGCATGGGAACTGTGATCTGCTTACTAAAAATATGTGATAATTAGAGTTTGGAATAGAATTTAATGAATTCTACTCCAAATTCCCTTTAGTAATTTTATGTGAAATTAAAATAATGTGAAAAGGGTGTGAAAACACAATTTTTCATTTTATTTTAGTAAAAATAATGTTAATAAATAGGCCCCATAGGATCTCAGACTTAATAATAAGCAATATGGTATTACCCATTACACAATCCTTTTTAGCAATAAATTGCAGAGGAAGTAGGATGTAACCAAATAGGAAACCATATGCTGTATATGTTTGTAGTTGAGGTTCAGATGGAGAAAACACTGGGCCTGATTCAGACACGCTCGCGAGCACATGCGCACGCCGGAGTCGGCTCTGTCATGCGCATGCGCGAGACCCGGCCAGCGACAGGCGCTCCATCGCTACGGGTCTCGCACCAAAATGGGGCATTTTGGAGGCGGGCAGGGGGGGATGGCTGGCCAAACAGAGGCGTTCCAGAAGGAACGCCTGCCGTTTGGGGGCGGCCTCAGTAGTGAGCTTCTGGCTTAAGCTCACTGAGGCTTGTGGTAGGGTCTCGTCGCAAGCCTGATGATCATTCTAAGGTTGAGTGGATCCACCTGTATATTTAGATATACAAATTACATATAAATATAAAAAACATGTATCTAAATATACAGGTGGATCCACTCAACCTTAGAATATCCTACCCTAGATAACAGTACATTACACCTTTATTAACTAATATCACATTAGAAGGCTGTGGTGGGCTCATCCTATGTATTATTTTTTCACTGGTTCCGGTGGATTACTGAGGGACTACTTTCACTAGACATACCATATGTATGTTTCCTGTGATCATTGAAATATTGCATCTTAATATGTGTACTAGGTAGGGTGGTACTTTGATGAATTATCTATTCCAATTGTGCATATATTTATAACTATACCCCCAGCACCATATGCATGGTTTCTGTGATTAGTGAAGTATCGCATGTGTACTATTTAGGGTGGCATTTCGATGAATTGTCGATTTCAATTGTGTATATCATTAGCAAATATTTATAACTATACTTCCAGTACTGTCAAATAGACCTGGATATAGCGGATCACTGTATCATACACTATTAATGTTCTTATTTATCTATGCTGTCTTTGTATAATAAGTTGATTTCGAGTGTCTATGTTTTATTTTAAGAATTTAATAAACTTTAGTTTTAATATCAACATCAATACATCTATTTCAGATATATTAAATGGGTAAATATATGGTGGTCTGTCTGCTAATTGAGACATTAATGTAAATTTCACATATGATCATGATCTCACTTAGATGTAATCAGTTTATCCTATTTCTCCAATACTAATTTTGTAGCCATCAATACAGCACAGGAGTGTGCCCTGATAGGAGTCTTTTCTTTTTTTTCTCTCCTCTTCTAAACCTTGATAATATTTACTCCTGGGATGCACCTCCAGTTTTTGAAATATACCTAGATACGTGTATCCAATAAATCTATAATTAGATCGTTAGAATTAACTGTTTTCCTGTGCAATCAATCTTCTTCCCCTTTTCCTGTATGACAATGGTTAACACTTCAGGGGCTTAGGTTTATTGGAAAATTTAAGGTAAAGAATCATTAATCACAAGATAAACACTTTACAGTTTCTACACTTTGTAGGTTTCCAGCCTCATGGAAACTTGGTAACTTCTAGTCTGACCAGTTCATTACCAGGTTATCAAAAGCTCCAACCCAACAGCCAAGCTCACCAAATTGCTACTCCCACCATGCACATGTCCATAGAAATAACATACAATTTACGCTAATATATTAGGAGATTGAGACTTATTCGTGTTCTAATCATGCTATAATATAATGTCCTTCCAATTAGTTTACCTAATAGGCTACTATAAATAAATGTATAATCATATAATAAAAATATAAATGATATAAGGGCTATATGAAATGTTTATCAGGGTGAAATTACCTTTATACCTTTATATTGGGGGGGGGGAAGCTTTACTAAATTGTGTGTGTGATGTACTGACTGGTTTGTACAGTGCTGCCCCACTAGCACAAGGTTCAGGTGTGTTCGGATTGCTTCGGTGGCCGATTTCCCCGTGTTAAGATAGGACACACCGTGACAGAGAGGAAAGCCTGAATTCCCCTTTTGCTGACACAATGACCAGTCAAGAGGGAAGGTGCAACACAATTTTATTATTTGATAATAATTGACAACAAATGACAGGAGATATTTACCATTTACAGATGGAATTAAATTAATTACACTATTCAATGACAAGGTATTTATTTATTACCTCCCCGTCATCTACTGGTGACCCCAGCTGGCAAGCATGTGAAACCAACAAGAACCACAATTCCTGCAGAACTTTGCCAAAAAAACAAATGAGAGACCTAAATATGAAACCTGCTGGTTTAGCTTGAATCAATGGTGCTCCGGCAGTCTATAGCTGTGAAATACAGTCTGTGCTAACACTCCCTTTTGCTGAGGAAAACGTGGGAAAAACACATGCAGATTAGGGTTATATCAGTAGTGCACCAGCAACCTGCAATAGTTTAAACACAGTCTTTCAGCCTTTGCTGAGAAAAATAGGGACAACAATTAGGCTATGCTGGATGCAGTAGTTCACCGGCAGATTTGCAGCACTTCACACAGTCTTTGCAAATACTTGGCCCTACTGAGAAAAATAACAAGGGCTATGCTGGAAGCAGTAGTTCACCGGCAGATTTGCAGCACTTAACACAGTCTTTGCTAATACTTGGCCCTACTGAGAAAAATAACAAGGGCTATGTTGGAAGCAGTAGTTCACCGGCAGATTTGCAGCACTTAACACAGTTTTTGCTAATACTTGGCCCTACTGAGAAAAATAACAAGGGCTATGCTGGAAGCAGTAGTTCACCGGCAGATTTGCAGCACTTAACACAGTCTTTGCTAATACTTGGCCCTACTGAGAAAAATAACAAGGGCTATGCTGGAAGCAGTAGTTCACCGGTAGATTTGCAGCACTTAACACAGTCTTTGCTAATTGCCTATGCCACAATTTACTATCACCAGAATTGCCAGCCGGGGTTACACAGGGCTAAATGAACAAGCAATATACATTACATCAGCATGAATGGACTTTGAAATGGTTACAGGGCCAAATAGTGTATAAGAAACAATTTACATCAACACCAATACGGGTAAATACTCAAACATTTCATGCAAGCAAAATATTAATCAGCATTGACAATAATAACATAGCGAGCAGTGAACAGCTTTACAGAGTATTATAACAGATAAAGGGCCCCGGAGGGCCACTAACAACCCTTTAGCTAACACACGAGTCAAACAGTAAACAGAGCCAAATACATATCACATAGCATTACATTTACTTTAAAGCTAGACATAAAATACTTTGTACATCACCCACAGTGGCATCGGACATGAGCCAACACCCATAAGGCACGTCCCCTCCTGGACATGAGCCAGAGGTTCACAGGAAAGAAAATGACTACCAATGCAACTCTTGGGAAAAAGAGGGGGTGACCTATCTTTTACTTCCCCCTTATTTCATCACTACACACACACTTTACCTAATTTAAAACACTATGACTCCTTTCTACACCCAGTTGTGTGGGATTCTAACCCCCGGTCGCAGCTTTTACACAAAACCTAGTCTCCCAGCCTAATCATGGTTAGCCACAAGGTAAAGGATAATGCAATAGACCCAGGGGACCCAGATAGGATAGGTGTACAGAGGGGCAGGGGCTTATTGGAGGGAAGATAGGAGCTGTGGAGAGACAGAGTATAGGGAGGTTCTGGTATGATCTCACCCCTGGGAGTGGCTGTTCAGCCTCTCACGATGTCCAGGGAAACTCCGGGATGCACAGCACCGCACCAGAGCTTCCAGCTGCAGACCTCCGGCAGGTATTTTACAAAGAGCAACAGGTGCAAAATCCCTTTCCACAGGGGCTTTGTCCAGCAGACAAACACAGCAGCAGGAGGGGTCCTGAAGCACTCTTCCTCTGGGGCTGTCTTTTCACTGGCGGGGCCTTTTCCTCAGCTGGGGCTTTATCTGTGACGATGGATCAATGAGACCTCCTTCCCAGGCAGCTCCTCTTCTCTCCCAGCATGCGCAGATTTACAAATGTGGCTCCTGATATCAGGCACTTAGGAAAGCAGTCCTTTATTCAGAGGAGGCTTCTTCCAAAGCAGGGTGCTCTATGCAAATCCCCAGGCAAGCTTCCTCCAGGGACTCACATCCAGCATCAGAGCATTTCACCTGGCAGATTGGATAGGTAGCCTACCAGGTTAATATGAAGTCTGGTAATTGTAATCCAGGGCAACATTAAAGTTATAGCATCCTTATTTTTACCGCTCCAAGGGCACTCCACAGCAACTCATTACAGACAGCATACCAGGTGCAGCATTTGTAATCCAGGGTAAATGAGAGGGGTTACTGCTCCCCTATTTGTACAGATCCAGGGACACTCCACAGCAACTCATTACAGACAGCATACCAGGTGCAGTATTTGTAATCCAGTTTAAAGGAGAGGGGTTTCTGTACCCCTATTTTATAAATCCAGGGACACTCCACAGCAACTCTTCACAGATAATCATTCTTCAGAAATTCCTCCCACACTCAGCACTGACAGCCCTGAGGAAGGTATTTTATAAGCTCTCCCTCACTCTCCTCCCTGTCAGTCTGGCATCTATGAGTGGACAGGGGGGACTCAGCAACAGGCTGCCTACATGGATCTCTGCCTGGACACCTAGGCTACCAATCAATGGGGCAGGATTTTCCCTCCAAAAACGGGTCGCTGACCAAGGGGCACTTTCTACCTCCCTGTCTGCACATGCTCAGTGGGGTTCAGGGAGAGCAGGGTCAGCCAAAGTTCACTATATCTGCCTATTATGTGGAAAGGGGCTGCAGTATATCTATGTGCACATACATAAAAAAAATATTGGGGGACCCCTATTTGGGAACAAACTTGGGGGTACCACATGTGATTTCAGGACACACTCTGTAGAGTTTGACTACAATGGTGTGTACTGTATAACCAATTACAGTGCAATTACACAGGAAAAAAGGAATATCTCTTGCCATGGAGCAAGGTATAGCAACAATCTCACCAGCTCCAGAAGTATTGCTACATTTTCCTGCTATTCTATGGAGTTGGGCTATTCTATGGAGTTGGATGCAGTGGCGGATCTAGACTTATCTTTTAGGGGGGGCGGCTTTCCGTTTGGTCCTGACTCCTCCTCTCTCCAGTCCCAACTCCTCCTCTCTCCAGTCGTCGTCCCCCCTACCCAATGTAAACAGCAGGAGCGAGGATAAGCTCGGGAGAATATAACAGCAACCCCCATTAGTTAGCTGCAGCGTTAGGCTCACTCCCCAGGGGTGGGCATGACATTTGAGGGTATCTATAAGTTCCTGGTATGAGATATCAGGGTGTGTGGAGCTCCTATAGCTGTGAGTCCAGTACAAGGAGCCCCCACCCACCAGTCATTACTCCATGCATTTAATGTGCCACTTACCCCAAAGCTCCAGCAGCAGCCAGATGCCCCAGCAGCCGACACTCCTCATCCACAGTGAAGTGACCCCACCGTCTGACACCCGGGTGTGATAATACTGCACCAGCCCCGGTGGTGAGGTGGTGAGATGGGAGTCAGAGGCCCAGGGAGGATGCGCACAGTCCAGGAGACTGGGTAAGATGGGTTCAGAGCCTGGGGGCCCCTACTGCCATATGCCTGGTGTAGTCCGCACCCTACCCCCCCCCCCGCTGTCTGAAGTGTCCTCGTTTTTCTCCATCGACCGAGCCGACGGATGCCGCCTCCCCCTGTGCCTGGCCGGCCCCTACCAGCCCTCTATGCGAACTGCAGCTTGGGGGGATGTGCCGCATCGGGATGTGGCCCTGCCAGCCAATAGGGTAAGTGGGGGAGGCGGAGGTGTCTGTAAGATTCTGCAGCACGGAGCTGAGCCCGGCGCAGCGGTAGACATCTGAGCTGACAGGAGAGAGCATCTGTGAGATGAACTGCCGGGAGACTGTACATCCCGTCGCAGTCACACTGGTGCTAGGGGTGGTGATTGCGATTGCCGCCACTGGTTGGATGGGAATCCCTTTTCTCTCCATGTGCTGTGTACACACGGTATGATCTGCACAACAAACGATATCACTGAACGATTTCCCTTGAACTTTTCTGTAGTGCAGGACAAACGATATTGGGTGTACACACTGAAGGATATCTATGATAGATATCTTTCAGTGAAGTCATCCTGCCACATCTCTGAACAGGCAATTCTTGATGAAATTGTCCAAGTTGGCCTGCATGTATGGACGACCATAGATATCATTATAGGGCCTGATGTCTAATTGGAAGTACATCAGGTGTACTTTGCCCAAAAGGTACTGTACATGCATGAAAAAGATGCGTCATTTCACCAATATCCCGGGTTGTACTCTTGTCGAGATGTGACTGCATCTGCATGCTCTCCTGATTTATTACTCTAGGTCATCATCATCAGTACAGACTGAACTATACTTGGTGCAATATATATGCTAGCAGCCATGGGGGCAGATGTACTAAGCCTTGGAGAGTGATAAATCTCCCCCACAGTGTGTCAATGCCCTCATTGAACTTTGCTTTCATGAGAATGTCCCACTATAACCCAGTTGAGCTGTGATCATAAGATGCGTACAATTCTGAATGAGCCGCACTTGCATACACCCATTTTATAAGCATGCAATTCGCACAAGATAAGTATGAAGCAGTGGCATCATGAGAGGGTGCAGGGGGTGCGGGCTGCAACCGGGTGTCACCCTCGGATGACACCAAAATGCCGGCTCCTCTGCAGTGACAGGAGCCGGGTGCTGCAGTGTGATATCCTCCTGCAGCACCCGGCTCCTGTCATAGAAGAGGAACCGACAGTGCTGGCAGCCCAGCATCTCTGGCAATGCTGGGCTGGCCCCAGAGTGAAGTCATCGGGATCCCCCGCAAGGCTATGCCCCTTTATTTTAGGCCATGCCCCATTCTCCGACGGGATAGTCAGAGTGCGCACCGGGTGTCACCAGACCCGGTGACGCCTCTGGTATGAAGAATAAGTATATTTCATCAAATACAAATAAAACACAGAAACTAAATATTTATATTATAGCATAATCTATTTAAAAATGAGAACTATAAGCCAGATAAGTATAATAATAGAATGTGCTTACTCTCAGCTGTGCTCCCTGAGCCTGGACTCATGCAGCTATACACAGTGCATCTGGCCTCACTTTGATACAGATGCTCAGCAGTCAACTGTGAAAAATAACAGTTTCTTCTATTGCTGCCCCTTACGGGCTGTTTGCAATAATCACTCAGGGTCTGCAAAAATGAAAAATAAATAAATAAAGAGAACGTTCAGCACACTCTGGCTCATTTCCTCCAGCAACAAAGTAAATGACCTCTTATTTAATTTTTCAAAAGAGATTTGACACTGGAACAGGAGGCTTTTTTCTTATATTCATTGCTCACTTGGATAGGGCATTTTGCAGAAAAGACTTATTTAGTACTGTGGCTTTTCTATGTTTAAAGTGAAATTAAAAACATGCCCACACATAAATAGGGGCAAATACTTAGCCACAGCGGACGGAAACTAGTTACCAGGACATCATTTTTTCTGATATGTAGTACACATCTTTTATTCTCTAGCCAGATTCAGTGGTTTTAATTTTGTATTATGTTTGTATTTTAATTATGCTTTATTAAATGAATATGTGATTATTCTTATAGCGCTCCCTTTTGTGCTTTTATGAGTTCTACCAATAATTAGCGTTTTCAGGACATTGACTGGGAGCTCCAGTATGGATAACATCTGTTTTATAATTATTGTGTATTATACTGTATACCGTATACTGTATACTGCTGATTTTGCTTTTTTTTTTTAAAATCACCACTTTAAATACTGCATCAATAATCTCAGAAAATCATAGATTTTCCCAAATCGCTGTTCATTACATAGTGGTATGGTGTGCTGAGTAATGGTTGTTAAACTGATATGTAAATGTAATTATTGTGATGTGTTATTACATTTTATAAACTTATAAATATTTTGCAGGGGCGTAATTTCCTATTGGCCAGGATGGCATTCGCCACAGGTGCCAGCAGTGCCACCTGCGGCCAGTTTTGTGCTGCTGATCTTTCAGCCAGAAGCATCACCGCTGGACGACGAGGGAGGAGGGGGGGAAGGGCGATCGCCGCCCGTACAGCCACCATGGTGTCTGTTTACTAGCTACCAATGGGGGACGGGGGGTTGGGTGCGCCAGTCCCTTACTTTGCCCTAGATACACCCCTGATATTTTGTTTCTACAGCTACAGACCATCATGGGTGAGATCTATAAAATGTAGATTGCTGTGAAATTGTACTACTCACTGCAGCATGTCTGGTTTAAAGAAGTCACAGCTCATTTATTTTAGAAACGATCTGAAACTACTCCCCGTCTCTCTCCTTATGTGGAGTAATGAAAGGGCTGTAATATATTACTGTTTCAGGCTTTGGACACTAGTAGGCTGCTCATCCAAAATAATGCCCACACATAAAGTTGTCCATAGGCAAGTGCGTTATCCTCTGCTAATGCGGTGAGTGTATAAATGAGTGCAGTGTGCCAGTCTATACTCACTGCTGGTAGGGAGCTGCTGCCGTTACCAACAACACACCAGAGTGCTATTACGGCTGCCGCCCAATTCCTAATGTGGGCCAATTAGCAGCCTGCTGGAGTCATATGCCAGCTGTATAATGTAGCTGCTTCTACTAGCTCTGGTGATCTAGCACTACCACTGCCACTTGTCAGCCTTAGACTTACGGGAGCCGCTCCAACGCTACCCCGGGGACCACCCACAGGAGCCCCGCTGATACCACGGGCACCTCCGATCCTGACGCCGGACACCATAGCCGCCGTCACCTCTCCAGCATGGCAGGGTGAGTACCTCTGCCCACCAGCCTCCACAGCTCGGGCTAGGGCTCCCTCTCTGGCTCTACCCCGGTAGTACATCACCACTCATCTGCTGCCCGGGACACAGGGAAGTTGGCATTGAAAGGAGAGAAGAGCAGACTTTTACCCCTTTCACATTGCAACTGCCAGGTTGCACCCGGGATTTGTACATGCATCAATCTCAGGTGCGACCCAGCTGAGACCCCTTTCAGACTGGCAGCCTGACTCGGCAATAATGCCGGGTCGATGACGTAACCGCCACCACTGCTGAGCCGGAGCTTAGAGATGAGTTCATCTCCCAGCGCATGTTCAACCCGGCTCATTATCCGAGTTGAAATGCCGGGTTGCTCAACCCGCGATATTTCAACTGGGCCCTTTCACACAGCACAGTAACCCAGGTGCTGTGCATTCATGTGAAATAACCTGGGTTATTTGCTGGCAGTGTGAAAGGGGTATAACTCTTCTGACAGCTCTTATATACCTCTCTATGTACCTGCCGTTCTTTCCCTGATAGGAACCCAACCACTCCCCACTATATCACTCTAAAAACGACGGATCGTACACACTATACGATACTGTATTATACATCTTTCTGATCCACATCGGGACGATTTATCAGACAATATTTCGTATGTTGTGTACACAGCTTAAGTAATTAAAAAGAAACAATTGATAATCTCCGGATGGTAGAAACCTAATTGGTGATCTGCACTACTTGAAGGCAAAGGAGATGTTTACTATATATTAGTTTAGTTTAGTTTAATTTAGAGATTAAGCTATTAAGCATTTAGTATACAGATGATATTACTAAGTCCTTTGGGCCAGCAGCAACCAGCAGACTCCATAAGGAACATTTTTGAAAATCTATTCCCCTACAGAAAATGCACTACTGAAATGTATAATTTCCATATATAATATATTGTGAAAACATTTCAACAATATGGAGAACATAACTTGCTATACATAATGTCAGGTATCCTTGATGATTAACAAGGTGCAGGATTAACTTTTTATTTTATTACTATTTTTATTAAGGAAATGAGCGTGTATGAAATAAAAGCAAGCACCTATTAAAAAAAGAGCATATAAAAAGACTACAATATATAACTGTAATCAAGATACACAACATTTTGGGCCATACTGATGCAGTAGCACTAGTTAAATCATAATTTTTTTAGATGGAAACAAGGAATTTTTTTATTTTTTTCAGGTTTTTCCTCTAAATTAATACATGATATAAAAGAGATAACTATCTGTTGTAAAAACAATATCAAATTAAAAGTTGTGGTTCCCAAACTTTCTTGAATCACGGCTCCCTGGAGTATCAGTATTTTCTCAACTCCCCTAGGCCAAAAGTTTCTTATTAAAAAAAATGTCAAAAATTATTAAATTAAGTAAATTGTGCTTGCCTGTCATCCTTAGGTTCGGTTATGTGGTAATGGACAGGACTGCAATTTTGCTTGTCCACATATTTTATGATTGGCTCCCATCAGCTCTGGTTTATTATAGTTTTTTTTACATAAAAAATGTAAAAGAGTAATTGTAAATCAAACTGTCACATGGCAAAAACCTGAAAATTGGCCAGGTCATAAAGATAAGTAAACCAGCCCAACCTGAAATAGTTAATCAGATATGCATTCAAAATCTTTATTCACGATTTGTCCGCAGTTCTGTTGGTGATGAAAAGCCTACTAAGACTGTGCGCTGAATTAATACAGATCAAGCTGCATCAATGTCACAATTAGCCAATTGTAAGCTAATTATATGTTTGGAATCTTCTTAGCACAGTTAAAGGCAAATGCCAGCCTTCTTCAGGTGCATGCCTTAAAGTGACAGTGCCTATATAAGACCAAACCTGGGACACTCAGATGACCATTATGGGCTGATTCAGAGGTGCGCCCTAAGTGCATACAATGTCAGTGTTTATGTAGTTGAGCGATTATTTGCTATTGCGTATGCACAAAATGTTCTGAAAACCCCTATGGCGCATTACCCTGAGTGTACACACATTTGCGCTGTTGTGTACGGAACCGCAGCTCTGTAAAAAGACCGGATTATTTTTGTATGAACAACAAATCAATAAGGTTCAATTCGCACTAGAATGAGCCACCAGCACCAATTCCACTCGTCTCTCATTCCAATTGATTACTGCCTCCCACTCCCGCCTCCAAGATTTTGCCCGCGCTGCTCCCCACCTTTGTAACTCTGTCACGCTTCCCATCAGACTCTCCACCTTTCTTCAATCCTTCAAACGGGCTCTCAAGACCCACTATTTAATCAAAGCCTTCCAGCTCTCATCTTAACTTGCTGCTACATACTCCTTCCTCCCTGCCCACCCCATCTGTGTCACCCCTGTTTGTCTGTCCCTCCCCTTTAGAATGTAAGCTCCTATGAGCAGGACCCTCTACCCTCTTGTGCTTCTCCTTACTCTATCTTCATCTACTTCTTACTCTCTACCAGGGCACCTAACACTTGATTGCTTTGCATTGTTGCTTATCTGGGTGTTATGGTTGCAAATGCAGCAATGTATATATTATCCATGTCCTGTAATATATTGTATTGTACTGTACTGTACTGTAAGTCACTGTATATCAAGCTATTTGTTTATGTACTTTGTAAGACGCTGCAGAACACTTGTGGCGCCATATAAATAACCGATAATAATAATAATAATAATAATAATAATAGAGTTCTCACCAGTAACTCTCCTTCAAATTCAGTCTCAAAAATAAGTGAGTGTCATTCATATAGATGCTCATTTAATAAATAAATTAGTATATTTCTTGTTACTTCCATCTTTACATGCATTATATGTAGGCACTTTTTATCAGTTACCTCTTGTATTTGTTACAATAAAAACAGTTTTACACTATTATATCCCCTTTCTATTCTCTTTGCATGGTGGGGGTAACTCTCCCCAAGAAGGAGGGATATTGAAGGTGTTGGACACAAACATGTTTTCTACATAGAAGAGTTACTTACCGTTGGGTGCCATTATTGGAACATATCAAGCAATACATTAAAAGTAACCATTGACTAAATGGAAGTAACAAGAAATATACTCATTTATTTATTTCAGGAGCACCTATATGAATGACAGGATAATTCCTGATTGCTTGCCCTGACTTTCATATTTCACCTGCTGTTTCTGTACTGCTTTTGTCCATGTTTGTATGACAGCTTCCCTGACATCCCTCATCCTTTCTAGTGGTTAGCCATGTTGACCAGTGACTATAGCAAACAAGTACCAGAAAACATATATCGGCAGATTCAAATAAGCGTCTTCTGGCGGTTTCACTTGTTACATCTCAGAAGCCTGATTCTGCTTATAGTCTATGTGAGCAGAGTCAAGCTATCGTAAGTGGCCGAAAACCATGCGTAATTGAATCTGCCCATCGAAGATTGACCTATCAGCGCTTCATCAGAAGAAAATGTTGTTTGTTAAGTTGAATTGACTTCTACTCTGCAACAAAGCTGGGATGGTGGAGTACAGTACTGGTAATAGGAGACTGAGAGTGTGGTTACCTAAAAGGGTTATGGTAGAGTGGAATGAAGGTTGGTGTAAATGACAGTAAGAAAAGTCTGTATATGGTGTGAGTAAGTAACGAGGTATCCTAGGAAGGAGGGGGATATAGTCGACATCCTATCATGCGGGATGCCGACAGTCTTAATACCGGCGCCAAAACCTGACCGGTCGGGATCCCTGTACCAGTATCCTGACCGTCGGCATCCTGAAGGTAAGTATTGGGGTGCAGAAAGAGGGTAGCGTTAGCTAGCGGGGTTAGGGTTAGGCACTAGAGGAGGGTTAGGGTTAGGCACAAGGAGGGAGGTTAGGTTTAGGCACCGGGGAGCTGGTGTTAGGTTTAGGGTGCAGGGAGGGGGCGGTTTGGTTTAGGCACTAGGAGGGGACGGTTAGGGTTAGGTACCAAGAAGGATGGATTAGGGTTAGGGTACGGGTTAGGGTAGGAGTTACAAATATACTCACCATTCACTCCTATGGCTATCATGATTCTGGCTGTCGGGATGCCGGTGTCGGTTTTCTGACTAGCGGCATCCTGACAGCCGGGATATCATACCAAAACTGAAGGAGGTATACATTAAGAGTAAAATAATCAATAGCCATATGAATAATTAATCAATAGCAATAGGAATAGTCAGGTCATTATAAAATATGAGTAGACGCTATTTTCTCTTACCCATATATCAGGGCCATTTAGTTCTAGTTCCATAATGACAGAAATCTACCACTGGACATTCTGTGAATAGAGAATGTGTGAATATGACTGCAATACAGAATCCATTTGAACCCCATTTGCCCATGGAAGACATGAAACCACTGTTTCAAAGAAGGGGGCTTTACTGGCAATCATGCTTCACCAAGGTGATTTTACAATATAATTAATCATAATACAAATACAAAATAGTATGTCATGGGTTAATTTTAACTCAAACCTAGACTTAAGCAGGATAGCACCATAAGCAACATAAAGACATTTTTTTCTTGTTCAGTCTAGAAAATACTTTATACAGCCATTTATGGAAGATAGATTTCCCCCTTACCATATAAAGGTTGTGTGGGAGCACATTCATAATCTCTGCCTTGGGCCCACTAATATAAAGCATTCCTAACACAGAGCTGAATAATGCCTCTAGAAAAATTATTTTCTATCTGTTGTGCAAAGAAATAAAGTATTATGTGAAATACATACATCTGAGTAATGAGATCGGGCTGCATCAGTCGTATAACATATGAGCCTTTGGCTGTTATATTCTGCAGGGAGTTACCGGACCCGTGAAGTGCAGGTGGGAATGAAAGAGCCTGGCTCAGACACTTATCTAGGCCCAAGGCCTTTTACCAACTACTGCCAGCTTTTTATCCACTGTGCATCTATTTCCCTTCCTTTAAGTCAGTCATCCTTAATTTATATTAAATATCTCGTGTGGCACCATAAGGTGGCGGCTTAATTCATGTAAACTGTAGAGCTTGGTCTAAAGCTATACATAGTTAATGAATTTGACAAGAACAATCCATTATGAAACAATAAAGTATCTTTCCACATTTAAAGTCAACAAAAATGCTTTGCAGATTCAAAATAAGGGTCTAATACAGTGGTTCCCAAACTTTTTTGAATCACGGCGCCCTAGTGCATCAGCATTGTTTTCACGGAACCCCTAAGCCAAAGGTTTGTTATTGAGAAATTCTGAAAAAATTTAGTAAACTAGTAAAGTGAAGTAAATTATGCTTACCTGTCATCCTTAGGGTCAGTTATGTGGTGATGGACAGGTTTGCGCTTCTGTTTGTCTATATATTTACATTACATGGACCATAAATTATTTGGTGCTGGACCACCATCCTGAGGCACCCCTGCAAATGTCCCGAGGCACCCGAGGGTGCCACGGCACACAGTTTGGGAACCACTGGTCTAATATAACTGAAATATACCACCTGAGTATTTATGGGTGTCTGCTAGAGCATATGATTTAGTAGCCATGGATTATGTACCTGTGACTGACATCATTGTTAGTCAAGTACAATAGATTTTATGGACGGTTTGTTTACATTCACGGTCATGAGTTAAAGAATGTGAAATATGTGTCAATAGTCAATATGGTTAATAAAAAGCTAATATTGCATCAAGAAGAGAGGCTACAAAAGTCCAAAGAACAGTCCACGATGAGAGGTGGAGGCAAAGGAACGAAAGGGGAGAAAGTTAGTCACTGAAACACATGTACAGTATGCTAGAATTGTATAGAATGAAAGAAAAGAAAAGGGGATACTATTGCTATGGGCCCCAGAGGTTTAGGGCCTCATTTAACAATGCATTTTATTATTCACAACGAGTGATACAACTCGTTGCATATGATAAATGGTGCTCCAGCCAATCAACTCTCAACTGTCATTTTTCCAACAGATGACATTTGCTGTAGCATCGTTAACATGCGCAACGAGTTTTATCACTCGTTACGTTTCAGAAAACTCATTGATAAATAGTGAAAAAGTTGCACGGTATCAGTTAAAGACCTGCCCCAGCCACAGATAATACCTCACCGTTGCAAATTATGGGGTCTATGTACTAAGCCTTGAAAAGAGATAAAGTGGACAGAGAAAAGTACCAACCAATGAATCAGCTCCTAACTGTCATTTTTCAAACACAGCCTGTAAAGTGGCATTTAGGAGCTGATTGGTTGGTGCTTTATCTCCATCCACTTTATTCTCTCCAAGGCTTAGTACATAGACCCCTATTTCTTTACAGGTGACCCTGACAATGGCCATCTCATAAGAGAGGAGATCCCACTAAAAATGCCAGTGGCATTTTTAATAAACTTTATTTAAAAAAATGACAGTTGGAGAGAGGAGAGATGTGTGGCCGTAATGGTCAGCAGGATGAGGAGCAGCTCCCATTGGCTGGAACGGCAGTTAGAAGAGAAGCTGAGGGAGGCGCCCATTACACATGAGGAGGTGTGTGCTGGAAGTCTGGCTCCTGCAGAGCAGCAGAGGAAACAAGCTGTAGCTAAAGAATGGCTGGGGCTTGCAGTGCCACAGTCTGTTTCAGTGTTTTTAGCACTAAGCAAATATGTCCCAGTAAGCTGTGCATACCTTCTGGAGGGGAAGCTGCATCCTAAGATTCTGCACCAGATTTGATGAGAGAAAGCCATTTATTATTAGAGATGTGCAATGTGTAATTTCCAATTGTAAAGCGCAACGGAATATGCTGCGCAATATAACAAACTGTTAATAAATAAATAAATAATGTGCTCCAAGCCCCGTCTTTTGGTTTTGGTTCCAGATTCAACTTCGTGTTTTGGTTTTGCAAAACCACCCTCACGTGTTTTGGTTTTGAATATGTAGTTTTTAAAATAAAAAAAATAAAAACAGCTAAAATAACGTTACTTTGACTTGTTAGAATGCAATCCAAAACCTGAGTAAATCCGAGCTCCGAAAAGTGGGAAGATCCGAACCGGGACTTGGTTATACTTGGTACCCCAAAGTGATTCCGAACTCAGACTGAGTTCGACTCAGAACCCCTAAATTCAATTGTTGTCGGTTCTCTGATGACCGGACACGCACATCTCTATTTATTATACACACAAGCAGTCATTTTGTTACATCGTTATAGTAGCTGCTATTATATTTACAACAACGCTGCAACAATGCTATTTGAGTAAAAACTATTTTCTGCATGCATTCAATTAAGTGTCCCAACATGAGCACACAAGAACCGAAATGTGACCGGGGTTACCACCATTCAACCATTAAAAGAGTCCCCATATTGCACACAGTAGTGGCCTGAATCAGTTAAGATATGAAATCTGCATTTATTTAGAAAGGAAATGTTATTGCATGCTTAGGTCACCTATTGAATGTTACCTAGGACTGTCAGTCCAGCCATCTGCATACGGCAATACAGCAGTCCCTACAAAGTCAAGCACTTTCATAACAGTCGCAAAACCCCGACTTCTCAGAGAGCCGCCACCATACCACTGCAGTTACCTGCATATTGCAATAAAGAAGTCTATACACAGTCAAGCATCTATACCTCAACACCATGTCACAGAGAACTACATCTTCATACAAAACATGGTTCCAAATCTGTGGTTCCCCCAAATCCTCCTCTGTCAGTAACTCAGCCATCATTGCCTGAGCAAAAGCTGAAGTTACGAAAGTATGGGCCAACAGAGGAAGAAATGCAACTGAAAATAGAGAAATCACATTTAGAAGCAGAGAAAGACATAGAGAAATTGCATTTAGAAACAGAGAAACCACATCTGGAGGCAGGAAAAGATATGGAGAAAAAACGCTTAGACATAATTATGGAGAAGCTGGCTGCAGAGAAGGAAGCTGCAGCTGCCATAGCTGAAGAAGAGTTCTTGGAGACTGCAGGACACCCTGATATAAAAAGAGACATCAATGCACTTGGCTCAGAGCTTGGATCCCAAGATTCACTACAACACACATCAGAATATGTCCCATCAAGTCTCCAAAACAAGCAGCAACCCTCCACTAGTGCAAGGTATGCAACCAGACTTCATCAGTGAAACAAGCCCAACACGCTGTGCAGTGCAAACACAAGTCAGCTGCAAACAGCAAATTTACAAGTAAGAGAAATTTACACAGAGGGGTCTATTTACTACAATCCGCATTTTGAATGCAGATTGTAGTGTGATATTACTGACTGAATTTGCATTGCGAATTCAGGCAATATCACAGGGATTACTAAAAAATCTTTTTTGCAAAAAATACAGTGACAAGTGCCGACACATGCGCCGACTGACCGTCACTAAGCCCCGCCCCCGACGCTAAGCCCCATTCCTGCAATCGGGGGCCCCCTTGACCCCCCCTACCTTAATTACACTTACCTGCAGTCATCGGTGCTCCGGTGATGTCCTCCATGGCTCCAGTACAGGCTGGGAGACCAGCTGACCGGAGGGAGGACATCACCGGAGCCCCGATCACTGGTCCCTGGACTCAGGTAAGTTTTTTTTTTTTTTTACTAATTATATTTTGTTCTTTTACAGTGTATCAGCGTGTGGTCGGTTTAGACCACACAGCTGATCACTGGGGCTGGCTCCGGGCTCTGCTCTGCCCGTTAGAGCAGAGCTGGAGTCCGGTAGCCGGGGAAGACCCTGGATAACGCCATCTCCAGGTGGCGTTATTATCACAGGGCTTTCACCTGTATTTTTTCACAATTTATTTTTAGTAACTTTGGCCAGATCACATTTCCCATTACAATTATGGGAAATGCGATCTGCTTACTAAAAATAAGTGATAATTTGGGGTTGGAGTAGAATTTTACGAATTCTACTCCAATTGCCCTGTAGTAACTATAGGTGATACTAAAATAATGTGAAAAGGGTGTGAAAACACCCTTTTTCACTTTATTTTATTAAAATAATGTTAATAAATAGAGCCCATAGTGAACCCACAAAGGATAAACTTTCCCACACCAGGTTTTTTAAGTACTGCACACAGAAGGAAGTGGTACAATATAGGTCATATAGTAAATAGCCCTCTTAATTATATGGCTTGATAATGAGTTTGCTGAGCATGCTAAGAGGATCAGAGTGATCAATATAAACCACCCAGTCTAGTCTTAAAATGCTCTGTGATAGATTTGATCACTGTTATGACTCAGAGATAATAGAAAGTGCACTATTCAAAAATAATCAAATGTTTCCCTAGATTACCTAGCAAAAGCTTTCAGATACTTAGGGCTCTATTTTCTACAATCTGCATTAAAATGCAGATTGTAGTGTGATATTACATATATTACATATATTTATTAAAAATTCCTTGCAGGGACAGAGCGAATCCCCTCGGCAGCCTTATCACTGAATTTTTTGAAAAAAATACTGTCAACCACTACGCCCCTCCTCTGCAATCGTGACCCACCCCGCAACAATTACAATTATGGGAAATGCGATCTGTTTACTAAAAATTTGTGATAATTAGGGCTTGGAGTAGAATTTTACGAATACTACTCCAATTGCTCTTTAGTAAATTTAGGTGAAACTAAAATAATGTGAAAAGGTTGCGATAACACCCTTTTTCACTTTATTTTAATAAAAACAATGTTAATAAATAGAGCCCTTAGAAAACTAAGGGTCTGATTCAGGCCTGCTCGCTAAGATACTCTCGCTGCTGCCGATGGTATGCATTGTGCGCATGGGTATGCATCGGAGTGCGCATGTGCATACCTTAGCGAAAGTTCACAATGCATTTGCTCGCTGCGCTTAGACAGCCCAGCAGAGTGAGTGACAAGGGAAGCCATTTGTACTGTAGGTGGTAACGGGCTGGCAATTAAAAACGGGGGAGTGGCGGTGCAAATGCAGGCGTGCCTGAGCATCTCAACGGCGTTTTAGAAGTGTGCATAATTATAAGACAGCATCACGTACACGTCACCTGGCTTGTTTTTACACTGAAGTGCACGCAGTGCTTGCGGCAGGGTATGGTCAACCTCAAGCGCTGTGATAGCATCCGATGTTACCCGATGTACCGATGGTTGCATACACTTCCTGGACATGACGTTCACAAGTGGGCATCTTAAAACAGGCTGGTGGGTGTCTGCATACACTATGTGATCGCTCTCTAGGAAATACTGGGCGTGCTAATGCATTGCTGTGCGATTGCACTGCCTACGCAATTTGCATACACATCGTGCGAGTGATCGCATCTAGCGAGCGGCTCTGAATCAGGCCCTAAGTGACTTATTAATGGAACTTCAAGTATCAAACTCTTACCAGGATTTGCTTTCCATCAAATGGCCCGTTAGTGCAAAAGCTACCTTACAATCTGCAGGAATAGTGGGTCACCCAATGCTCTGACTACAAACATCAGTACAATATACCATTTCCCCCATTAGCTGTTTTTATGGACTTTGTACAACAGCATGCTAGGACCAGGCACAATCCTAGTTTTGCCTTTACCCTGTCGGGCACTACCCCTGTGCTACCTAACCCCCACAAAATGTCAGTCGTAGCTCACAATATGAAAGTGTATCCTTCAGATTCCTTCTACAGGTCTGCCAGCTTTATCTGCCAGGAGACCAGAGACAAAGATTCTAGCAAGCAGTGTCCTCTGCATCAGTAACCACATTCTCTTCTGAAATGTAGAGCTTTTAGAAAGAAGTCCCTAGAGAACCGCAAAGCCCTTCTAAGAGAAAATGGCACCTGCTACAAGTGTAGCTCTTCCACCACACACTTCGACAAGGACTGTAAGATAAGTGCTAACTATACAGAGTGTGATGGCACAGATCATAATACAGCTCCTCAACCTGATCCTCCCCCATGAACTTTACTACACAGTCATGGTGGCACCTAGCATGGCAGGGAGCACAGAGGAGAGGAAAGGAACACTACTGCAGTCACACCAGAAATCACTTCACAATGTACAGAAGTCTGTAGAGAAGCCATAAGCTGCAGATATTTCTCCAAAATCTGTTTAGACAGAATCTTCCAAAAAGGCCAGCCAGACAAAGCAGTCAAACTTTATACAATCCTAGATGATCAAAGTAACAAGTGTCTAGACAGATCATTCTTTTTCAAGACCTTTATTAGGAAAAGGTCCCAGCACCCCTTGCTCTTTAAAGATTTGTGCAGGGTGTTTTGAGACAACAGGAAGGAGAGCTACTGTCTATCAAGTCGAGTCCGTAGATGCAACAACATGCTTTCCCTTACCAACTATCACTGAATGCAACCAGATCTCCGATAATAGGTCTGAAATTCCTATGCCAGACGCAGCTATTCATCATACACATTTGAAACGTGTAGCTTATCTGATATCAGAACTGGACCCTCAAACTCAAATAATTCTACTGGAGAGATATCTTACAAGTCCACAAAGTCAGAAGTCAGATCAACGATCCGAACAATGCACCTTATTCTCAATGACTAGACCTAGGATGGGTCACAATAGGAGGTGTACACAAACCAGCTTCTGTACTGTAGAAAATGGACGCTTTTCTCTTTTCCAGCCATGTCACAATCTCTTTTTCATATGGAACTTCAGAAAAGTCCTATCATAGGCTCTTCTAATGACAAACACTGAGGTGCACAGTCTTCCAAAAAAACAAAGAAGGATGATCAGGTGTCAATGTCCATCGAGGACAAACTATTCTTGGAAATAATGCAAAACGGTCTAGTCAAAAATGAGGCAAACAGCTGGGTTGCAATCTCTACCCTTACAACTACTTAACAATGGAGAAAAAGTAATTAAACACTTCTCTTCACTTAAATGCGATGAGATGAGAGATCACTTCTTCTCTTTCATAGGCAAAGTATTTGAGAACACATGCTGAGATAGCTCTCATTCTCAAAGACACAGATGAATGCCTGTACCTGCCAATGTTTGGAGTATACCACCCAAAGATACCAGGTCAGATTAGAGTTGTGTTTGTTTCCATTGCTAAGTTTGAAGGTATCTCCCTAAATGAAATTCTCTGACAGGATCAGACATTAACAACAAACTTCAAAGAGTACTCGTCCACTTCCGAAAGGACTCTATTGCCTTCACTGGTGACATTCAACAAATGTCCTATTGCTTCCTCGTGAAGGAAAAAGAGAGGAATTTTGGTGCCAGGGACTCTCATCACCAGTCCAATACATTAGTATGACTGGTAAATGCAGATCCCTGTACTGATAAGCACACAGGCTTGAATATGCTATATTTTATTCATTTACCAAGGGCATTAGAACCTGTATTTTCCTGCATACTTAGGGACGCCTCAGTTACAAGTTTCCCAACAATATTCTAATATAACAATAGAGGGGTCCGTTGTGATTTTGAATTGGTTATGTATTTACTACAGTATAATTACTATGTATGTTTTATGTTCGCCATTTGACACCTCATTATCAGCATAACAGCATATTAATTTGTCCATATTTATCTATTGGGACATTTGTTACTTACATAATAAGCTATTGACTTACACATTGGACTGCGCTCAACCACTGGGTTGATATATCATATATACATCTTTAAAGTGAGGCGCAAGGTACTGACCCTTTCTTTTTTACTTTCATTTTACACTAAGCACTATATTTCTATTGCTGCTATGATTAATTGTTCACTTTACCAGTTGCTAATTGATTACTGTTATTTCTAACTGTTGATCTGTGATTTGCGGTATTGATCATCACCTTTGCATGTATATTGTTGCACTAGCACCTTATACCAATTGCTGCTATTAACTATGGTGTACATAACTAAATACTAGTCTATTCATATTTGTTATTTTTGTCTATGAGACCGGGTGTTGATAATTTGTGTATTCACATGCTGATTTATCATTTGGCTATTACTAATTGCTGCCCCATATTTTTATTTGAGAGACTTTTTCCAAATAACCTTTAGCACCTTTTATGCCACTGTCACCTATTGCCTTGTGCTTTTCACATTTTTGTTCGCACTTAAATCTCATGGTAACAGGCTATATAACGAGAACTAATTGGGTATATTGTGGTGTAATATCTGCTGCTGTTTATTCTAATTGATAATGTTTCAAGCATTTTGTATGTATGATAAGACAAATGTCTATTTTAGCTCATTCTTTGGTTGCCTTACCTCAGTGAATTTAAAATTATGAATTATTTTATTATTATTTATTACCAGTTGTTTATAAAGCACACACATATTCCGCAGTGCTTTACAGAGAATATTTTAGTCATTCACATCAGTCCCTGACCCAGTGGAGTTTATAATCTATATTACCTAACACATGCTCACACATTTAAACACTAGGGTCAATTTTGGCTGGGAGTCAATTGGAGTGTTGGAGGAAACCGGAGTACCCGGAGGAAACCCACGCAAGCACAGGAAGAATATCCAAACTCCACACAGGGCCATGGTAGGAATCAAACCCACGACCTCAGTGATGTGAGGCAGTAATGCTAACCATTACACCATCTGTGCTGACCACAAAGTTAATTTTTAACATATTTTCTAGTGAGGTGTGCCCATTAATTTGGAGTTTTCTTTTTCTTCTCTTTTTCCTTCTGCTTGGTTATTTTGACTCCTTGCTGTCATTTACATTTCCATACATGTTATTGGGGTATTATATTATCTGAATTCCCTATAACTATTTTCATCTAACACTTCTTGTGCTGTGGACCCACAATCCTACACCCCTTTCCCCACATATCATCTAAACAGACAGTAAAGTAGTGTTAGGCTACATTTGCAGACCAGACAATTCCATGTTTTTGTTGTCAATCGGGAGCTATGGATCAGGAGATCCACCAATCCAAAACAGTAGCACTATGTATCTATTATTCACAATCCTGCAGCCCATGCTACAAGAGCTGTCACAACCAGTCTCCTTAAAGACATTTCATGGCTTACATGACCTGAATTCTTGAACAAAGTAGACTTAAACTTTCCTGAAAGTGACACATTTGAGCTAGTAGACACAGAGTCAGATGTCAGAATCCATCCACAAGTGTCTACAATACATTCCACAATCTCAGCTATTGGCAATTCCACACCTTTGACTTCATTTCTAATGACCCAGAAAATCCAATTCTCCTACCATTCTTATTACTCAGATATCTGGAAATATACATCCTCCTTTTGGAGAGTTGAACACCAAGGACTTTTTCAAACATCAATGGAGACAAGTATAAAAGCCTTGCAAACACATTCTGGGACCGGAGGAAAAGACAGTAAGGGCTCTGTTTACTACAATCCGCATTTGTAATGCAGATTGTAGTGTACTATTATCGACTGAATTTGCATTGCAAATTCAGGCAATATCACAGGGATTTACTACAAATCCCTTGCAGGGACAGAGCTTGTGAGAAAGCTCTGTCCATGTGAATCCCCTCTGCACTCTAGTCACAATATTTTCGCAAAAAAATACTGTGACTAGTGCCCCGCACATGCGCTGACCGGCCACCGCTGCTACCCCCGGCGTTGAGCCCCGCCCCTGACACTAAGCCCCGCCCCCTGCAATTGTGGACCCCCCCTCCCTTAATAGCACTTACCTGCAGTCATCGGTGCTCCGGTGATGTCTTCCATGCCTTGGGTCAGCTGATATTCCATACTGCATTGGGACCCGATCAATTGATGAACGGGCCACAGTGCAGCATGGGAGACCAGCTGACCGAAGGGGAGTCATCACCAGAGCCCCGATAACCGGTCCCTGGAGTCAGGTAAGTGAATTTTTTTTTTACTATTTTTTTTTTGCAGTGTATCAGCTTGCGGTCTGTTTAGACCACACAGCTGAACACTTGGACCCACTCTGGGCTCTGCTCTGCTTTTTAGAGCAGAGTAGGAGCCCAGTTACCGGGGGAGACCCTGGATAACGCCACCTCCGTGTGGAATTATTATCACAGGGCTTTCCCCGATATTTTTTTACAATTTTTTTTAGTAACTTTGGTCGGATCACAGTTCCCATTACAATTATGGGAGATGCAATCTGCTCACTAAAAATAAATGATACTTAGGGGTTGGAGTATAATTTTACAAATTCTGCTCCAATTGCCCTGTAATAACTATAAGTGATACTAAAATGGTGTGAAAACATCCTTTTTCACTTTGTTTTAGCAAAAATAATGTTAATAAATAGAGCCCTATATCTCCACCTTACAGCCAAGGAACAAGTGGCAAGTTGCGAAACCTAAATTAATACCTGGCGACATTGTACTTGTCAGAGACTGACAATCACAATGCAGTGAGTGGTCCTTAGGTCTTGTTACTAAAGCATTCCCAAGCAAAGATGGGATTGTCTATAAGGTCGAGGTCAAGATCTGCAAGCAGGGAGAGACTAAGAGCAATTTGAGCCGAGCCGCGATACTTTTTCGCGGCCCGGACTTTTCGCCTACTTCGCCTGTTTTGTAGGCGGAAAAGTATAGTGCGCGTGCCCGCTTTACCCCGTGTTCAATTTGAAAGTACACAAAAACGGGACCTGGCAAAACTTGAACAGGTGGAAAGTACTGTCAGTTTTGGGGAAATCAGCCTGACACCCCCCAAAAGATGCTCTGACATGGGGGTTCACTATGGTACCCCCCGATTTGGCTTGCTGAGGGTATTTGGTAGTATTTTTTCCAGAAAATATCTTATCCCAGCAAATTTGGGGTACTTGAAAATGGGGGTCAGCATATTTAAATGTTGCTAAAGTGAAGTTGAAAAAATCATGGAAAATCCACCTGCCGCAAGCAACTGCAATCAAAAAAACACTTGGGGCATACTTGGGGACCCCCCAGAGTCAAGTTCGCTAGTTTTTAACTTTATACCCCAACTTTTTTTTTTTTGCCCCCTTTTTCAAAGTCATTTTTTAGGGTGTCCTTAAGTGTTTTTTTTTTTTATTTTAACACAGTTTACCTTTTGGGGGACTGTCTGAAGGCTGCAGGGGGGTTCCCGCAGCGTTGCACCCCAAAACCCCAATTCTGCACTTTTTTCCGCCTGCTATTCATAGGCGAAACTTTTTCGCCTAGTACATTGCATTGACTTTCCGCCTAGGCAGAAAGTCTTTCAAATTGAATACGAGGTAAAAGAAAAACAGGCAAAAATGATGTCATTGGCAAAAAAGTATCGCGGATACGGACTTTTTGCCTCAAATTGAATACGGGCCTAAGTTACTTCTCAGACCAGTATCATTCTGAACTGATCCTATTGTTACTTTCTGAGGAGTTAAATTGTGGTATCCAGGAAGAGTGTCATGCATTCATCATCATATTTGTTATATGTAAGCTCTTTCTAGTGGTCAGCCTGATAGCAGCCAGGTTTGGACAGTAATAGGTAGGCTTCCACAGTAAGCTTCACAAGTACACCATGGGTAGGTCATAGTGCAGGGCTCCATTTTAGATTGCTTCATGGTCCACTACAAATAGGTGCTATATATCCTCCACTCAGCACAGCATCGGTGGAATGATCTGTCAGACACATACCTCAATTATGCTGCATATTTTATGTTTGCATTCCATCAGTTCATGTAATCACATTATATTTATGTTTGTGTTAGTTTTATCATTATATTTTATTATTACAATAAACACAATTCTCCAGATCCTCACAGGTAGATTGGGTTATTAAAGGCTTTGCTGTCTGACTAATTATATAGACCAATGGCAGTGGCAAACGCAGGATTTGTAAGGGGGGGGTCTCTAATTATATATATATATATATATATATATATATATATATAGATACACACACCTAGCATACACACACGATTTATAAGCATACTGACACATAGCATACACACACACATGATTTAAAAGCATACTTACACACGGCATGCATTCTGTACATATATACATACACACACAAGAAAACTTACACACAGCATACTGTACATACTTTACATACTGTACACACAGCAAGGAGACCGCTGTACATCTATACCCTTTTCATTACATGATTTTGCTGTGTAAAAATGAAAAAAAAGTAAATTTTGTAAACCATCCATGTGCCCCAGTTTTTTTTACAGAGGGTTTTTGTTTTCCTATGCAGTCACAACAGCACTCTGCTGCACCTTCAGCCCATTACCAAACCCTTTGCTCTCAGCTCACACTGCAGACATCAAAGTATCCTACTCAACCCCAGGCCAGTGACAAGCTTCCACAGCTCTCTGATATTCTGCCCGTCCTATACTGCAGCCTCCACACCATCAGTGTCCCCTGCCATGCACTTACCACAGCTCCCCACTGCTGAGGCACCGATTCCGCGGCTCCGAGCCCGAGCGCTACCACTGCCTCCGCCGCCGGTCACCAATGAGTGCAGGTGGTGGGGAGGAAGATTGTCAGCTCCGCAAACCCTGGAAGCACTGCTGCCGGCGGGCCTGCAGGCAGCCTGAGCCGGCCTGGCAGGTAGTAAGTCGGCCTGGCAGAGGAGACGATGGGGCCGGCCCAGCTGGAACTTTTCCCGGTGGCCCAATCCCCCCGTATCCTATGAGTTCTACAAATCAGAGCTCTCTGTCTGTGGAGCTGCAGCAGCTCCATTGCACCCGAGGCTAGTGCAGAGATGGAGACAAGACTGTCTCCATCTCTGAAAAACAAATTTGGCTATCGGGGGTTTCTGGGTACTCGGAAACCCCCCCTGCGTGTGCTACTGAATGGGAAGCATATACAGTAGTGAGAACAGAGCAATATTCATACTTAGATACGTCTGATTGAACATATGCACGGAAATTCTGTTTCTTGGGTACGTCTTTTCCTTGAGTGTGTTTGGAGCGCCTACTATGCTTCACCTGTAAATTATCTCTAATATGAGTCTGGTTAGTGATGTTAATCTATAAATTAATATTATTTTTATGGAATAATTTTAAACACATTTGGGGTCTATCTAAAGCCTTGAATGGAGATAAAGTGAACAGAGATAAAGTTCCAACCAATCAGCTCCTAACTGTCATTTTTCAAACACAGCTTGTAAACTGACAGTTAGGAGCTGATTGGTTGGGACTTTATCTCCATTCACTTTATCTCCATCCAAGGCTTAGTAAATAGACCCCTTGATCTGTCCCTTTTTGTTTGTTTGAATTATTGACTTTAGCTTTGCTGTGAAGTACTTACATGTGGGATCTGCTGAGATACTTTTGTTTAATACCTATACATACTATTTGGCACCTATATTTTTCCATGAAGAATGCAGGCTGTCTCAAACACACCTATAAAACTGTGAATAACTAATGTACTGAATATACAAGGCACAATCCATTAATACTGCAGATGTGCAGGGAAGTCTGATAAGACACCTTAATACATGTGAATATGGGAAGTCATCAAGGACAGCAGACTAGGCAGCATTTTAAAGACAGTAAGGGAAATGTTAAACACCTATTAAGAGAACAAACAACACTGTTAAAATAATTAATGAAAGACATTAAACACAAAATGACTCAGCTAAATACTGTATTGAGCCAGGCACAAAAGACACATGTTAATGCTAATGAAAGCCCTATTTTGGCTGAATAGTGTAAAATGTTAAAGTCTAGCACCAAGTGAGAATAACAAATACATCGCTAGACTGTATGGTAAAACATTTTGGGCCTCATTTAGATTTGGCTGCAAGTCCATGTGAAAATATGACTTGCATAAAATCACACATGCACAAACTTGAGCTCATATTATGATTCGCACATTTCTTGCACTTATATCCATTCAGGGATGTTCATGTAAAATGCATCTGATTATTAATGATACTCAGCTTTAAGCTTTGCCTTTTAGAAAGCATATATTTTGCGCAAGTCAAGATCCTGATACAAGTTTATACGCCGATGATGGTGCATGCATTTTATCATTAGGACATATCTATATGCTATACAGTAATTAAAGTCGCACTTATATATGTATAATCCATATTATGGCCACAGAACTGTAAGTGCAAGGACACGTTTTTTGCATTGATCTCCTGCGTCAGACTAGACTTAATTAGCCCTAACGCTTAAATAATTCCAAAACTGACATTTCTGCCTTATTTTCAGTAAAAAGGGGCTTGAAAAATAGGCCCCTTAGACTCTACGCTGTATTCTTGCAGGAAGTGCTATGAATTATTAAACATCCTATGTAAAAGTGCTGCGCAATATTTTGGTGCAATTTAAACTGACGTTAATAACAATATTAATATACAGTCAGGGGCATTTCTAGACAGGAGGAGGCCCGTGTGCAGTCTCCGACACGGGCCCCCTCCTCTCTGTCCGGCGGCCGGCAGCGCACTGACCTGTGCGCAGCCAGCGCCGGACTTATAGACTCTGGGCACTAGAGTCTATAGAGTACGCGCTGGTCACCGGGAAAATGGACATGGCGGCCATTTTCCCTGTACCGGCCATTTTCCCTGTACTGCATATGCGCAAACGACGGGAAAATGCTGCGGTAGCCATTTTCCATTCATTTCTACAGCGCCGGACCCCACGGAGAGGTGGGTAATACTGTGGGTGCAGGGTGTGCGGTGCGGGGTCCCCCTGGACCACGGGCCCATGTTTCCCACAAACCCATTATAGATAAGCCCCTGTATACAATACATGGTACATTTGCTTTTTAGCATAGTACGGTTTCTGGTTCCCAACCCTGCAAAGTATTTGCGCTGGAACACTTCTCTGTGAAATGGACGTGGACCTGTTTCTTGAAAAATAGGTGCGTTAGCACAATGTTTACTAAATAGGGCAACGTAAATCTAAGTGTATAACTTTACCTTTCAGCAGCTACAGTAGCATAATTCAGCAACAATAGATTTAGGAGACGCATAAGCTTGTAAACTATCCTCATCATGTAAATCTTGTTTGCAATAATACCTTTAACCTTTATTCACTGTGGCATTTTCAGTGCTTCCCTTTCAATTGCCATAATATTAAAGGCATAGCTACTTGAAAAAAATTTCAGAAACTATTTAGTTCAAATGATACATACAATGCTATTTTAGCACCAATAGACCTTAATTAATATACACAGTTCACTAACACAGAAAAATAGACAAGTCGAAGTTTTGCTATTTATGTAGTCTTGTTAAATATCCTTGTACATTTGTCCACATATTCTTCATTTAGAAAATGAGCCCGAGTTATAAGTAAATACCAGGATGTTAATAGGGAAAATCCTGGGTGCCTAGGTGTTTTACTTATTAATAAGTTAAAACAGAAATGCCAAATATTAGGATTATGTATCATCTGCTTTATGAGTGTATTCTGTTGGTTAGTAAGCAATCTAAATATATTGAAGTTCAGTTGTATGTTCAGCTAAAAGCCCTCACAGCATTCTCTTTTAGTAGATTTCTTTAAACAAAATAATTACCTTTGAAAACAAACAGTGTTATTTCCATTCCTTTGTGGACGTTTTATGGGCTTCCTGTAGGCTTTAAACGACGTTTTGAACCTCTCCTGTGTTTTATTTCAGAAAATAGTTCTTGGCTCTGACTTCACGGATATAACCTGGAGTTAAAAAAACAACAAAAAATAAACTAGACCAGCGTTTGTGATGAAGTGAAGTCACCTTAATTAGAGAAGGGTAACCTTGTAAAGCAGTATTTAATGTTGTGGAACATGAAGAACACACTGTGTATGTGGCATATGGTTTTGGTTAGTACATACTTCAATACTTCACATACTTACATAAAACTTTCATAAGACTGATATTTTACATGTTTACATAATAAATGCGTTACACAGACACAGATAAAACACACTTTCTCATCTGTCAGAATATAGGTGACTTATTGTTCTTATTGCATATTACAGAGGGTTCAGTGTATAATGTGTCAACAGCACCATGTTGACATTCAGAATGTCAGCATGCTGACACGGACAAAATGTCAACATGGTGATAATGTTGACAAGCCCATTAAGTGTGACCCTAACAATAATGCTAATGTTGACATTTCCCCATGTCGATATTTTCAGATGTCGACATTTTAACTGTATCGACATCCTGACATTCAACATTCTGTTGTGAACATTATGAATGTCAACAATCCGACTGCATACCATTACAGAATAATGCAGTCTTATGGCTTATAAGACACATTACAGACAGAGTAATATTGAAAATGCCTCTGCCATAGGATGATGCTATAAGACGGAAGCGGCCATCTTCAGGCATCTTGCTTATGCAATACATGTAAATATATAATGGTTAGCATTTCTGCCTCACAGCACTGAGGTTGTGGGTTCAATTCCCACCACAGCCCTAACTGTATGGAGTTTGTATATTCTCCCTGTGCTTGCGTGGGTTTCCTCCGGGTACTCCGGTTTCCTCCCACACTCCAAAAATATACTGGTAGGTTAACTGTAGTGTGTATGTGTGCGTGTACATGTGGTAGGGAATATAGATTGTAAGCTCCACTGGGGCAGGGACTGATGTGAATGGCCAAATATTCTCTGTAAAGCGCTGCGGAATATGTGTGCGCTATTTAAATAACTGGTAATAAATAATAAATATATATATATATATATATATATATAAATATATAAAGAAACTCTGCACTCACCATTATATTCCAAATTGTACTTTTTATTTCCAGGGCTAATGTTTGCAACCGCTCAGCCAGCATAGAAAATCCCACTACCGCTTTCTCATATCCGTAATACCTCGCAGTCCTGCGTACACATCGGTAACATCAATTAACATCGGACCCTCACGAACAATTACAGCACGAACAATTACATCAGCTCTGACCTGTCTCAAAAATTGCAAGTCTCGTTGCACGCAGTGAGTACTCAAGCTGCGTATGCCATCAAAGTGGCTAATTTACGCAAGCCCATGTAACAGCGTTCAAATGAACAGGCACCTTTCATTTCTCCGACCACACCACCGTCACCACCCCCAAACACTGATATCCCATCCCGAAGCGATGGCTTCCTATGTGCGTGATCGCAGTGTCGCTTTGCACCATCGGCCGATCTGCGTGCGCTTTGCAATTGCGATCCATGCTGAATCAGGCCTTATAATCCTACAAAATCCCTCACTTTGCACAAGTGTACCTAAAAGAATTGAAGCTGTTTTGAAGACAAAGAATGATCACACCAAATATTGGTTTGATTTAGCTTTCTCTTCTGTTCATTCACTTTGCATTTTGTTAATTGATAAAAATAAACTATTAACACTTCTATTTTTGAAAGCATTCTTACTTTGCAGCATTTTTTCCACACCTGCCTAAAACTTTTGCACAGTATTTTATATGTACTGAATACAGTCATAGTTGATGTGTTGTGTGCAGGGGTGCTGAGAGGGGGGGGGAGCGGGTATAGATTACCCGGGCCCGGGCTTTCTGAGGGGCCCGGCGGGGGCCCGGGTCCGGCGCCACCCCCCCCCCCCCCCACAGCAGCCCAGCACACAGCAGTCTCCTATGCCTGTGCGGGGGAGCGATCACACTGATCGCGCCCCCCCTGGATTTGCGCCGGGCTGAGGGGGCTCAGAGCGCCCCCCCTCCCCAGCGCGCAGCGCTGCTTCGCGGCGCTGCAAATCTGTTTCTTTTTTCTCTCCACGCTTCCCGCTATTAGGCCACACACCCCTATTACCGGGGCCCACCACGGCTCTTGGCGGGCCTTGTTGTGTGTACGTAACATATCACTATTAATTACATTGTTTACCATATATTTGCCATATTTGCTAATTCACCACTTACAGGTACGGGGGTATACCATTTAAAGTATATGCTAAAAGCTATTATTATATTATATTATATTGTGATCTTGCAGCAATGCCCACTCCATGCTACAGGTGTAAGTGAAAAAGTACAGTACTGTGGCCCTGATTCAGAGCCGGACGCTCTGACAGAGAGCTCGCTCTGAATCAGGGGTGTCCTTCTTGTTTTTCAGAGCGGCCTCCTGGCCGCTTGCATAGCTGTGGGTGACCACCCACAGCTACAGCGAGCGGCCAGGAAGATGGTCGCGATGGTCAAGACCATCGCGACCATCGGGCTTGCGACGAGACCCTTGTGGTAGGGTCTCGTTGCCGCAAGCCCTAGAGTGCTTTCGGCTCTAAGAGAGCCGAAAGCACTCCCACTGACATCACTTGTGATATCAGTGGGACCGGCCCCAGACGGTAGGCGTTCCCATGGGAACGCCTCCATCTGGGCAGCCACGCCCAGCCGGCTCTATCGTGCGCATGCGCACTGGGCCACCATCGACTCGCTTGCGAGTGCATAGCGCACACGAGTGGGTCTGAATCAGGCCCTGTATTTGCTGTTCACAGAGGACCTCTGGTCTGCAAGCCCTAATAATATTTTAAATATATTACTTTAACGACACATTACCCAAGCTGGTGTCCTAAGCATAAGGACTAAACTGAGCCTTAAGTTATCCTCCTCATCTGCAGTGTTTTAGCCTTTCAGAAATGTTTTCTGTTATGGAGCAGTACTATGCTGCTCTGCAATCCACAGCTATAAAGAATGACGTGCCTTTGTATGATGCAGATAAAAGTTTGTAATTAATGGCTATTGATGTTTCAATCCACCAAGTAGGTGATTAAAAAAGTATATTCTCTACTCATTTACATTGCTGCAAGATCACATTGTTGATGAGCTGCTGAACATCAATTCCTACTAAGCTGCCTGACTTTAATATCAGCTTTATAATGTTTAGTCAATATTTATCTTAGTTCATCTGAGCTTCATAAAGTGCACATCTATATCCTTATGGAATGTATGAAACAGAAATGAAAGAACAAACTTGCTGAAGGCAGTGAGTGGGGATGATCCATTACTGGTAAGGAAAGATGAGTTCTGTTTTTAGTGATCCTCTGCCTTCTTCTAGAAAACATAGAGTACCTGCTGTTTTATTACTCATCAAAACAATGGGAGGCATGACTGCTCATAGCTATTTGAGGCAGAATTTCTCTAGAGGTCTTAATTACGCTTTATGGGCATGATTCACTAAGCAACTGTGATCGCGCAGCGATTAGGAATACAGGCCCTGAATCAGAGCCGCTCGTAAGCGGTCGTACGCTCGTAGTCATCCGATGTTGTTAAACCACGCATGCGTCGGTGTAACAGTGCGCATGTGCGTACGTCTGATTGCGATCATTTTTCCAGTCGTTCGTCGAATAGCGAACAGGAAGTGACATGTCAAATGTGATTGACAGAACTGTCCGTTTTGGGGCGGTGACGGGGGTGGAGATGGGAAAACACAGGCATGTCGAGGCGTTTTTGGGGCGTACATAAATTATCTGATGCGAACGGCCAATGTGAACGGAAAAAGTGATACGTCACTGACTGTTTCCCTTTCCATTAAAACTTCTCGCTCAGCTTGTGGTCTGGTATACTCTACCGCAATGACGATGGTCTCTTCGTCCTTCTCGAGGCACATCGATGCTCTTTCGATTTATCAATTGATGCCACCAAAACAATCAGTGTTGAATTGTAAAAATGCTTGTAAGGTGTTGAGCAAATTGCTTTTTTTTTAAGCAAAAAACAGTACGCAGGTGAACTACTCAGCTGCTAATTTCTGGGTTATACAATCAATTAGCTTACACAATTATTTAAAAATTGCGTGTTTTTGCCACATTTGTTTTTGGAATTTTTTAGGGCAACAATATTGTACTCATGTTTGTTCTTTTTCTTCATTTTTTAGGGGCAAAGAAAACAATCGTCCTTTTGTTTTTTGCTAAGTGTTAATTAAAACTCATAAATTGTTTTTAACCCTTGGCTTTTTTTGGCAAAAATAATGTTTAGATTTCCGTTGTATTGTTTGTAATTTGGTTTGCGGGATTACCTTTTAACCAGATTTTAAAAAAATTACCAATAGAATTGTGCAGATTTTAAACAGTATTTATTTTATCCTCACATTTTATTTTTTTTTTGGTGCTTTTCCATAAATAAAATCTGGATAACGTAAAAACAATAAACAACATTTTTTAGAAACACACAAACAAAAAAAGTGGCATTTGAAAAACACAAACAAACAAATTTTAAAAACAATTCACAAGAAAGGAGAGGGAGGTTTTGGGCATTAAGGAATATGGGGCAAACACAGAGAAGGATTATGGGAAAATTAGCCAGTGCTGTCATCGCCTTTTGGCCCGTTTGGGCGGGGTAGGGAGGGAGCCTGAACGGGTCCGGGATGTCCTTCTGCTGGCCTGGTCAGAGGCAGATGTTGTGTCCTCTGGACTAGGCATAGGGCTAGGCACATTTGGAGGGATGGCTGTTGTTGTGCCCGAGGTGGAGGGTCCTGATGTTCCGGCAGGAAGGGAGGCTGGCTCCAACATCTGCTGGCGAACGAGCTGCTCCAGGGCATTTGCTATTCGGACGTTGGCCCCAGTATTTTCCACCAGGGCCTTAGCAATGGTCACTTTGGCCACAGCACTTTGCTCCAGGGCGTCCGCCACCCGTAGCAGATTGGCGTCCAGCCTCAGCAGAATCTCAGTGTGCTGATCCATTTTAATATTGAGATCAGTGAGGAGGCCCACTGCCTGCGAGGGGTAATGCCCTGGACTGTCTGCCACAGGGTCCCCAGCCGGATCTACTGCTTCCTCCCCTGCAGAGCCAGCAGAAATTCTGCGGGCAAAGCTCCCCTCTGGAGCAGACTCATCCGCCTGTGTCTCTGTGATAAAAAAGAGAAAAGAGTAACATTAGAATCTAGATATTGTCCCAAACACATTTCTGAGTTGTTAACATTACAACATTTACCTTGGCCAACATGAGGAGCTGCAAAGTCTGGCATGTCGGTATCCATGTTCAACACGCCAAACACCTCCTCATCCTGCACACACCCCTGGGCCATCTCCTCCAAATCGGTGAGCTCCAGTGACACAGGGGTGGGACCCCCACCTGTCCCCCCTGCATGCCTAGCCCTATCAGCCAGTTTTTGCTTAAGCCGATATTTGAAGTCGCTCCATCTGTGGGTTAAAAAGTTGGCATTATTCCTGCAGTATTTGGACCTGTAAACAATTTTTTTGCAAATATAGTTTTTCCTTCCCGGCGTTTGACATCCCGGGTTGAACGAACAAACTCACCCACCGTATTGACAGCACTGGCTATGTCATCCCACATTTTCCATTTCTGGCTTGCACCCATATTCCTTGGTGCCTGTGGCAGGTTGTCATTGCACATTTGCACCAAAACCTCCATCTCCTTTCTTGTGAATTGTGGCTGCCTTTTTTTTTTTTGTTTAGTTGGCCTACTAGGCCCAGCAGCCTCTTCCATGGCATCCTCCACTCCTTTTTTTTAAAAGATTGTAAAAATTATAATGTCAAACGTTACCAAAATTATTGTTAAACATAATCCTTTAGTCCAAAAAAGACAAATACTTACCTGGTGCCTCTTGGCCAGTGCTTTGCTGCTCTGTAGCCATTTTTGACTTTCAGGTCTCACTACAGCAGACCATTTGGGGTTTTCAGTGACGTTTTTATACATGCGTCAGCATTATTCGGCCGCATCATTGATTGTGCGCTCCTATTGTCCGTCCTTAATTTGAGGGGGAAAATATAGACTATTTATGGCTTGGTGTGACTCGAGTCGAGGTGGCGTGTTATGAATGTTGGAGGTTTGGCGTAGGAGTTGATTGTTGGCGGTATTTGGAGTTTTAGGCAGATTTTTCACTTGTGATCGTTTTGTTTGTTTTCTTACTTATTTAATTTCCGTTTGCTTTTTTTTTATTGTTTAGCTTTTTTGGGGGGAGTTTTTGAGTAAGTCTTTTAAATAGTTTACAAATGTTTGTACTTATTTTTTTATATTTTATTTTTACAGTTATTTTGGCATTGCCCCATTGAAGTTTTTGTACTTTGGGATATTTGTCTGTTTTTGGTAAGTGTTTTTAGTTTCATGAAATTACAATTTCGATGTGTTGGTCTTCGCATATGTTTCGCTAAGTAATCTTGTTTTGTTTCTTGGACCAATCATGTCTTACCACTAAATAGAGCGTACTCTTTTGCAAAATAATGTTTGAGTTGTTTTTTATTTAAAAGGAATGTACTATTTAGCGCACTAATGTCTCCTTATGTAACTGTAAAAATTGCGTACTATTTAGCGTACTGTCTCCTTATTTAACTGTAAAAATTGCGTACTATTTAGCGTACTAATGTCTCCTTATGTAACTGTAAAAATTGCACACTATTTAGCGCACTAATGTCTCCTTATGTAACTGTAAAAAATTGCGTACTATTTATCGCACTAATGTGTTTTTATTTTTTCATTGTAAAATCATGTTTTACCACTAAATGTAGCGTGCGAATTTCCAAACTAATGTGTGCTCCCTTCTCTATTATTTACCCCAAAAAAATGTGTTTACAATCCAAGTTTACCAAAAAAAAGCAAAAAATATTTTCTACTTTTTAAATGTAGGTTGTTCAACTCATGATAAGTCCCTGGCCTGTAAGCATCTTTGGATTTCTTAGAAAAGATAAGTATATTTTTCTTTACACATTTGTCTAAAACAATAACTACCTGGCTTACCATTTCAGGTTGATGTTGGTCATATTATATTGGCCATGGTTCCAGAACCCGACCAACATCAACTTTGTCCCAGGCATAGGCCTCGTAGGCGTGCAAGGCCCCAGATATATAGAACATGTGTCACCCTTTTTGGAATGCCAGATGATGAGGTATTAAGACGATACCGTCTTCCTCCCCAAATCATCCTAGATACTCTCTCATTAATAGAGAGTGATCTTGAATGGCAAATTGACAGTCCTACAGCAATACCACCACTTACGCAATTAATGTCGGTGTTACATTTCTGTGCCTCAGGATCCTTTCAAACCACTGTGGGAATAGTTGCCGGAATCTCCCAATCCTCCTTTTCAAGGATCCTGAGGGCAGTGATGGAGGCCATTTTGAAACACCTCCATCATTTTCTTAAAATGCCATTGGATATGGGTTCCCTTAGTGTGGCGAAGGCCAATTTTTACCAAATAGCTGGCTTCCCACACATCATAGGGGTTGTGGATGGCACTCACATACCACTTCAGCCTCCAGCAAGGCTGGAGGCTATTTTTAGGAACCGCAAGCACTTTCATTCACTGAATGTAATGGTGGTATGTGATGCCTCCCTCCAGATCCTGTCCCTGAATGCAAAATTCCCCGGCAGTGCACATGATTCCTTCATCATCCGGCAATCAGGGATTTGGCACAAATTAGACAACCTAAAAGCTGGTGATGCGTGGCTTCTGGGTAAGTTGACACCTTCTGTTACAACCAATGCAAAGCTTGTTACACAATGGTCCTGATGTTTGTTTTTGTTTTTTCACAGGAGACAGTGGTTACCCTTGCACGCCCTGGCTGCTCACTTCTGCTCACACCAGGGCCACAAAGTGAGTATAATTCCGCACTTACAGCCACCAGGCAGGTGGTGGAGTGCTGTATCGGCCTTTTAAAAGGCCGATTCAGATGCCTCCACCGCTCTGGTGGCGAGCTCATGTATTTGCCGGATATGGTTTCGAAAATTGTGGTTCTGTGTGGGATATTTCACAACATCGCCATAAGGAGTGGTGTCCCAATGCAGCCAGAGGATGCCTTGCCTGAGGATGCCCCCCCCCAGGTTGGTCGGAGGTCAGTATGTGGGGGGGCCACACGCGATGCTGTGGTGGCCAGATTTTTTAGGTAATAATTGTTAAACATTTAGTTAATTGACACAATGTAGACATGTAAGATTTTAATGGCCATTTTTAATTTGTGCTTTTTTTTTATTTTGTCTTTTATTCCATAAAATTCATTGGTGTTGGTTGTATTTTTGAGTGTGTTTTCACTGTGTGAATTGATTGTGACAATTCACTTTGTGTTTATTATTTGTGTGGAATAAATTTTTGGTTAACATTAAAAAACATTTCCTTGGTAAATTACAAGCAAGTGTAACCTGGTCCAAAAAAGGCAAACTTGCTTAATGGCTAATCCTGTAATGTGTTAAATTGTAAAGTATTTTACCCTGCTTTGTGGCTAAAAACAAACACCAAAGGTATTATGGTGAATCAGTATGTTTTCTAATCTAGGCCTAAGTAGGTTTGATTTAATATTTACATTACCCACCCCAAAAAAAAAACCAAATTGCTGGTAATTCTACAAACCTATTGGTATTGTTAGGTGTTTAATGTGCCAGCTTACATACTTACTTGAGCTTTCTACAATCTAATTTACATTACTTAAAAAGACATGCTCCAAAAGTCGACTTATGTAAGGTTAAACAATCTAATATTTACAGACAAGGAATGAGACTTTAATAAATCAAAATATATTTTATTTTTTTTAACAGTTTTAGGGCGAAAAAAAAAAAATGTAGTGGCGCAGGAGCGCCAACATGTGGTCCAGGACCACGAGCATGCCTACGACATGGCCCCTCAACCTGTGCAAGCCATCCCGCATTTCTTGCATCTGCCTCTGGTCCTCTGTGGGTTCAAAAAATGTGTGGATTACTAAAATGACACCTTAATTTATATGTTACCAAACAACTTAAAAATCAGACTATACTTTAAAAAAAGAGAAAAAAAAACAAAGTAATGGCAAACGCAAAGATTGTATAAATAAAAACTTTAAAAATTACACATAAAAATACAACAAAAAAAAGGGAGAAGTACGCAAAAATACTACATTTGTTGGTACCGTAAACAAGAAAGACACAAGTATGAGTGTTTGGACATGTGTGATATGTGTAAGGGGAAAACATCCTAGACATTGTTTGGCAAAGATATATATCCAAAACATTAGAAATACTTAACAAATTGGAAATGCACAGGCAAAAGGACAACATCAACCAAAAACAAAATAATGCAAAAGCAACCATAGTTTAAAAGGGAAACATACTGGTCATAATGATGACTGGGCCTGGAACCCCGACATCGTCCTCCTCAGAGGTGGGCCAGTGCTGGTCGGATGGAGGAGGGGTGATTTGGCTTGATGGGGAGGGTGAGGAAAAGAGAGGGGTGGGTGGAGGGGAGGGTGATGAAAAGAGAGGGGGGGTGGAGGGGAGGGTGATGAAAAGAGAGGGGGGGGTGGAGGGGAGGGTGAATTTTGAGGGATGGGAATATTATGAGAGGGAGGGGCATCACGGTCTGGCCGGTCTGGGGTGGAGGGGGAATTTGGGGAAGGTTGGGGAGAGGAGGTTTGGGTGGGAGTGGGGGATTATTTTTATTTTTGGATTTATAAAAAATGTACACAACCACAAAAAAAAAAAAAAAACCCAATACGGAAAACATGCACACGCAGGTATGTCATAAATAAAGAAACAGGGCTAGACGGCAAACATGCACACGCAGGTATGTCATAAATAAAGAAACAGGGCTAGACGGAAAACATGCACACGCAGGTATGCTTACATTTAAAATGTAAAAAAAATACACTTACTTTCGCTAATTTGCTGACGCAAATTGGCCAAAAGGCGTGGGGATCTGCGGTGGAGATCTGACCAGCGCCTTTCGAGCTGGCCGATATTGCGGCGGAAGCCAAAGGTACGCAGCCGGCGCCGCACCTCCGCATAGGCTTGCCACTTGCGGCGGTTAGTGATGGGGGCCGGATGCGAAGTTATTCTCCGGTCCATCACATCTTTGAGGACCAGGAGTTCTCTGCGACAAAATGCTGCGGCTCTCATGATGGCAATGATTTTTTCCACACAAAACAGTTTTAATAAAGGTCCCAGAAAAAATTTGATTGGCTAATGTACTTTGAAAATTAACAGAAAGCATTGTATTGGTTATTGTATGAGTCATGTGACCTACACCCTCACAAATATAATGTGAGTTATGATAGGCTTGATGCAGTGATATGCGTAAGCTAATTTAAATATTATTAATAAAGATGCAAAATCTGCATATAAACTAACGCAAAACAATAGCAGCATTCAAACAAACTTTAACATTTGAAAAACCATCCCCTTGGTACAAACGTACGTATTCTGTGGAAGGAATGACACACACGAACAATAATAAAGTTTATTGACATTGTAAAAAAAAACGGATTGCAAAGATGTGAATACCAATTAAGCTAATGAATATACTGATTGCTATTAATCGATTCAAGTATGTTTGCAGAATGAAATAGCAGGCAATCGAAAAATTACAGGGCCACTTCCGGATTTGACTTGTGCGAGCGTTCCCTGCAACCAAAGAGGAGACGGACGATCGCTACTTTGAATGATCGCTAGCTAGAGGAGGGGTTGGGAGACTATGTGGCGGAAGATTAGCTGCAAGCGAACATACGAGCGAGTGCTTGAATTTAAATTTTTTTGCTCGTACGCCGAACGAACGAACGCCCACTTGCGTCTGGGTCTGAATCAGGCCCACAGTCTCACTGCGATGATATGCTAATCCATTGTGATCGCTATGCAGTCGCAGCACAACATAAGGACGCCCACCTTACCTTACACACATCTGTAATGTTTAGCAAGACAGCAAAACCATCAGTAACAGTGAGTACAATGGCAGCCTCACGCACACTTGCACAAGCTCTGACCTTACTCAGGAATTGCTAACCTCATCGGACGCAGTGAGTACTCGAGCTGCGTATGGCTTCGCAGTGGCTAATATATGCACGCCCCTGCAATGGCGTTCAAACACTCTGGCACGCCTGTGTTTCGCCAACCACCCCTGTCACTTCCTACAAACTGCACTTACTTTTAAATCATTCTGCGATGGGTCTGCATAGTCTCTGCGATCGGAGTCCCGATTACAGTGGCCGGTATACGCATACACATATCGCAACAATCGGCCAATTGCGTGCGTAATCGCTTTTGCGATCCTTGCTGAATGAGTCCCCATGTCCTTCACATAAAGTGATGAGTAATATATTTGCACTACATAATTCAATATTAAGAAATAAAGCTCTTAACCCTGCGTCGGGCGCAGCTGGCCTGACAGGCGCCACAAAGCTGTTCTCGCTCACCTCTCTGCCGCAAGGCGGCACCGGGGCCTACCCCTCCTAGTACCTTCCTATCTCTAGGTGCTGTTTGAAACCCCCCTAGTCAGTTTTCCCGCCGCCTGCGTGGAGTGCAGTAGTGACCTTCCTGGCCTTTCAGGCTCATTACGCCTACGTATTCTTTTTATTTTCTCACAATTTTGTGTATTTTGCTCATTTTATGAATGAAAATTACAGAGTTGTTGGTATTTTGCGGAAATATGTAGGTTTGCTCAGGTGGCCTCTTAGGCACACTGCACCCAAACTTGTATTCATGTTCGTGTTTTCTCTTCTTTGCTTCAGATTTTCTGCTGAAATGGTCCGCAAACCCTACGATTCTCTCTTTGTACATCCTAATGAATGTCACTGATCAGTTTTAGAGCGTTAGAATTGAGTTAATTAGGTGCTAATGACGATTTTTATAACAGGCGCCTGTCAGGCGCACTGCTCCCGAACCTAGGAGTCCCAGAGGTGCGCCTGATGCAATATTTTTTTAGAAATAGGGAGGAACAAGTACTAATCGACCACCAAGACTGTTGGGCCAGATTTACTGTGTCAGAAAAGTCTTAATAAAAAGTGTCAGACACATATATATGATAAGCATGGTGCTGCAAGGAGCTTCTTCCAGTAACCTGTCTAAATCCATATTGATAGTCTCAAGCAGGGGTTAAAGTGGGCAGGAATGGGGTGGAACTGAGTTCTGTCACCTTTAATTGGAGGTGGAACTAGTTCCACCTCCACCAAGTTCCTGCACAGAAGTCCCACAGACAGAGAGCCACTCACTGTCTGCCTAGGGAGGCTCAATTTTGTCAGAGAAACCAGCATATAGGCAAGGAAAGAATCAAACAACGGCAATACATAGGGGTTGCAAAAAAACATTGGGCATCCAAGTGACATAGACTAGTTTGTGGCGACCCATTAAAAAATTCAGAGGCATGGCAGAAAAATAACACTGATAAAAACTTAAAAGTAAAAAAAAATGTTCTATTAAGATATGCCAGGAGTGCTAAAAGAGCATCTAAAATGTATTTCACACTGTCATAGCCCCCAAAGCTCCTGGGGGCATAGGAGGCCCCCAGTCATTTACCTTACCATTTCCTATTTCGTGTGTGTGTGTGTGTGTGTGTGTGTGTGTGTGTGTGTGTGTGTGTGTGTGTGTGTGTGTGTGTGTGCGTGCGTGTGTGCGTAAAGAACAGTTTTCACACTTGTTTTGGCCTGTGAGCGGGTGGGGAGTAGGCAGCGGGAGTGATAAGTTCCACCACCTCTCCAAGACCACTTTAAGCCCTGGTCTCGAGCATTGATGACTCCCTTCCCCCATGTCACTGAGAAGTCACAGTCCTTCAATCAGAAACATATTGGGATTTTAAAACATACTTGTGAAGGCTGCTAATTGAAAAATACATAGAAAACTAATGTCATATGCAGAGTAGGTCTGTAGTGTAAGACGGGCACGGCTAAAATGAAACAAGATTTGCATCAACTTGCAAACCGATAATCTGACCTGTCTCTCTTCTAAACAGACCGTGTTCTATGCTCACTGCAATCTATTGTATAGGCCTAGAACATAGAAATTTGGGATACAGTATCAGGGGCCACCTGGATAATAACAGACTAGCAATACTTCCATGGTGTATGAATAAGCCTACACTCTGCCTTATCAAGTCATACTTTGCTCCTCTTCAAAGCTGTTCATCAGTTTGTTCATAGGCTGGTTCTTCATATCATTCGGGCTACCTGTTCCAACTCATTGTCAGAAAAGAATAGGTTATCAACTTATCACTGCCTGCAAGCATCTCAGTAATTTCTAACTTTTTGGATTCCTTACACCTGTTAAACATTGTTAAATATCTGATAACTGTCAGGATCAGTGACTGAAGATATTTTTTCCAAAGACACTATTGTTTGGGAACTTAGTTTGATTTTTAAATTATGACTATTGTTCAGTCCTTCTGGTAGTATGTACACATAATATACAGTATCTGTGAAGGACGTCTTTCATAGATGTATTGCATCGGCTCAGGGCGTCACAAGGGGGGTGCGGGTCATACCCAGGTGTCAACCGCCAATACGGGTAACACCAAAGAGCCGACTCCCCCTCAGTGACAGGAGCCACTCTGAAGTTTGTTTATGACTACCATCATTTTGATTATGATTTATTTCATTTTTTTTGTTGTTGCTAATGTAAAATGATGAAAGAAAATAACATTATTACTTTTAAACTAGTGTATTTTTTATCCCTTACACAAGAAAATGACTTTTGAACTGACTAAATACACTACATTTATGTACAGCAGTTCAAAGTTAAACTGCCCACAAGGCATGGTGACACATTTCACATACATCTTGCATTAGACACTGTCTTTGCTTTTCTGCTGTGGGTTTAATTTACTTATCATATTTTATGCACTGTGGCAGTTCATTTCCTCAAGTGGGAATTTGCACTTAATGTGTCAAGAGTATTATTTGACTCATGTTAATAAAAATGTCACTGACAATATGTGACTATGTATAAAGAATTTAGCAGGTGAGGCTTAAAGTTTATCTCAGTGTTATCTAGAAATTGAATAAAAACAAATGAATGTCAGAAATTATATTTGACTGTAAACCGACTGAGAATATTAAGTGGTTGGTTTAGCCTCCTACAGTATACGTTTCTGCATAAGATGCCATGATATCGGCATAATTTATTTACCATATTGTAATGACCTGCAGTATACTAATGAATGGACTGCTAAACCTAAGTTATTTAAATAACCCACTAATAATATCTACACTTAAATATATGCAGTACAGTATGTTCTAAACTTCTAATACCTTAGCAGAACTTGATATATTTACATTTACACTAGATGTCACCGACACGGCCTAGAATTTGTTCCCTCTCTCTCTCTCTCTCTCTCTCTCTCTCTATTGTACTTTCGGGACAGCCTCACGGGGGGGTAGATGTATTATAGCGGCACTTATCGTGCCGCTATAACGCTTCCTGCTTCGCGTCTTTACTGAGGCGACGCAGGAAGCACTAATGATGAGTTGTATTAACATCTCATTGGCCCAAGCGGAGGAGTGAAACCCCCCCCTACGGCGATCCCCACTAGAGCCCACAGCGCATCAGGCTAGTGCTGATGCGCTGTGATGCGCTGTGTCTCAGTCCTGGCCGGCTACACAGAGCATGTGCGGGATTTCGCAAGTATCGCGAAATCCCACGTGCAGTCCCTGGAGCCGGCAGCTGCCACAGCAGGAACTGTGCTGTCCCTGGATAGGGCATCGCCAAGCTGCAGCTGTCGATATCGATAGCTGCAGCTGGCGGAACGGTCAGGTGAACTGACCGTTCATACATAGCCCAGCACATTGGCACTGCTATCTTGTAGATAGCAGCGCCGCTAATGACAGGGGCACATAGCACCCTGTCATTTACCGCCCAACCCTCAATCATACAAGGGGGAGGAGTGGTATCAACGTGCATAATGTGCGCTGATGCCACTTTGGCTGTTAATACATCTACCCCCTTATTTTCCTCTACACTACAGTGTTTTTTCTTCTCTGTATGTAGCGTGTGCTTCCCTGAATATCTTTTTCCTTTTTTCTATACTGTAATGCATTGTTGGTTGTAGATAATGCTGTGATGTTGTTATTGGTTGATTTTTAGGAGCGTCTATATTTTCATCATGAGGCGGTATGTGATAAAAAGTTATGACAAATAACAAGTGTTTGCAGACTGTAGGGGGTAAATTTATTAAGAATCGAGATAGGTCGAGATGACATCTCGGGTGATTTATTCATTTTTTTCCTGCTTGCAAATTTACTAAAGGTAAAGTCGGGTGAGATAGCAATCTCGAATCAAATCACCATCGGGCCAAATCGGAAGTACTTTTTCACCTAAAACACACATCTCTCAAATTTACCAAGAATCAGGATGACAAGCTGGAGTGAGATAGGAGCAAACTCTCTGTCAAAATCACTCTTCAAACGCTCAACCCCCTGAGCTGCGAGATGGTCAGGAACATACACAAATCATTGTGATTTGTGTATGTTTCTTTGTGTAAATGGTTAAAAAAAATAGGGTTAATTTGTAAAAAAAAATGACGTGAGGTCCCCTCAAAAAACACTAACCAGCCCCGGATTTGGCAACTAGTCCTGGTTCTTAACATTACAGGGAACAAAATGTGTAGAGTTCCACCGTAATTTAAGAACCAGCACCAGGCACCAGGGACAGAGCTGGTTTTAAATATACGGAGAAAAAAATTGACGTGAGGTAACCCGTATATTTAAAACCAGCCCTGGACCCTTTCTAACGGGGGACTGATGCCACAGCCAGGGGTGCCCTTTCACCGGGCCCCCCAGCCGCAGCATCAGCCCTTACCGTTAGGCAGCCCAGAGGTACACGCTAAATGCAGCCATGTGGTTTCCCACAGCACGACTATGTCTTTATGTTAATGTTGCAGCTGATGGTATTCGTACAAAGACACCCACCGGCTGCGGTGCTAATCCGCTGCATGGCTTATTAAGGCGCACTATCGGCCGCATTTCAGTCGCGCCATTGAACACTGAACGAGGTGCAGAATATCCCTCCAAACATGGCCGCTGAAATCAGTGCAACTGCAGCAATAGATGCATTTGCTGACCAAGACTCACCCACGTTTGGCTAGTCACCCCACGTTACAAGCCTGAAACGCCTACTGAAATTGCCTCTTTCTGCACCTAAATTCTTTTTGCGGCTCTCATCAGAATGCATGCACAGTGTGATTCGGACACATGCCCAGACTGAACGCATTGGCCGTGTCATGCTGCATTGACATAGCGTGCATCTCTGAATTAAGCCCATAGTGTCACGTGAGATTTGTATCTTTTAAACGAAAACTGATTGTACAACAATAGAAATTTGGTTTTTCCTTTGACAGGGGAACTCTAAGCATAAAAGATATATTTTTCTAAAAAAAACGCTATTTGGTAAAGCCAAATAAAAGTTGTACTATGAGAGGGCTGGCACCAGTAGGGCGAAATACAATGAAAGCAACTCACATGACCTAAGAAAATCTTCATCGTGGGTTCCACTTGGACTAAAACCTCCCCTGATTTTGCAAACGCAAATGCCATTGCAGCTGCAATCTCTCACGGATTCACAATTGTGAAAATATGCTAATGACGCACTCGCCGTCCAGTGCTTAGAGACGCCCACTGAAAGCATCTCACATCTGCAGCTCACGCACAAAGCCGGAAACATCGGAAACATCAAACACAGCAGACATCAACCTTCTGAGTAAGTCTAAGCTGTCACATACACAGCGGTCTCCAGACACACATAGTGCTTTCCTACTGCAAGCAAGTACACAGTGGCTAATTTATGGGTGCCCAGAAAACAATGTTTAAAAGGATAGACACGCCTGTGATTTTCTAACCACTCCCCACTACCTCCCCCAAACACTGACTACCTGTCACTCTTTGGTGTGACTGAGGACCTAATTCAGAGGCGGCCGTACGGTCTACGACCGCACGGCCGCCTCGATGTTTTGCCAGTGCGCATGCGCACGAGGGAGCCGGCTCTCTCGTGCACATGCGTGAGAACCGCTACGACCGACAGCGCTGGTCGTAGCGGGTCTCTTTCCAAAGGGGGCGAGCTGTCGATGTTGATTGACAGCTCGCCCCGTTTGGAAGGCGGGCCGGGGGGGTGGCAGCCCAAACGGAGGCGTTCCCAAATGCCTGCCATTTGGGGGAGTCCCCACTGACATCACTAGTGATGTCAGTGGAGAGCTTCCGGCTCTGACAGAGCCAGAAGCTCTCCGGGGCTTACGATAAGTGAGACCCTACCCTAGGGTCTCGTCGTAAGCCCCGATGGTTGCGATGGTCTCTGACCATCGCGACCATCACCCGAGATGTCGTTAGAGTTGTGGGTGTTAACCCACAGCCTAATGACCGCAACAGAGGCGGGCGGTCAGGATGCAAGTGGCCGCCCAGTTTCTGAGCGACCGCTTGCATCCTCCGACCGCCTCTGAATGAGGCCCTGAATCCTCTGTGTGAGCGTAACCACAATTCAATCGCTCTACCTGCGCAGTGAGGCTTACACGCATATGCAATGGCTAACAATCATTCAATCTTTGTAAATATCGGCATTGTGTCCACATCTTAATCAGGCCCTATGTACAGCAATACTTTTACTATGCTTTGGTTCCTGGCTCCATTATTTGAAATTTGGTGAATGGAGAATGGTTTCTAATTTGAAGACCTAATGCTGTAAGTTAGTGTCATGTGACATTAGTGTCACTGCTGGTTACTCTGCAAAAACACTTGTTTACTAAGCCATCAAAAATGTGATTTACCTGTGGAGCAGCTCACACCCCTCCCCTATTTTGCCATTAGTCACAAATTTGCTAAATTGACCCTGGACGCTCATTGGTAACCCCAAAGATATACATTAAGAGACTGATTCTGATACAGACATAGATGCATCTAAGTCTTTTGCCACTGTGACGTTTGCATCTTAATGCATATGCCACTACAAAGCCCTTCCCATGGTGTACATCCATGCTTCCGAATGTGCAAGGACTGAGATGTGAACTGTCAGCATTCATAGACCTTTAAATACCACTTGGTTGTACCATTGAAACTTGCACCAGTCCTATGTCAGGTGCAGTTTCTCCATCTAAATATGGCCTCCTAAGTGAGTGGTTCAGCGTCTTTGTATGCAATCGCTTTCAGCAACTGCCCGTGGCATACCTGCATGTCAGTTTCAGCAGTCACGGATAACACTGGCTTGCCTCCAACACTCAACACTCAGCAACTGATTGCTGATCATTTGGAATCCTTCACAGAACCCAGCGGGGCTCAGCCTCAGGATATAGATGACATAACACACCTCTCAGGTGTTACCACTAACTTCCAACACTGATAACTCATGCAGGGAAACACCTATCACCCAGCCATTGTGTCCTACATAGTTGCTCCCGCTCCAGAACCATACTCTCCAGTATAGTTTCTTCCAGTGTTGTTTAGACTCCGATGTTCGATTTCCACACCAGCGGCACATCCATACCCGCATTTAGATAGGTATTTCCAGGTCTCATACCAGCTAATTGCTTTCACAGTGGGAACCAACTACACTGGGCCACGACCTAGGACCACACTGAGTAAAGTTCATACCTTCTTGTGGGGATTCCTGTTGAAGTTCGGTGGGGTCTTAGATTGCTCCAGGGTATTTGATTGTGCCAATTCTACCTATCATTGTCAACACTTTGTGTACCCTATTCCATGCTAGGTGCTGTCCAACAGTGCAAACACATATGTGTTCCTTGTTGCATGCTACACACTGCTCAACTAGTACCAACATCTCAGTGTACCATATTGCATGCTATGTGATGTACAAGCAGCGTCAATGCATCTGTGTACCTTAATAACTGTAATCATTTTGACAACTGGTCTGCAGATGGATCTAGCAAAACCCCAGGCTATTAAAGAGTGGCCACTGCCTACTAGCCTCTGATACACGCACCGATTCAAACTACTACTAGAAGTTAATTGAGACAATGGCCACCAGAAGCCTTTCAGGCCCTTCAATACCATGGGCAAGGCTTTCACTTCAGCCACTATTCTTAAACAGCCAGACACCTCTTGACCCTTCATACTGGAGGTGGTTTCATCCTCCATTGGCACTGGGATAGCTTCACCCCTGAGGATATTGGCCCTCATTCAGAGCCGCTCGTTAGCGGCAGTACGCTCGTTCCGAGCGATGTTCGCACATCTGCGCATGCGTATGGTTTTTAGTACGCATGCGCGAACCAGTCAGTGCGGCCGAAAATTGTTTGTACGCTATACAGCAAGTGCCTGCTATTTTGAGTGACAGAATGAGGCGTATGTGGGTGGTAACAGGGGAAGGTGCTTGAAAACGAGGGAGTGGAATTCGAACGCAGGCGTGCTTAAAGGTCAAAACGGGCGTTTTAAGGGTGTGCATAATTAATCCAGCAGCGTCATTGACCACGTCACTTGGTTTTTTTAAACTCAGAACTGCTCGCAAAATAGCGGTTGAAAAAACCAACCACAAGAATAGCGAGCATTTCATACGCTGTACGATGTACTCGATTAATCTAATAAATAGCTGACATGACGTATGGTGCGAGCGGCCAGGGGGCGTTTTTATCAAATAAACGAGCGTATGTTTTGCTCGCTCGTTCAGACTTAGAGGTGTGAACAGACTGCAATTTGCGAACGGATCATTTGAATAGCCACCCCTTGTTTTTGAACGAACGACCGCAAATAGCGAACGGCTCTGAATCAGGCCCATTATTCCAACAAGATGCTGCCCGCAGAGAGGAACTACAGCATTGGGCACAATGAATTCCTAGTCATGAAACTGGTGCTCGAAGAGTGGAGACATCTGCATGAGAGGACCCAACACCCGGTAACAGGATTTACAGTTCATAAAAACCTGGCATATCTACACTCAGCCAGCAGACTGAACCCAAGACAAGTATGCTGGTCACTGCTCTATCCTGCTCATTCAACAACATGGACAGGGAAGAGGAGATGAATCCCAAACCACTCCATGACCCAGCTAGTATGTTAGCAGTTACAGATACCATCCCGGGAGCAGTTCCACCCGGCAGATCATTTGTAACAGAGGGGCTGAGACTCAGATTACTCCGCTGGGCCCACACATCACAATTTTCGGGACATCCTGTAACACGGGAAGTGGCCCACTGCTCAACCAGTATCAACACCTCTGTGTACCTTGTGGCACACTACCAAAATCCCACACTTTGTGTACTCAGCTGTACCTTCGCCATTTGTGCCTACTGTGTTAAACTCATCAGAGTATTTCCGTGGCTACCACCTTTCAGGATATTGCAGCTGTACCTCTTTCAGTGTGTTCCCCCATAGAAGCAAAATCCCAAAGCTTCACAGAATACTCAAGCCATGACTATGGCCAGAACCCCATCCATAATGGATCACCTTCAAGATATCACTGGAAGGGTGGACAACCAAGCACAGATAATGCTATGTCTGCAGGACTTGTCTCGATGCCTGGAGTAATTCCACCAGTGCCTTCTCATATCCTCTGGGAATTTAACGTTCCATCTCTGCCCAGGGCAGGGTCCAGCCACCTATGGAGCCACCAACCCCATGGTATATATAGAGGGCCCCAGGTGTAGCCAGGGATTTCTCAGTCAAATATTGATTAACTTCAAATTATTCCTCTGTGATTTTTTTATTATGAGAGGACCAGAGTTGCATTTATCATCTCGCAACTATCTGGCCAGGTTCTGGTGTGGGCTTCTCCCATCTGGGAGCAAAGTAGTCCCCTTCTCTAGGACTCTACAGAATTCATCAATATCTTCCTGAGGATCTTTAATGAACCAGGAAGAGTCGTGTCAGTGGCATCCTCAATCCTACAGCTCCACCGAGGTTCCTCCACAGTTTGAGAGTATGTTATCCAATTCCAGACTCTGGGCCTGATTCAGACCCGGTCGCAAGCGCTAAGTGCTCGCAACCGGGTCGATGGTGACCCAGAGCACATGCGCACGATGGAGCCAGCTCCATCATGAGCATGAGCTCCGGGTCTCGCACCAAAGGGGGCGTGCTGTCGATGTTGAGTGACAGCACAACCCCTTTGGTGGGTGGGCTGGGGGGGTGGCTGCCCAGACGGAGGCGTTCCCATGAGAATGCCTACCGTTTGGGGGTGGTCCCACTGACATCACAAGTGAATTCAGTGGGAGAGCTTTCAGCTCTGTTTGAGCCGAAAGCTCTCTGGGGCTTGCGGCCATGAGACCCTACCACAAGAGTCTTGCCGCAAGCCTGATGGTCTTGACCATCGCGACCATCATCCTGGCCGCTCGCATTAGCTGTGGATGGCAACCCACAGCAATGTGAGCGGCCAGGAGGCCGCTCCATAAAAAAAAAAAAAGGACGCCCTGATTCAGAGTGAGCGCTCTGTCAGAGTGTCCGGCTCTGAATCAGGGCCTCTGTCCTCTTCATTTACATGGAATGATGAAGCCGTTCTAGACATTTTCTGGAAGGGATTGGCAGACCACATTAATGATGCCCTAGCATCCAGAGTGCTTCCTCAATTACTAGAAAGCATAATTTCCACTTGCATCAAGTGTGACATCTGGCTGACCGAAAGAGTAGCTAAGAGAGAAGGGGTCCAATATCTGCCCCCCAAATGGCCACCCTGGTACCAACTACCTAACACGCCTTACCCAAAAGGAGTGAGAGTGCCACCCTAAGCACAGACTATGTTTTTTTTGTGCCACCCAGATCACCTGCTGGTGAAATGCCCAAAGAAGTTGGGAAAACGCCATGCCTAGTCAGCACCAGATAGCCCAGCCTAGGGATTTAAGTATTTTCAGCAACAGCCTTTCCTGTACACAAGCTCATTCTGGTATCCATCACCTTCAGTACCCCGAAGGGCAAAATCAGGGTACAAGCATTTATCAATTCCAGGGCAACCTGCAATTTCATTGCTGCTGATTTTGCTAAAGACAAGAGCCTCCAATTTAACCAACTACCCACCCATTCTCTCTGACCTCCGTGGATGTGGGTAAGATCCCACACATCTCCATCACATAGGGTACTAGTGCTACTCACATGCTAACAGGAGTTAATCACTCCAAACTCATCTCATTTCTAGTCCTGGCACAAGCCATTCACACTATAATTTTAGGCCTACCAAGGCTATGTCTGCAACCACCCATGCTGGATTGGTCCTCATTGGAGATCCAGGCATGGGGGCAAAGTATCAATTATGTTGTCTCACCACATTAGTCAAGAGAAATCCCATGACACTATGCCACTCTGAGGTTACCATGATCTCACTCCCCCTCTCCTGTACTTGTGTGTCATAGCCTACAGTACCTAGACAACATTTTAATCTTGCATTGTGACCCACCATCAACAAATAAAAGAGGTGCTCAAATGACCACAAGCCAACGAGTTATACAGCAAATTGGGCAAGTGTCAGTTCGTACAGACCTCACTACCCTTCCTTAAATCATTTTGACAACTGGTCTGCAGATGGATCTAGCAAAACCCCAGGCTATTAAAGAGTGGCCACTGCCTACTAGCCTCTGATACACGCACTGATTCAAACTACTACTAGAAGTTAATTGAGACAATGGCCACCAGAAGCCTTTCAGGCCCTTCAATACCATGGGCAAGGCTTTCACTTCAGCCACTATTCTTAAACAGCCAGACACCTCTTGACCCTTCATACTGGAGGTGGTTTCATCCTCCATTGGCACTGAGATAGCTTCACCCCTGAGGATATTATTCCAACAAGATGCTGCCCGCAGAGAGGAACTACAGCATTGGGCACAATGAATTCCTAGTCATGAAACTGGTGCTCGAAGAGTGGAGACATCTGCATGAGAGGGCCCAACACCCGGTAACAGGATTTACAGTTCATAAAAACCTGGCATATCTACACTCAGCCAGCAGACTGAACCCAAGACAAGTATGCTGGTCACTGCTCTATCCTGCTCATTCAACAACATGGACAGGGAAGAGGAGATGAATCCCAAACCACTCCATGACCCAGCTAGTATGTTAGCAGTTACAGATACCATCCCGGCAGCAGTTCCACCCGGCAGATCATTTGTAACAGAGGGGCTGAGACTCAGATTACTCCGCTGGGCCCACACATCACAATTTTCGGGACATCCTGTAACACGGGAAGTGGCCCACTGCTCAACCAGTATCAACACCTCTGTGTACCTTGTGGCACGCTACCAAAATCCCACATTTTGTGTACTCAACTGTAGCTTCTGCATCTGGGTATTCCATGGCTACCACCATCCAGAGTCTATACCTCTTTCAGTGTGTTCCCCCATAGAAGCAAGATCCCAAAGCTTCACACTGCGACACTCTCATAAAAAGCAACATCTTTGTGTATCTTTTTAGCCACCCCATGAACCCCCACCCATCCCCCGGGACCTCCCAGCCACGGTCCAGGAACGCCCCTTACATTTTTACTTCTGTGTTGACCTGCAACTCTGTATGAACAAAATCGGGAAGCATCCCTGGCGCAACTCAGAATCATGCGCAAAAGAAAAAACATCTGCAGTTTGTGTGAATACCGGCATAGCATGTGTCTCTCAATCAGGCCCTAAGAGAAGGCTTGCCTACCCTCCCGATTTGGTCAGGAGCCTCCTGAATATCGGGTGCCACTCCCGACCCCCTGGAAAGGCAGGCAAGCCTCCTGGATGCCACCTGCCCTCCTGACTACCTACTAGAAACCCCCGCAGCGGGGTGGCCCGATGACGCGATTCACACTGAATCGCATCATCGTGGCTCCGCCCCCTGCTTCACAATGCCTTTATTTTTGACATTGTGAGGAGGGGACGGGGCCACGATGACGCGACAATGCGGCCCCGCCCTGGCCCCACTCCCAATACGGACCCATTACCCGGCCACACCCCCAGCTGTATGCAGGCATTCAGCTCCCTCCCGGAAGGAGGGAGCTGAATGTAGGCAAGTATGCCTAGGAGCCTTATTAAAATATAAACGAAGACAGAGATTAGAATCAGACTAGCAAATTGTCTGAAAATACACATCACTGCTAAATGACTGTATGTTTCAAATAATATAAATTCTATATCACTTGTTATTGCGTCTTTATCTTATTCTATAGGATGAAAGAATGTAAAATTAACATCAATACATAGGGGTATATTAACTAAAAGTCGTTTTTAATCAATTTAAAATCGATAAAAATCGATCAACATCGATGTTGTGTTTCTGGGGCTAAATCACACATTTACTAATACTTAACAGAAAAAAAATCAAAAACTGTCTGGTAGTAAATGTGTGATTTAGCCCCAGGAACACAACATCGATGTTAAAAAAAAATGACCATTAGTAAATATACCCCATACTATCCAATGAAACAAATCACAGCTTTCACGTCACATTGCAGAGGTTTATTTTTGTTACATAAAAGGTTTTTTTCATCTCTTTAACAATCCAGCAACTCTTAGAAGTTAAATTCAACATTGCAATAAAAACATGGGTCTGTGGCTGTTGAAGCAGTTTCCACATTGCTGCGGCTGAAATGTATATATTTCTTATTGATGGCTGTTATAATAGACCTTGTTTAAGCAATAGGCACAAAGGAGTGCCTGAAGCAATTAATGTGTTATGGTGAGTATGTTTCCTTTTTACAGTTTACAGTCTGTTTATGCAAAATAAATACAAAGGAAGGAAATATTGTAAACAGAATCGTAATTAGGTTTAATGTGCTTCAGCGAGGCTGGCAAGTATTTTAGAACATATCAGTTTCGATGTCACTCTTCACTCTCATGACAAATTTAAGACATAACTGAAGCAAAAATGATCAGTATTTTAGATTAGATTGATTAGTTTAAATGAATAAAGTAGTGTTTGGTTGGCCTAGATTTTTGTTATAAGCACTGTGAAGTTGGTATGCACCTGATCGACTTGCATACAATAAGAAGCCTTGGGTCAGGGGCGTATCTAACCATTGGCCAGGATGGCACTCGCCAGGGGCGCCGTCCGAGAAGGGGTGCCACCCGGTGGTGCCACACATGGCCATGGGCTAGAAATCAGGGCCTCTGATCATGACTTTGGTGTGTGGTCTGGGCCCGAGCAGCCGCTAACGCATACCGGCGGCTAGGGACTTATTTAGTGATTGTGGAAATGCTGGCAGCAGTACAGAACCCCGGACCACAAACACTGACTGTGTGTGACAGACCACCTGACTAAGGAGTCAGACAGCAGAGCCCCTACTTATCCAGGCCCACCAAATGGCCACAGCATCGGCTTCAACACAGCCAGCAGCCGCCCTCTGCTGTGTACCGCGATACCTTCTGGATTCCCGGCTCCCTGCACTGCAGCATCTACCGCTGCCATGCGATGTCTGGCAGCAGGCTGGCCTGTCACTGACAGAGTCAGAGGAGCCAGCGAGCAGAACTCCTATAAGCAGACAGAACTCAGCAGGGAGAATCTTACCAGCATTATCAGTAAATTACTTAAAGTAACTACTGCTCGGGGGGCATCTAGTCCTATGGAACACAAATTGTGGGATCAATGTGGTGGGGGAACACAGAATATAGTGTGGGAGGGGAAACAAGGGAGCACACACAGTGGGATAGGGGAAGGGGAGCTCAGTGTGGGGGCTGGATGAAGAAGGGGAGCACAGTGTGGGAGGGGGAAGGGGAGCACAGAGTGGTAGCTTGTTGGAGAAGGAGAGTGCAGTATGTGGGATATGGAGGGGGGAAAAGGAGCACAGTGGGATATGGAGGGGGAAGAGGAGCACAGAGAGGGGGCTGGATGGAGAAGGGGAGCATAGTGTGAGATGGGGAGGGGGAAGGGTAGCAGAGTGGGGGCTTGATGGAGAAGGGGAGCGCAGTATGTGGGATATGGACGGGGGAATGGGAACACAGTGTAGGAATGGGGGAAGGGGAGTACAGTGTGGGGTCTGGATGGAGAAGGGGAGCATAGTGTGGGATGTGGAGTGGGAAGGGGAGCACAGACTGGCATGTGGAGGGAAGCACAGTGTAGAAATGGGGGAAGGGGAGCGCAGTGTGGGATGAGAATGGAGGAAGAAAAGCACAGTATGGGATATGGAGGGGAGAAGGAGAGCAGAGTATGGGATTGGGAGCCCTCAATGTCTATTACTCAAAAGCTGCGCACATCGAACAGCAGTGATCCCGGCAAAAGCTGTTACAGTCTCTGACGCCGTCCACCAGGATCACAACTTTGAGTGACACACTAACAATGTGCTGCTTGTGACAACTGGGGGGTGGCTTGCAGACAGGGGAACCCTGGGGCAGGGCAGCTACTGACATCGGTCAGTGTGCCCACCCCTAGGCAGAACTAGTGACTGAAGGTGGATACTTTTATTAAATTAATCTCTATTTTAATTTTTTAAATGGAAGAACAGCGTGCAATTATTCTGAAAATATGGGGGGAGTGCCAGTCCCTTACTTTGCCATAGGCATTCGGACCCCTAGATACACCCCTGCCTTGGGTCTATCTGTTTTTGTGGTTTAGAAATGACACTTGTTTAGTACTCCCATAATTTTGGAATTGAAATCTTTGGCACCCATGTGACCTACTGTTTGCTTAAACAATAAAATCCACCCCATAATTCCATTTAGGTCCTGATAAAGGTAAAGCAATTTTCAAAACCAATTTCAACTTGTCCTGATAATGTGGGTTCACAGATGTTTTGCTTATGAGAGAATGAATTTGTAAGTTAGACATTATTGGTGGGAAAGTGGAATTTCTTAATTAAATAGGGACACGTGGTATCAGAGTCCTCAATTGAATGGTCTAGCTAGCCCAATAGTGTTGGTTCTAATACTGAATGGATTCATGTGTTTTTCGGTAATTACTGCAGATGCTTGAAAAGTGTTGCATGCTTTGATGCATACTGTACATTATTCCTATGGTGGATGAGCTAGTTGAAAGACTAACCAATAGCAAGTACATAACCATCTTAGATTTGTCAAAAGGTATTAGCAAATTCCACTCACTCAGGCAGCTAAGCCAAAGATTGCCTTTATTACTCCCTCTGGATAATATCAGTATAAGTTACTTATTTTTGCATTACACAGCACCCCTGCCAGTTTTCACAGAGCCATCAACATGCTGATGAAGCCTCACAGACTGTTACATATTTGTATGACATTCACATCTGACCCCTCTGTGACTGTCGACAAATATTTCAGTAATGTAATGTAATAAGGTCAGGCCTAAGGTAGATAAGATAGGGGCAGGTAAAACAGTGGTATAAACGAAAAGCCAAATATGCACTCTTTGATGCTTAGTTGGTTACTACAGAGGATTTATAAACCATTTTGCCACTAGGTAGTCACCATTAATTGGAATGTTAAAAAAGAACTGCCCCGAAAGTATAGTTTGATCTGATGCCATGGTAGCTGCATTTTCAGATGTTTGGCGTGATCTCTTCTTGGGCTCTATTTACTACAATCCGCATTGGTAATGCAGATTGTAGTGTGATATTACCGACTGAATTCGCATTGCGAATTCAGGCAATATCACAGGGATTTACTACAAATCCCTTGCAGGGACAGAGCTTGCGATAAAGCTCTGTCCCTGCGAATCCCCCTCAGAGCCTTATCACGGTAGTTTCGCAAAAAATACCGTGATTAAGTGCCCGCGCATGCGCCGACCGGTCGCCGCTGCTACCCCCCCACCGGCGCTAAGCCCCGCCCCCCACGATCGCGGACCCCCCGCAACCCCCCCCTCCCCCCCGCGACCCCCCCTCCCTTAATAGCACTTACCTGCATGCTCCAGGCCTCCAGTGATGGTCTCCATTCCTCCGGTCAGGTGACCTCCCATACTGCACTGGGGCCCGATCACCTGATGACCGGGCCGCAGTGCACTGTGGGAGACCAGCTGACCGGAGGGGAGACATCACCGGAGGCCCGATCACCGGTCCCTGGAGTCAGGTAAGTAATTTTTTTCTTACTATTTTTTTTTTCTTTTTTTTACTGTAATCAGCTTGCGGTCTGTTTAGACCACACAGCTGATTACTGGGACCGACTCCCGGCTCTGCCCTCCCCGTTAGAGCAGGGCAGGAGTCCGGTAACCGGGGGAGACCCTGGATAACGCCACCTTCAGGTGGCGTTATTATCACAGGGCTTTCCCCGATATTTTTTCACGTTTTTAGTAACTCTGGTCGGATCACATTTCCCATTACAATTATGGGAAATGCGATCTGCTTTACTAAAAACAAGTGATAATTAGGGGTTGGAGTAGAATTTTATGAATTCTACTCCAATTGCCCTGTAATAACTGTAGGTGATACTAAAATAATGTGAAAAGGGTGTGAAAACACCCTTTTTCTCTTTATTTTAGTCAAAATAATGTTAATAAATAGAGCCCCTTGTCTCCATTTCTACAAGCAACAGATTATGGCTGTGTTGTTAAGCTTGGAACATACTGTGCCGATGGATCCGCCGACGTGCGGATCTGCCGACACAGCGGCCGATTAGGTAAGCTATACTGACTTACCGAACTGCCACTCGATGTGTGTTCAGCTGTCAGTCACCGGCAGTCTCTGCAGTAAGTGTACGGGCCATTGGCTGACAGCACGTACACACGGCCAGATGCACAGATATACAGTCAAGTAAATATTGGGACATTGACAGAATTTTCATATTTTGGCCTCTATTCACCACCACAATGGCTTTGGAATGAAACAAACAAGATGTGCTTTAATTGCAGACTTTCAGATTTAATTTGAGGGTAATTACATCCAAATCAGGTGAACGGTGTAGGAATTACAACGGTTTCTATATGTGCCTCCCACTTTTTAAGGGGCCAAAAGTAATGGGACAAACTAAACAATCCTAAATCTAACTTTCACTTTTTAATACTTTGTTGCAAATCCTTTGCAGGCAATTACAGCCTGAAGTCTGGAACGCATAGACATCACCAGATACTGGGTTTCATCCCTGGTGATGCTCTGCCAGGCCTCTACTGCAAATGTCTTCAGTTCCTGCTTGTTCTTGGGGCATTTTCCCTTCAGTTTTGTCTTCATCAAGTGAAATGCATGCTCAATCAGATTCAGGTCAGGGGATTGACTTGGCCATTGCATAACATTCCACTTTTTAGCCTTAAAAAATTCTTTGGTTGCTTTTGCAGTATGCTTTGGGTCATTGTCCATCTGCACTGTGAAGCGCCGTCCAATGAGTTCTGAAACATTTGACTGAATATGAGCATATAATATTGCCCGAAACATTTCAGAATTCATTCTGCTGCTTTTGTCAGCAGTCACATCATCAATAAATACAAGGGAACCAGTTCCATTTGCAGCCATTCATGCCCATGCCATGACACTACCACCACCATGCTTCACTGATGAGGTGGTATGTTTTGGATCAGGAGCAATTCCTTTCCTTCTCCATACTCTTCTCTTCCCATCACTCTGGTACAAGTTGACCTTTGTCTCATCTGTCCATAGGATGTTGTTACAGAACTGTAATGGCTTTTTTAGATGTTGTTTGGCAAACTCTAATCTGGTCTTCCTGTTTTTGTGGCTCACCAATGGTTTACATCTTGTAGTGAACCCTCTATATTCACTCTTGTGAAGTTTTCTCTTGATTGTTGACTTTGACACATATACAACTACCTCCTGGAGAGTGTTCTTAATTTGGCCAACTGTTGTGAAGGGGTTTTTCTTCACCAGGGAAATAATTCTTCTGTCATCCACCACAGTTGTTTTCCGTGGTCTTCCGGGTCTTTTGGTGTTGCTGAGCTCTCTGGTGCGTTCTTTCTTTTTAAGAATGTTCCAAACAGTTGATTTGGCCACACCTAATGTTTTTGCTATCTCTCTGATGGGCTTGTTTTAATGATGGCTTGCTTCACTGATAGTGACAGCTCTTTGGATCTCATATTGAGAGTCGACAGCAACTGATTCCAAATGCAAATGTCACACCTAGAATCAACTCCAGACCTTTTACCTGCTTAATTGATAATGAAATAATGAGGGAATAGCCCACACCTGTCCATGAAATAGCTTTTGAGTTGATTGTCCCATTACTTTTGGCCCCTTAAAAAGTGGGAGGCACATATAGAAACCATTGTAGTTCCTACACCGTTCACCTGATTTGGATGTAATTATCCTCAAATTAAATCTGAAAGTCTGCAGTTAAAGCACATCTTGTTTGTTTCATTTCAAAGCCATTGTGGTGGTGAATAGAGACCAAAATATGAAAATTCTGTCAATGTCCCAATATTTATGCACCTGACTGTATTTGCAGATATATCACCCATCTGCTGTGCTACAGAACAGACGTGATATATCTACCATTCAGTGGAACGGCCAATATCGCCCACTGTGTACCCAGCTTTAGAGGTGGGGGTCAAAAAAATTCCAGTATCGTACCTGAGCTGTAAATGACTTTACATTTAGTATACTGCAGTAGAAAAAGAATGCTTACTAATAAACTGGGCCACAGAGGCCCTTCATTACTATCTGATAGGAAAAGGGTTCACTGTGCTCATGCACCATTACATTGGATGGAGACCAATTGAAAGGTACAAAAAAATGGTACACAATTGTGTTTGTAGCTACAATAATTCTGCTTTACAGATCCACACTCCACATGCCGCCATCAACTCACATATTCCAAGAAATGAAGTGTGGGGGTTCCGCTACGTATTTGGAGGTTCCATTTCAAATTGTGGGTTTTCCTTACTTAGGGAAATTGGCCATGGATCATAATTAACATACAATAACATTAAACTGATGGTAGAGTGGTTCATGCCAAAATGAGTTTACAATCTACAATACTGTACCTACAATGTGGGTTCTATGCCAGTAGAGAGTACACATTCTGCTTTACTGCAGCAAACAGAATATTTTACACGTGTTACTGGAGCAGATCCCCATAGTAGTGTTGTCTAGCAAAGAGAAAAGTACTGGCTACCTAATTCTCACACACAACAAACTCTTACTCTCACTCTTATCATCAGCATGTTTCCGTTTCTGAAGAAGTGGGCAGTGACCCATGAAGCGCGTAATACTTTGGAAACCGAAATTTACATAAGCCTATGAGATGTTACCTGCCCATAAACCATTTACATAAGCCTATGAGATTTTACCAATATTAGACTATAGGTCATAACATTGAGAGACAGTTATCAGGATTATTGGTATGCAATATATATATATATATATATATATATATATCTCTAGCTAACCTGCACCCAAAAAGTCAATTCTTTTTTTACATTGTTATCTCCAAGGGGTTCTGGCTTCTCCTTACAACTCACAGTGGCTGCAAAACTCTGCTTACAGGAGTAGCATGGACCTTTCCTTCTACCAAAACTATATCACCTCTGCTTACAGGAGTGGCATGGACCTTACCTTCTACCAAAATTATATCACCTCTGCTTACAGGAGTGGCATGGACCTTACCTTCTACCAAGACTTTATCACCTCTGCTTACAGGAGTGGCATGGACCTTACCTTCTACCAAAACTATATCACCTCTGCTTACAGGAGTGGCATGGACCTTACCTTCTCCCAAAACTATATCACCTCTGCTTACAGGAGTGGCGTGGACCTTACCTTCTCCCAAAACTATATCACCTCTGCTTACAGGAGTGGCATGGACCTTACCTTCTACCAAGACTTTATCACCTCTGCTTATAAGAGTGGCATGGACCTTACCGTCTACCAAGACTTTATCACGCCTGCTTACAGGAGTGGCATGGACCTTACCTTCTACCAAAGCTATATCACCTCTGCTTACAGGAGTGGCATGGACCTTTCCTTCTACCAAAACTATATCACCTCTGCTTACAGGAGTGGCATGGACCTTACCTTCTCCCAAAACTATATCACCTCTGCTTACAGGAGTGGCATGGACCTTACCTTCTACCAAGACTTTATCACCTCTGCTTACAGGAGTGGCATGGACCTTACCGTCTACCAAGACTTTATCACCCCTGCTTACAGGAGTGGCATGGACCTTACCTTCTACCAAGACTTTATCACCTCTGCTTACAGGAGTGGCATGGAACTTACCTTCTGCCAAGACTTTATAACCTCTGCTTACAGGAGTGGTATGGAACTTACCTTCTGCCAAGAATTTATCACCGCTCTGCATCTCTTTATCACCACTCTGCATCTCTTTATCACTAATCTGCATCTGTTTATCACCGGTCTGCATCTCTTTATCACTAATCTGCATCTGTTTATCACCGCTCTGCATCTCTTTATCACTAATCTGCATCTCTTTATCACCGCTCTGCATCTCTTTATCACTAATCTGCATCTGTTTATCACCGCTCTGCATCTCTTTATCACCAATCTGCATCTCTTTATCACCGATCTGCATTTATTTATCACTGCTCTGCATCTCTTTATCACTGCTCTGTATCTATTTATCACCACTCTGCATCTGTTTATCACCACTCTGCTTCTGTTTATCACCACTCTGCTTCTGTTTATCACCACTCTGCATCTCTTTGTCACTGCTCTGTATCTATTTATCACCACTCTGCATCTGTTTATCACCACTCTGCTTCTGTTTATCACCACTCTGCATCTCTTTATCACCACTCTGCATCTGTTTATCACCACTCTGCTTCTGTTTATCACCACTCTGCATCTCTTTATCACCACTCTGCATCTGTTTATCACCACTCTGCATCTGTTTATCACCACTCTGCATCTCTTTATCACCACTCTGCATCTGTTTATCACCACTCTGCATCTGTTTATCACCACTCTGCTTCTTTTTATCACCACTCTGCATCTCTTTATCACTGCTCTGCATCTTTTTATCACATCTTTGTATCTCTTTATTTATAAAAACTCTGAATCTCTTTATCATAGCTCATCATCTCTTTATTTATTACACATGTGCATCTCTTTATTTATGAGAGGTCTGCATCTCTTTATTGATCACACTGCCTACGCAGTGACCCCTCCGTTTACTAGCTGCTGGGAGATTTTGTATATGGGGACTCTCCCTCTCTTTAGTCATAATGTGGGGCTCTTATTTCTTATCTCCATGACTACACATGTCCCCTTTTCATGGTTGATCCTGCCCTCTTTATATATGGGCTCTTTGCCCCTGCTTTGTGTAGTATTTCCTCCTCACAGCAATATTGGGGTCGCTCCTCCTCTTTTCAACAATTTAGTGGATAGGGGGACCCCAGAAACTACTCCCTTCCTGCCTGGGGTCCCCCTGTTCTCACTGACAGGAATCCCAACATCTTAGTAATGTGCATTGAAGATTGATGTTTCAGGGGGGGAAATCTAGATTCATGTCCGATACAGAATGGTTTTTGAATTGATCCTGGGAGCATGTTGTATAGATAGGATCCTTCCAAAAGTCACATGTTATCGGTGATATTCTTACCTGCTGTCTAGCATCCCTGTGCATGCATGACCTCTGATGACCTGTTCTGTTTTTTTTGTTATTTTTTTCCTTTTCCATTAAACTGCGCATACATGAAAATAATCTTGGTCTTGGAAAAAAGTTTACTAAATAAAAATATGCAGATCCTGTATTGATCCAAAAGATCGATATGGCACCTCCGATGGGCCATCCCTATCACAGCTATGTATCTCACTGCCCCTCTTTCTCTGACAGGACAAATCACACAGAGCTGTATCACTCCGCCTCACTCTTCAGTAACAAATCACACACAAAGTGCACTGTATCACTTTACCTGCGGTCACAGGGGGCGTGGTATGATATGTCGACAGTCATAATGTTGACACTCATCATGTAGACACTGATGAAATGTCTACATAATAAAATGTTGACCTATAATACCTGTTGACCCAGTGGTGACTTACCTGCTGCTGGTGGCTGCGGTGGCTCCAGCGTGGCTCCTGGATCGTGGCAGTCATCTGACCATCACTTCTGGGTCAGATCTCTGATCCCTCAGTGTTGTGGTATGTAATGGTTTTATATTTGTGAAAGTACTATTGCTAATCTCTGCTCACATGTCTCTGCCCGGTGGTCAGGATGCCGATGGCCAGAATACCGACAGAAGATGGTAAGTATTCTAACCCTCAACCTAATCCTCCCCCTTACCCACCTTTCCCGCAGACTAACCCTCTCCCCCCTGCAGCCTATCCCTCCCCCCCTGCAGCCTAACCCTCTCCCCCCCTGCAGCCTAACCCTTACCCTCCCCTCCCACAGCCTAACCCTTAAGCCCCGCCCCCATAGCCAAACCCTAATACATACCGTTGGGATGTCAGCGTTCGGGATTCTGGAGCCAGGATTCAGACTGCCATTGGGTTTCCGGCACCAGGATTCTGACTGCAGCCATCCTGACCACTGGATGCTGACTACATCTCATTACAACATCTCTCACCCACTTCAAGACTCCTCTTATTCTCATGAATGCAATTAGGAACATATATATGATCTCACTATACTTGTACAACTCACGAAGGGGTATATGGGTATATTGAATGCAATATAATAATTACACCAAGGGGTAAATTTACTAAAGTGAGAGTTTATAGAAGTGGAGATGTTGCTCATAGCAACCAATCAGATTCTAGCTATTATCTTCTAGAAGGTGCTAGTTAAATGTTAAGTAGAATCTGATTGGTTGCTATGGGCAACATCTTCATTTCTGAAAACTCTCACTTTAGTAAATTTACCCCCATGTCTTCTGTGTTCATTCTAAACATATAGATCATTTTTTGGAGCTTTCTTTAATATGCAGGATTTGTTTTCATTAGAAGGAAAAGAATCTGCAATGAACTAAATTTCAACATTTTACATGGACATCTTATTTTAAACAAAGAACCTCCCCCATACTATTTCAGTGGCTTTTTTTGTATTCACTGTGTGTTGCCGTTTCCTTTGTTTTCATTATTTTATGTCCTGAAATGACTGTCTCTCTTCAACAACCTTTTGAAGATACATGGCACAGATACATTAGGGTCCAGAGAGCTCCAAAAGGGAAAAATGTGGCACATACTTATTTGAGATTTACGTTGGCACAATGGGAGACCACCATCACCGGTGAATGCTTTGCAAGTACAGGAAAAAAGGTCCTGTGACTTATTCCACCAATAACAGCAATACATCAGAGGAGCTTTCCATGTGGGAAAATTGCAGAAAAGAAACAAAATATGTCTTTAGTATTGTCAGTAACAAAAAGTTCTTGTGTTACTGTTTAGTAATGGGCAAGCCTATTGGAAAACAAAACAGAGACCACCACAAACAACATAATAAAAAACGAGCAGTAGAAATTATTTTAAAAGTCTTCTGGCATGCAATTGCAGGTAAACGTAAACTAAAATAGAGGTCGTTTGTACAATATTTACCATGACTTTGGATTAGAGTTTAGAATTTAGCTCATATGAATACGTTTCCTGTGTGTGGGCTAGGGAAGAAAACTGCTGGTCATTCAGACCTCCTTAAGATAATGGAGTGCCCCCAAATAGCTAACAATATTGCTTGCCATTTCACATGCCATGTCCTATCACACTTTGGAAATTATATTTTGATGGATTTTAATCAATGATTTTGAAATATTTACTAACCCTCTACATCGGGAGTGATATAGAAAGTCGGCACAAGAATGTCGACATAGTAAAAATCTCAACATTGACAAAATGGATTCCAACTGAGGTAAAGATGTAAGGCGCTGCGGAACACTTGTGGCGCCATATAAATAAAGGATAATAATAATAATAATAATAAATGCTCATCAACCCTACATTACAGTAATAAATCCCACATTTAATATAGACAGAACACATACTAAATGAATAGCCCTCTGAGATATTACATGAATAGCTCTAACATTACTTAAATATTGTACATTACAATACTTTAGCACCCGTAAGCTCTCACTTTCCATGACAAGCCCCATTATATAACCTTAATCCCCACAACTACGTTACATTAGTCGCCCCACCATTTCCTCATTATATTAATAGCCCACAATCACATTTATACATACTTGCCTACTTTCCCGGAAGCCGCCGTGAGGCTCCCGATAAAGACAAGTGGTGTTCCCTGCCACCCTGAAAAGTTGGCAAGTCTCCCGCACCTCTCTCTAGCCATCTGAACTCCTCCCTGCCAGCCGATTGAACATGCACCCATCCACCACCGCGGCCGCCCACTTACAGAGCACAAGTGGGCAGTCCAGGTGGGGGGGGTCAATGATGCAATTTGCACTGAATAACATCATCGTAGCCCCATCCCCACTTTATAATGCCTGCGCTATGACACGCCCCCTGCACAGCCCACCTTGGCAACCCCTGTGCCGACCTGGCTGCCCTCTCCTGGAGGTGGGAGCAGCAGAATTTGTCAAGTTTGCATTTATAGCCCCCACTTGCACATTACATTAATACTATTACATACTGTACACAAAACATCAATACCCCACCAATTCTATCTGATTGCAGAAAATTGCTACTGATTGCACGGACTTACTAGTGCAAATTCACATGCATGTGTAGGATAGGATGGGTACGCAGGGGATGAAACAGGATAAGCAAGTGATGTGGAGGAGCAGAGGAGACAACAGGCAGTGGAGGTTGGGGAGCTTACTGTAAACTTGTATAGGTTAGCCCCCTGCTCTGACTGGTTGTATACCGTATATATATCAGCCTACAGTAAGCACCCTGCCCAAGGCTGACCGGGAGCTGGGCCTGTCAGGACATGGGGCTCATACTTGAACTTGAATACTTTTACAATACCTTTTCTGTCCTCAATAAGTCCTAACTGGCCAGAGCAGCATCCTGGGCCACCCTCATGTCAGCACAACTGTGGATACAGAATGAAACCATAAGACTGCAAGGCTCTCTGGTCCTCATTCAGTTTGGGAATAAGATATAGCAAGTAACTGTGCACCTGTGTAAAAACATGTTGCACTGCAGGTGGGGCAGATTTAAAATGCGCAGAGGGGTGTGTCCAAACTGACATCTAAATTGCACAGGGCCGTAGCTAGGGTAGTGCGTCCGGTGCCATCGCACAGGGCACCACAGGTCAGGGGGCGCTGTTTGGGCCTGTCGAATTTTTGTTTACTATCATTCTTGCTTGTAGCTTCCTCTTATTTCATCCCCAGCATCTCCTGGCCTCCCCTATCTCTTCCCTGGCCCTTCCCCATGAAGCCATGGCCCTTTTTTGGGTGCATTATGTCCCTTTAAAAACATGAGGGGGGTGCCAATGCGCTTTCTGACACAGTGCAACAAAAAATCTAGTTACGGCTCTGAAATTGCAGTGTAAAAAGCCTCAGCTAAAGAGGCGGAACTAGTCAGAAAACTCCCTGATTGACAGCACCCCAAGTGGACTGGACATATTGCAGTCAAATTACAACAAGGTGGACTTTGCAAACTGCTCCATCATTTGTATTACAGCCTCTACAGCTGATAAGCACGGGACACAGATAGACTGCTGGCGCAGCGTGGCCAGGCTGCCGCTGAAAGACATATGGGAGACTAAATCCATCTTCTGGCGTCATTTATCCAGAATACGCTGACTACAGTTGTCCGTAGGTACTATGCGGCACCATTCTTTGTGACTTAATAGCCTGTTCTGTTCATATGGTACATATGGACAGTGATGCAGCATTTTACTAAATTGGACCCAACTTCACTATATTGAAATCCTTTTAGGGGATTTTTTAGAGGAATAGGCATTATACTGTTTTATAAATAACTAAGTACTGATATTCAACAAATTATATTTTATTGTATGTTATTGATTATATATACATTGATGGTTTTTATGTGATTAAATACAAGTATATTTTTTAATTTACGGAGCCGTGATTATTTCATTTTCTGCTACCTCACAATTTACAACCAGATTATTATTAGCGCAGTTCCCTACCTTTTTCTAAAAATAAAGCTGTGCAGCATTTGTGGACTAAAAGAAAAGCAGCCAGTATTTACCCCAAAATGCTAAAGAATTTATGTATTTGTACCCCTTGCATTGCAACATGGCTTGTCCAGGTACACGGTTACAGTAATTGCTCTACAGTATGTTACTCTTCCCAAAGCTGAATCAGGCCCTCTGTGCAATATATACTGTACCTGTCACCATAGTGGATAGGTCACTTTTTTGGACTCATTGCGGTTTATTAAAAGAGCATTCCTTATAGATGTACAGTAAACCAGTGGTTCCCAAACTTTTTTGAATCAAGGCGCCCTTGAGTACTAGCATCGTTTTCACGGCACCCCTTAGCCAAGTTTGTTATTGAGAAATTCAGAAAATAATGTAGTATAAAGTGAAGTAAATTGTGCTTACCTGTCATCCTTAGGGTCAGTTATGTGGTGGTGGACAGGTTTGTGCTTCTGTTTGTCCACATATTTACATTACATTGACCTTAAATAATTTAATTTGGTGCTGGACCACCAACCTGAGGCACCCCTGCAAGTGTCCAGAGGCACCCCAGGGTGCCACGGCGCACAGTTTGGGAACCACTGTAGTAAACCATTAAATGTATCAGTAATTCAGAGCAGAGTAGCTTTAAGAGAGACTAATTTGAAAACAAAATAACTGAACACTATGATTGCTATTTAGGATATTTTAATAGACGTATCCAAGAAAAAAACAAAACATGTAAATATTTGTTACAGTCCAGGCATATGTTTTATTATTGCAGATACTCTTAGCAGAACTTACCTTCCTGACTCATGAAAAGAAAGTGCAAACACAGGAAACTGAAACAATTAATATGTGAGCATCTGCCTATGTCAACAGGCAGGCTAACAACAACATAAACATTCGTGGGAAAAAAAGGTCTGTTATGTTACAGTACTGGCACAGATATAAACCGTAGGCACCTGTGAAAGTTTCACCTGTTTTCCACATCAGACATTAGCTGTCCCTAAAACATATGATTAAATTCAAGGGAGTAACATCTTGGATCACATGCATAAGTACAGCTGTGGCTGCACAAGCAGCTGCTTTAGGGCCTGGAAAGATGCCTGTATAACCATTCTAGAGGTCCCTACTATTGTGACCACTGTAATGAAACTGAAGCCCTAATGGGGCTCCACTGCACATGCAACAGTCCTCATGCATCCTCAGCAGAGAGCGTGGGCTTTGAGTATTAAACATTTCCTCCCCCTATGAGGCCTGCTGACCACAAGTTAAGTCCCTGGTATCACGACCAGGGTTTTGCGGCATGGAGGTATGTGGTGCTTGCCAGTGAGGGCGCTATGCGTGGACCTTTTGGTGTGGGAGCTGGCATGTGGAGACTGGCATTGCAGTATGCAGAGGTCTGCCAGGACTGGGCCATCCTGGCATGGGTAAGTCTAGTGTTGTCTCCATGTCACGGCTGTCTGGGCGCCGCCATGTTGTCTTTGGCCATATGACATAGCAGGCCAATCGTCTGTGGTTCACCTGCTCTCTTTGGCCTATCATGTTCCGTTACTGGGTACTTTAGGGTGTTTGGAGTGCCCTGTAGTTGCCAGTGCAATGTGTTCACAGCATCAGCTGTGAGAAAGAGTTCACTGTGCTCCCGAACCTGAGACCTGTGCTCCGGTGCTTGCCCTGGCTCCTTGTCAGTCTCCAGCTCCCTGCATAGCTACACCACTCTGCCTTGCCTTGCACTCGGCTGAAGACCAGCCCTGCACCTTCCACCAGACCCACTCCTGCCTGAACCTGTCTCCTCAGTTAACCCATTCCTTTAAGCCATCATCACAGCATTACCGGATTCTCCTTTCAGCCATCATCACAGCATTACTGGATTCTCCTTTCAGCCATCATCACAGCATTAACGGATATCCCTCTCAGCCACTATTCAGCATACCAGAATATCCACTTCACTCTTACAGTCTATCTGGATTCACCTCATTCATCTCTGTCACTGATCTGGACATTCATTTATTCCCACTCACTACAGTTCCCTCCTGCCACATATATTAGTTTGTTATTACTGGACTTTAGTTTATCTTATTGCTCATGTCTACCAACATTCACATTAAACAACCCACCTTTCAGTTTAAACCTGTTCCGGTGTTTTCTCCTGTTACCACCCCGGGTCCACAACAAACACAGGGCCTGATTCAGAGCCGGACGCTCTTTGTGAGCGCTCGCTCTGAATCAGGGCGGGCTGTTTTGTTTTTTTTACCGGCCTCCAAGCTTTAGCGGGCGGCCTGGCGATGGTCACGATGGTCGCGACCATCACGACCATCGGGCTTGCGATGAGACTCTTGTGGTAGGGTCTCGTCCACTGCAAGCCCCAGTGAACTTCCTGCTCTAATAGAGGAGGAAGTTCACTACTGACATCACATATCAGTAGGGCCGCTCCCAAATGGCAGGCGTTCCTTCGGGAATGCCTCCGTTTGGCCAGCCACCCCCCCCCGACCCGCCTACAAAATGGGGCGAGCTGTCGATCAACATCGACAGCCGCCCCGTTTTGCTGCGAGCCCCGAGCGAGTGAAGTTCTGCCCGGCCATCGACCCGCTTGCAAGTGCTATGCGCTCGCGAGTGGGTCTGAATCAGGCCCACAGTCTCTAACACCTGGCTGTGATACTAATGTCTCAGAAGATGCAGTATAAAAGTAGTTCTAGGAGTGGAAGGATTTCTACACCGCTCATGGGAATGTGTTTAATAGCCAAGAAATAAGAACTTTTGTAGCGCAGTGTAAAATATGTGCATTTTGTTGTGCCAAACAGCTGAAGGAAAAATAGTAATCACATGAAATTCCGAGCAGACCTTGGTCAAAGTCGGCAAAGATTTGTTCACTTGGAATAACAGAGAGCTCCACATAACATTTGGACTATAATTCATGTTTCTGAGAACTGGACTATCTGCAGGACACCAAAAAAGAACTCTTAATAAAATAAGAAAGATCTCTATTTTCAAGGTACAACTGTGAAAATATCTAAAGGTTGATTTTAGGTTATTTTAACAAACATACAGTATCTACAAACAAACAGTGTATACTACCCAAGGTATATCCAGGGGGTATTACACAGGTTCTGCTGCTGATTAAACCAAGTGAATTGTCGACTTGTAGTCAGCCAGCCACAGAATCGGTGTAATTCACATGTGTCCTGAATTAAAGTAGTAGAAATTAATTCCAGTAATTATTTTCTGGCATTTTGCAGCCAGTTTTAAAATCACCCAGGTGTCAAAGTTTTCTATGAAATCAAATAAATAAAGCCGATGTACTTTATACTATGCTGTAATAATACATGACACCCTGCATATTAGGTGCCATATTTTTCTACGCCATGAAACCATGAAATTTGCCCTGGTCCTAAAAATCAATAATAATAATTATCTAAGTCTTTCAAGCAAAAGTGGTCTGTGTAAAAAAATAATATAAAGGTCAAAATAGGTAACCCATAATACCTATGGATTTGCTTTGTCATTACGGGATATTTTACAATAATTACAAGAAACTTTATCTAGCAACAGGAAGTAACCTTAAAATAGCACATTATGTAGAGAGCTTGGTGATAAAATGAATTGCAAATCATCAAAGCTATCTATTGTTATAGTAATATACAGTACATTTCAATACAACATAGACTATGTAAATAGTTCCCATTACTGGAAGTGATGCAAGTGCGCTGAATAGCTAATGAAAATAATTGATTTTACTAGCTTTTTATCTTAATACTTAATGTATTTTTTTACCTCAGTTTCTGAGACAAAAGAATTCCAAAGGAAACAGCCAATATGATTCTTGGCACTAAATATATAAATGACAGATATTTTCTGACAGTTTTAAACAAAAGAATTTTCACAAATTTGTGATGCCAGAAATAACATTTTAAGGAAAACAAAAAACTGAAATTAAACTATGTCTATTCTGTAGCCAAAGTAAATAAGTAACATGTCATGTTATCCAGCCTCTCTAGTGAAATTAGCAAAGGTTTGGGTAATAGCAGTGACCAGGTGTGGAGTAGACTGTACAGGTCATTTCGAGTTGAATGGTCACCTATTTATTTTTTCATAAGACACATATAGCTGCACTGCCCATGCATACAAAAAGCAACTGTATACTGTATGTAGAGCCGTAGCTAGGGTAGAGCGGCCGGTGCCATCGCACAGGGCACCACAGGTCAGGGGGCACTGTTTGGGCCTGTAAAATTTTTGTTTATTATCATTCTTGCTTGTAGCTTCCTCTTATTTCATCCCCAGCATCTCCTGGCCTCTCCTATCTCTTCCCTGGCCCTTCCCCATGAAGCCATGGCTCTTTATTGGGTGCATTATGTCCCTTTGAAAAATGAGGGGGGCGCCAATGCTCTTTCTGGCACAGGGCACCAAAAAGTCTAGTTACGGCTCTGACTGTATGCATAAGCCCTATCAAGATTTTTGCACATCTTACAGTTATGCCTCCTTACGCCTTGAGAAGCAATTTGGAGAGAAAAGAGATCGACCAACAGGGCTGTAGGGAAGGGTGTGCGAGTGACTTCATTCACAGACATATAGCGATTCGCATCAGCTGTGCTGCACAGTCGATAGCAGGTACATCTGAAGATATATATGCTCATTGTGCTGTGTATACGGCCAGTCCAACTGCCCATAAACTTACAGCAGTGGCCACAGGGAGGAAGGTGCGTCACAACCCCCGGAAGGCGGGACCCGTGGCCAGATGACAGATGATGGTTGTTCAGTGTGTATGAACAACCATCATCTGCAGATATATATTTTAGGTAAACTGTGACAATCCAATCTCCCACAACAGCATCCCCTGGCCCCCAGCTCCACTTACCTGTCATTCTCTCATCACTGTCACCCTGCACGCTGTTGTTGTCACTTGCAGCCTTAGGAAGCAGGTCCCGCGCTGCTGGTGAGGAGGAGGAACCACTGGGGAGGAAGTGGGGGAAGCCTCATGCATAGCTGAATGGACCCCCTCTTGAATGGTGGGAGGTTCAAGCTGCCACCTTGCCTACCTGCTTAGATGTCCCGGCAGTCATGATGGACAGTAGGGGCGGGTGAAAGTCTAAATAGGTGGGGGAGCTCATGTATTGCAGGAAACGAAGGGGGGTCAGGGTCCGGGCACCTGCACAAAATGTGCCTCATTATAGCACATGATATGTCAGTAAAGGGACTGTCAATGACATGGCCAGCCTGCCCTGGATCAGGAAGGGGCAAAGTGCAGACAGGGTTAGTGGTGGCTGCAGCTGGTAAGATCCGCTGTAACTGCCAATATCATGTAGATAAAGGATGTCTCTTACAGAGGCATCTTTAAATTCTGTTGTTAGCAGACTCAGTGGTGCCCCCATAGGAGCCGATGCCCTAGGCAGCTGCATAATCCTACCTAATGGTAGCATTGGTCCTGACAACAAGTTATATTGAGAATGCGACCTTCACATTCAAAATTAACCTTTTAAACTCACTATTGTGTCTTGAAAGTTATTCTAATATTCTAGGGTGTGCATGTGTTGTGTACTGTGATTGTGCTACTTTTACAGAGAGCAATTTTTGAGAAAAAGAACCATGCTTTTCCTGGACTGTGGGCCTGATTCAGCAAGGATGGCTATTCTGTTTATACGCACGCAACGTAGTTGCTAATATCAGCGGTGATATGTAAATGTTTGCATTCGCATTGTGATCGCAGCCTGACATAAGGGCGCCCACTGCCCCTTACTCACATCCGTATACTTTGGCAACATAGCTAAACAATTGGTAACATCGAGTAACATCAGACCCATACGCACAGTTAAGGCAGGTCAGACCTCACTCAGGAATTGCTAACTTCAGCACACGCTATGAGGCCTTAGGCTGCGTCAGGTATCGCAGTGGCTAATTTATGCACGCTCATGCAACGCCGTCCCAACGCACTGGCATGCCTGTGTTCGGCTGACCAACCCCTGTCACCATCCACAAATGGCACTTCCTGTCAATCACTCTGCCACGAATCTGCGTATCCTCTGCGATCGCAGTGGCCGGTTCGCACATGCGCACTGCAATGCATACGCAGTATGCAACAATCAGCCGATTGCGTGCATATAAGCAACTGCGATCCTTGCTAATTCAGGCCCTGTGTCACATAAGGTATTTGCTCTTCCTTATAGCAAATCTTTGTTATTACTTTATCAGTTTTCTCTGAAAACAAAGCATTTTTTACAATTACATGTATCACTTATATGTCTTAACTTTTTAGATACAAATGCTTACAAACCCATTACAGTAACTGAATAATGTACCATGGCCCTGATTTAGCATGGATTGCTATTGCAACAGCGTACGCAGATTGGTCGATGGAGCGTACTGCGCATGCATATGCACCTCAGTGTGAGTTAGCATTGCTATCGTTCTGTGTCCACTCACACAGAAAGAAAGCCATTGCAGAGTGAGTGACAGGTGGTCAGCGTTTGGGGGTGATGGAGTGGTGGGAAAAATGCAGGTGTGTCTGCCCATTTGAACGCCGTTGCATGGGCATGCATAAATTAGCCACTGCGATGGCATACGCAGCTTGAGTACTCACTGCGTACAACGAGGTTAGCAATTTCTGAGTAAGGTCAGACCGGCTGTAATTCTGCGTGAGAGGCCGATGTTACTTGATGTTATCGATGTATATGCAGGACTGCAAGGTATTACGGATGTGAGATAGCGGTAGTGGGCGTCTCTATGCTGGCTGTGCGACGGCTTTGCTATTGCATTAATTAGCAAATTTTCGCAGCAGACCACCGTGTGTAATCTCAGCTGTGATTGCAATAGCGATCCATGCTGAAAAAGGGCCCATGTTTTCAACATAGGCTTCCCGCAGTAAACTTAGCTTATGTTCTCGTCTTTTTTATACTTTATCATAGTCTTGTACAACTCACACACATAATGTAATTACTGTCCTGTTTGTGTTGATCTTATAGGGGCCTATTTATCATCACTTCATTTTTACAAAAGCAGGTGAAAATTAACATTTTCACCTGCAATTGTAAAAATTAAATATTCAGGCCATTCATCACGAAGGTAAAGCAGGAGTTATCACAGATATCTCCTGCTTACCTTCCTCTTCTGGAATGGCCCGCTGTCCCCATGCACTAGTATGGGGACAGAATGCATCAGGCTCTGAAAATATCATATTTTCTGAGCTTGACTGTGGGAGCATTCACCATCTTCAGATGGCGAATGCTCCCAATTCCTGCTCCTTCCCTATGGGAAGGAGTCCCGTGTCGCGAAGAGGGATCTTTTCAGATCCCTCTGCCCCTATCCGGACTCCTTCCGCCGGACGTTGGGGCTCTTGTGCGCATGTGTGACCTGTAGGGCACACTTGCACTCCTGTCACTGCTCCGAAAAGATTCACTGGAGCAGTGAAGCCGCTCGCAGGACAGCTGATTTTTGCATCAGCTGTCATCGCACCCAGGGTCGGCTCTAGGCGCACCCCTTCCCAACATCCCGATTACAGCAGGACAGTACTTTCCAGCTGTTCAACCCATGGGCCAAAGTGGCCCGCAGGTGGTGAAATCGGGAGGTTGGGGACCCCCACCGCCGCGGCGCCAGATCCTCGGATTCTGAATGGATGTTGCACACATGAACTGAATCCATTCAGTGATGGGAGAGGGGCTGGAGGAAGCCCAGCTAGTGAGGCTCCCCCAAGCCTGACATTATTTGGAGGCTTACCATGTGGGTACGCCTACAAATAACGTCACATAGGGGGCATGGCCAATGGTAATTAGGCCCTACCCACATTTTTGGTCAGGGCGCACTTTGAGGAGCTGGCACACTGTGTTCCGAACGCTGGAGCCGGCCCTGACCGCATCGGAGCAGTGATGAGTTGCCCCGTTAAAATGTTAATTAATGATAATTAATATCATGAATAGACTTATTTGTTCGCAATTGGCATCTACATTTGGAAACTGTGCTGCAGCCAACAGCATTAGCATCAGCGAAGTCCCTGGCACAGGTCATGCATAAGCTTCTTTGGGAAGCCAGGATAAAGTGGAGAAAAGCCAAGTCAGGCACCCACCTCCAGTCACCATGAGAGACTATGAAAATTGTGCAAAGTGAAGTTGAGTTACTGATAAGCATCTGCGCAGCAATACCACCACTGAGTAATTGTTGATGGTGTTCCATCTCTTTTCACCTGGGTCTTTCCAGACCTACAGTAAGAAGCAGTAGTTGCATGGATGTCAAAACTCACATCTTGGGGTATATTTACTAAAGTGAGAGTTTTTAGAAGTGGAGATGTTGCCCATAGCAACCACTCAGATTCTACTTAACATTTATCTAGCAACTTTTAGATAATTACTATAATCTGATTGCTTGCTATGGGCAACATCTCCACTTCTAAAAACTCTCACTTTAGTAAACATAGGGCCTGATTCACTGCCGTACGCAATTGCGTATGCAATAGCGATTACGCACGCAGTTCACTTGTCACTTACTGAAGCTTGTAATATGGGAATTTTTGCCGCACATCATGAAATTAATCAATTTGCCTTTGGATGAGGGCTCCCTTCTCTGGATTAAAGTGTGATTTTACAGCATTGCTCAGTTTCTCCTTGCCATAGGGGCAGGTAATAAAACACATTTACTGTAATACTTGTATTCACTTATAATCAATCTTTTTTTTTTAAAAAAGTAAAAAAACATTGCTGGGTTTTCAATGTACAGGCAATGGGGGCGATGTATCAAGCCTTACAGAGAGAGATAATGGAAAAGTTGCCCAAAGCAACCAATTACCTTCTAACTGTCATTTCAAAGACTGTACTATATAAATAACAGTTTGACATTGATTGGTTGCTTTGGGCAACTTCTCTACTTTATCTCTCTCCAAGGCTTGATACATCTCTCCCTATATGTTACATATCTTCACTTATCCATAGGCTAGTTGCCAATTTCCTGGCAGTACCCATGACTGTTTCATAATGAGGCAATCAAGGATATGGTAAAGATAATGTATCAAGCAATGATAGAAATGGTGAAATTAATTATTGGAGAAGTTGACCATAGCAACCAATCAGTTTCTAGCTAACATTTATCAAGTGCATTCTATAAATTCATAGGAAGAAGCTGATTGGTTGCTATAAGCAATGTCTCCACTTGCCCTCTTCTCCACACTGCTTGCTATATCTATCCCTAACTGAGGGGCACAGTGACACAAGTAGCCTGTTACCTAAGATCATGTAATAACTGTACATATTTGTATTTAAGATAATGTTGTAAGCCTTATATTTTGTTACAATGCACTGTATAGAGCCATAATTAGGAGTAGTGATAATGCTAACTGAAAAAAAAAATCATTTAATGAATCCAATCCATTTAGGTTTAGCAGGTGTGTAAATAAAATAATGTATGCTTTTCCATGCTGCATATAATTGTGGTTTTCCCAGGTTCACCAGCATGATGGATTGGGTTCCACAGATATCATCTTCATGACAAACACATTTCAGCATTCAGCCTTTCACAAAGTAGGTGTCTATGCCCGTATATAGAGTTGTGCCCAGCTCTGTGTTCAAACCACCCCTATCCATATCATCATCAATGTACCTTTTGCAAGGTAGGTGACTATGCCCGAATATAGAGTTGTGCCCAGCTCTGTGTTCAAATTCCTTGCTGAAAAACTGTTTAAGAACAGAAATATTATTATGAAATCCAAAATGATTCCTCTCTAGTCAAAGACTTTGGGCCTGATTCAGCCACGATCGGAAGTCTGCAATCGCACGTACCTGCACGTAGCGAAAATATGAAAATTAATGCGATCGCAGCACTATACCAAGACGCCCCCAGCTCATAAAGCCGCCCACTTCCCATTACATACATCCCGTTATATAAGTCAGCGAAAACATCTGTAACATTGAGTAACATTGGACCCATACGCAGAGTTGTGGGTGAGCTTGACATGCTTCACAACCTGCGAAGCTTCCTGTCGCCATGTAGAGTTCTTGTTGCGTATTCCGTCGCTGGGGCTTAATTATGCACACCCCTGTAACGGCGTTCAAACGCACAGGCGCGTCTGCGTTCCCTTGACCACCACCCCTCTCCACCCCCAAATGGCACTTCCTGTCAATCATTTCTTTGTGTCGCTGTGTGCTCGCTGCGTTCGCATGCCTGATCGCAGTGGCCGGCTTGCGCACGTACACTGTAATGCATGCGCAGAGCGCAAACATCGAACGGTTGTGTGCATCTGCAGCCGTGCAATCCAACCTGAATCAGGCTCTTTGCTCATCACAGTTCCTATGATCCCTAAATTTATCCTTCAAAACAAGTTTCTATTAGGTCACCTTTAAAATGAAATATTTCTCCTGTACACTAAAAAAATTACAGTTTTTATGTAAATATAACATCAAATGCTTGGTATAAGCAATACCTGGAGAGAAGTTATCTGGCCTTACAGTTTACAAGATCTTTGTGCTGAACACAAATATTTGATTATTTTTTTACAGTATGATGTGTATTATAGAGCACACTAAAAACTCAATGACCTAACTTGGACTTAGGCCCGTATTCAATATGTTTGGCACCCACCAAACTTTTTCGCCTGGTGGACTTTTCGCCTACATCGCGTGGTTTTGGTGTGGAAACTTTTTGCGCGCGTCCCCGCGATTCCCCGTATTCAGTATGAAAGTATGCGAAAATGGCACTCGGCGATACTTCAACAGGCGGAAAGTCCTCTCCAAAATGGGGTAATCAGCCTGGCACCCCCCAAAAGATGCACTGACATGGGGGATCACTATGGATACCCCCGAGTTGGCCTGCTGAAGGTATTTGGTGTTTTTAAATGGTCTCAATAGGCGCTGTTTTGCGTATTTGCATTAGTGATGAAGAATAGCATTTTATTGTATTTTCTGGAGAAATCAAGTAGTCTCTGCTAATTTTGGGTGCCTGAAAATGGGGGGTAGCATATTTTAAAGTTGCTAAAGTATTGTTTTAAAATTCGTAAGAAATCCACCTGCCGCAAACACCTGCAATAAAAAAAAACAACTGGGGCATATTTGGGGACCCCCTTGGAGTCAATTTCGCTAGTTTTTAACTTTGTCCCCCAACTTTTTTTTCACCCCCAAAATGAAAGTAAATTTTTGGGTGTTCTTAAGTCTTTAAAAAAAAATGTTGATGCAGTTTAGCTTTGGGGGATTGTCTTAAGGCTGCACGAGGGTTCCCGCAATGTTGTACCCCAAAGCCCCAATTCTACACTTTTTTCCGCCTGCTATTCATAAGTGAAACTTTTTCGCCTATTACATTGCATTGACTTTCCGCCTAGGCGGAAAGTCTTTCAAATTGAATACGGCAAAACTTTTTCGCCTGGCGAAATGATGTCATCGGCGAAACTTTTTCGCCGATCTCGGCTTTTTGCTCCAAATTGAATATGGGCCTAACTGTTATGTAAACTATTATGCTTGTAAACTGTATGCTGCCTAAATTTTTGACTTACAAACTAAAGAATATTGTAACAAAGGCCCTCATTCATAGGCGCTCACAAGAAGCGAGCGCTCGTTCTGAATGAGGGCGGCCGCTTCTATTTTTAAGTGCGGCCTCCTGGTCGCTAGCTAAGCTGTGGGTTACCACCTACAGCTTAGCGACCGACCAGGGTGATGGTAGCGATGGTCAACACCATCGCGACCATCGGGGCTTGCGACGAGACCCTAAGGTTGGGTCTCGGCAGCCGCAAGCCCCAGGGAGCTTCCTGCTCTGATCGAGCAGGATGCGCCCCACTGACATCACTGCTGATGTCAGTGCGGCCACCCACAAAACGGTGTGTGAAACCACCCCCCCAGCCCCCCCTACAAAACCGGCCGAGCTGTCGATAAACATCGACAGCCGGCCCTTTTGTAGTGAGCTCCGGAGCGAGAGAGTTTCTCTCTTGCTCCGGGGCTTGCACACGCGCAGTGCGGCCGCTGCGCGTGCGCAGGGCCTAACCATCGACCTGGTTGCGAGCGCTCAGCGCTTGCGACCGGGTCTGAATGAGACCCAAAGTCCCTTTTAAATGTGAATGATTGTGCAGCCTGTGAATTTATGGATCACAGGCAAAGCTCTTTGCAAAAAATAAAAAGGAAACTAGATATTTACATATTATTATTGTACTTAGTAGCTCATGGTCTTGTCTAAAAGTACTTGCGGCTTGTAGCATTTATCGGTTTTTCCAACACACATTAAAAAAAATATTTTCAAGTTTCAACTATACAATAATTTAGTGCCTGATATATTAGTTTCAAATTAATTAGATCGAAAGTATAATAATGAAATTTAAAATGAACAGTGTTTTTTTTTTTTAAATGTTTAAGCTTTGAATTATTAACTATGATTTCCTGCATTGAATGAGGTCATTTATTCACACAATATTTAAATTGGCAATAAAAAGTGAAGTTACTCATTATTCTGTATAGGATACATTCTAGATAGCACGCATTGTGACAATGAATGCAATAGAGGGACAGATTCACCTACAACCAGTGGTCAAAGGGTTTGGTTTAGACCCGCTAGCACCCAGAGTAAGCAAATTTGGCTAAGTGACGGCAAGGCAGACGAACACACGGCAAGGCATTAGCACGTCCACTATGTCTTGGCATGCGATCGCTTTGTGTATGTAGACGCCAACCAGCCTGTCTTAAGACGCCAACTTGCGCACGTCATCTCCAAGAAGTGTATGCAACCATCGGTACATCGGGTACCATCAGAAGTGAACGCAGTGCTTGAGGTTGACTATAGCCTACCGCAAGCACTGCGAGCACTTCAGTGTGAAATACAACCAGGTGACGTGTACAATGGCGCTGCCTGTTAATTATGCACGTCTCTGAAATGGTGTTAAGACTAGGGATGTGCACCGGACCATTTTTGCTGGATTTGGTTCTAATTAGTCTAATTAGCTTTGGATTTGGATTTGGATTTTTTACAAAAATTGTCAAAAAAAGCTAAAATCACATAAATTGGGCTTTTTTTTTCTTCCTAGAGTGTTATTAACCTCAATAACATTAATTTCCAGTCATTTACAGTCAATTTAGACCACCTCACAGCTTAAATTATAGTTTTTCCCATTATTGGCCAAAGGTTGCAGTGAGCTGACTGGTTACCAAGCGTCAGAGCAGCGGCGCAGTGGCACAGACACCACAGTTTAAAGCACATCTATGAAACATTGCCACAAAGCAGTGGCAGAAATGAAAGGTGGAATTGACCTTGGGCACTCTCACCCACCCTTATATTGGATATTAAAAAGGACATGCACACTTTAACAAACCAAGCATTTCAGCGACAGGGACTGCCACTTTGTGGCTAAAGTGCTTGGTTTGTTTGGGCCCCCACAAAAAAGCTACCAATCGGCTAAAGTACACAGGTCTACAGTGGCAAGATGTCACCATCATTGCCATCCTCACCCATATCAGTGTGTACATCATCCGATTCCTCACACAATATTAATTCATCCCCGCTGGAATCCACCATTATAGAAATATCTGTACTGTGACGTGATTGGCGGGAAAGGTTTTCCTCTTGAAATTTCCAGTTCATTTTAATGAACATCATTTTTTCTACATTTTGTGGAAGTAGCCTCATACATTGTTCACTCAAAAGGTTCCCGGCTGTACTGAAAACTCTCTACGAGTACACACTGGAGGGTGGGCAGCATAAGTAATGCAAAGCCAGTTTATACAAGGGTCTCCAAATTGCCTTTTTTTTCTCCCAATATTCGAAGGGACTCTGGCCCTGATTCAGAGCCGGATGCTCTGACAGAGCGCTCGCTCTGAATCAGGGCCGTCCTTCCTGATTTTAGAGCAGCCTCCTGGCCACTCGCATAGCTGTGGGTGACCACCCACAGCTATAGCGAGCGGCCAAAAAGATGGTCGCGATGGTCAAGACCATCGCGACCATCAGGTTTGCGACGAGACCCTTGTGGCAGGGTCTCGTCTGCCGCAAGCCCTGGAGTGCTTTTGGCTCTATCAGAGCCAAAAGCACTCCCACTGACATCACTTGTAATGTCAGTGGGGCCGGCCCCAGACGGTAGGTGTTCCCATGGGAATGCCTCCGTCTGGCCAACCATGCCCCCGGCACGCCCACCAAAGGGGGCGTGCTGTCACTCACGATTGACAGCACGCCCCCTTTGTAGTGAGACCCATAATGACAGCTTGCCCATCGCTATCCGGGTCTCGTGCATGCACACGACGGAGCCGGGTCCATCGTGCGCATGCGCACTGGCCCAACATCGACCAGCTTGCGAGCGCTCAGCATTCGCGAGCAGGTCTGAATCAGGCCCTCTGTGACATGTCTACTTGTATGGTGTCCTAAAAATAATCCTCCATCATTCTTTGCATGGAAATCTTATTAGATGGAGTTACGGTAGAGATGTCACTGGTGTTGGGCAATTCTTTTAGACCCGACCAGATGTCAAAATGTTGACTTGACTTATCTGCATAACCACTGGGTCTTTTGGAAAATGTGAATTTTTTTCTGGCTGCTGCTGGAGAAACCGAAGGAGGAGACATCATCGTAGTGCCATGTGTCACTTCAGCTGCCAACTTGCTCACCAGGAGCGCTTTGGATCTTTTAAGATCTGGATCAGTGGTAAAGAAAGACACAGCATACGACTTGAACCTAGGATCAAGCATGGTTGCTAAAATATAATGATCAGATTTCAAGATCTTGGCCACCCATGGATTCTGGCGAAGCAAACAAAGGACTTGATCTATCAGTCCAGCTTACTTTGCAGAATCACTTTGTTTAATCTCATCCTTCAATTTCTCCAGCTGCTTTTCCAAAAGCCTAATCAGGGGAATCACCTTACTCAAGCTAGCAGTGTCAGCACTCACTTCACATGTGGAAACTTCAAATGGTTGGAGCACCTTGCACAAGCCAGAAAGTACTCTCCACTGTGCTGGGTGGAGGTACATTCCCCCTCCTCTCCCAATGTCATGGCTTGTCATATAGCTATAGATGGCTTTTTGCTTCTCATCCATCCGCTGAAGTATATAAAGGATGGAGTTCCACCTCGTTACCACTTCTTGCTTCATTTGATGGCAGGGCAAATTAAACTGCTCTTGCAGGTGCTGCAATCTCCTGTACGCTGTTGCTGAATGCTGAAAATGTCCCGAAATTTTTCGGGCCACATATATCATCTCCTGCACACCCCTGTAATTTTTTTTAAAAACTCTATACCACTAAGTTGATTGTGTGAGCAAAACAGGGGATGTGTTGGAATTCACCTAGCTCTAATGCTTTCACAATATTTGTAGCATTGTCAGAAATCACAAATCCTGAGGAGAGTCCAAGATGTACCATGTTTCTATGACATCTCTTAGTTTTTCTAAGAGGTTGTCAGCGGTATGCCTCTTATTGAATCCGGTGATGCACAGAGTTGCCTGCCTCTGAATGAGCTGGTGTTGTTTGTCAGATACTGCTTCTGCTGCTACTGAAGGAGATTCACCCACCCAGTGGGCCGTCACAGTTATGTAATCTTTAGTTTGTCCACTGCCGCTTGTCCACATATCTGTGGTTAAGTGGACAGTGGGTACAATAGCATTTTGCAGGCCAATAATTAGGTTCTGTTTAACGTCCTGGTACAGCCGAGGAATGGCTTTTCGGGTAAAATGAAACCGAGATGGAATTTGGTACCAGGGACACAGGACCTCAATTAACTGTGTAAATCCCACTGCATTAATTTCGGATATTGGACGCAGATCTAATACTAGCATAGCTGTCATGGCGTCAGTGATCCGCTGTGCGACAGGGTGAGAGCTATCATACTTGCTTCCCCTTGCAAGAGATTCTTTAACAGTCAATTGTTTTTTTGGTAAACTACTACTAGTAGTCCTCTTGATCCACTTCTGGGATGAAGATCCACCCCCAGTAGCAGCAGCAGCAGAAGGCCTAGCGCTCAAAGATTCAGTTTCTTCTGAGGTGTCCTGGAAAGTGGAGGAGTCACCGTGACTTAGCCTTAACAAATTGGATGCTGTACTACAACTGATCATTCCTGAGGATGTTGAGGATGAAAGTGTTGTTGGCGGAGATTGCAGGTGCTGGGATTTAGTAGAGAGAAGGCATCTAGCTAATGCTGGACTGCTTGTTGTTATTTTTTTAGCAGTAGTTTCTGTTATCAAAAACCTGTCATGAGCTTGCTGCAGATGACATAATAGCGTGGAGGGTCCTAGATGCTTAACGTCCCTACCTCTACTAACTGTGGTCCCACAACAGCTACAAATGGCTTGACAAACGTCAGGGTTTGGGTAAAAAAAATTCCACACAAAAGATGTGGATTTGTTGTTCTATGTCCAGGCATGGCAATGGCCTTCTTATCTTGGCCAAGAGCTGCTTTCACTGGTGCCTGACTTATACAAACAATATCCTCATCCTCAACATCCTCATTAGTGCCAGCGTAAGCTGCACATATATTCCCCTCATCCTCTTGCAATTCCACGGTGGCATCCTCAATTTCTATGTCCTCGGCAACACTGCTCATCCCCACAACTAAAGATGGAACAGAAACTGTGGAGGGCGGCTTCTCTGAAAGGTCATGCTTACACATAGCAATACCACTCATGGACCCACTTAGACTCTCCTCAGGGATTTCTGACATTTGTGTTTCTGAAAACACAGTTTGATCTACTGCCTTATTGGTTTTAAATTTTTTTACACTTCTTCTATAGTCAGATTGAAAAGGTCTTTTATTGTCATGAGGGGCACAAGATGCCTCACTGACAGTTGCAGAACCACCACTCAGAAATAAAGGGCAAAGCCTGAGTCTTTCCTTGCCACTACGTGTGGTGAATCGTATGTTGCCAATTTTCTGTTTTTCTGCACTAGTAGTAGTCTTTAGAGGTTTTTTGTCTTCACCCCTGTGAAATCTAGATTTTTTGATTTCAGGTTCCCTAATTTTTTAAAGCCTCTATGCCCTTGAGCATCAGCTTTAGATGATAGTGATGGACTTCCAGCAGCTGCAGTGCTAGCATTTGCTTGCTGCTTCTGCTCTCCTCTCGGTTCGTTCCTATGATCCATATTAATTTATCACTGTGAACTAGAGTCACGGAACTTGTATACACACAGTGGGCTTTTGCCCAGTAAAGTCACGGAGCTTGTGTACAAACAGTGGGCTTATGCCCTTTCACGGAGCTTGTATACACACAGTGGGCTTATGCCCAGTAAAGTCACGGAGCTTGTGTAATGCCCTGTCATGGAGCTTGTATACACACAGTGGACTAATGCCCTGTCACAGAGCTTGTATACACACAGAGGGCTTATGCCCAGTCATGGATCTTGTATACACACAGTGGGCAGAATTGATGTGAAAATAATCCCTGCATTAGATCCACTGAAGCTTTGCCTTCTTTGAGGTCCGGGATTGGGAACTGTTGGAAGGTATGCGTACAGTAAGTAAAAGTAGGGAAGTGGTCTTGCCAAACACTAAGGGGGATTTATTTATGAAAGCTTGGAGAGAGATAAAATTGTAAGAGACAATGGGCCTGATTCAGAGCGCTCGCTCTGAATCTGGGCATTATTTTTTTTTGGGAGCGGCCTCTTGGCCACTCGCATAGCTGTGGTTGCCCACCCACAGCTATAGCGAGCGGCCATGATGATTTACAGACTGTGGAGTCTATGTACTAATCCTTGGAGAGAGATAAAATGGATAGAGATAAAGTACCAACCAATCAGCTCCTAACTGTTATGTCACAGGCTGTGTTTGAAAAATGACAGTTAGGAGCTGATTGGTTGGTACTTTATCTTCATTTACTTTTTCTCTCTCCAAGGCTTAATGCATTGACCCCCAAGTTTTGAAAAGTGACAGTTAGGAGCTGATTGCTTGGTGCTTTATCTTTCACAATTTCATCTCTCTCCAAGCTTTCATGAATACCCCACTTGAATCATTTATTCACTATCTACTTCACTGACTGAAAAAACAGTGGGAGATCTTCTGTCAGAAATCTGGGTCAAGGGGGGACCGCACCGCACACCCTGCACCCATACCTTTTTTTCATACTTACCTCTCCGATGTCCCACGGAATAGCGCTGCGTTTTGCGCATGAGGAGTAGAAAATCCCCGGGAAAATGGCTGCCGCACCGTTTTTTGGTAGACTCCGGGCACACTCTAGGGCCCGGAGTCTACTGCTGCTGTCAGTTCGCTGCCGGTAGCTGAGGGGAGAGGAGGGGGCCCCGGACAGGGAGTGAACACAGGCCCCCTCCTCTCTTAATATGCCCCTGGTTACCAGACATTCTACATACATGTAAGGTAATGAACTAGGTCCTGATTCTGAGTCTGGGCCGCAATGCGGTCTGAACTCCAGATGCCTGCATTAATCATAAGTCCTCTCTGTAGCCATTTTGATAAAATGTTGTATAGAGGAAAAGAATAGCTCAAGGAAAATCTATTACATATGGCAGTGGGAAATGAGGAGCGTCAGTGATAAAGGAAAAAAATCCACTCAGTGCAGGTAAAAGAGTCCATAATAATATTTGTTCTGCTTCTAACCAATTATAAGTGATTGAGAAAACATTTGTATCTGAAATGAAGCAAAGTTAGTTTGGGGGTGAGAGGAGCTAAGGGAGGGAGAGAGATGACTCCAGAGTGGAAACACAAAAAAATAAAAATGTAAAAGTGATTTGGATAGATTATAGTAATTGTATTATTGAGTTGACAAAAGGGAAATTAAGTTAAAATAGGAAAAGTAACAGTTGTAGTAGTTTATTTGGATCCAAAAGAACAATAAAGAGCAGGTGTAAGCAAGCTGCTATATATGGAGTATAGTAACACTGTGGGCCTGATTCAGAGCTGGACGCTATTTGCGCTCGCTCGTTTAGAAAAAGGGGCCGGCTATTTAAATTGAGCGCTCGCTCTTTGCGGTCTGTTGACGCCTCTATGTCTGAGCGAGCGAACAAAATATGCTTTGTTAATTATGCACACCCTTAAAACGCCCATTTTGACCTTTTGGCACGCCTGCGTTCGGATCACCACTCCCCGTTTTCAAGCACCTTCCCCTGTTACCACCCACAAACGCCTCATTCTGTCACTCAAATTAGCAGGCATTCGCTATTTTGCGAGCACGCAATTTCCGACAGCAATGACTGCTTCGCGCATGCGTATTACAACCCATACGCATGCGCAGTTGTGCGAAAATCGCTCGGAGCGAACGACGGCCGCTTACGAGCGGCTCTGAATCAGGCCCTATATTCCTTTCTCTGCAATCTCTTACATCAGGAGGAGGTGAACACGCACAGGCAATACAGTATGTTAGAAAGGTGTAGGAACATGGGAGATGGTAAGGAAATGTAAAAATGTAAGAGACATAGGGAAGAGGTAAATGGACACAGGGCAGGTGGGGGGCAAATAGTTTTACATCATTTAATATGTTTTATATTATGTCCTATAGTGTCAAAAATAATCGATATTTAGTTTAACATTATCAAAACCCCTAAAGCTTCTGGGGTCTAGGCTGCATAAAAGCCCCTGGCCATTTTGTTCAAATTTCCATACCAGCACTTCTAAGTTCTCATTTCAGCCCCTGCTTACACCTCTACCAGCAACTGGAAATGTGAAGTTACTTGGTCACATTTTACCATATTCTCATTTTGGGAACAACAAAATATCAGGACATATAACTGTGGTAGTATTCTTGCACTCGTTCTCTGAAAACAAAGATGGAAGCTGACCCTCCTATCACTATGCATTCCCAGGGGGGCAGGGGCGAGCATGTTTGATATTTCTTATTTTCCTACAATACTTGGATTATGTTTAACTGTATTTATGTATAATGGGCTTGCAACTGTTAACTTCCTGGGACATTCTTGTGTATATGTAGGCATATATATGTATAGGAAAATCTCATTGTGGTAGGAGTGAACACTCATTTTTCTTATTTTTTGTGTACCTTGAAGGTCAAGCGCAGGATTTTTATGGGGGAGGGGGGTTTCAATTGCAAAAGTATTCACCCCCCCCCCTTTGGCTGTTTCCCTTTTTTGTTACATTACAACCTGTAATTTTTTTTTTTAATCTGAATTTTATGTGATGGATCTGCACAAAATAGTCTAATTTGGTGAAGTGAAAGAGAAAAATATATTTAAAAAAGAAGCTTTGCATATGTAATCACCCCCTTTGCTATGAAGCCCCTCAAAAATTCTGGTGCAACCAATTACCTTCAGAAGTCACATATTTAGTGAAATGTTTACACATACTTACATATATACATACATACACACGTATATAGATATACACACATATATACATATACACACACACATATACACACATATTTACATATATACACACACATACTGTACATATGTCACACATACCTTACACGCACACACATATATACACACATATGTCACATATACATTCCAAACAAACTTACCTTGCAGAAGATCTGATCGGGACAGGACCTAGCAGGATGGCACCATGTAATTAGGCCCCTCCCCCTTATGGCAAAATGCCCTGATTCGCGGCTCAATTTAGACGGGGGCAGGGCCAAATGACTTGTTTGTAATGAAATCGCATCATATTGGCTCCGCGAGAGGGAGGGGGGGTGCTCAAGAATATGGTGCCTGCACTCCAGTCTGTAATGGGGGATTTCTGGGTACTCAGAAACCCACCCTGTGTGTGCTACTGCCCTGTAGATAGCAACTGTGACAATTCGTTGTTATATCTACAACTGTATAAGTGTCTCATTCATACTTTGTTTGACTTACATGTATTGAGCCCTAATGAAAAAGATCTTTTTCTTTTGTATTGTATTGTGACACACGTTGCTTTAATAAAAATATATAAAGAAAAAAAGGAGTGAGGCTATGAAAATGAAGAATCTCACTTTGTCTACATAGGGGTACTTCAAATGATGTTCCATCATAAGGTAGAGGCTTGGTAGGCTAGTTTCAATTCCCCATTACCCCACTAATCCTTTTCTCAATGAAATGCTTCAAATACTGTTTGTACTGTATAAAATTAAACCATGAAGACAAGATTGTTTAATTTTAGCAATAGCTTATTGTACTCTGCCTGTCATTACTTGCAAAGTGTGCCATCCCTTTTCTCTGAGTAATACTTGCTGAGTATGCTCATATACATTTGTGGGTGGAAGAAAATTCAAGGCCATGAGCATGCTCACGCTGCCAGCTGCTGGTGATGATGGCAATCAGTGACGTATTCAAACTTCTGCAGTCATTGAGGCTTTCCCAGATCATTGACTTCCTGTCTGTGTTTTCTGCACCTCAGCTGCTAACCTATTTTTCTGATTCAATATGTATTCACAGTTTTGAATTTTGACTACACTGATTTCTTTGCTCCGGAGACTCTGGCTTTTGTACCTAACTGTATTGTTTGCTGCCTGCACTGACCTCTGGCTTGCCATTGAACATTTCTCCTGTCTCCTACTCGTCGACTTTGCTGCAGCCTCCTGCTTTCTGATAGTGTCATTTATCTGATCATCTGTTCTGGGGATTGCTAACAGTCATTCTCCTTACCTGGCCTTTAGTATTCATAATTGTGATTGGTCTGATTCTCCAGTGGGTGTTGATTATTTGCCAAATTGTGGGACCGATTTGCAAATTAATTCTCTGATGACAAATATATAAAATTCAACTGGGTTTCAGAATTGGCATGATGGATTCTTCTCTATCTCCAATCAGAAAGCAGATTGTTAATGCTAGCTATCCCAAAATTAGAAAACTAAACAAATATGTATTATTATTATTATTATTATTAAGAAAATAATAGATGTTGCAGTTTTGCATTGTGTTATATCTTACTTTACAGGGCTGCGATCGTTGAATAGCTCTTAAGGTGCGTACACACTGGGCGATCAGGAAAGACAGTACGATTACGACATCGTAATCGTAGCATCGTTCCTGGTCCCCTGCAGTCAATCACTTAGGAATTAAATATATCTAAAGTCAATAAAGAAGATAATTACTTTACTTGTATAGATAAGTGTCCCAGAATAAAGAATTCCGAAATTCCAAATTTTTTTAATCATAGTATCCAAACCAAATGTATTTATTTAATGCCACAAGCTACTTATTTCTGGCCAGGCAAGTATCCTATATATTATCTTGCACACCAGTCTGGTTTTACCTCTGAGATTTGTTCTTACAGCCTCCATCGGTTCCACCCGATACCTCCAACATCAGTCTCTTATCAGTTAGGTTCTTCAACTCATCAACATTGGTCCCAACCGATCAAGTTCTTCAATTCATCAACATCGGTCCCAACCGATCAAGTTCATCAATTCATCAACATTGTATTCAAATCAATCAAGTTCTTCAATTCATCAACATCGGTCTCAAACCGATCCAGCACCCAATCCGATTCTGTCCATTCCTTCAGTATTATATATCCAGTCCCATTCCAATTTGCTGTTCAGTCAAGACATTCTATTCCTGTCCTCGCCTTCAGGCCAATCATCCACTGGTGTATTTCTATCTCCTCATATCTATTCTATACATGAGGAAGCCCTGGCTCAAACCACCTAAGTTCCTTCACGTCTCTCAAATCTCCTCTTCAGCCTCTCATGCCTGTTCCAACCTAAACCAACCCTCAGGTGTGACACATAGCTCAATAGAGTCTCATTCAGCTGGTGCAGGTTTCATGTTGAAATCCACTGATATCAGGATTGTATATAATAAGTAGAGATATGCAGTTCTGTTCTCCAGAAATCTGAATTCACCCGAATTTCATGAATCTGGACAGATCTGAGTCGTGTTTCTAATCTCCTGAAAAAATCCAGATAAATTTCAGTTATGGTTCTGATCTTCCAGCGGTTCAGAGTTCTGAATATACAAGATTTTAGCTGTATTTAAAATCTTTTTATAATTAAAAAAAAAAAATCCAGATCAAAAACCAAAATATGTGAGGGTGGTTTTGCAAAGCCAAAACACGAAGATGAATCCAGATCCAAAACCAAAACACGGGGGTCAGCACACATCTCTAGTATTAAGTGGAATTCTATAAATGTAGATACTTGTTAAATATTATAGCTGTTACCTTTGAAAAGCCTGCTAAAAAGGAACAAATATGGAGGGAAAAGCAACTAATTCTCACTTAGTCTTCCAAATTTGCCATGACACAGTAGGTTTGCCGGCTGTCCCCAACAAGGGGCATTACTTGAAGAAGAGATGGAGCAGAACTTGGGCCTGCATGCTGGATAACACAATGTGGAATGTTGCACTGCTCCCTTCCCTCCTATCTTTGGTGACATCCATTTCCACCTAAGATCTGTTTTGGAGCAGTGTTGCATTAAATGTAACATACCACATATGGTTCCATACAGCATGAAAAACGAAGCACTGGGGCTCTATGTAGGTTACTTTGTAATGGGACCCTTACATCAGGGAAATCCAATAACTTGATTCACCGGTTCCGATTTTTGGGCTCGATTCAGACCCGCTCACTAGGCTGCGAACACACGTAGCCTGCCGATGTTTGCAATGTGCACATGCGTATAAGATGCAGTGCGCGTGCGCGAACTAGTCCATGCGATCGGGAAGCTTTTGCACCCTGTACATAGATGCCCCGCTAGAATGAGTGACAGGATGAGCCGTTTGTGGGTGGTAACCGGGGTTGGTCGATGGAAACGGTGGTGTGGTGGTGTGAACGCAGGTATGTCTGTGCGTCTTGCCAGAGATGTGTATGATTAAGACGTAGCATCATAATACACATTGCATGGATGAATTACACACAGCAGCACTCGCAATGATTGCGGTAGGGTATGGTCAGCCACAAGTGCTGCGTATGGGTCCAATGTTACTCGATTTTACCGAATACACTTCCTGGAGATGATGTGTATTAATAAGGGAAAGTGGGCGTCTTATGACAGGCTGGCGGGCATCTAAAAACACACCATGATTGCACGCCAAGACATAGTGGGCGTGCTAATGTCTTGCTGTGCGATGGGTGGATTTGCATACTTTGGCAGCTGACGGTTGCGTGCGAATATATCTAGCAAGCGTGACTGAATCGGGCCCTTTGTTCAGAAACGGTGATTGATGAACCCCATACATTGCAGATTTTTTTTAGAAAATCATCTGCAAACCGTAATATAAAATAGTGGTTGCTCAGATCAACTTAATTGTCTTTCACAGGTGCTTGAAAAGGGAGTGTATTACTATAGACTAGAAAAGACCAGCAATAAGATTTGAATACTACATGATAATAGAAATTCAGAAAACTTTGCCGGGATGCCAGCGTCAGGATTCTGGCTGCCGGGATCCCGATCGCCAGCATCCTGTACCCCACCCGTTTTTATGGGGGCTGCAAATGCAGTCAGAATTACCTAGCTGCGGAATGCGATGCATTCTGAGGTTTGGCCCCCCACAGCTTACACCATCGGAAGATGGAATTGCGCTGCTGTAGTCTATGCATAGTTGCCTACCTTTAATTTCTCCTCCCTGGGAGATGTCCGGGGAGGAGAGGCAAGTGAGTTGTGACGGAGGCGGGGCCTGATGGCTCGTGTCATTAAGCCCCACCTCTTCACCGCATTTGGCGCACATTTACATAGGGGGCGGGGCTAAATTATGCAATTCATTAAGAATTGTGGCATTAAGCCCCGCCCCATACACGGGGACCAGCGATAGCCGTGGAAATTCTCCCCATTCTGCCCACTTCACAATGCGGGAGAACGCCTACCCTTCCGGGGGTGCGGGGAGTTACCCGAAAAATCAGGACCCGCAAAAAAACGGGAGGGTCGGCATGTATGAGGCTAAGGGCTGCACTTTGCAGATATCACCGGGAGAGGGTTCCAACGGTCAGTAGCCTGCGCATGTGCAGGAGTCACAACAGTGGAGTGAAGAGACCGCTAATGCAGTCTCTTCACTCCAAGCACATCCCAGGCACGAGCTCCTTTCGGTGCCGGTACTATTCAATACATTTGGGTTATAATCTCACATACAGCAATGCGATTTTGTCCGTAAATATCACATACAGATCGCATTGTGATTATTGATAAATGGGTCCACAAAGCATTCAATTATTTATTTTATTTATTACCAGTTATTTATATAGCGCACACATATTCTGCAGCTTTTTGCAGAGAATATTTGTCTGTTCACATCAGTCCCTGCCCCAGTGGAGCTTACAATCTATATTCCCTACCACATACACACTAGGTTAAATTTGTTGGGAGCCAATTAACCTACCAGTATATTTTTGGAGTGTGGGAGGAAACTGGAGCACCCGGAGGAAACTCACGCTAGCACAGGGATAATATACAAACTCCACACAGTTAGGGCCATGGTGGGAATCGAACCCACGACCTCAGTGCTGTGAGGCAGTAATGCTAACCATTACACCGTCTGTGCTACCCTATGCATATTATGCATAGTATTAGTTAACAAATCAGTAAATAAAGCACATTTTTAACAGATTTCTTAACTAATAATGTGCATAATTTAATGCTTTCAGAAATTAAAGTTAGCGCTTTAGTGTGTTAAAGTGTTTTATTACATTATAAACAAGATAAATGTTGTTGCTAAAACTAATGAAAAACTATATGCCAGCCACAGCCCTATCTATTATGGACAGAACAGCGCTGTATTCCGGCAAGTCTATTTCCCTGCCTAGCTGAATCTAACATGCCACGCCAGTTAGAAGTCAGCAGCTCCAACCTGCTTACTGGAAGTGCTGCAGCTCGAAGGAGGAAGGTGAGTATAAACACACCAACACAGCATGGGAAATGTTGGTCGCTCGTGCAGTGTCTGCATACACTGCCTGATGACACTGCATGTCGGCTGGACATGCTGGAATATCCAGCATGCCCGACCGACCAATATTTTACCATCTGTCGCCCACACACACAGTACAATTATTGGAGCGATCCGCTGACATCGGACGGATCGCCCCGATAATTGTATAGTTTATGCCCAGCATTTGATGTCACTTGTAGATCGTGAAACTCAGATTTTAATTTAATTTCTTTATTTTAGTTCAATCTTAGAGACCATTTAGCTTTCCATTAGCTCAGGATTTGGTAGAAGAAAGCTAAACAATTCTTATTTGATGCCAAGAAATAATTTATGACCAGCCACATTTTAATATTATTTCCCTAATTGGACTTCTTGTATCAACAAAACCCATAATGTATTAGTTACTTATACTTCAGAGATAGTGGTTCTCTTGATATATTAGAATTCCAGATAAACTTCTCTAAATATTTATTTCTTTGTAATACTTAACTTTCAAAATGCAACTCATATAATGAATGAATGAATATCATATAATGATATTATGGATGGAATTCTGCTCTAGCACAGTTCCTTGTAATTTATAAGGTAATAAATTGCTATTTAAACATTTTACATTTTTACAACATATTAATGTTCTGGATTAGCATATAAACATGACCCTCAACAGCTGCTGCTTTGTTCAGTTTTTATAACAACATGTTATATTAATGACTGGATCCAATACTGAACAGACCGGGAAATATTAGTCTAATTCTGATAATGGAGAAACAATTGCCCCAGGAAAGAAATATAGAGCTTTACCCGGCAGCGGCAGCCCGACAGAGGAGGAAATTCCGATCGTCCTAAAGGTAAGTATAAACTAACCTAATTCTACCCCCTAACCCTAACCCTCCTTTAGGGTGCCTAACCCTAACCTCCCCCCCCTGTGCCTATCTCTAATCCCCCCTGTAAGTGCCTAAACCTAACCCCCCCTTCCCCGCCACCTAAACCTAAGTCCCCCGGGGGGGTGCCTAACCCTAACCTCCCCCCCTGTACCTAACCCTAATTCCCTCTCTAAGTGCCTAAACCTAACCGCCACTTACCCGCCGCCTAAACCTAAGTCCACCGGTGGGGGGTGCCTAACCCTAACCTCCCCCCCGGGGGTGCCCAACCATAAACCCCCATTCCCCTAGCTAACCCTAACCTCCCGGGGGGTGCCTAACCCTAAGTCCCCCCCGGGAGCCCTAAACCTAACCCCCCTTCCATGCGGCTGTACACGCCCGGCGCCTGGCATCCCTGCGAACGGGATGCCGAGCGCCGGTCTCCCGGCATCGGTAAAATGACAGGCGTCTAGATTTAGGCAACTGTCATTTAACCCTCGCCGGGATTAAGCAGTTGGGATGCTGGCGGTCGGCATTGCGTCCGCCGGCTTCCTGAACATATACCGCATGTTACATCTGATCTCAATACAGAAAAAAGAGGTGGATCATTTATTTTCTTCAGGCACGCACAGTAATAACATTATTTTCATTCACATTACATTTTGTGAAACATATTTCCCAGATAAACCAATGAAGGATCTTTAGAAGTAATATCTGCTAGTAATGAGCAATCATAATGAGTATGACAATATATTGCTGTGCCCTATGGGTCGCTGCACAGTAATGCTGGGAATCGATCACAAAGAGAATTCTGTTATGTCCCAACCTTACAGCGTGCACTCAGCTCGCTTATTAAAAGGTCTCTATTAACATTTTCTCTATGTAGATAAATGTCAAGAACAATACATTATTGTTAATAATATAATTTCCCTCTTAGGTTTAATTGCACTAATATTGTTTCATTCACAACAGAGTTCATAAGTGGAGATGTATTATAGCGGCACGCATTATGCCGCTATAGCTCTTCCTGCTTCGCCTCTGTGAAGCAAGAAGCAGTACCGATGAGATGTATTAACATCTCATCTGCAGGAGTGGGGGAGTGAAAACTACCCCCTCCGGCGATCCATGCCTAAGCAAACAGCGCATCAGCCTAGTGCTGATGTGCTGTGTGTCCCTCTTTCCGGCCTGTTCCACTGGGCATGTGCGAGATCTCACGTGCAGCTGGGAGCCTGGCAGCTGCCGCAGCAGAGACAGTACTGTTCCTGCTGTGGTGATAGGGGAACGACAGCTGCAGCTGTCAATATCAATAGCTGTAGCTGTCAAAACGGTCAGTGCTACTTACCGTTCATACATTTCTCAGAACATCGGCGCTGCAATCTTGTATCATTTACCACCCAACCCCACTTTAATACATGGGGAAGAAACGGTATCAGCGCACATAATGTGCGCTGATACCACTTCACCCACATATCATCATAATCATACATCTTCCCCATACTTAATTTCTGTTGTAGAACTGAAAACCACTTCTGCTTCCATACACTCATATGCCCTGAATAGACAAATCTGGTAATTTCATGGGACAAGGGCTTAGCAATCATGTGCTCACTTTTATTTCCACTCATGCCAGAAAATGATACAACCAGCTTTGATTATTTATCTTTTTGGCAGCGAATCTATAAACCCAACTGTCAATGTCAATGTCCAAGGAATGTTATTTTCACCAAGTGCTGTACATACAATGTACTTGTGCAGTAAGTCTATCCCTAATGCCTAACCCCTAAACCTAACCCTTATGAGATGTTGATAGTGACTATATCAATATTCAGTATGCCAGTACTGATTAAATGTTGACATGGTCATAATGTCGGCAATGTACATGTGTGGTAAATCTATCATTATCCTTATCTGTACTCTCCTCATAGTTCCCCCCTTGTCTGTACTCTCCTCATTGTGCCCATCCTTGTCTGTACTCTCCTCATAGTTCCCCCTTTGTATGTACTCTCCTCATTGTACCCATCCTTGTCTGTACCCTGCATAGTTCCATCCTTGCTGTACTCTCCTCATAGTTCCCCCCCTTGTCTGTACTCTCCTTATAGTGCCCATCCTTGTCTGTACTCGCCTCATAGTGCCATCCTTGTCTGTACTCTCCTTATAGTGCCCATCCTTATCTGTACTCTCCTCATAGTTCCCCCTTGTCTGTACTCTCCTTATAGTGCCCATCCTTGTCTGTACTCTCCTTATAGTGCCCATCCTTATCTGTACTCTCCTCATAGTTCCCCCCTTGTCTGTACTCTCCTTATAGTGCCCTTCCTTGTCTGTACTCTCCTCATAGTTCCCCCCTTGTCTGTACTCTCATTATAGTGCCCATCCTTGTCTGTACTATACTCATAGTTCCCCCCTTGTCAGTACTCTCCTCATAGTTCCCCCCCTTGTCTGTACTCTCCTCATAGTTCCATCCTTGTCTGAAACCTGTGTGTATCTTCATTAGCAGAGGAGGTGTGGAATTCCAGGTTTTCACATTTACACAGACACAGCTGGAATAATCACTGGAGCACAGGAAGGGTTTGAAACTCCCACACACCTGATGCTCCTTGCTCCTGATGCCAGACAAACTGGCCAGGCGATAGGCTGGGGGTGGTGATTAGCATTACGGTGCCAGGACCTGGAGGGTCCACAGACATTAGCAAAAGGAGTGCTGAGACATTTACTCTTATGGTGTTTGCTTATTTTCTGTTATGTGCCTGTGTGTATACATGCCTACGCTCACATATACTAAGGTCAGTGTCCGCTACCATTAAAAGACACTGCTTTACCTAGTACCTGTCTGTTTGGAGTCCTCATTCCTGTGTTTAATTACATATATATATATATATATATATATATATATGTTCTGTATGTGAGCTACACATTCAGTGGTTGTGTGTAAGCTCTGTCAAGGCTCCCTGCTATATATAGGAATACCTCATATTTATGTTTTTGTGTCTGGCTCTTTACATTTAGAGCCAAGATTGAATCAAGCTTATTTTTTCTCTTTTTTATGGACTTCTGGTAAATTTTTAATGGACGTTTGGGGCGGGATGTAATAGAGATCAAGTCTGCCGGAGGTGCGGGGTGCAGACTGATTTTGATCGTTTTCTTAAAGTTGCAGACATTTACAAGGCAAAGACGAACTGGCTTTGCCTTGTAAATGACTGCAACTTTAAAAAATTATCGAGCAATACTGCTTACAGCGTCAACTTAAATTAAAGGAACATTTTGCAAAGTGCCCTCAAATCCTGACTCCCCTTGTTGAAATTCCACCCGCATTGGCTAAAGTGCTACCCCGCTCTAGTGTTGAGCCGGTGTCTAGCAATGCATCCATCCGCACCTTCATTAGTATGCTTGAGCATGAGGTACATACCACCACAGTGAAAATGCCTCACACAAGGTATAATTTAAGTAGGGATGAACGTGCAGCACTCCAGAAATTATTACGCAATAATAATCTTATATTCAGACCTGCCGACAAGCGGGATGCACTGGTGATCCAGGACCTTGATAAATATACACAGGAAATCGAGAGGCAACTTGATGATAAATTGACCTGTCGCCTACTGGATATGGATTCTACCACCCTCTTTAAAAAGGACTTGCAAATGATGCTTACTCAAGCAGTTGACCACAATATCATCTCCAAAAAACTAATGGATGCCCTAATACCAGTACATCTGGTGGTAACAAAGCTATATACTATGCCGAAGATCCACAAGTAAATGGATAATCCACCAGGATGCCCTATAATCGCAGCTAATAACTCTGTTTCAACCACTATCCATCTATCTAGATAGCTTATTACAACCTTGCACACAGAAATTGACGCATCCCAATTTCTTATTGGATACAACAATACTATTAAGAAAACTTCAACAGCTTCCTGTATTCAAGAATGATATATGGCTGTGCAGTATCAACATCAATAGCCTCTATATCATAATTCTCAATGAGTTGGGTCTTGAAGCTGTTAAGCGCTATATTTCTGATCATGTATTGTATGAGGGACCTAATGTTTCCATTGTATTCGAATTGCTTCAGATGATTCTAACAAGAATTTTTTTCTTTTTCAATGGCAAATTTTACTTACAGTGTGTTGGCGTTGCGATGGGGTCCAATGTGGCCCCATCGTAAGCCAACATATTTATGTTTGAAGTGGAAGAGGAGATATTCTTAAGTGACAGCACTGTGGCCAATAACATAGTCTTTTACACCAGGTATATAGACAACCTAATTATTCTATGGTAAGGCCCTAAAGAAGCTTTAATTGAATCTATGAATAAACATAACAGCAAAGACCATCCAGTCAAATTCACATACAACATCAGTGACCAGTGTATCCACTATTTAGATGTTCAATTATCTATTTGTAACGGTAGGATTGAAACGGCGCTATATACAAAAGAGACAGATAGAAACAATTTATTACATATGCAAAGTTTCCACCCTAAAACACTAAAAAGAGGACTTCCTTACTCTCAGCTATTGTGCATTAAAAACATTTCTTTGTAGGGGCTATCCTATAGATCTACTGTTACAGGCTAAACAGAAGGTGAATAATCTGGATAGAAACATCCTCCTCATGACTAAAAGTAAAAAAATTTCCAAACCCCTTTTACCATGGGTATCTCAATATAACCCAGTTAGTGGGGAAATTAACAACATTTTAAAGAACTGTGGCCGATAATACAAAGTGATAATGACCTTAAACTTAGTGACACTAGATTAATGCCATGTTATAGGCGCAATAGAAATCTGACAGACATTTTCGTTAAAACTATTATCACCACCCATATACTGCAAAGGCATAATTTCATACCCACTAAAATGGGATGCTTTAGGTGTTCCTGCACTACATGTCGCTACCTCATTCCAGGCGATACATTTTACCACCCACATAGTGGTAGGGCTTATTCTATTCGTTTTAGACTCACATGCAACAGCAAGTTTGTAGTCTATCAAATATTGTGTCCATGTGGACTGTCGTATATTGGCAAGACAGAACGTACTTTTAAAGAACGTATGACATCACATCGTTCTGCCATCAGAACTGCTATTTCCACTGGGAATAGTGAACAACCATTGGCTCGTCACTTCTTTAGTGCATTCTCTAGCATCGCTTAAATACAGAGTGATAGACCACGTCCCTCCATTAACGCAAAGGGGGAGATTGTGCACTTAAATTATTGCAGACCGAGGCCTGTTGGATTTATAGATTAGAAACCCTTGTTCCCAGGGGCCTCAATGATCACTTGAGTTTAAGTCATTTTATCTAGGTCTCCAGTATATATTTTAGTGCTACAGATTTGGGAGTCTATAGCAGTAGTGCTAGAGATTATGTTAGGAATATGATCCAGTAGTGTCTTGATCATCTTTCTAAATACGTACCTGCAACTGTCATAATAGAAGCATCCATATTTTCCTGTTTGGAGTTGATCATTACTGTACTGATTTATATGTGGCTGTAGATAATATGTAGCACCACTTTATTTGTATAATATTGTTATTGTAGCGTGATGAGTTGCTATGGTGATGGGCACAGGTGTTTCACTCACTGCATAGAGTGACGTCACTCAGTAGCGCCGCCGACCAGGTGGATGTCCTGCTTCCGGAGATTGGCGTACACATGGTGAGATTTTTCTCATAAAAGGTAATGCTGTTTCTTTTACTTGTTTATTCTGATGAAAGTGCTACATACATTAAAGGCACTGAAACGTTAATTGTCACCACCATGTGGACTGCGTGATCATTTCAATAGGACCAGGAGTGCTGCACCATCGTAGGATATTTATATAATATATATATATATATATATATATATATATATATAGGATACCAAAATTAAGGCGTCACTCAGAGTCTTCTATTTCCAAAATATTTTGGTGAGATATAGACATATCAACGTTTCGGGGTCCGCAGCCCCGTCGTCACGATACAAATACAAAAAAAATTTTAAGTGAAAAAACTCTTAAATAGACTTACCAGTCTTGATGTGCTGCGTCTGCCACAACAACACCACCGAGCACTTCCGGCATGTGCCTCCATGCTCTCAGCTTCCTGAACGCATCGGAAGTGACACCTTCTGGACCCGGCTGGTTGCCATGGCAGCACTATACAAAAATGAATGACAACTTAAACAACATGGTGATTTGCGATATCATATACCGTATAAAAAATGCTTATTATGATATCATATATATCCATAAATATGTGCTATTAAGGAATGTCCTAAAACGGACATGTCATATTGTGAACAATCTATATAATCTTAAACATGAATATGAAAATAAATATACCAATCAAAAACTATAAAAATAAATATAGAAATGTAAAATGCTGTAGACATATTATTTATGCACTATGGGCCTGATTCAGACCCACTCGCGAGCGCATAGCTCTCGCAAGTGGGTCGATGGCCGGGCAGTGCGCACGCATGAGCCCCGGAGTGAGTGAGAAATTCACTCGTTCTGGGGCTCGCTACAAACGGGGCGGCTGTCGATGTTGATTGACAGCTCGCCCCGTTTTGTAGACGGGTCGGGGGGGTGGCTTGCCAAACGGAGGTGTTCCCGAAGGAACACCTGCCGTTTGGGGGCAGCCCTACTGACATCTTGAGTGATGTCAGTAGCAGGGGCTGGCTGGCAACTTTTAGCCTGGGGGGCAAATGCATGCAGGCGGCCCTGGCAGAGGAGTAGCGTGTAGCCAGGGTGCCCGAAGAACGTGCGTGCTATGGTGCCCCCCCCTCAAATGTTTCAGGGAGGAGGCGGGTCCATATGGGATTAATGTAAGGTAAAAATAAAGATTAGGGGCAGCCCCCTGTCGTAGTGCCCATATGCAGTGCCCCCGTGTGCCACAGGAGAGAACACCCTTATGCAGGCCTCCAGTAGTGCCCCCAATAGTGATCCCCCCTATGCAGTGCCCCTTGTGCCCCCAGTAGTAAGCCCCTTATATAGTGCCCCCAGTAGTGGTCCTCCCTGTGCAGTGCCCCTTGTGCCCCCAGTAGTAAGCCCCTTATATAGTGCCCCCAATAGTGGTACCTCCTATGCAGTGCCCCTTATATAGTGCCCCCAGTAGCAGTCCACCCCCCATGGAGTGCCACCAATAGTGGTAACCCTTATGCAATGCCCCTTAAATAGTGGCCCCAGTTGTAGTCTCCCCCCTATGCAGTACCCCCAGTATTGCCCTTTATATAGAGCCCCCAGCAGTGGTCCCTCGATGCAGTGCCCCCAGTGGTAGTCCCCTCCCCCTATGTAGTGCCCCTAGTAGTAGTCCCCTCCCCCCTATGCAGTGCCCCTAGTAGTAGTCCCCTCCCCTTGTAGTGCCCCTAGTAGAAGTCCCACCCTTGTAGTGCCCCCAGTAGTAGTAGTGCCCCCAGTAGTAGCCCCCCTTGTAGTGCCCCCAGTAGTAGTAGTCCCCCCTTGTAGTGCCCCCAGTAGTAGTAGTCCCCCCTTGTAGTGCCCCCAGTAGTAGTAGTCCCCCCCTTTGTAGTGCTCCCAGTAGTAGTAGTCCCCCCCTTTGTAGTGCCCCCAGTAGTAGTAGTCCCCCCTTTGTAGTGCCCCCAGTAGTAGCCCCCCTTGTAGTGCCCCCAGTAGTAATAGTCCCCCCTTGTAGTTCCCCCAGTAGTAGAAGTCCCCCCCTTGTAGTGCCCCCATTAGTAGTAGTCCACCCCCTTGTAGTGCCCCCAGTAGTAATCCACCCCCCTGGTAGTGCCCCCAGTAGTAATCCCCCCTGGTAGTGCCCCCATAGTAATCCCCCCCTGGTAGTGCCCCCAGTAGTCGTCCCACCCAGTAAAGAGAGACTTAATAAAAAAAAAATTAAAAATCATACCCGAAACTCCCGCTCCTGGTCCTGCCGCTAACAGCTCCTCCGGCCGCTTTGCATGGGAGAGACGTCATTACTCATGACGTCTCTCCCATTACCCACTGCGGGAGCCGGAAGATGGCACCCGCAGTGGGAGCAGCAGCAGCGATGAGAATGAGAGTCTGACAGACTCTCAGTGGCTGCTGATTACAGCAAACACACAGCTGCCGGCTCCGGCGGCTGTGTGTTTGTGCTGTGTAGTGCTGACCGAACTCCGTCCGGTCAGCGTTTCACACGCGGTGCAGTCTGTGTCACAGTGACACAGACTGCCCGTGGCCCGTATGACGCTGCGGCCCGGGGGGGCACATGGCACCCTGCCCCCCGGCCCAGCCCACCACTGGTCAGTAGTGAGCTTCCGGCTCTATTAGAGCCGGAAGCTCACCAGGGCTTGCGGAAGACGAGACCCTGCCACAAGGGTCTCGTCGCAAGCCCGATGGTCGCAACCATCGCGACCATCACCTGGCCACTCGCAAAAGCTGTGGGTGGTCACCCACAGTTTGGCGAGCGGCCAGAAGGCCGGACAAAAACAAAAGGCCTTCAGACCTGCCAGCTGCCTCCGGCAGCGAGCGGGTCTGAATCAGGGCGTATGTGTACTAAACTAATTACTAAATACAAACAATATATATAATATAATCCTAAGTGCACTATAAAAGTATCCATAAAATATATAATAAATATCCATAAAATCTGCAATCTCATCTTCAAATATAATAAATAATGGGATGCTCCCCCTGAGACCAGTCCTGGTCCAGATAAATACAGTCAATCATAAAAAGGGGCACTCACCAGAGCATCAATAGGCAAAATTAGGCTTTAATGCTTACATATCCATTCCAAAAAAATGTAAACGTTTCGGTCAAACATGACCTTTCTCAAGACCAACATCAGTTCATCTGTTCAGCAACAGCATAGAAATCAATGGAACAGCATCAGAGCCGGGTTTAGACCTCATGGGGCCCTAGGCAAGATACCAGTTTTGGGGCCCTCCTCCCTCAAACAATCCATAGCACTATATTTTAATTTCTGACTATGCCCATGTACAGCACCCTGAAGTAAAGGTCCGCTCCGGCCTTAAAACGTCGGCTATGTATGTATGTGTGTATGTATGTATGTATGTATGGGTTGGGTACAGGATGCCGGTGCTCAGAATCCCGACGCCGGCATCCCAACAAGTTTAGGATACCGATAACAGCCGGTAAGTATCCTAACCCTACCCCTAAACCTAACCCTCCCTCCCCGCAGCCTAAACCTAATCTTCCCCCTCGCAGCCTAACCATAACCCCTCTCTGCACAGAGCCCCCCTCCCCTCACAGCACAAACCCCCTCTTTCCTCACATCACTGAACCCTCTCAGCACAGACCCCTCTCCTCTCCCCTCTCAGCACAAACCCCCTACTTCTTCACATTACTGACCCCTCTCAGCACAGTACCCCCTCCCCTCACAGCACAAACCGCCTCTTTCCTCACATCACTGATCCCTTTTCCCCTCTCAGTACAGATTTCTTCTTTTCTCATATTGCTGACCCCTCTCAGCACAGACCCCGCCTCCTCTCACATCATTGACCCCTCTCAGCACAGATACCATCTTTCCTCACATCATTGACCCCTCTCTTCTCTCAGCACAGACCCACCCTCCCCTCACAACACAGAACCCCTCTTTCTTCACATCACTGACCCCTCTCTCCTCTCAGCACAGATCACCCTCCTCCCCTCACAGCACAGGCCCCTCTTAACTCACATCACCGACCTCTCTCAGCACAAACCCCCTCAGTCCCTAAATCACTGACCCCTCTCAGCACAAAACCCCCCTCCTCTCACATCACAGACCCCTCTTAGCACAGACCCTCTATTTCCTCCCATCACTGACCCCTCTCAGCACAGTACCACCTCCGCTCACAACACAGACCCCCTTTTTCCTAACATCACTGACCCCTCTGCACTCACAGCACAAACCCCCTTTCCCTACATCACTGACCGCTCTCAGCACAGACCCTTTCTCCGTTCACATCACTGACCCCTCTCAGCACAGATACCCTCTTTCCTCACAGCACTTACCCCCCTCCCCTCCCAGCACAGACCTCCCATCCCCTCACAGCGCAAACCGCCTCTTTCCTCACATTACTGACCCCTCTCCCCTCTCAGTACAGACCACCTCTTTCCTCACATTGCTGACCCACCTCTCCTCTCAGCACAGACCCCCCTTCTCTTACAGCACAGAACCCCTCTTTCATCACATCACTGACCCCTCTCTCCTCTCAGTACAGATCCCCCCTCACAGCACAGAACCTCTCTTTCCTTACATCACTGACCCCTCTCAGTACAGATCCCCCTCACAACACAGAACCTCTCTTTCCTTACATCACTAACCCCTCTCTCCTCTCAGCACAGATCCCCCTCACAGCACAGAACCTCTCTTTCCTTACATCACTGACCCCTCTCAGCACAGACCCCTCCCTCCCCTCTCAGCTCAGACCATCCCCCTCCCCTCACAGCATAAACTCCCTCTTTTCTCAACTCACTGACACCTCTCCCCTCTCAGTACAGACCCCCTTTTCACACATCACTTACCTCTCTCCCCTCGGCACAGACCACTCCCACCCATCACAAAACATACCCCCTCTTTGCTCACATTACTGACCCCTCTCCCCTGTCAGCACAGCCCCCTCACAGCTCAGACCGCTCTCCCCTTCCCTCACCTCTCACAGCATAGCACAGTATATTTCTCCCCTCCCCGCTACCTCCAGCAAACTTACCTGCTGGCCAGGTCCGCAGACATTATTTGCACCGCAGACCTGTCCTGCATGGATCCTCGAGCTCTGCCTCCCAGTAAGCAAAATTGCGATGTGACTTGATGACGTCACCTCGCCCACAAGGAGAATTGCCCCTGAATTGGGATGGGGCAGCGTTATATGTGGTTATTAACCGGGTCTCTCATATAGGACAGTGGTATTGCTCCGTTCACGGCTCCTCCAATTTGTCATTAAAGACTATAAAATATAAACATTTTAATGTTTTTAGATATGGTTTTCTATGTTTTTATGTTTGTATGATTATTATGCCCAATTTGTAAGCGCTCACGTTTTGCAAATAAAGTTGAGTGTATTGTCTCGGACGCAGGGTTATGACGTCAGTACTTAGTCGAATAACATTATATGCTTATAGTACACTTTAGTGACCTGATGATCAGTCTTTGCCCAGAGGGCCTTTGCATTGGTGGGGTTCTACGTATGTTAAGATTCAGCGTCATAGTAAGCTGATCTTCTCCTTACCGCAGGCGCACTTCCAGTTTCGGAGTATGCGTTCCACCAGGTGGGACGCACTTATTTATTTATTTTATTTATTAACAGTTTCTTATATAGCACTTCACTTCCGGTCCGGACACATGCCACAGCTTGACACGCGGGATTGATGGCTACTTAGAGGGGCTCAAGTAAGGTGGCTTGTGATGCTGTACAGGGCCGGATTTACTGCTAGGCAACCTAGGCAGACGCCTAGAGCCCAGCGGGTCCCCTGGCCGGGTCCCCCGGAATCTGGCCCTGGAGAGAACCTTCATTTTGAGCTGCTGTTGCTGGCACCAAACAGCGAGAGAACACAGCAGCAGCCAACAGCACATCCAGAGCCCTGCACTACTAGGTGGGGGGGTGGGGTTGGGCGTAATTTCAGGACAGGACCGGCCCTAGGCAGGGTATGCGGCTGGCTGAGAACACCACTATGTCACTCTACACAGTAAAGACAATATGGCCCCTGTACATGTTCGGTAGTGAGCTCAGTGGCCAGTTTGGACAGGGCATGAAACCTCCCTGGAGGGACAGGAAAACTGGAGTCTGCACAGTAGCACACTCCTCTTTCAACAGTGTGAAGATTTGATCTGGAAATATTTGGCCATGAAAACGTGACTGATTTTTGTCTGACCAGCTACAAAGTGCTGCTAATTCTGTTCTGACCGCAATGCAATTATTTGTCTATGAAGTTGCTACCACAACAGCAAAGTTTTCAAATATTGTACATACAGTATATTTATGTTTGGAAAGCATAGTATACAGTTTCTAAATGGAGAGCTCAATATTTATTCTACATGGATATACCAAAAGCAAAGTGCCCTGGGACATTGTATATATATATATGTACGTACAATGGATAAGTAGATTGGTCCACTTTATAGCACATCAGTTCTTCAGTAACCCTATAATACTGGAAAATGCTACCAATTGTTTATCTGAAACATCATGTCAAGAATCCTACTATGAAAAAGTCAGTTATAGCTGTCAGTTCATTCACACAAACATTTCTCATTGCAACAGTCAAGATTAGGTTTAACTCATACTATTTGCATTCAGTATTGGTACCGGCCCCAGGAGCTCATTCAGACCCGTTCGCTAATTGCAGCCGCTCGCTCTCAGCGTATTTAAATTTGGCAAAGTGACGTCAAGACAGCCGCTCGTTCTGTAAGGCATAAGCACGCCCACTATGTCTTGGCGAGCAATCATTTTGTAAATGTAGATGCCCATTAGCGAGTATTTAGACGCCCACTAGCACATGTCATCTCCAGGAAGTGTGTTAAAACATTGGTACATCGAGGACCATCGGAAGCGATCGCAGCGCTTGTGGTTGACTCTACCCTCCCGCAAGCACATCGAGCAGTTCAGGATAAAAAACAAACCAAGTGACGGGTTCAATGACGCAACTTTGCTAATTATGCACACCCATTAAGCTCCGTTCTGACGGCCCGACTTGCCTGCGTTCAAACATCCACTCCCCCGTTCACAAGCACCTTCCCGTTAGCACGCGCAAACGGCACATTCTGTCACTCAAAGTAGCAGGCAGTCTGTGTGTACTATGAGCGCACGATTCCCCATCGCTGAGACTGGCACTGCATAAGGGGCACTAACACTACTGGGGGCACTGCATAAGGGGCACCACTACTGGGGCACTGCATAAGGGGCACCACTACTGGGGGCACTGCATAAGGGGCACTAATATTGGGGGAACTGAGTAAGGGGCAATGTCACTGTGGGCACTGCATAAGGGGCACTACCACTACTAGGGGCACTGCATAAGGGGAACCATTAATGGGGGCACTGCATAAGGGGCACCACTATTGGGGTACTGAATAAGGGCCACTATGTGTGCCCTGCATAAGGGGCACTACCCCTGTGGGCACTGCATAAGGGGCACTACCACTACTGGGGGAACTGCATAAGGGGCACCACTACTGGGGCACTGCATAAGGGACACCACTACTGGGGGCACTGTATCGGGGCACCACTACAATGGGCATTGCATAAGGGGCACTATTGCTGTGGGTATTATGTGTAAGGGGCACTACTGCTGTGTGTCATACATAAATAAGGGACACTACTATGTGGTATAATGTAAATCAGGGGTGAATTAAGATTGTGCTACTGTGTGGTGTAATTTGACCACGCCCCTTTTTTTGTGGCATGCGCTGTCCCTTTTTAATAAAGAGCACCGAGTGGGGGGTCAGTTCCACCATTTCTCTAGGACCACTTTAAGCACTGGTGGTGTGTAATGGAGGTCAGTCCACACAATGAATTGGTTTATTAACCAGGCAGAATCAGTTGCAGGCTAACACAGGGTTAATGCAGTAGGTAAACGATGTAGCAGGTACTACAAATACAGCCAGGAGAATGTGGGGGTTAATGCAGGTGGTGTGCGGCATAGGACAGCGCACACCTGCACACATACACACAGTGCTGGCAGTGGAGTATGGTGGTATAGTGTACTTGCAGCCTCTCTTACAGGGCCAAATGTAATAGGGTGAGAGTTTAGAAAAGTGAGAGTTTCTGACACTTTTTAAACTTTGCAAATGTAATAGAGTCCAAAAACAAAGTAACAGAGCGAACTTGCATGTTTTTTTAGACTTAAAAAACTCTCACGATTTAAAATCTCATTCAGATGTTTAAAGCTCAACCAATGTGAGCGTTTACTGCTAAACTCTCACATTTTCTAAACTCTCACCCTATTACATTTGGCCCACAGTCTCTCTTCAGGAGACACTCAGGGGCACGTCCGTCTTCAACTGAGGATGGAGCTGAAAGATGTGTGGACACAGCGCACATGCACGTCGTGCTGTGACGCGACTCTTGCAGTATGGGGTCCCGGTGGCTTAGAGGAGACAGCGCATAGCGCTCTCCTCCAACAATTTACACTCTCACTTTTGCTGTATAATTATTAATATACTGTATCCATAATCTGCTATATATTATTCACTATTAATATATAATATTCACTGTCACTTTAATGCTACTCTCATTTATTCCACAAGATGCACCATCTCAAAGTTATTCACCAGCACTTACCCACCCTCTTATGTACTACATCCCACCACCTCTTAGCCATAGCCTTAACCCTTACCAGAAGCTTTTTCCAAAGTCCACTATTTCTCTTCATTTCTATTCTTCTCATTTCTATTCACTTAGTTACTACACATTCCGTGCCAGCCATTTACCAGTATATACGTGCTCACTATTTATGTCTTCTAATCAAAGACATACAAGTTATACAGTTTCCACAGTTTTTATGTGCTCACAAAACTCCTAGTCATCTACATTTTACAGTAGGGCTGTATTCAATATATAGTACATCTGCTGCAAACATAATAAACCCAAGTGCCAAATAAGCATACAGATGACAATGCCCATCTTGCCATTAGGTAATGGCTTTCAGTGTGAGATATTAAAATCTGTGCTTTAGTATGTTATCGCTGTCAAGTACACAAAATGTGACAGTTTTTCATGCTGAAGAAAAATCTGTTGTGTTTCGCTTCCAGTTCAGAGACAGCTCTAGACTATGAATTAATTTCTGTTGCTACCATCACCATCAGTCAAACTGACAAGCAGAAAGATGAAAAGTTCTGCCCGGAGTCTTCTTTATCAATCTTACCCACAAGTGGAAACTGCAGAACCTAGCAAGCAGTGTCTCAGCAGAATGACATCTGCAAATTGTAAATCACAACAGAAAATACTCCATGGGCATATGATATAAATCTCTTCTTTATAACACGGGAAGATATGAAGAGTTTCTTGAAGCTGAGCCTTTCAACAGAATTGGTCCCAATAAAAGAAAACCCTTACAGATGGCACAGCCATTGTTGCATTAAATTCATTGGACTCGCTAAGAGGCACCATTTAGGCAGATTGTTATCTCAGTTCTCCCTTTGAAGTAAATGTGGATTAGCTATGACATCATTCTGCACCACAGAAATTTCATCCGTACATTAAAACTGTGCTATAAGAGAAATGCACATTCACCCTGAGTATTCTAGAGGGCAGGAATAATATACTCTATGCTCACCATGGCTGATTCATACAGTGAAGTACAGTAACCTACATTCACCCTAATTATTAACTACACCAGAGGCTTGCCTACCCTCCTTCAGCATTGAGTAGCGGGGGCAGGGCCAAAATGATGCGATCATGTGGCCCCACCCCCCATTCTACCCACATATGACAGCAAGCTGTCCGGCCACACCCCCTTGTGTCGGCCACGTCCCCCTGCCAGGCACATGGCACAAGAAGTCACTACTCCCCCCAGCTTCCTCTCCCAGGGATATTAAACGAGCAAGTTCTCATAGAAACACATTAGTATCATTGCAATTAAGACATTAATGTTCCCCAAGCAGTATTTAGGAGAAAAACTGGAAAGCTCAGAAAGATAGATGGGTGAAAGTCCATTAGTGACACAATTAGGACTTGGATGTCCTTTCACAAACTTCAGTCTCTCGGGCATACATAGGTGCTGGTTCTAAGTCACTCTGTACACGGACACGAATGGCGGGTATTTGCATACAGTGTACACGCAGATGTGAATTTACATATTATTGCATATGTCCGTCCTATTTTGAGGGTAGAAACTGAGTGGTAGCAAAGAGATCGCAACACAGCCACCCTGACTTGTAGGAGTACCATGGGAGAGTTGTGGGCATGTAGTAAAAGCTCCATGTGAGTCGTGCATATGGGGAATGGAAAGCTGTTTATGATGGATATCTTGCCTAGCATGAGGCTGGTGCAAGTGCAGATACTAATGATGACATTGTGGCGGAAATCATAAAATCAATGGTTGGCACGGGTTTCCATTTGCGCATGCTCAAACCCTCCTGTAGTTGAATGGAAACTCCCATTAGCATGAAGTAGTAAATCAGACTTCCGCAGATGCCCGCAACTACTGTCAATTTGTAGCATGTGATTCAGCGAATCAGCCCCATAGTCCATTAAACAGTCCCTGGCAGGCAAGTGTATACATGAAGATTATAAAAAGCAACATACATATCATATTGTTGTAGGCAATGGTGAAGAATGAGGCAGTGGAAACAGACAAATTATGTGAATGATACCAATTGTATATATACTTACTTTTTTTAAATGTACCCACTTTAACTACATTCTAACATATATTTAAGCTTCTATAAATGTTATCCAGCATTTCCTTTTAGAGCAGAGTGGAAATTCTGTAGTCTACAAAAATGGTAAAACCACCTGAAATAGTAGATTTACTAAACGGTTGAAATTTCGCACTTCACCTTCAAGACTTAAATAACTCTAAATAATTTATCTGAATAAATAAAAACCCAGACAACAGGAGTTAGGGTTACATTTTGGTCATATTTATTTGACATAAAATAATTCAAATTGGTTTATGTAATTTGTGTTAGTACTGTGGCAGACAAAAGAACGGACAACAACTGAACAAACACATGCGTACAAAATCTACTCATTAGCTGCTGCGCCCACTGCCGGAGCCGGGCTTCCGGATGTCTCTCAAATCATGCAGAGCAGAGCGGACCAGCCGGGAAGACGCCGGACGGAAGAGCATGCCAGAGCGGGGATTAAGGTAAGCGGAGGGTTTCATTTTTTTTCATGTGTATGTGTGTGTGTGAGTCTGGCGGGGGGGGATGGACTACTGCTGGGGTACTACTAGTGGCACTGATGAGGGTACTACTAGAGGCACTGTGGGGGTACTACTAAGGGCACTGTTGGGGCACTAATGGGGGTACTACTAGGGGCACTGATGGGGGCACTAATGGGGGTACTACTAGGGGCACTGATGGGGGTACTACTAGGGGCACTGTTGGGGCACTGCTGGGGGTACTACTAGGGGCACTGCTGGGGGTACTACTAGGAGCACTGCTGGGGGGACTACTAGGGGCACTGCATAGAGGGGGATTACTACTAGGGGTACTGTTGGGGGGGGATGCTACTTGGGGCATTGCTAGGGCAGGCTGCTACTAGGGGCACTGCTGCTGTAGGCACTGCACTGGGGGGGACCACTACTGGGGTCATGCATAGGGAGGGCTGCTACTGGGGGTATTACTACTGGGGCACTGCTGGGGGGGAGACTACTACTGGGAGCACTGCATCAGGGGGACCACTACTGGGGGCACCGCATAGGGAGGGTTACTACTGGGGTCACTATATAAGGGGCACTGCATGGGTGGGGGACTACTACTGGGGGCACTGTATAAGGGGCACTACTGAGGGCACTGTATAATTGGCACTATATTGGGGACACTGCATGGGGGGACCACTACTGGGTGCACTGCATAGGGGGGACCACTACTGGGGGCACTGCATAGGGGGACACTAGTGGAGCCACTGTATAAGGGCTTGTGTAGCTATCAAAGGTGGGGGCAGGGGGGGCGTAAGGCTGAAGAAATGCCTAGGGTGCCAAGAAACCTTGCACTAGCCCTGCCTAAACCTTACCCTCCCGGGGGGTGCCTAACCCTAACCTCACCCCCTAGTGCCTATCCCTAACACTCCCTTCCCCTAGCCTAACCCTAACCTTCCTGGGGGGGGTGCCTAGCTCTGTCCACTCGGGGGTTCCTAAACCTATCCCCCCCATCCCCGGGTTAAGTGTTCTACTTACCCATCAAAGGACGTTCAGGATGGCAGGGGCCAGTCTTCCGGCGTCAGGTATAAGATAGGCTTCAGCATTTCGATGCCTATCTTAAGTCCCTTGTCAGGCAGGATGAGTCGGGATTTAGACCTGGCGGCATCGCATTCGCCGTTCTATTAACTACATCCCATGAGGAGAGTGCACCCAGCTAATTACAAAAAAACAATCAATCAACTAACCTGCAGTTCATTCCACCATACAAACAAAGAACAATAACAAAAATACATTACTAGGCTTAGTACATAGACCCCAAAGTGTTAGGGGTTTAGGTAAAGGGAGTTTACTAACCCTGCAGCTCGGCTCGCCCCAGTGTAGTAACCCAGACAGTGTACTTTTTATAGCATATTTCTCTACCTCCGAGTGTCGGGATATCATACCGATCCCTCTGAGAGAGGGCAGGCACTGGGAAACAGAATATGAATAGAGACCACAATCATTATCTGAGGGACAGAATCTGAGAAGAGTATAGACCAGGCACTCTCGTCTGCAGTCATAGTCACAACTCCACAGTTTGCATTAATACAGCATCTCATCAACTGGGTAAAATTGTGATCTAAAAAATGTGTACACAGCGTCTGTGCTAAAATATACAAAAGTCGCAGGAGGCGTCTTAAATGAAAAGATGCCCACTGCCAGCTTCTCTGATCTGCAATATTACGCTGGTGGGGCCAGTGAAGCTGCATCCAAGGACGCAGCCACTGAAACGAGTCAGTTACCCCCATTTTCTGGAACACTCCCTGCGGATACCCCCAAACCCCAGTACCATTTGAATCATGCTGTGGCCTAGGAGCTATGTGACCGACATTGCAGAAACATATCTGTACATGAGCAGTGCGGTTCCTGCACATGCGCTAATCTGCAAGCATCAAAGAGTTACGTAAAAATTAAACTTACATATATCTCTTCATTAGGCCCTAGATGCTATTCTGTTGCAAAAAAACAAAAACAGATTGCTCAACTGAAAATGTCAATGTTGTAAATGTTGTACTTGTACATTGTAGGATCCCATGTACAGGGCTGGAGAGACACCACCGTCGCCTTCTCCATTTGCCGGGTGCCCGCTGAGATTTTGTTACCAGTGGCTCTCTCCCTGTGTTAGGATCTGATTTGTTGTGGACCCAGGGTAGCAACAGGAGCAGACACCTGAACAGACAAACTGAAAAGTGGGTTTTTGATGAGTGAACTTGAAGACATGTACACTGATAATATAAAGTCCTGAATAGAGACGGGGAGGTGATGACTAGAAACTGAAGTGAAGTAAGAGTGGGTAATGTCCAGGTAGTGATAGAAATAATAAAAAGTCTTTGTAATCCAAATGGTTACTGCCGAGGCTGCAGACAGAATATCAGGTTACAAATTGATACAGGTGAGATGAAATCCAGAGAGGTTATGGGATAGTTGAATAGTAGGAGCAGCTGTTTAACTGATGAATAGTACAGAGATGGCTCTGAGAAACTGAATTAGCTGCAGAGAGCTAGGTAAGTGGAGGCAGTGTAGGGACATGGTAACTGCACACTCAGGTCTTTAGGAAAGGAGAGGGTTAATAGAAGGTGCAGGGTGGTTCCAGCAGGAGACTAGGAACAGGCAGAGCAATGCAGGCTGCTTGGAAGTTGGGATCCAGCAAGAGCACAGGCGAACATGGAACAGACAGGTCTCAGGAGCACAGGAACTCTCTCACAGCATGCACTGTGAAACACGTTGCACTGGCAACTATGGGGAGCTCTGAACTCCCTTAAGTACTCAGTGCAGGATCGTGAATGGTCGGAGAGAGCATGTGACACACCAGGATAGGAGCGACTAAATCACATGACCAGAAGCAAGATGGCGGCACCCATACCAGAATGGAATGGAAACACCACCAGGCTTACCCCAGCCAGAATGACACAGTGCCTGTGGAACACCGCGCACAGCCAACGCCTGCCACCAGACACCAGCCCCTCTGCCAGAAGGATACATGCCACAGCACCCTCACAGGTAATACCCGTCGTCCCCTATGCCGGGAAACCCTGTTCGTGACACCCTGCAGCTGGAGGCTGGAACTCACTCCTGATCTCCACCTTCTGGCTCCCACAGTGGGTGTAGGCAGAGTCATCATGGCGTTTCTCCCACAGTGCCGAGCTTGAGGAGCTGTTGGACGGCAGCAGGCACAAGAGCGAGGATTCAGGTAAGTACTGTTTGTGTGTGTCTGTATGTCTTTATGTGTAAGGGACACTACTACTGGGGGCATTATATAGGGGGCACAACTACTGTGGGCATTGTATAGGGGGCTCTACTACAGTGTGTATTGTATTAAGGGCACTACTACTGTGGGCAATGTATGGGACACTACTACTATGGGCATTGTATAGGGGGCACTACTACTGTGGGCACTGTATAGGGGCACTACTACTGTGGGCACTGTATAGGGGCACTACTATTGTGGGAATTGTATAAAGGGCACTAATACTGTGGGCATTGTATAGGGGCACTACTGTGGGCATTGTATAAGGGGCCCTACTACTGTGGGCATTGCATAAGGGGCACTACTACTGTGATCATTATGTGTAAGGGGCAATACTACTGTGGGCATTATATGTAAGGGGCACTACTACTGTGGGCAATGCGTGTAAGTGGCACTACTACTGTGGGAAATATGTGTAAGGGGCACTACTACTGTTGGCTTTGTGTGTAAAGAAGCACTACTACTGTGGGCATTATGTGTATAAGGGGCAGTACTGTGGGCACTATGTATAAGGGGGACTACTGTAAGCATTGTGTATAGAGACACTATTGTGGGCATTGTGTATGAAGGGCACTACTGTGGGAATTGTGTGTGTGTCTGTGTGTCTTTATGTGTAAGGGACACTACTACTGTGGGCATTGTATAGGGGGAACTACTACTGTGGGCATTTTATAGGGGGCACTTCTACAGTGTGCATTGTATTAGGGGCACTACTACTGTGGACATTGTATAGAGGCCTTACTACTACGGGCATTGTATGTGGAGCACTACTACTGTGGCATTGTATAAAAGGCACTACTACTGTGGGCATTGTGTAATGGGCACTACTACTGTGGGCATTGTATAGGGGCACTACTACTGTGGTCATTGCATAAGGGGCACTACTACTGTAATCATTATGTGTAAGTGGCACTACTACTGTGGGCATTATGTGTAATGGGCACTGCTACTGTGGGCATTGCATAAGGGGCACTACTACTGTGGGCATTGCATGTAAAGAAGCACTACTACTGTGGGCATTATGTATAAGGGGCAGTACTATAAGCATTGGGTATAGGGGGTACTATTGTGGGCATTGTGTGTAAAGGGGCACTACTGTGGGCATTGTGTATAAAGGGCACTACTGTGGGCATTGTGTATTAGGGACACCACTGTGTGTTGTAACATGAATCAGGGACACTACTATGTGATGTAATGTGAATCAAGGGCACTATGTGTGGTGTAATGTGAATACGATTGTGCTACTGTGTGGCGTAATGTCAATTGGGGGTACTATTGTGTGGCCACACCCCTTTCTTATGAGACCACACCCTTTTTTCAGTGCCTACAGTCCCTTTATAAAAAAAATGGGATGGAGGGCACAAATTTGTAGTTTGCAGGGGGGCACCGGCCCTTCCCATGCACCTCTAATAACTTTTTTCTCTACTTCAATTTTTAACATCTGCATGAAACTGAGGGCCTGATTCAAACCCGCTCAATGGATGCGATCGCTCGCATCCAGCGTATGCAAATTTGTCAAAGTGACGGCATGGGAAGCGATCGCTCGCCAAGGCATAAGCACACCCACTTTGGCTGCGTGAACGATCGCTCTGTGTATGCAGACACCCATTAGGGTATGTAGAGATGCCCACTAGCGCACGTCATCTCCAGGAAGTGTATTAAAACATTGGGACCTCGAGCACAATCGGTAGTGATCGCAGCGCTTGTGGTTGCCTTACCCTGCCGCAAGCACTGCGAGGACTTCAGTGTAAAAGACAGGCATGTGACGTGTACTATGACGCTGCCTGTTTATTATGCACCCTTAAAAACGGTGTTGAAACACCGAGGCACGCCTGCGTTTGCACCTCCACACCCCCATTATTAGTGCCCTGCCCCTGTTACCACCCACAAACGGCCTCTCCTGTCACTCATTTCATTGGGCTGTCTTTGCTGGGCGAGCGAGCGGGCTGTGATCGCACAGAGTAGTTCGCGCACAAGCAGAACAAAACATGCACGTTCGCAAACCATCGGGCTGCTAGCGAGCAGGTCTGAATCAGGCCCTGAATTCTTTATGTTGTCATTGATCTATTATTTTTTAACTCAATTTCCTGCTGTCAACTGGAAGAAAGAATTGTATACATGAGAGGTAACATTCTGTGCTCATTTGCAACATGTAAAATGATTGCTCGGTAACAGACACTTTATCAGCCCTCTTGACCTTTGATAAACATGACTTCTGTGTTTGTTTTGAGTTTATACTTAATGTCTCAAATGTAGCAAAACATACATAATAATTATATTGTTATTTGATCATTTATTGATATGTCTAGTTCACTTTCCATGTATCCCATATTTATCAGGCTCAGCTATTCTATGTATAGATGACCTTTCTCATTCTCTAGTCTTTTGTTTATGAAAACAATTTCTCAGGACCCTTCAAGTCTAGCTATGCCTAGAAGTCATCATACTTTGCTATTACATTGTTACATATAATGCTTCAGTTTTGTATAATTATGTATAAGAATGTTTCTTTGTTTTTCTAATAATAAACATAAGCAAATATAGCCTATTTACCATAATCCGTTTTAGAGATTTTGCTCAGTGTATATTTTTTTGTAACTCACTGGGGTTTATAAATTACTGATGTCCATGGGTTTAACTAACTGAAATATTTACACCTTGGGAATTAAATAATTATTTTGAGTGGGCTACTCTGAAAAGTTAGGGAGATTAGGTGACCCGGACATTTCACTTAAGTACAAAAATATTGTTTGATTTTGTGCCCCACTCCCCTCTATATACTGTATTAGCAGTATTGGCAACTATGTGTTGAATGAGACCAGTTTATCCTGCGACACAGGCTTTCAGTTGAATATGCCAGATCTAGACAGGTATATTGCACTGATCAATTCGTATTCATTTTATAATTAGATAAAAAAATATATATTAAGCAAATTGCCACTACTAGGGGGATATTTACTAAACTGCTGAATTTTAGAAGTGGAGATGTTGCCCATAGCAGCCAATCATATTCTAGGTATTATCTTCTAGAAGGTGCTAGATAAATGTTAAGCAGAATCTGCATGGTTGCTAAGGGCAACATCTTCACTTTTTAAAACCTGCATGCACTTTAGTAAATATACCCCCTAGTCTCTATATCGATAAACATAAATAAATATTAAAACATTGGGCCTGATTCAGAGCCGCTCGTAAGCAGCCGCTCGTTCGTTCTGAGCGATGTTAGCCCAACTGCGCATGCGTACGGATCGTTATACGCATGCGCTAACCAGTCAGTGCGGCCGAAATTCATGTGTTCGCAAAATAGCGAATGCCTCCTATTTTGAGTGACAGAAAGAGGCGTATGTGGGTGGTAACAGGGGAAGGTGCTTGAAAATGGGGAGTGGAAATCAGAACGCAGGCGTGCTTAAAGGTCAAAACGGGCGTTTTATGGGTGTGCATATTTAAAACAGCAGCGTCATTGACCACGTCACTGGGTTATTTTATAGCCAGAACTGCTTGCAAAATTGTGGTAGCAAAAACCAACCCCAAGAATAGCGAGCAGTTCATACCCTTGTCGATGTACTCGATTAATCTAATAAATAGCGGACATGACGTAGGATGCGAGCGGCCAGGGGGCGTATCTTTCCAAAAAACGAACGCAAGTTTTGTACGCTCGTTCAGACATAGAGGCGTGAACAGACCGCAAACAGCGAACGGTTCATTTGAATAGCCACCCCTTGTTTTAGAACGAACGACGCAAATAGCGAGTGGCTCTGAATGAGGGCCCTTGTCTTAGATTTGCTTAGCCTACTTCCCATATATCTCACTTCTTTAAATACTGTTATACTAATATTTAATCTTATGCAACTTTTCTAGTGTAAAAGATAGCAATGTAAATAGGCACACTACATTAAAATAAGAGAAAAACTAAATTTCAGCAGGGCCCATAATTCAGTAAATTCTTGCTACTACTATTTCTTATTATTTTTATGTAGTTCTTCTGTGCCACATATGGAAAGTGTTTTTAATGTGCACCAAAAGCTTTGGGATGCACCATTGCATACCAGGAACATTTCTGTCCAAAATTGCTTTTGATGGATTGTGGAAATATACTGTGGAAATAGAATGTTATGGAAATAGAAAAATGGGTTAAAATAATTCAATAAAACTCAAAAGTTCCCAAGTACAGTGCACCCGGAAAGTATTCACAACGCTTCACTTTTTCCACATTTTGTTATGTTACAACCTTATTCCAAAATGGAATAAATTCATTTTTGTCCTCAAAATTTTACACACAATACCCCATAATGACAACAAGTAAAAAGTTTTTTTTGAGAGTTTTGCAAATTTAATTAAAAAAAAAACACTAAGAAATCACATGTACATAAGTATTCACAACCTTTGCCATGAAGCTCAAAATTGAGCTCAGGTGCATCCTGTTTCCACTGATCATCCTTGAGATGTTCCTACAGATTAATTGGAGTCTACCTGTGGTAAATTCAGTTGATTGAATATGATTTTGAAAGGCATACACCTGTCTATATAAGGTCCCACACTTGACAGTGCATGTCAGAGCACAAACCAAGCATGAAGTCCAAGGAATTGTCTGTAGACCTCCGAGACAGGATTGTCTCGAGGCACAAATCTGGGGAAGGGTACAGAAAAATATCTGCTGCTTTGAAGGTCCCAATGAGCACAGTGGCCTCCATCATCCGTAAATGGAAGAAGTTCGGAACCACCAGGACTCTTCCTAGAGTTGGCCGGCCGTCAAAACTTAACGATAGGGGGAGAAGGGCCCTAGTCAGGGAGGTGACCAAGAACCCGATGGTCACTCTGTCAGAGCTACAGCATTCCTATGTGGAGAGAGGAGAACCTTCCAGAAGGACAACCATCTCTGCAGCAATCCACCAATCAGGCCTGTATGGTAGAGTGGCCAGACAGAAGCCACTCCTAAGTAATAGCACATGGCAGCCCACCTGGAGTTTGCCAAAATGCACCGGAAGAACTCTCAGACCATGAGAGACAAAGATTGAACTCTTTGGTGTGAATGCCAAGCGTTATGTTTGGAGGAAACCAGGCACCGCTCATCACCAGGCCAATACCATCCCTACAGTAAAGCATGATGGTGGCAGCTTCATGCTGTGGATATGTTTTTCAGCGGCAGGACCTGGGAGAGTAGTCAGGATAGAGGGAAAGATGAATGCAGCAATGTACATAGACATCCTGAATGAAAACCTGCTCCAGAGCGCTCTTGACCTCAGACTGGGGCGACGGTTCATCTTTCATTAGGACAATGACCCTAAACACACAGCCAAGATATCAAAGGAGTGGCTTCAGGACAACTCTGTGAATGTCCTTGAGTGGTCCAGCCAGAGCACAGACTTGAATCCGATTGAACATCTCTGGAGAGATCTGAAAATGGCTGTGCACCGACGCTTCCCATCCAACCTGATGGAGCTTGAGAGGTGCTGCAAAGAGGAATGGGCAAAACTGCCCAAAGATAGGTGTGTCAAGCTTGTGGCATCATATTCAAAAAGACTTGAGGCTGTAATTGCTGCCAAAGGTGCATCAACAAAGTATGAATACCTAATAACCTTTATACCCAAATATCGCTAATTAGCGTTGCAAGTTGCACAAGAAATAATTGCTTTCCAGACTTTGAGTGTGGTTCCAAAGCACACTGCCTTGAGGAAGGGAGAAGGAGCTCCCGAAACGCGTTGCTAGTGTGACAGAACTACTGGAGTAGTGGGTGATTCCAGAGGATCCTAATATAGATGCAGTTAGAGGTAATCCGGAATACCTCCATCATTAACATCTACATGCCCTATATATAGGGCTTTCTGGTAATTTCCCATCTTGTTTTAATTGTTGGATATGTTTATTACACATTGGATGGTGTGTGCACTTGTTTTAAAATATGAAAATAAATGTTATCAATTTTTAAGAAAATACTACACCATGATGGTGGTATAATTTTTCTGTTTTTTCATGGTATGAATATTGAGCAAGAGAAGATTTACAACATAAGGAAGAATTTGGACACTACAAAGGGAAGTACTCATAATATCTTAAAAAGATACAAGCGCAATTGATCTTTCAAGTTTTATTTAGTCCCCATATCAGTGTCTGTGCTATACTTCAATTGTCACAGACAGTATCTTTGTGTATTCTTAATTATTTGTCACAAACATGTCCACAAGACTCGTCTGTCATCACTGAATATATGAAGTCTTTACGAATATATTTATATATTTGTATCCCTCCGCATATATTATATATATTTTTAACAGTGTGCAGTAACACGGCAGATGTACACAACGCTAAAATAGCGCCGTGCACAATAATATTATACCGAGTATGCCAGATGGCGTCAGACAACACAAACATGGCGTCTTCAGATATTAATTTTACAATTTAGGTCTCAGCCAACCATCCGGCTTCGACAAAAGTATTGAGCAAAGTTTGTGAATACTTATGTACATGTGATTTTTTCATTTTTTTTTTATTACATTTGCAAAAATCTCAAAAAAAACTTTTTACACATTGTCATTATGGGGTATTGTGTGTAGAATTTTGAGGACAAAAATTAATTTATTCCATTTTGGAATAAGGCTGTAACATAACAAAATGTGGGGAAAGTGAAGCGTTGATAATACTTTCTGGATGCACTGTATCTACTATAATTGAAACTTTATCAATACAATATGCTGTTTTAGCAGCAACCCTTCTTTTAACATGTGGATTCTTAATATTGTGTGTGGCTCCCTTCAGTTTGTACCTGGAAGTGTTTTTTGTAGTCTACATATTCTTACATATAGTAGGGGAGGTGTATCAAAGCTTGGAGAGAGATAACGCACCAACTAATTAGCTGCTAACTGTAAGTTTACAGGCTGTGTTTGAAAAAATACCTGATTTGGACCTGTTTCACTACCATACGCAACTGCGATTACTCACGCAATCAGGCGATTGTTGCATTATTATTAGTATTATCCTTTATTTATATGGCGCCACAAGTGTTCCGCAGCGCCTTACATAGTACATAGAACTAATAGGTGAACAAGAAACAAGTAACTTACAGTACATTACAGTGCAGGACAAGGACACAACTTATATACATTGCTGAAAAAGTGATTAAAGCACTCACAATAAGCTGCCGGGAGTTGGCAGTCCCGTGTTAGGTGAACTAATGGGGAGTAGAGAGTAGAAGAAAATGTAAAGAGAAGCACATGAGGGAAGAGGTCCCTGCTCGTGAGAGCTTACATTCTAAGGGGAGGGGCAGACAGACAGGCGTGACTCAGAAGGGGAAGATAGGAAGGAAAGAGCATGAGGTGGGTTAGAATGAGTGCTGAAAGGCCTTGATGAAGTAGTGGGTCTTGAGAGCCCGTTTGAAGATTTGTAGAGAGGTGGAGAGACTGATAGGGAGAGGGAGAGCATTCCAAAGGTAGGGAGCAGCACGGGCAAAATCTCGGATGCGGGAGTGGGAGGAAGTAATCAGTTGGCAAGAGAGGCGGCATGCATTAGTTGAGCGAAGTGGACGGGCAGGAGTGTGAAGGGAGAGAAGGTCAGAAATGTATGCGTGAGAGGATTTGGTGAGGGCTTTGTAGGCGAATGTAAGAACCTTGAATTGGCATCTGAAGGGGAAGGGGAGCCAGTGTAGGGCTTGAAGGAGAGGGGAAGAAGATGTAGAACGTCTGGAGAGGAAGATGAGCCGAGCAGCAGCATTGAGAACCGATTGTAGTGGAGAGAGGTGAGAGACTGGGAGGCCAGCTAGGAGAAGGTTACAGTAGTCCAATCTGGATATGACCAGTGAGTGGATGAGGGTTTTAGTGGCATCCTGGGTGAGGAAGTGTCTAATCCTGGAGATATTTTTTAGGTGAAAATGACTGCGAGAGGTGCTGAATGTGCGGTTTAAAGGAGAGGGAGGAGTCTAAGATAACTCCAAGACAGCGCACTTTGGGGCTAGAGGAGATAGTTGTGCCATCAATAGATAATGAAATTGTGGGAGGTGATGTAGTGGAAGAGGGTGGGAAGATGATCAGCTCAATCTTAGACATGTTAAGTTTAAGAAAGCGCATTCTTAAGTTTAAGTTGCATTCTGCGCATTCGTATGCATTGCAGTGCACATGCGTGAACTAGCCATTGCGATCGAGTGTGATCGCAGAGGTTACGAAGACTCATCACAGAGCAGTTGACAGGAAGTGCCGTTTGTGGGCGGTTGCGGGGGGTGGGCGGGGAAATGCAAGCGTGCATAAATTATCCACTGCGATGCCGTACGCAGCATGAGGTCTCATAGCGTGCGTGATTGTTATAAATTTCTGAGTAAGGTTAGGGCTTGCGCAAGTGTGTGTGAGACTGCAATTGTACTCGGTTTTGCAGTCTTGCTAAACAGTACGTATGTGTGCGTCCTTGTACAGTGCTGCGAGGGCATAGCGATCGCAATGTATTAGCATTGGATTATCAATGGATTAGCATACTGTTGCAGTTGAAATGCATGCGTAATCACTATTGCATACGTAATTGCATGCGGTAGTGAATCAGGCCCTTTATCCCTTATAAGTTTATCACTGCCCAAATTTGATACATCTCCCCCATATTTTTTTAAAGTTCTCTTAATTTACAGTATGGGACATTCAGAGATGCATCTGTTTTGTTGCATAACAATATGTGAACCCTCTTCAGCAACATCTGTTCGCTATGAAAGTGTTTGTAGTGACTGTCTAATTTGTCTCTACCTCCCACAAAGATTAAACCTATATACAATATCCACATTTGGAAGATGGTTGTATTATCTGTGCTTTCAGTTTGTTGTATGTTTTCATTAACTGGCACCAAAATGTACAAAATAATCTGACAAAATGCCTTTGTAATTAAATACTGTTGTGGATTCTTCTGAAAAGAACGTATATTCCCTAAACAGCGCTTTTTAATCAGACCAGCTTCATGGGAAAATATGGAAGATCTATAGTGTACCCAAATTAATTCATAATTTCATAGTAGTTTTATGCTGGCTTCCAAAGTCATACTAACATATTATAAAATGTTATTACACTTCAGAATATACTTATTGTAACTATATTCTAAGTATGTGGAAATGTATATTTGTTGCCTGTACAAAATTATACCGATATATGCCAACATTCTTCTTAATTTAATATTGTTCTCTATTACTTATCTTATTATTTCCTTAGGTATAGATATAATAATAATAATAATAATAATAATAATAATAATAATAAAAAATAATATGTTTATTTTAGTTTATATGATTATCAATATAGTGCCATGTTTGGCAAACAAATCAAAACAATGCAAACTTAGAGCTCAATCCAATTATATGTGAAGGGAGTGAGTTGCCGTTGCAACGGTGTTAAAACGCCGGCACTGCATCTTGCACCCCTTGCGGCTGGCTCCGAACCCAAATCTGCATAATTTTGCTCTGAGCCCTATGAGGCTGCGAGCACTTTTATGCAAATCTGTGCTGCCATCAAGGGCAGCCAATGTCGCGATAACTCGCACCTGCAAGTACATAGCGTATTATTGGACTGACCCCTTATTCACAAATATATGTTTTTCATCCACTATCCATACATAATAAATGATGTTTAATCATTAGTAAAACAGAATACAATTATGATTGCATACAGTATAAGGAAGTTCCATTCAAAAAAAGAATCAAAGTAAAGGTGGACTTCAGAAACTGCTATGGGCTTCATCTGCATGGCGTTCCTACATTGCACTACAGTTTTGCATATTACTCTTGGCACCAGAGGTTATATTTCCTAAAGTGCATGTTTTTGCAAGTCAGATTCTAGTTATTATCTTCTAGAAGGTGCTAGATAAATGTTAAGTAAAATCTGATTGGTTACTATGGGCAATATTTCCAATTTTAAAAACCCGCACTTATTAAACTGGTGCCACCAATTCTGGGTTGAGGTTTTAGACTTATTGTCCAACGTAATTAAAATTGTTGAAGACCCAGATCCAGTTCTTGCTTTGCTGAATTGGTATCCCCCTTCTATTCCCAAACAATACTTGACTGGTCAAATTGTAATTGCAGCTAGAGCCGCCTTAGCTCACTTATGGAAATCCCCCAATTTTCCTAATTTTTTAAAGTGATCTCTAAAATTCAGTGCAACTTTGAAATAGAAACCTTTGCTGTTCCATACTCTTTTTTGCCTTCCTCTCCTCTTATGAAATGGATCTCGTGACATTTCTATGTTAACGAAGGTGACAGAGTTAGTCATATTCGTCCATCAGATGCCTCTGCAGCAGGCTCCCCAAAATCACACAACGAGATACCTCATCCAGGTCCTCTTTGTTCCTTCTCTCTTACTGTATTATGTCCTTTATGTTAGAGACTGTGTTTGTTGTGGACCCGGGGTGGTAACAGGGGTAGACACCAGAACAGGTTTAAACTGAAAGATGGGTTGTTTAATGTGAATTAGGGATGTGCAGGAATGTTGGTAGACATGAGCAATAAGATAAACTAAAGTCCAGTAATAAACAAACTAATATATGTGACAGGAGGGAAATATAGCGAGTGGGAATAAACGAATGTCCAAATCAGTGACAGAGATGAATGAGGTGAATCCAGATAGACTGTAAGAGTGAAGTCGATATTCTGGTATGCTGAATAGTGGCTGAAAGGGATATCTGAAAATGCTATGATGATGGCTGAAAAGGAAATCCGGTAATGCTGTGATGATGACTGAAAGGAGAATCCGGTAATGCTATGATGATGGCTGAAAGAAGAATCTGGTAATGCTCTGGTGATGGCTGCGCAGGAATGGGTTAACTGAGGAGCCAGGTTCAGGCAGGAGTGGGTCTGGTGAAAGGTGCAGGGCTGATCCCAATGGAGTGCGAGGCAAGGCAGAGCGGTGCAGGCTATGCAGGAAGCCGGAGGCTGACAAGGAGCTAGGGTAAGCACCAGAGCACAGGTCTCAGGTTCAGAAGCGCAGAGAACTCTCTCTCACAGCTGACGCTGTGAACACGTTGCACTGGCAACTACAGGGCGCTCCAAATACCCTTAAGTACCCAGTAACAGAACGTGATAGGCCATAGAGAGCAGGTGACCCACAGAGGATTGGCCTGCTATGTCACATGGCCAAAGACAAGATGGTGGCGCCCAGACAGCCGTGACACAGAGACGTCACTAGACTTACCCTTGCCAGGATAGCCCAACGCTGGCAAACCTCTGTTTACAAGCAATGCCAGTGTCCACACGCCAGCTCCTATGCCAGAAAGATCGCGCCACAGCGCCCTCACCGGTAAGGACCACAAACCTCCACGCCGCAATACCCTGGTAGTGACACTTTATCTTTATTCCTGTATATATTCTGATGTGCTCTCCTATCGATCTATATTCTGTACATTTACACCTATAGGCTGTACTCTTGTTTAAATGTGTCTCCGGCTATTTGTTGTTTACAGTATGCCTTGATATTTGATGCTCTTACTGTTACCACCCCTTTTCTTTCTGTATCCTCTACCTCCTTTTGTTTTTATTAATGTTTTGAAAATCTTTACTAAAAACATTGAATTTTATTTTTATTTTTTTCAATATGCATCTCCCGCAGGAAAATAAAATCACATTTAAACGTTTTGATGGTATGGAATAGGAAGCAGTGTTTGTGGGGAGAAGTAAGGCCCTCTGTGTTTATTGACAGTAGAGTGGAAGAAATGGTCAGTATGTGGAAGTACTCCTAATCAAAATAATGAACAGTAGAACAAATAAAGTAGCAAACACAATAATAATAAGCACAATTAAAAAAATAAAACTTTCATGGAAGAGAAAATTTCAACACTCCAAATCCCTCGACCAAAAGGTGCCCTTGCGTAACCAGAAAGGGATAACTGGATAAAGGAAGAGTTAGTAGTTTCATATTGGAAACTCAGGGAGGGTGGGCCATTGGTCGGAGGGTGGGCCATTGGTCAGACGGTTGGCCATTGGTCAGAGGGTGGGCCATTGGTCAGACGGTGTGCCATTGGTCGGAGGGTGGGCCATTGGTCGGAGGTAGAGTGACAAAGTGTAGTAAATCATTGACAATAATACAGAAAAAAGAACAGTCAAACATTGCAATAACAAATGTACTGTTAAAGAGCAATGAGTAGGTCAAGCGGATTCTGGGTCCAGGAGACGATCATCAGTCAAACAGGAGGGTCATGTAGACTGAGCTGCTGTAGAAGATCCCTACTCTCCGAAGGACTGCGAATTGGGATCTGTTTCTCTCCAACTTCCACCAGCAGACGAAACAAGAACCCCCATTTGTATTTGTATCTGTTATCACGCAAACTCTTTGTGGCCTCGCGTAGATCCCTGCATTAATAAAATCACTGATGGAGCCAGATCCTGAAATATCTGAACTTTGACTTCTTCAAAAAAGATGTAAGGGTGGTTTCGGGATGCATTCATGATGGCATCCTTAGTTTTGTACATAAGGAATTCAAGATGAGAGGTTCAGCAGCTTTAGGTTTGGGGAGAAGAACTCTATGGGCCCATTTAATATATAGAGCATGATCCGATAGGTCAGGAAGCAGAGAACAGAATAAACTGTGAACATAGGCTTCCAGATGTTGTGGGGAATTGGATTCCATGATTTAAAGGTTGTTTCTTTGTTCTCTATTTTCGAAAACCTAATTTTTATCCCAGAGGAACTCAGGGGTCTATTTACTAAGCCTTGGTTGGAAATAAAGTGAATGGAGATAAGGTGCCAGCCAATCAGCTTCTAACTGTCATTTTTCAACACAGCCTGTGACATGGCAGTTAGGAGCTGATTGGCTAGTAGCTTATCTCCGTTAACTTTATCTCCATCCAAGGCATAGTAAATTGACCCCTATATCTCCTTGTAAAGGAAATCAACATATTTAGCCATTGTTTGTAGCATGTTAGAGCTAGTATCCACCTTGGATTCCAATGTTGCAGTCCATTGAGCAAGGCGTGTTATGTCTTAATGAAGAGTATAGGTCAGTCTTTCACAGTTGGCTTTGAATGGTTCTTTCAATTCCAAAATCATAGCACTCAGATCATCCTTAGTCGCTAATGAGTCCATAGGATCAGAGGTTCCTATGTGTACCATAGTGTGTGAGGATAAGGGGGGAGAAAGAGGGTGATGGAAGACCTGGACTGGATAAATGTTGTAAAATCCCAGACTGGGGCTGCATCTGTGTTTGGAACCAGATTTCCGCATATTGGTAGATGATGTACTGTGTTCACGAGACAGGCTATATAGAAATAGGAAAACAACTCCGGATGGGTGTACTATTGGAGAGGCGTTACATCTTAATCACTTAGCAGAGAGAGCCCGGAAAGGGGGGGGCATGAAATGGAGTGGAGGATTCAAATACAGGTGGAACAGAAGAGCAGTTGGGATTGCTGTCACTACTTTTGGTACACTGAAGAGGACTATATTACTAGAGAGAAATTCCCGGGAATGATGTAGGGATCCTGATTACACCTTTGAAGGCCACAAGGGACACAATATGGCAGGCTGGGGCAGGAGGATGGTGATAGGATAGGCCTCAGAACCTCGCTATGGGATGGAGCAGATTTGCTGTTAAGGTGGACGCCAGCCCTTGGGGGAACACACCAGCAGCAACTAGGTCTCCCAGGAGCTTAGGAATATCTACTGGGAGATACCAGCATAAAGTACAACTATTAAGTCTCACCTGATGAGGCCATGCAAGGTGGCAGCAGTGGGAACCTTTCCAAGAAAGGTACAGTATATCTCTAATGAATTCACCCTCCAGGCAGAACCTAACACTCAGTTAGAGGCAGCATGAGGCCTCGCAGGAGGAACAGCAGCCAAGGCAGGTAGATTTTAATAGGTGAATCCCTTGGGGAAAATGAAGTGTCCAGATGTCTCAGGAGGCAGACTGGGATCAACCGCCACCCAGGCTGTATCACACCGGTGGGAAGGGCGTGTGCTAGGGCAATGCTATCAAGTCCAGATAGGCTGCTAGAAGGGACAGGAAGGGATGGCCAGTAAGCTGCAGAGTATGGTTTTGGGCCTGTATCTGAGCAGTCGGGGTGAGGAAACTGATTTATATTCAGTAAGAACAATGATTACTGCTTGGCAAATTCAGCACAACTCTTCTCTCTCCTCATGTTCCTTGATCAGCCTCCTGCTAATGACACTGTTGACAACCCTTACCTCCTTCACACCATTCATTCCATTGGCCTCCGCGACACTGCTCTCTCAAGGTACTCCTCTTAAAACTCCAACTGCTCCTTCTCAGTATTTACCTCACCCTCATTTCCTCTACCTATAGGTGTCACCCCAGGTCCATTCGTGGCCCCTTTCTTTTCTCTCTCTACACCTTCTCCCTTGAAAACCTCATCAGCTTGGGCTCCAACAACATGTATACTCTGATGACACTTACATTTACCTATCTATTGGTCTCTTTCTCTGGATCCTCCCTCTTGTCTCTAACTACCCTTCTGCCATCTCCTCCTGGATATCACAGCATTAATATGGTAAATACTAAAGTCATTATCTTTCTATCTTCCAGCATCCATAAACCACCTCCTCTCTCTCTCTCCATTAATAATATCACCCTCACTTCTGTCTACCATGTCTGCTGCCTCTGTGTCTTCCTCAATTTCAACTTAATTTACTCCCCTCATTCTGGCTATTTCTCTGTCCTGCCACTTCCTCCTCTATTACAGCTGCAGAATTTGGTCCTTCCTCACTCCAGATACCATCAAAGCTGTCACCCATGCACTCATCTTCTCTTGCATTAATTACTGTAATCTACGTCCTCCCTCAATGTCATCTCTCCCCCCTTCATTCTATCCTCACATATAAAACCCTTAATCAATTCTCCTCCACCTACATCTCCAAACTCATGTCTATCCACACTCCTTCCAATGCCCTTCACTCCACCTCTACTGTGGTCAAATGCCGACGTTTCTTAGCTTTAAACATTCCCTCAAAACACACCTTTTTATAAAATCCTACCAGCCATCCCGTTAACTGTTTTCTCATGCCCTCCTCTTCACCTTATTTCCTTCCCCCAACTGTTTACCACCTCACTTCAGAATGTAAGCTGTCGGGCAAGGCCTTCTTCCCTCTTGTTCTTCCCCTTGCACTATTCATGCCACAAGTGTTCATTGTCTTTTTTCTCCTCCCCTTTAGTGATTCTGTTACTGTTTATTTCCCTACCTTCTACCCTGTATTCATCACTTTATGTCCGTAGCTTTACTAAACTATCTCCATGCTGCTCATGTAATAGATCATTGTTATGCATTGTATTTATGATGATTACTTGATTTGTTTTTATAACATACTTGCCTATTTTTCAGATTGTCTGGGAGACTCCAAAATATTGGGTGGCTCTCACAGACACCTGGAAAGGTAGGCAAGTCTCCAGAGGCCGCCTGTGGGTGGTCCACACAGCTTGATGATGCAATTCACATTGATGATGCAAAACCCTGTGGGCAGCAGGGTCACAAGGGGCAGACCTGGGGGGGGCAATCTGTTCAACACATCAAGCAGAGAGAGACTCCTCTGCTGGGCCCCTCCAACAAGCCTGGGTAATATGTACCCACTCCCCCCTATGGGCACCCCTGTCTTTGGATGCTCCAGACTTGTACCCGCCAGCTTGTACATCCCCCGGAACAGCCTGATGATGCTCTGGGCAGTGCTGTAATTCCCAATGTAGGTGACCCGGCCCCCGCAGTATGACAACATGTCGTCATACGCTCAGGGGACATAGGCGTGTGACCTGTTTCTTATCACTCCGGGTCAGTGTCGCTGGGATAGCTGAGTATCAGGCATATATATTGCTGTGATAAAAGTGGTAACATAATCACTGACCTGGACTTCCAACACCTTATCATACATAAACTAGAGATGAGAAGTTTAGTTTTTGCTCAGATCTTCCCACCAAGTTTGGATATCAGAACGAGGTAAAATTTAAACTTTCATGGACATCTCAGCTGTAAAAGGGTGCGCCAGTCTCTTCATTCAGTCTCTCACTGCCTGAGGAACAGATTAGAGGCCTGATGTGAGACATTGTGATTACTGAACGTAACTGCTGTACTGAAGACTTCTGTTTTGTGAGAAGGACGTTAGGTCATTCCAGGGGGCCTATTTATCATTAACTCTTTGCGACATATTCCCCGAAAACACCTGTTTTCAGGAAATAGCAGATATTGGAGACATCTGCTGCGGCCACTCCATTTCCAACAGCAGCCACAACCCCCGAGGTTGCTATAGGGAAGTGATGCTGTCAGATTTACCAAGCTTGGCCCCCGCAACTAATGCCAACTAAAGATGGTATTTTGCCGTTTTAGCCTATGGGCTACACATCACAAAACTAGCTGGGAGAGGGTTCCGGAGGAGCCCTCCTGGCAATGGCCACCATGCATGTGTAATCTGTAGACCACGCATGTGTAGAAGTCCCAGCACAGGAGTGAAGAGACCAGTGACTTCACTCCCAGCACATCGCAGGGACGGGCTCCTTTCGGAATCCCTGTCCCTGTGGGTACTTTTTAATACATCCGGACAGAATGATTTCAAACTGCAGTGCAATCATGGGCACTAATATCGGACCCAGATCACTTTGAGTAGGTGATTATTGATAAATGGGTCCCTGAGAGAGGAAATCATTTAGTTTAGTTGGAGCCAGTCAGGCCAGAATTTACTTTCATGTTTTATTTATTTTTGTGCTGCTAATAAAACTAGCTAGGATTACCTGTAATAAGGCTCTAAACTGGTGTACTACTACTTGGCTGCTGCATGACAAGTGCAACCATTTACCCCAGAATATGGCACTGTCAGGAACAATATGGGAAGTTCTTCAGGTGAGGATAGAAGCCAGGGGGTTAGGGTGGCTATGAAAACAAGCAGGTGAGTGACAGTACTAGGTCTCCCTATTGTGGCCAAACCCAGGTTTGGCTAGACCTGCCCAGAGGCACGGAGACTAACTTACTTGGTGGTCTTCACCAGTGACCCCTCCAGATGGGATATGGGTTTCACTACACAAGTGAGCAGGTCACGGCCCTCTGGACAGGTACCTGGGAGTGGCAGGAAGACCGGTAACTATATTTATGAGAGTAATTCACAGGATACCAGCATGGAGACAATAAGGATATAACACTAGAGGCCAGCATAAGAACTAAATAACTAGGGCACAAGGGATCAGCTAGTGAGCTGAATACTTGACCACAGGAGATCAGTGTATGAACTGAGTACTTGAACACAGGAGATCAGCATATGAACTGAATACTTGAACACAGGAAATCAGCGTGTGAGCTGAATACTTGACCACAGGAGATCAGCATATGAACTGAGTACTTGAACACAGATCAGTGTGTGAACTGAATACTTGAACACAGGAGATCAGCATATGAACTGAATACTTGAACACAGGAGATCAGTGTATGAACCGAGTACTTGAACACAGGAGATCAGTGTGTGAACTAAATACTTGAACACAGGAGATCAGCGTTTGAACTGAATACTTGAACACAGGAGATTAGCATATGAACTGAATACTTGAACACAGGAAATCAGCATGTGAGCTGAATACTTGACAACGAGATCAGCATATGAACTGAATACTTGAACACAGGAAATCAGCGTGTGAGCTGAATACTTGGCCACAGGAGATCAACTTATGAACTGAGTACTTGAACACAGGAGATAAGCGTGTGAACTGAATACTTGAACAAAGGAGATCAGCATATGAACTGAATACTTGAACATGAGATCAGCGTGTGAACTGATACTTGACCACAGGAGATCAGTGTGTGAACTGAATACTTGAACACAGGAGATCAGTGTGCAAACTGAATACTTGAACACAGTAGATCAGCATATGAACTGAATACTTGAAAACAGATGATAAGCATATGGACTGAATACTTGAACACAGGAGATCAGCATGTGACATGAATACTTGAACACAGGGAAATGTAACACAGGAATGCACTGAGAATTGTAAAGGATTCAGCTGAGAGCTAACTAGTAATTAGCATGAAAGCAGACACCAGTAACACAGGGAGGCAGCTGGGGAACTGAACAGCACAATAATAACAACACAAGCGCTGTTATGAAAAGAACTGGAGTTCAGTGAGAGAACTGAAATGACACACTGAAAGTCAGCCTGGGAGCTGATGCAAATAACACTGGAGAACAGTGAGAGGGCTGAAGCAACACACTGAGGAATTAACACAGAGAAACACAGCTATCACAGTCACTGGAACAGCAAAGTTGATCAGCAGTTTCCTGTTCCTGGAGTCAGACTTAAATACCCTTAGGTAGCTGGTCATTGGATCAGAGGATCAGATGAGTGACAGCAGGACTACCATTGGGAGAGACTAGTCAGGTGATATGGACCAACATGCCTGCACCCATGCACGGCACCCTGGGAACCAGGATGCACGCATGGAAGTCCTAGCAGATCCTGGGGAGAATACTCAGTCAACACTCACCTCCACTCCCAGTGACAGAACACCTAAACCCAGGGGTTAAAGTGGGCAGGAACAGGGTGGAACTGAGGACCTGATTCAGACCTGCTCACTAAGGTGCGATCGCTCGCTCTGAGTGATTGTCGTCCATCTGCGCATGCGTATAATTCGCAGTGCACGTGCGCAAGCCATTCATTGCGATCTGATTTTGGTTGCTCGTAAACCACTATCAGATTGCTGCTTTGAGTTACAGATAGTGCCGTTTGTGGGTGGTAACAGGGGAAGGTGCTTGTGAACAGGGGAGTGGATGTGCGAACGCAGGCGTGTCAGGCTGCCAAAACGCCATTTAAAGGGCATGCATAATTAGCAAAGTAGCGTCATTGTACACGTCATGCTTGTGGCAGGTTAAGGCAACCCTAAGGGCTGCGAGCAGCTCCGATGGCTCGTGATGGTCCCGATTAATCCTACATTTCCCGGAGATGACGTGTGTTGCGAGTGGCAAGGGGGCGTCTTTAGACACTTGCGAGCGCACTTTGCCGTCGCTTGCTAAAACATAGTGGGTGTCCTTGCGCGATGCAGTGCGAGTGCTTAATTTAAATATCCGGCCCCTTTTTGCCTGCGAGTGACTGCATCTTGCGAGCAGGTCTGAATGAGCTCCTGAGTTCCTTTACCTCTAATGGTAGGTGGAACTAGTTCCACCTCCACCAAGTTCCTGCACAGAAGTCCCACAGAGAGCCACTCACTGTCTCCCTAGGGAGGCTTAATATCTTCAGTGGTCCTCTCATTTCAGAGAAACCAGCATATAGGTAAGGAAAGAATCAAGCGAAGGCAATACATAGGGGTTGCAAAAAAACATTAGTGACAAAGGGCACGATTCTATTCAACGCGATGTAAATTGCGCCGGGAGTGAGCTCCCGGAGCTATTCAATACACCGCGCTGCCAAGTCCGACTAATGATTTCTTCTTTCATCCCTCCGGGGATGAGAGAAGAAATCCGACAAAAGTCCCGGCGCGAGGCTGTTTTCTGCCCTTCGCGCCTGGAAAACAGCCTCGCGCCGGGAAGTTAGGTTGGGGAATGCCCGTTATCGCGCCTAAACACCCTGTTTAAGGTGCGAGAACGAGCCTTCCCCGACCTAACATCGAGATGAATTGAATAGCTCCGGGAGCTATCTCCCGGCGCTATTTACATCGCATAGAATTGAATCGTGCCCATAGACTAGTTTGTGGGGACCCCATAAAAAAAACTCAGAGGCACAGCAGAAAAATAACACTGATGATATAGAACTTTTTTTTCCTTTTTAAGTGATTTAACATTGTAGTGTCAGCTGATAGCAGGAGTGCTAAAAAAAGCATCTAAAATGTATTTCACATTGTCATAGCCCCCCGCCATTCACTTTACCGTTTCCTATACTCAATAGTGTGTGTGTAAAGAACAGTTTTCACACTTGTTTTGGCCTGTCAAGCTAGCGTGGCTGGGGGGGGGGGGGGGGATTCAGATGGCAGGGGAGATGAGTTCCATCTCCTCTCCAGGACCACTTTAAGCCCTGCCTAAGCCCAAGGACGCCGGCATAGAGGTAAGTAGTGGCCGATCCCAGGCCGCATCCTGACAGGCACCTTTACCCTGATCTTGCCACAGTATATACAAACATAGAAAAACACACATAAAGTGGACAGACACATATAGGAAGACAGAAATATAGAGATACACACATATACTGTAACCAACTTACCTCTAAAGCAGGGAAATAAAAAAGTCACCTCTCAGCAGCCTTCTCTATCCTATTGCTTCTCTTACTTCCTGTCAGTCAAATGGAGCCACCTTCTGTTACAGTCAGCGTGCTTAAGATTGAAGATTAAGAAACATGTGCTAACATTGACCAGGTAGTGGTCCACTACAGTAAAAGGGAACATGCCACTTAGCCAGATATTGCTTTCTCAAACTACTATGACAAAAGCACTAGAAAAGTGGTTGATGAGATGTACAGTATACATGTCCGAGGTTCTTAACTTCAGTGTGGTAATAATTAGAGATGTGCAGTTCAGTTTTGGCTCGGATCTTCTCGCCAAGTTTGGATCTCAGGATGGGGCAGAATGAGCCAGAACAAGGCAAAACATAATCTAATACAGACACACTTGGCGGTAAGATCTGAGCCAGAACCAAACCGCACAACTCTAGTCATCATCCAGGTAATTAGCAGCCTTGATTGCAAGACCACCTGTGTGAGTCTGATAAAAAGTGTGTTAAGGCGGGTACACACCTAGCAGATAGATCTGCAAATCGAGTAATCTGCAGATATATCTGCAGATGATGGTTCATAAACACACAACAACCATCATCTTCCTTCTGTCAACGGGCCTCGCTGGCCGGGGCAGGGGTCGTGCCACGACCCCCTCCCTGCAGCAGCCAGCGGCAAGAGTACGGGCACTCGGCTGATCGCCCGTACACACAGCACAATAGACAGATATATCTGCCGAGATATCCGCCATCGGCTGTACAGCACAGCCGACGTGATATGTCTGTGAATGACGCCGTTCAAAGACATATCGCAGGTACACACTGGCCGACGGGCATACGATATATTGGCCGATCAATTGATGGAACAACCCTAATGTCAGGCATAGTGGGTACACACTAGATGATGTGCCTGATATATCGGCCTGATCCGCGGGATCGGAAGACATATCGTCTAGTGTGTAGTGTACCTGGAATAACATTCACAAAGCTGTATACAAATGTTTCAAGAGCTTACCAGAAATAAAGATCGAAAATTGCCACAGATTTTTTTTTTCTATGAACATCATAGATTTTCAGCCTACTGAAGGATACTGCAGACAGTCACTCTGTACCTACAATCTACTATATAAAAGCGAAAATTTGTCCTTCTGTCTTTCTATACAAATCCACAGTTTACAAACAAAATCCTGAAATTTTACATACAAGTGTATTAAAACACGGCCAAGGCAACTAAAAAAAATGTAAATCAAATTTAATTACTGTTAATTTTGAATTAATTAAAAAACACAATTTTGGCTGTACGCTCATTGTCAGGCCACATGGCATATGGGTAGGGCCTCAGAGCAAGCGTTTTGTGTGGTCATGTTTTGTCATGATCTTAATGTTTATTATCGAAGAGAGCTTTAGCAGGCTTTCCCAGCATTCTCAGCTGTCTGACTATACCAAATTCCGCAACAACATTGACTTCTTTCTTCAAACTGTGTCAAAATGATGACTTTGCAAGGACCCTGCTGTACTTTGAGCTGCCAAAATATTACACATGGAATGCTTCTGGATTCCATGTGTTTTCCACAGAAAACAGGGAGTCACTGTAGATGGTCATCCTGGTATTCGCGCAACAGAAGCTCTTGGCCATGTTTACACTGTACATCCGACACATTTTGAATGCTTCTATCTCCGAAGTTTGCTTTACACCGTTATAGGTCCTACTTCCTTCGATGACCTTAGGACTGTTAATGGGGAAGATTGTCACACTTTTTTCGGGAGGCCTGCCTAAGGACAGGTTTGTTGGAGGATGATGTGTAAACAAACATTCTTAAAATCCCGGGCAACGCCGGGTACTCCAGCTAGTGACTGATAAAATAGAATAATAGCACTGATATAAAATGTATAAACACAAAAATTTCAGACCTCACAATTTTAATAACTAAGGGGGAGATTTAATAAAGCTTGGAGAGAGATAAAATTGGAGATAAATAGCACCAACCAATCAGCTCCTAACTGTCATTTTTCAAACACAGCCTGTAAAGTGACAGCTAGGAGCTGATTGGTTGGTGCTATTTATCTCCAATTTTATCTCTCTCCAAGCTTTATAAAATCTCCCCCTAAATGCCTTTTGTATTTTGTAATTTGCAGTGTTATAAGGATATTCATGGAAATCTATTTCTGGGAGGTAAGTGAGATTTTACCACATTCTACTTTTGGACAAAACGTACAATTATGTTAATATGACTCATTTAAAAAACGTGTGTCTAAAAGTACTACCCATAATTTAAAATCCAGTATGAGGCAGATGGTTGTGTAGGAATAATCAGCAGGTAGTCTAAATATGGAATATTCAGTCTCATGCCAAATATTGTATTAGCCAACTTTACCTACACATACCATTGCCAGCAGGCTTAAATGTAATTTAGGAACAAAAGAAATAATGCAAGCTGTACATAATTGTTGCTGTTTATTACTAAAGCATGTTCTATTTCATATTTATTTATTTTGTTTTCCAGTTTACCTAACTTCCACATGAAATTGAGCAAAAATAATGCATTTTTATAGAATGTTGGTCACTTGATATTCAATATTTAGTATAATGTATCTCATATGTATACTGACTTCTATTCATTCTCTAATCTCAGTCTTAGCCAACTTGGAGCTACAATGTTGATTTGTCTTACTGTATAGGGGGTTTAGTATAAAGTGGACAAAATAAGATAATGTCTATAAAATATCATATGGAACAAGTATAAACTTTTACATTATGGGGAAATTCAATTAGCCATGGTAATTTACAGCGGGCTAATTGAAGCGGCAGAACTATACAATTAGAGCTGAAGGCAGTCCGTGAGCTGGCTCGAAAAGAAATCCACGCTAAGTAGCCTGTTTGCGGGTGCCGCGACCGTGTTAACCCAAAGGTCCGGGAACTCATCACAGATTTTATGGGTTTATTCTCGTTAACACAGTAATTTATCGGACGAGAAAAGGGACTCTAATTGGATAGACTTGGGCGTTAAAGCCTGAGGCTGCCACCCTTTTTCACCTGTGGTAGATTACCGCTGCTAATTGAATTCCCTATATAACTCTTTATATAGGATGTAAAAAGTAATCCAGGGCTGAGGGCATATTAGCTTCCAGGTTGTATCCGAAAGTAGCAATATTATTTCTATTGCTAGGGAGAAGCCATTTTGGGGTGTTATAATTGGCTTTTGTGTTCCCTGGGGCATCTTATGGGGAATGAGCAGTAGAGTTGATAGGATGTGATATAAGCAACAGTTTTAGATGTTCTCCCTCTTTCCATCTTGGATTCCCACCCTCTCACCACTTTAGCTCATTTTTATATGTATATTTATAAAAGATGTGTGTTACAGTATTAAATCCTGAATGATGACATTAATAGCTTGGTGACTCAATGTAATTTTTAATCCCACTGTAATTCTTTTTCTTTTTTTTAAATTAGTTTTTATTAGTTTATTTACTAAAGAGTTGAATGGGGAGGTACAGAAATTAAACATTGAGAAAGTGAAAGGTGTTGCCAGTAACATTGCGTCCAGGTTTGTGGAAACACAAAAACAGAGGAGGTGCACATGTTGGGCAGGATGTGCTAAAGGAAAAATGCAGTAAAAAGCCAGTTTTCAGGGTTTTTACCGTATTTTTGTATGTACTAAACCCCTGCCGCTCTATTATTGGTGCGGAGGGTAGTGCCAGAAAAACCTGGTGTTATCCTATAGAAGCCTATGGGCTTCTTAGCGCATCCCGCACCGGATACTTCGCCGCCACCCCGCAGACAACCAGCACTGGCCCCCACTCACCTTAGTCTACTGGTCGCCGGCCCGTGCTTGTCCTGGGTCCTCCGCCTCCTTCTCCTCCTAATCTTCCGGGTGCAGGGAGGAGGAGAAGGAGCCCGGGTCTTCCTGCACAGGTCACCAGCAGGGTGTTCCCGCGCTCGGAGGGGCCGGAGACCCATGGAGACCCCCTCACCCGGCGTTGGCTGCTTCGCAAAGGGCAGCTCTTATTGCAAGAGCTGTCCTTTCCGATACTAATTGCATATGTTAGTACATATGCGATTAGTAAGGTTGCAGTGAATGGCAGAATGTACACTGCAACCTTAGTGCATCCCGCCCATTATAGCATGCTTATAATACACTGGAAAGAAGATAACAGGGAAGTACATATGCATAAAGGCTATAGTGCAACAATACGAGAGCTAAGGGCCAGTATCACTTTAGAATCATTATAATAAAAAGGCAAAGGAAAAATATTGGGGGAAGCAGGAAGTCAGGAAAGCATGGCGGGGAGGAGAGGGAGGAGGGAGAGTGAGGAAAGGAGAGGACAACGAGAAGGGGGGAGAGGAATCACCCAGAAAGTCAGCAATTGTATAAAGCATTCTTGAAGTGGAGGGGATCCCATAGTGAGTGGTCAAAGAGCTCAGGTGTTTGAGAACTTGGTAGGGGCACTATAGAGAATATTAGAAATATGTTCCATATGATAGACCTGTCATATTCTATATACAGATGTATGCGGACCCCCACATTTTGGTTCTAATTCATCATCGTGTTTTGGTTTTGGCAAAACCACCCTGAAGTGTTTTGGTTTGGATTTGGTTTTAGTTTCCTTAAAAATTGATAAAAAAATCAAACCTGCACTTTAGTAAATATACCCCTTAGGGACTAAGGACCTCATTCAGAGTCGGTCGTTGCGGCCGCTCGGTCGTAAGGTAAAAGGGGCCGGATATGCAAATGAAGCGCTCGCAAGTTGCGTCGTTAAGATGTGATCGTAAGCTGGATGAGCGAGGGAGGACGCGGCCGTAAGACTAAAAATACGCCCCCTTCTCGTTCGCATTACACATCATCTCCAGGCATACAAGGGTTAATCAAGACCATCGGGAACCATCGGAGCTGTTCGTAGAGCTTAAGGTTGACCATACCCTCTCTTAAGCACTATGATCAAGTCAGTGTAAAAACCTCCCATGTCACATGTGCCATGACACTACTTAGTTAATTATGCACTCCCATAAAACGCCGTTTGCATAGTCAGGCACGCCTGCGTTTGGATCTCCACTCCCCGGTTCACAAGCACCTTCCCCTGTTACCACCCACAAACGCCTCATCCTGTCACTCAAACTAATGACCTGGCTGTTTTCAAGGAGAGAGCAATTTCTGATCGTAATAGCTAGTTTGCGCACGCGCATTACGAATTTTACGCATGCGCAGGTTAGCGACCATCGGTGGCGTACGACCAAGCGGCCGCAACGACCGACTCTGAATGAGGTCCTAAGTACCTGCGATAGTAGATTTTACAAGTGTAAGAGGTATCTGGGATACTGCATTTAATTAGCATCTACTCTTCAAGGAATATAGATTTGCCCATATTAGCCTCACATTCCAGCTCATGAGGGTCCTCTATTGGTCACTGAAGGAGCAACAGTAAATGATATAAAACAAAATTTCATAAGCCCTCTAGAAGAGCATCTGCAAGAGTAAAAGGTCTCTAGAGGTGAGGTCCAGGACACAAACGGGAAGATGAAATGTACTGTAGAATTGTCAAAGCCAATGGTATTGATTATGGAAGGAGTTTGGAATGGGGTATCAGGTTTGGAGATAAGCCAATGTCTGCAGAGGACCAAGATCCATCATAAATTTAACATCATAACAAGTGGAGTAGATGAAAGTGGAAGGCGGTATACCCAGGGGGAATGAGGGGTTCCTAAGTGGAGTGAGATAGGTTCAGGACAACAGACATAGGTGGTAGCAGCATGACTCCCCAACAACAGAGAAAGCCAGCATGGGATGCAAGCCATGTAAGCCATGTCTATAATGAGGTTTTAATTAAAAAAAAAAGGATGAGGCAGAGTGTACATTAGCTGCGCTAGACTCTATATCTGTCCAAACCCTTGCATGAGAAGGAAAGTGTAAGGAAACGCATTAAGTCAAATGGGTCACCCTGCAATATTTGAGAAAGTTAGGGACAATCACTTCTTCCTCATGAATAGGTTTGGACAAGATGCCCAAGTGGATGTAGGGTTTCTAAGCTGACCAGGTGAACTTATAGAAGTTTGAAGACACAGGCAGGTATCCTTATCAGGGGGTTTTGGAATAGGTATAAAAGACAGGGATGGACATTTTTATTTACAGAGGCAATTCTGCCAGTCAAGTATAGCAGAACATTATTCCAACTGGCCAGGTTGGTTTTAATCGATTTAAAAAAAAGGGAGGAAAGATAGGCAGTGTATAGTACATTTTAGTTAAGTTGATACCAAAATATTTCAATTAGTGGGGTTTCCAGCAGAAGTCATTGTTAGATTTCAAGTTTTGAAAGTTGGGTGGTAGGTTGTGGTCCAATATTGTAGATTTGGAAACATTCATCTTATAGTTAGAAAGAGACATGAGAATGGGTGATAGACAGCGGGAAGTTATCAGCATTTAGAGAGATTTTATATTCTTAAGGGCCAACTGTAACTTTAACAACACTGATGTCGGGATTTTGATGATTTTTTGCACCTAGTGTCTACATCATGAAGGCAAATATGAGTGGAGACAGAGGATAGCCCTTTCTTCTACCCTGGTGAATCTAAAAGGAAGAAGATTTGAATCTGTTGGCAAACACTACAGCCAAGGCGTTGAAATAAAGAGCACTCCCTCCTCACAGGAATGGCGTCCCATGCCCACAGACCTCAGAGTGTGATGCATGTAAGACCAGTCAATGCTGTCAAAGCTTTTTCAGTGTCCAAGGCCACCACAAGAGTTGGAAGTTTCCATTTTGTAGCCAAATGGTTAAAATCAATTGATTTTCTGATGTCATTGGGGGGATATCTGTTGGGTATAGATCCCACCTGGTCCAAATGGATGAGAGGCAATGGTAGTATTCAGCCTATTAGCCAGGATCTTGTCTATTAGCCAGGATGGGTGTGTTATGAGAGTGCCATAGGCATGTCACAGGAGTGGTATTGGAATCAGATGCTTAATTGCATATATTGGAGGCCATGCTCTCACAGAGATTCTGCACCTAGGGGTTACGTCTGAATCGGACGCTGCTGCGAGCACGTTAGTAGCTTTTGCCGAAGTCACTTTATGCTAATGCTAGTATGAGCCCTTCCTCGTGTAAAGCCATTTGTCTGAATGCGGAAGGGCTTAGGTGCCCATTGTGAGCAACTGCATACACAGTATGCGAACAACAATTAATAAACCTTGTATTATATTGGCCTTTATATAACACATCATTTATTCTATATCAGCCGTATGTAAAGGTCTTATACTATTTTCCTACACTGTACATTTACTTCACCTTTATTAACCCTTGCTAATGCTTACTCAAATAAAATATCATCATTGTAATTGCAACAACTTTGTTATAATTTTTTCAGCTCTCTAAAACCAGGGCAAATTCATTAACTATTTTATTAATTTTTTTTTTATTTTTTGTAACTGCACAACATATGGAGCAAAGCTTTGCCAAACACTTCTTCAGCCCCACTAAACAAATTTTTTTATACTACTGTCTACTCAAATAAGGTAATCTGTATGTTCCTCCTAAATACTTACAGCATCAAGTTATACAGTTCTGACGTCATTCAAAACCTGCAGGTCACCCAGGAAGTAGACAATCAAAAGGACTCACCCAGTACACTTTATAGATATAGGGCGTAATTCAATTGTTAACGCGGTCCCGATCTCCCGTCTAAAGTGACAGGAGATCGCGGGCCGCTATTCAATTGCTGCCATTTTTCTCGCTAATCATGCCCAAAGTGGTCGGGTTTAGCCGCATAAAGCAGCTACCCCGGACCAAAGTGCTGGACGCGACCGCGAAAAGTGATGTTTGAGCGCCCAAACAGGTCACTTTTCACACATTTCAGCTCTCACCCCCCTGGGACTGCGAGCTGAAATGGAGCGCTGGCAGCTGATCGCGCCTGACAGGAGCAACAATTGAATAGCTCCGTCGGGCGCGATGGGGGCAGAAAACAATTGAATTCCGCCCATAGAGTACTTTGTCCTGTCTTGTTAGTTCCGCTCAGCAACTGCTACCTACGGACTCTCACCCCTGGGGTTCAACAGACTTTGTGGAAGTGTTATTAACCCTTTGCATGCTAGAGCTGCTGGTGTTATCTCTATGAATGCTGGTGTGTAGACTGGTAACTAACAAAAAGCATAGTGTGTGCCAACGCATACATTGGTGTTACAGTTAATGTATTAACAATATTATTGCTTGAGTGTGAGTTGTTAATCCTTTTGAGTGACAAGGAGCATAGGGCCTGATTCAGAGATCTGCGTGAATGTCATCGCAACTGCATTCTCATTGATCACAGTTGCTAAAATAAGCTAATGCCTTCCGAAGCATTGCCGATCATGGGCACGCCCACTGCTGCTTTCTCATATCCGTCCAATGACGTGTAACAGTATAAACATCGGTAACTTCGATGCAGATCGGGCAGCCGCGCAGTTTGTAAGTCAAATCTGATCTGCAACAAACACTGCAGCTCTCCTGACAGAGAGACCTCATGCTGTGCGGAGCGAATGCAATGGCTAATTTATGCAGGCCCATGAAACAACGTTTAAACGGTCAGACACACCTGTTTTTCTAACTACCCCCCATTACCACCCCCAAATGCTGACTTCCTGTCACTCACTCTGCGAGTGGTTCCTGTGTGCGAGCATAATTGTAGTGCAATCGCTGCACATGCGCAGTGCGGCTTTCACACATGTGCATTTTCAATCAATCGCTCCGGCTTTGCGTAAATCTCTGAATCAGACCCATAGTGGGTGTCAGCAGGTATTTTTGTGTGATAGCATTGTGGAGTCCATAAGGCTCTCATGCTATCGGTTGTCTGATTAACCCTGTAACAGCCTAGTTGCATCTTTCATTTCATCCAACATAACTATTCATCAATTTTTTCACATTTACTTCCTTAAATGAATTACCTGTAATTGTCATGAGCTCAAGACCTTGTTGAGGATAACACTTGATTTGTAGATTCTCTTCTCCAGTATGTGGCCTACTGATTACTGGGTGTAGGGTATAAATCTGAATGGTCTCTCGTCAGAGGTAGATCCAGAAAAAATGACAGGGGGGCAAGATGGTGGTGGTGTTAAAGCAGAGGAGTGTGGGCAAGGGAATGTGGTCATGTAGAAAATCAAAAATGTATATACCAGGCGCTGAAATTTATATCTGTCCACCAAAAGTATTCTGTAGCACTTGTATAAATTCCTTGAAGCCTGCAGCTCTCTTCATAGATGGGGAGCTCGTCCCCCACAAAGAACCACAAGTAAGAAATGGAAGAGAGCACAGGGTTCAAGTAAATCAGATTTAATTAATAAAAACAATTAAAAGAAACTTTTAATATATATAACTTGGATATAACGTAGCAATAGATTAGCATTTAATGTGCACAAGACCGGGTTCGTGAGAACTGCAGAAATAGCTATAATATTCAATGTTGTTAAATTATTATTATTATTATTATTATTATTATCCTTTATGTATATGGCACCACAAGTGTCTCGCAGCGCCTTACAGAGTACATAAACTAATAAGTGAACAAGAAACGAGTAACTTACAGTACATTACAGTGCAGGACAAGGACATGGTTTATATACATTACTGCAATAGCAATTAAAACACTCACAATAAGCAGCAGGGAGTTGGCAGTCAAGTGTTAGGTGCCCTTGTGGGGAGTAAGAAGTAGAAGAAAATGTAAAGAGAAGCACATGAGGGAAGAGGTCCCTGCTTGTGAGAGCTTACATTCTAAAGGGGAGGGGCAGACAGACAGGCGTGACACAGAAGGGGTAGATAGGGAGGAAAGAGCATGAAGTGGGTTAGGAAGAGACCTGGAAGGCCTTGATAAAGTAGTGGGTCTTGAGAGCCCGTTTGAAGATTTGTAGAGAGGTGGAGAGTCTGATAGGGAGATGGAGAGAGGGTCTCATTCAGACCCGGTCGCAAGCACCTATGTGCTCACAACCGGGTCGATAGTTAGCCCTGCGCACATGCAGTGGCCGCACTGCGCGTGTGCAATCCCCGGAGCGAGAGAGAAACTCTCTCGCTCTGGAGCTCTCTACAAAAGGGGCGGCTATCGTTGTTGATCGACAGCTCACCCCATTTTGTAGGCGGGCCGGGGGGGTGGTTTCCAAAATGGAGGCATTCCTTAACGAACGCCTACCATTTGTGGGCGGCTGCACTGACATCATCAGTGATGTCAGTGGGGAGTTTCCTGCTCTTTCAGAGCAGGAAGCTCCCTGGGGCTTGCGGCTGCCAAGACCCAACCTTAGGGACTCGTCGCAAGCCCCGATGGTCGCGATGGTATTCACCATCGCGACCATCAACCTGGTCAGTCGTTAAGCTGTGGATGGTAACCCACAGCTTACCTAACGACCAACAGGCCACACTTCAAAAATGAAGCAGCCGCCCTCATTCAGAACGAGCAATCGCTTCTTGCGAGCGCCTCTGAATGAGGGCCAGAGTTCCAAAGGTAGGGAGCAACATGGGCAAAATCTTGGAGGCAGGAGTGGGAGGAAGTAATCAGTTGGCATGCATTTGTTGAGCAAAGTGGACGGGCGGGTGTGTGAAGGGAGATGAGGTCAGAAATGTAAGTGGGAGAGGATTTGGTGAGGGCTTTGTATATGAGTGTAAGAACCTTGAATTGGCATCTGAAGGGGGATGGGAGCCAGTGTAGGGTTTGAAAGAGAGGGGAAGCAGATGTAGAATGTCTGGAGAGGAAGATGAGCCGAGCAGCAGCATTGAGGACTGATTGTAGTGGAGAGAGGTGGGAGACTGGGAGGCCAGCTAGGAGAAGGTTACAGTAGTCCAATGTGGAGATGACCAGCGAGTGGATGAGGGTTTTAGTAGCATCCAGGGTGAGGAAGGGTCTAATCCTGGAAATATTTTTTAGGTGGAAACAGCAGGACTGTGAGAGTTGCTGAATGTGTAGTTTAAAGGAGAGGGAGGAGTCTAGGCTTTAAAGGAGAGGGAGGAGTCTAGGATAACTCCAAGACAGCGCACTTTGGGGCTAGAGGAGATAGTTGTGCCATCAATAGATAATGAAATTGTGGGAAGAGAGGTAATGGAAGAGGGAGGGAAGATGATCAGCTCAGTCTTAGACATGTTAAGTTTAAGAAAGCACTGGGGCATCCAGGAAGAGATAGCAGAGAGGCAGTTGGAGATACGGGTAAGGAGCGAGGGGGAGAGGTAAGGGGTGAAAAGGTAGATTTGAGTATCATCAGCATAGAGATGATATTGGAGGTCAAATGAGTTGATGAGTTCACCTAAATAGGACGTAGGAGTTCACCTAAATAGGGAGAATAGGAGAGGTCCAAGAACAGAACCTTGGGGAACTCCTAATGTTAGTGGAAGTGGGGGCCAAGAGGAGTCATGAGAGGAGACAAAGAAGGAATGATCAGAGCGGTAAGAGGACAGCCAGGAGAGGGCAGTGCCACATAGACCAAGAGAGTGAAGGATTTGCAGAAGGAGAAGGTTGTCAACAGTGTCAAATGCAGCAGAGAGCTCAAGGAGAATGAGCAGAGAGTAGTGGCCCTTGGATTTGGCAGCAAGGAGGTAATTGCATACTTTTGTGAGGGCAGTTACAGTGGAGTGGAGAGAATGGAAGAAAGAGTGAAGTGAGTCAAGCAGGGAGTGGGAGGAAAGAAAGGTGGTAAGGCAGTTTTAAACAATATGCTCAAGGAGTTTGGAAGCAAAAGGAAGGAGAGAGACGGGTCAGTAGTTGGAGAGTATGTTAGGATCAAGGGTAGGTTATTTAAGAATGGGAGAGACAAGGGCATGTTTGAATGCAGAAGGGAAAGTGCCAGATGATAGGATGAGATTGAGGAGGTGGACAAGATAGGAACAGGCAGAAGGAGACAGGTAACAGAGGAGACGGGAAGGGATAGGGTCAAGGGGGAGGTGGAAGGAGGGGAGGACCGGATGAGCTAATGAGAAAACCATTAGCGGATGAGGGCCATGACTTCCTCTCCAGAAACAGGGGAGAAGGATGTCAGAGTTGGTGAGACAGATGGGGAGGGGTGGTCAGGGAAAGGTGGGGCAGGAGTGTTGAGGATCTGATGGGATATGAGGTCCTCACATTAAATTATAACTATAAACTTAATAGTCAAATAATTGGAAGCAAGCAGTCACATAAAGGTAGTCCTTAATTGATAGTTAGTACAGCAACCAGCAGACTTAGGGTTAATAATAGCAGCAAATAATAGTCCTTTGGTTAAACTCTATTCAAGGAGCTGTTAGTAGGTAAGGCATTCAATAGCAAGCCATTGCCAACTTCGGGAGCTGAACCTGGGGGTTTGCCCATCAGCTCCCAAAGCGGTGAGCATGTCCCCAACATGATGAAAACGAGGCAGTGGCTTGCGGGCATGGTATTTCACACAAGGCCACACCCCTTGCTACAAGTCCACATCCACTTTTTTGGGCGCACGCCTTCGCCGTGCACATGTAGGGCCACTTTCATTATTCTTTCCAGGGCCACTTTAAATTCTCATTTGGGTTTTTCCCAGTGAGAAACCTTGGATGAACAGTGAGGCTCATTCCCTGCTAAGATCTAGGGATAGCGCATTTATATCAAAGGACAGTACAGCATATAATATTGCTTGTACAAATTTGAAAGAATCCAGGTGGCTAATGAGGCTTATTGTAAGAAAATTGAGAGTAATTTTCTGAAATCTGGTGATTCAAGATCAATGTGGCAAGGGATTAGGCCTGTAACTGATTATAAGGTTATTGATTATTGTACTTATTTGATAGGTGGCCCATCTGCAGATGAGTCTAATACATTTTATGCAAGGTTTGAGAAGACTAATTAGATTCCCTGCAGTGAAAATGTGTGTGTCCCATTCTAAAAGTTGTTTCACTTTACATGAGTCTGATGTTAGGCTATGTTTACGTAAAAAGAATATTAGGAAGGCCCCAGGTCCAGATTGTATTTCAGGTAGGTTTTTAACTGAGTATGCTAACCAGTTAGCAGATATTTTCACTAGGTTTTCTCATTAGCTCAGTGTATTATTCCAATATGTTATGAAGCTACCATGATTGTCTCCATCTCTAAAACCTCAGTGGTATCTGGTTTAAATGATTATCGTCCCATCGATCTTAGTTTGGGCCTGATTCAGACCCACTCGCGAGCGGCTGTCCACTCGCAAGTGGGTCGATGGTGCGCATGCGCGAGACGCAACGAGCGAAGGACTTTCCTTTGCTCGTTGTGTCTGATCAAAGGGGGCGTGCTGTCGATGATGACTGACAGCACGCCCCCTTTGGTGGGCGTGCCAGGGGCGTGCCTGCCAGACGGAGGCATTCCCAAGGGAACACCTTCCGTCAGAAGCCGGCCCCACTGACATCACTAGTGATGTCAGTGGGAGTGATTTTGGCTCTGATAGAGCCAAAATCACTCCTGGCCTTGCGGTTGAGAAACTCAACCGCAGGCTTCTGCTCGCACTGGCGATGGTCGCGATGGTCAAGACCATCGTGACCATCATCCTACACGCTCGTATAGGCTGTGGGTGGTGACCCACAGCTATACGAGCGTCCAGGAGGACGCTCCATATTTATGGAGGTGGGCCCTGATTCAGAGCGAGCGCTCTGGTCAGAGCGTCCGGCTCTGAATCAGGGCCTTTGTTAGGTATGAAGTGTTTTGAGAGAGTGGGTTTTGATCATCAATTTGCATATAGGAAAAATAGATCCGCCGAGGATGCTGTTCTTATGGTTCTTCACAAAGTTCTGCTTTCAATACCATTGTACATGGTGTTCTAATTGGCAACCGTCGGGTGATTAGTTATAGTGTGCCCAAAGTGAGTACTTTAGTCTGAGCTCACATTACATAGAGAAATCCCTCAGGGTGTGATCTAAGCCCATTTTATATTCTTTGTAAATTTCCTATTGTGTTTGAAAATCAGAGTTTAATACAATTGTAATATTTGCAAATACTACAGTAGTGAGCCTGATTATTAGTGGGGATAAAGTGAGTTATAGAAAGGAGATGCAATTTGTTAAGCGGGTGGAAGATAATTGCTTTTAAATGGCACATGGGTGGTGGCTTCTGGGGCTGCTTCTAAAAAAAAAAAAAAAAAAAAAAAAACAGGTGTATGTGCCCTGATGTCCCCTCCCTAAATTTGCCACTTCTACTGTAAACTCATCAAAGCCATACTTGCCTACTCTCCTAGAATGTCTGGGAGACTCCTGGAGGAGTAGATTACCTTCCCCCATGTTGTCCACTTCCTTGTGAAATGAAGGGGGGGAGGGGGCATTATAATGCTATGCTCAGAGAATCACATCCTCTTGTTCCCATCCTCCCTTTAAATGGGCCCGTCATTCACTGCTTTATGCCACAAGGGAGCCTTTATCATGAGTGAGTTCCTGGCAACACTTAGGGAGTGTTGTGTTTATAAAGGGTGAGTTTCTGGCAATTATCAGAGTGTGTTGCCTTTACAGGGAGTAAGTTCCTGGCAACTCTCATGGTGTGTTGCCTTTTACAGGGTGTTCCTGACAACACTAAATGAGTGTTGCCTTTACAAGGAGTGGGTTCCTGACAACACTAAATGAGTGTTGCCTTTACAGGGAGTGAGTTCCTGGCAACTCTCAGGGTGTGTTGCCTTGCAGGGAGTGAGTTCCTGACAACACTAAATGAGTGTTGCCTTTACAGGGAGTGAGTTCCTGGCAACTCTCAGGGTGTGTTGCCTTGCAGGGAGTGAGTTCCTGACAACACTAAATGAGTGTTGCCTTTACAAGGAGTGGGTTCCTGACAACACTAAATGAGTGTTACCTTTACAGGGAGTGAGTTCCTGGCAACTCTCAGGGTGTGTTTCCTTTACAGGGAGTGGGTTCCTGACAACACTAAATGAGTGTTGCCTTTGCAAGGAGTGAGTTCCTGGCAACACTCAGGAAATGTTGTCTTTGATGGGTGTACTGTCACAATCTGTAGCTATAAAAACTGTTGTGCACAAGAAATGATTAACCAAAATAGTGATTACTTTGTTTAACTGAGCATGATAGTTTGTCACACATTTGCCCACATCTCCTGCTCAACAGCATAGTTTATACGGCACTTTGTAGTCCAACTCTGTAACATGATGGGTCCATATGATCCTGAGTTCCTGCCCATGATACAGCATAGTTAAGTTTGTCATTTTCAGCTGTGAGAATATTGCTACCTATCATTTTAAGTTCTTTTGCGCTTGTGATGAACAGTCATAACACAAAATCTAACAGTTCAAAATAAAAGCTTATCAAAGAAAAATACATGGATAGCAAACAATACTGTTTCACATAATATCCATTATATTTTACATTTAGTCAAACATTAAGAATACAATTGTATAGTGCACTTATTAATTTTAGTTATTGTAAATTGTAGCTTGTCTAGTATTAATCATACTGTATACATTGAGATACAGTAATTGTGCCACATCATTTATACCTATGCTAGTTACACTACTGATATAGAAACAGTTTTTTGGAGGGCATCAGACCTTAGTATAAACATTAAAAACAAATGACAGTTAATATGAAACAAATACACCAGCAGTAGCTCATGCAGTCTCATGACCTCATCGTTATTATTAGCTATATGACATCATCATAGCCTAAGGGCATCTGAAGGAGCTTTAATTTAATTCCCAACATTCATTTTGGCTGGTCTAATAAAGGTTGCCCTTATGAAAGCTTTGATGACAGCTGAATACATAGACAGTATACTGTTGGTATAGACACTACAGGAAAAAAAATATTTATACACTTCATTGCTCCGCAGACAAAGGACATATTGATGCATTAAATGCTGTTGCTTTTTTTAGGCCAAACACTTTTTGGCATTGTGCCTCCTGTCATGTGCTGATTCGATATCATCGGAACTGCAGCTTGTGTGCCTACCCTATTGTTTCCAAAGTCACGATGCATACAGTAACGATTTACGTGTCTGCGTGAAAGCAGATTGTGTTTCTCCAGCTCTATGAAGATTATTCCTAAAAGCATTGCATAAAAATACTTATATCCATTTCTTGACTTTTCTTTATTTTATTTATAAACCATGTAAAGAAAACTGGCATAATCTGCATTCTGGGTTGGGTTGTCTGTCTGCATCAGTTAACCACAGGGTGTATATGTCACTGTTACTTTTCCATCCATCTGTCCTTTTCTTCCCTTAAACTTGACATTCCACCTGTTTACCCATCATCCCTGATATAGCACAACGGAGGCATTCTCAGGAATTTTCTGTTTCCTGGAATGTGACTGTAGCTTTGTCTGAGTTAGTCTTTTACTAGGGGATTTGTATACCAGCAGCTGCTGCTGTCTTAGCTTTGCCAATCCAAGCTAAGCAGATCTTCCGGAGTGAATGACATTGTAATGGTTTAACAGCAGTTGATAACTGACCCGGGGTCAAGACCAGGAATGCCATCTTCGCCTCACTTTCCATTCTGTATATCACCTGCCCAAAATAGCTTTAATTCTTTTCTCACTTGTACAGACTTGTCCATGTCACAACTGACGCACTTTTATTAAAGAACAGATATAACGCTGTCAAGATGGAAAGATGCTCTTTAGCCCTCCTCACTTGGGCTAACACCAGTGCTCACGTCGTATCTGTGAGATACATGTATCCAATCCTGAAGATATTATTACACATATCTCTAAAAAAAATTTGGAAAGGAGGAAAAACAACATCAAATGCATTTTAAGAGCATATATTTAGGAATAGGAAGATAGATGGGGAGGGGGCCCTACAGGCCCAAGCATGTTCTAGTAGTCACAAAATTAGTCATGTATCTCTCTGTATCGCGACTAGTGGAGTTCATCTGAAATTATTGATTGATGTTTATTATCCTAACTGTATGGTAAAGCACAGTATATGTAGCAATTTCAGCCCCACCCAAGGTAAGTCAGTAGCAGGTGAAGCTGTGGGGTTTTTTTGTGTTTTTATTTATTACACTTTTTTTTATCTCTTTATTGAACATTATCATCAGAGCAGGTTCTAGACCAAGTGCGGCCCAGGGCGAACATTTTCTTTGTCCCCCAGTGTGATCGCTGTAGAGGCCCTCAGATGGCTAACTAAGGTCTTCACTTCAGGATCTGCTGCTACTAATTAAAGTTACTGTTCTTGGGGAAAATTCCACCTAATCACATACTAGGATTAATTTCTGGCTTACATGAAATTGTGGACACACCCCTAATGAAGTCCTTTTAAGGACAAAACGTGTTGGGTCATATTATTGGTCTGTCCATCTGACAATTGAGGTCTACTACAGCGATCCTCCACATAAGGTGGAGCAAATGGTCATTATTGTCAACCTGATTATGGTTTGAGCACAACATCTAACTGGAAATATATAATGTAAGATGGCTTATCAGTTGTTCTGTTATTAATTGTTTTTATGTTAAATAAACCTTTTAAGATATTAATGGTGGCCTTTTGGCCGGTTAGGTCTGGGTAATTTTTGGTACGAGGGTTTCTTTCAGTACGATCCTAAGGAAGGATTGGATATTTGGAGAAATATACCATTGGTTCCCACCCATTTATTGAAAACTCTGAAGAAAACTCCAAAAGGTTGCTTCAAGAAATCACATTCATTTTTACATCTATTCAGGACAGATCCACCTTTGAAATTTTACTCTATGGACTTATTATTAATGCATTTTATATTCGAGTGCACATACAATAAAAGTTTTGTGTATTAAGATTGATTTTTAGAAAAATTTCCTAGCGCCCTCAATTTATCCGTGTTTATATTGATTTAGTTGCCTGTCTAACAGGGGGTCTATAGAGAGGTGCAGCTTGTATACATATTGTCTTAATCATTTGGGTATATTGTACATTTTATTACAGCAATTTAAATGCATTTCTTGCATATATATAGTCAGGTGCATAAATATTGGGACATTGACAGAATTTTCATATTTTGGCCTCTATTCACCACCACAATGGCTTTGAAATGAAACAAACAAGATGTGTTTTAAATGCAGACTTTCAGATTTAATTTGAGGGTAATTACATCCAAATCATGTGAACGGTGTAGGAATTACAACGATTTCTATATGTGCCTCCCACTTTTTAAGGAGCCAAAAGTAATGGGACTATCAACTCAAAAGCTATTTCATGGACAGGTGTGGGCTATTCCCTCGTTATTTCATTATCAATTAAGCAGGTAAAAGGTCTGGAGTTGATTCTAGGTGTGACATTTGCATTTGGAATCAGTTGCTGTCGACTCTCAATATGAGATCCAAAGAGCTGTCACTATCAGTGAAGCAAGCCATCATTAGGATGAAAAATCAAAACAAACCCATCAGAGAGATAGCAAAAACATTAGGTGTGGCCAAATCACCTGTTTGGAACATTCTTAAAAAGAAAACACACCGGAGAGCTCAGCAACACTAAAAGACCCGGAAGACCACGGAAAACAACTGTGGTGGATGACAGAAGAATTATTTCCCTGGTGAAGAAAAACCCCTTCACAACAGTTGGCCAAATCAAGAACACTCTCCAGGAGGTAGGTGTATATGTGTCAAAGTCATCAATCAAGAGAAGACTTCACAAGAGTGAATATAGAGGGTTCACCACAAGATGTAAACCATTGGTGAGCCACAAAAACAGGAAGACCAGATTAGAGTTTGCCAAACAACATCTAAAAAGCCATTACAGTTCTGAAACAACATCCTATTGACAGATGAGACAAAGATCAACTTGTACCAGAGTGATGGGAAGAGAAGAATATAGAGAAGGAAAGGAACTGCTCATGATCCAAAACATACCACCTCATCAGTGAAGCATGGTGGTGGTACTATCATGGCGTGGGCATGTATGGCTGCCAATGGAACTGGTTCCCTTGTATTTATTGATGATGTGACTGCTGACAAAAGCAGCAAAATTAATTCTGAAGTGTTTCGGGTAATATTATATGCTCATATTCAGTCAAATGCTTCAGAACTCATTGGACGGCGCTTCACAGTGCAGATGGACAATGAACCGAAGCATACTGCAAAAGCAACCAAAGAGTTTTTTAAGGCTAAAAAGTGGAATGTTATGCAATGGTCAAGTCAATCCCCTGACCTGAATCCGATTGAGCATGCATTTCACTTGATGAAGACAAAACTGAAGGGAAAATGACCCAAGAACAAGCAGGAACTGAAGACATTTGCAGTAGAGGCCTGGCAGAGCATCACCAGGGATGAAACCCAGCATCTGGTGATGTCTATGCGTTCCAGACTTCAGGCTGTAATTGCCTGCAAAGGATTTGCAACAAAGTATTATAAAGTGAAAGTTAGATTTAGGATTGTTTAGTTTGTCCCATTACTGTTGGCCCCTTAAAAAGTGGGAGGCACATATAGAAACTGTTGTAATTCCTACACCGTTCACCTGATTTGGATGTAATTACCCTCAAATTAAATCTGAAAGTCTGCAGTTAAATCACATCTTGTTTGTTTCATTTCAAAGCCATTGTGGTGGTGAATAGAGGCCAATGTCCCAATATATATGCACCTGACTGTATATATATATATATATATATTTACACATACACCATTCTATCCCCCCCCCTTCCGATATCCTAACAGTTTTGTGATGCAGCCTCCTGCCCATCATCCTCTTCTTGGGGGATGAACTGTCATTGTCTCATCCCCCAGTGTCAGTAGCGCATTGCTGCCTGTCATCCATGATATCACCGCCGAAGGAGAGAGTGAAGGTGTCGGGCGCTGGCCACTACTGCACTGGCCAGGGAGGGGAGTGAATCTGCTATTCTCCAGCCTCCACAGCCAGCAGCAGCATGGGACGGTGGAGGCTGGAGATGAGCAAAATCGTTCCCACATGGCACCACCAGTGGGAATGATTTGGCTTGTAGTATTTTTGGCCAGTGGGCCCCCTGAGAGATAGGGGCCCAGGGGTACTCACCCCCACGCCCCCCCTCCTTAATCTGGCTCTGCATACAGTCACATACTTATACATGCTTATACACATTTTTTGCTATAACTACCCTGTGAAGAGGATTTACAGGGACAGGGCTTTCTCTCAAGCTCTGTGCCTGCATCCGATAATTGATACATCCTTGTAATGTATTTAAATATCGCATTGTGAATTTGGGCGATATCATCACATCCCATCCGCATCTAAGATGCGGATTGTGATAAATATGCCCCATAGGGTAGATTTGGAGAGAGTTGCAACCAAACAGCTCCTTACTGTCACTTTACTGGCTGTGTTTGAAAAGTGAAAGGAGCTGATTGATAGGTACTTTATATCTCTCCAAGGCTTAGTACATCTACCCCATAGTCATTGTAAAACCATTAAACTAATCAGTCTCAATTGTCTAAGTGCACATAGGTGTGTAAAGTATGAAATAAAAACATTGGACGTTGATCAAATAGGGAACATCTCTGTATGATCTACTCACAATGTTGGTGCTTGTTTTCATTACAATTATCCCCACCATATTTGTTTTTATTTTTTATTTATTTTTATTATTTACCTTTTGGTGCTTTGGATTAGCTGCAGTAGTAGGTTTGAAGAGCACCTGCGCTCCATAGCCAATGTGCTGTGTTGTCTATCTGCAACATTGTTCACCTTAGGCAAATCACTAAGCTGACCAAGGGGCTCTGCTTACATTCTGTATCTGATGATAACCAGCCCTCCATTGTTTTCACAGCATACACAGCAGTGTGCACTTGGCCAACTGAGGCTAATTAGAGTTTTACATTGACTATGGGGAGATGTACTAAGCCTTGGATAGAGATAAAGTGGGGAGAGGTAAAATACTGGGATGTAGTTTAAATCCCGGCGTGTGTGATACCAGCACTCACCATGCCGGCGCCCGAATTCCCACACCAGTCAGAATTCTGCCGCTGGCATCCAAATGGTAAGCAGTGGGGTTAGGGGGAGGGTTAGGGGTTAGGGATAGGCACTAGGGGGAGTGTTAGGCTGCGGCGGGGAGGTTAGGTTTAGGCTGCAGGGAGGATTAGGTTTAGGGGTAGGGATGCCATGTAGCTGCCCCCCGGCCCAGCCCACCCTTGCTCAAAGACCCCTAGAATTGTGGGGCCCTGGGCAGCTGCCCATTGTGCCCATAAGTTTCGATTGCCCTGGAGTTATGTACTGTATAAATGTGTAAATGTCACATCAAAGTCCAACTTCCTACCAATTTGGTGCCACAGCTTTCATTAAATTATTTCTATTTTTTCTCCCTAACATACCATTCAGTTTTACCCCATTTATGACTTAAGGTAATAATAAGAGGGGGGGGTACAACCTAGCTGCAAAAAACTCCTTATTAACTCCTATGATAGGCCTTGTAGGACTACTATATTATTCATACAAACAGTATAGCTAACCTCCCAACTTCTCAAGTCCTCTAAGAGGGACACTTCGAGCGCCGGAGGCTCGCGCACCCGAAATGAGGGTGGGGCTTCACTGGAAGGGGCATGGTTTAGAAAAATGGGGTGGAGCGTCGCGGCAACCCCCGTTTGTGTCATTACAGGGGGCGTGCCCAGCGCTCTCCGAGATGCTGGGCAGCCCCCAGGCTCTCCCTACACTGATGAACAGATGCCGTGCGCTGTTCACCTTCTGCACACCTGCTGCTCTGCTATGCAGGGCAGCGGTATGTGCCCTCCCCAACTTCCCCACCACTGCGGGACACTGTGGCCCACGGACGGGACAGACCCAGAAAAACAGGACTGTCCCACTGAATGCGGGACAGTTGGGAGGTATGACATAGGGGTATCTTTACTAAAGTGCGGGTTTTTAGAATTGGAGATGTTGCCCATAATAACCAATCCGATTCTACTTATCATTTATCTAGCACCTTCTAGAACAGTGATTCCCAACTTCGGTCCTGAAGGCACACTAACAGTCCTGGTTTTAGTGATATCCATGCTAAAGCACAGATAGTTTAATCAAAATAACTATGGTACTAATTAAGTTGCTTCTGCTCAAGTATGGCTATCCTTAAAACCTGGACTGTTAGTGTGCCTTGAGGACCGTGGTTGGGAACCCCTGTTCTAGAAGATAATAGCTAGAATCTGATTGGTTGCTATGGGCAACATCTCCACTTTTAAAAACCCACACTTTAGTAAATATATCCCTAATAGTCTAAATTTAGACGCTAACAATTTGCACAAATAAAAAGAAATGTATTATCATTTTCAAATGCAGATTTTTTCATGTAAACCTACAGATAGAATCCTGCTTATTGTTATTTACTAGAGCTGTGCGGGTCCGGTTCTCAGAGAACCAACAACAACCAAATTTAGGGGTACCAAGTCAAACTGAGTCCGGGTTCGATCTTCCCGCGGTTCGGAACTTTTTGGCCACTTTGGTTAAATTTTTTTTATGTGCTACGTACATAATAGTGTAATGGTATTTTCTGAAAATACAAAGTCTTCTTACAAAAAAGGTATACAGTCATTTCTGTGGGTACTGTATAAAAAATAGCAATATTGTGAAAATTTGTCCTCTGCACAGTGGTGAGAAAACCCTCTGCATAGAGTGGGATGAAACTGGTCTCTGCCAGCTCAGAGAAGAAATTCAAGTGCTTAGCAGAGTGGAAATGATTATGGGCCTGATTAAGAAATGTACGCAAACCCATTGGTTTAGGTACATTTCCGATGGCGGAGGGCAGAACAAGTCCTACATGATCACATGCAATGCCCCCTGAGCCATTTGGGGGCAGAGGATGGGAGAGGTGCCAGCCTCTGTTCCAGAAAATGAGAGCATGTCAGGCCCATTTTCTGGGAGTTCCGAGGCCAAGGTCTGTGTCCTCCGAAGCAGACTTCCTGTCAATGGCTACGGAGTTGCAAGGGGCAATCTGAGTAACCTCAGGCCCACACCGCACACCCTGTACCCATTAACTCTTTATAATTACCTGTCCATTGTCTCCAGTAGTGCTGCTCTGCAGCGCCGGACCAGCGTTACAGAGAAGCAAAAGTCACTGGGAAATGGCAGCAGCCATTTTCCTGGAGACCCGCGCATGCGCAGTAGATTCTGGCACTAAGCCAGAATCTACTGCCGCACCAGCCACTGCAGCACTGCAAGAGAGAGGAGGGGGCCCGCACTGAGGGCCTGATTCAGACCCGGACGCTATTTGCGTCCGCTCGCTGGCTAAAAGGGACCAGCTATTTAAATCATGCTCACGCACTGCATCGCGTAAAGCCGCCCACTAAGTAATAGCACGCAGCCTCGCTATGCGCTCGCACCTGTATAAAGACGCCCCTTTGCCACTCACAACACACGTCATCTCCGGTAGTTTTAGGATTAATCGGGAACACCGAGAGCCATCGGAGCTGCTCGCAGTGCTTGTGGTAGCCTTTTCCACAACTTTGCGAACTGTTCAGGCTAAAATACAACCTAGTCACATGTGTAATAACGCTACTTTGCTAATTATGCACACCCATTAAATGCCGTTCTGACGGTCGGACACGCCTGCGTTCGCACATCCACACCCCCGTTTTCAAGCACCTTCCCCTGTTACCACCCATAAACGGCACTATCTGTCACTCAAAATAGCCACCTGACTGCGGGCTACGGGTGAGCATTTTAACATCGCAATATCTGGTTGCCGCACGCGCATTGCGACTCATACGCATGTGCAGATTGCGAAAAATCGCTCAATGCGAGCGAGCACAGCATAGTAACCGGGTTTGAATCAGGCCTTGAGTCTGCACATGGGCCCCCTCTTCTCTTAAAACGCCCCTAGTTACTCCAATTGCTGATGGTCTCACAGAAGATCCGATGCTGCGTCTTAGGACTTAGCACTTGGTTCTGTGATGCTGTCAGGAAGCGTCTCTTTTTACACCAGATGCCTCCTGCTGAATTAACATATTAGTTGTACAGTAATGCACAACATACCGTATATAGATGTCTTTGAAAGGATTATGCACAGTGGTGTTCCTTACGTCAGACAATTCCTGGAGGCACCTCACTGTAAAAGCTCCGGTCTGTGTGAGATCACTTCAGAGTAACCGGCTGCTGCATGTCGTGCACCAAGCCCTGCGGCAGTAAACCGACACAATTTTAGCCTGGATAATCGGCGGGCAGCTAATTAGTGTGTAACAACAGAGAGAGAGCTTCCACACAGCAAACAAAGCTATGTAAGGTGAATAGGAGGCGGGTAAGCAATAGTACCCCCAAGAACTATTGCGGTCATTTTTTTGGAAACTACGCCCCCTGGCCGCTCGCATCCTACGTCATGTCCGCTATTTATTAGATTAATCGAGTACATCGACCAGCGTATGAACTGCTCGCTATTCTTGTGGTTGGTTTTTCCTACCGCAATCTTGAGAGCAGTTCTGACTATAAAATAACCCAGTGACGTGGTCAGTGACGCTGCTGTATTAATTATGCACACCCATAAAACGCCCGTTTTGACCTTTAAGCACGCCTACGTTCTGATCTCCACTGCCCGTTTTCAAGCACCTTCCCCTGTTACCACCCACATACGCCTCCTCCTGTCAATCTTAATAGCAGGCATTTGCTATATAGCGAACAAACGATTTTTGGCTGAACTGACTGGTTTGTGCATGCGTATTACGATCCGTACGCATGCGCAGTTGGGTAAACATCGCTCGGAACGAACGAGTGGCCGCTTATGAGCGGCTCTGAATCAGGCCCTTAATACCCTTATTAGGAGAGCGGATAAGACTCTGGCCCTCATTCAGAGGCGCTCGCAAGAAGCGAGCGCTCGTTCTGAATGAGGGCAGCCGCTTCATTTTTGAAGTGCGGCTTCCTGGTCGTTAGGTAAGCTGTGGGTTACCACCCACAGCTTAATGACCGACCTGGTTGATGGTCGCGATGGTGAACACTTGCGACAAGACCCTAAGGTTGGGTCTCGGCAGCCGCAGGGAGCTTCCTGCTCTGAAAGAGCAGGAAACTCCCCACTGACATCACTGATGATGTCAGTGCGGCCACCCACAAAACGGTAGGCATTCATTAAGGAACACCTCCGTTTTGGAAACCACCCCCCCGGCCCACCTACAAAACGGGGTGAGCTGTCGATCAACATCGACAGCCGCCCCTTTTGTAGAGAGCTCCGGAGCGAGAGAGTTTCTCTCTCGCTCCGCGGCTTGCGCACGCACAGTGCGGCCGCTGTGCGTGCGCAGGACTAACTATCGACCCGGTTGCGAGCACATCGGTGCTTGCGACCGGGTCTGAATTAGACCCTCTATTTATTTTTCAAACAGCAAAGCATTAATACTGCTTTAGATCAGCAGTTGAATTCCTTTTGGAGGATTTTAACAGAGGACTATATAGTATCCAACTGTGGTCTAGTTGAATAATTAGCCATTTATTTGTTACTTTGGCCCTGATTCAGAGCCGTTCGTTAGAGGCAGTACGCTCGTTGCGTTCCGATGTTGAGTAACCGCGCATGCGTCGGTGTTACACTGCGCATGTGCGTACGGCAGATTGCGAGTTTTTTTTGTCTCGTTCGTCAAATAGCGTACAGGAAGTGACATGTCAAATGTGATTGACAGAACAGGCCGTTTTTGGGCGTTGACGGGGGTGGAGATGGAAAAACGCAGGCGTGGCAAGGCGTTTTTTTGGGCGTACATACATTACCAAATGCGAACGTCAAATGTCTTCGTACCAACTCATACGTCACTGGATGATCCTCTTTCCCTTCAAAATGCTCGCACAGCTTAGGGGCTGGATAACTCGACCACAGTGGCGATGGCCTTCTCCTCCGTCCCGGCACTCCACGATGTTGCATCGATTAATCACAGCTTGTCAGAAACTCAATTAGTGTTGGATTGAAAACCGGCTTGGTATGTGTTTGGAAAGCAGTTTTTTTGGATAGCACAAAACCGAACGCAGGTGGAAATCATAGCTGCTAATGTCTGGATTACACAATCAATTAGCGTACATTTGTGGGGGTGTATTTTGGCCGCCATGTGTTCGTTTTTGGACTATTGTAACAATAATGTCATCATGTTTAGGTTTGGTCCCTCATTTTGTGTTCGCAAGGTGTTTTTTCCTCCTTAGGTAATGTTTTAAACGTTCCTTTACGCGCACTTTTTTTTCAATGTGTCATTTTTTATTTTGAACGTTGTTGGCTTGTGGGCCCGGATTAAAAGTAACCAATTTTTTCAATAATGTCAGAATACAAAGTCGTACATTTGTTGTAAATTTATTGGTATCCACCCCAAAAAAAATACACATATTGAACTCCAACATTTTTGGCAGTGTTCCACAATATTTATTAATTGTGCAAACAATAATTTTTTGGTAAACGTAAATGCAAAAATTAAAAACAATTCACAAGAAAGGAGAGGGAAGTTTTGGCCAGAAAGGAATATGAGGCAAGCACAGAAGGAGTGTGGGAAAAGTAGCCAATGGAGTCACCGTTTTTTCGACCGTTTGGCTGGGGGAGGGAGGCCGCCAGACCGGGTCCGGGATGTCATCGGGCTGGCCTGTCCAGAGGCAGATGTTGTGGCCTCTGGACTAGGCACAGGGCTAGGCACATTTGGAGGCTTGGCTGATGTCGTGCCAGAAGTGGAGGATCCTGATGTTCCAGCAGGAAGGGAGGTCGGCTCCACCATGTGCTGGCGAACGAGCTGCTCCAGGGCAGTGGCTATGCAGATGTTGGCCCTGGTATTTTCCGCCAGGGCCTGACCAATGGTCACGTTGGCCGCAGCATTTTGCTCCAGGGCCTCAGCCACCCGTACCAGACTGGCGTCCATCCTCTGCAGAATCTCCGTATGGAAATCCGATTTAAAATTGAGTTCTGTGAGGAGGGACACTGCCTGCGAGGGGGATTGCCCTGGACTGGCTTCTGCAGGGTCCTCAGCCGGATGTACTGGTTCCTCCCCTGCAGAGCCAGCAGAAATTCTGCGGCCAAGGCTCCCCTCTGGAGCAGACTCATCCGCCTGTGTCTCTGTTTGAAAAATGAGAAAAGACTCACATTAGAATCTACATATTGGCACAATAACATTTCAGAGTTGGTGACATCACAACATTTACCTGGGACAACATGAGGAGCCGCAAAGTCTGGCATGTCCGTATCCATGTTGGACACGCCAAACATCTCCACAGGCTGCACACACCCCTGTGTCAGCTCTTCTAAATCAGTCAACTCCAATGACACAGGGGTGGGACCCCCACCTGTCCCCCTTGCATGCCTAGCCCTGTCCGCCATTTTTTGCTTCAGGCGATATTTGAAGTCGCCCCATCTGTGGGATGAAATTGGAACCATTATTTTTTATTTTATTTTGTTTTTGGTTTTAGGGTGGTCAAGTGTTTACTTACCGCCGTTTGACATCCCGGGCTAGACGGACATAATCACCCACCCTATTGACAGCAACGGCGACCTCCTCCCACATTCTCCACTTCTGGCTTGCACTCATATTCCTGTCTGCCTGTGGCAGGATGTCCACACACTTCTGAATCAAAACCTCCATCTCCTTTCTTGTGAATTGTGGCTGCCTTTTCTTTTTGGCAGCTTTGCCCGGAATACTGGGCCCGGCAGCCTCTTCCATGTCATCCTCCTCACCTATTTGGGTAAATTTGCAGAATTCTCAACTTCACAACTTGCACAATATTATGTTTCTAATTAATCATTGAGTCAAAATGCCTGAAATACTTACCGCATGACTGTTGTCCATTGTTTCCCTGGTCTGTAGCCATGTGTGATGTTCAAACTAGAAATACAATAGAATTGTGTTTTTGTCTTGTGACGTATTTATACATGCGTCCTTATTTTGCGGCCGCATCATTGATTGTGCGTTCCTCTGATCCTTCCTTAATTTGTGCGGGAAACGAAACACTATTTATGGCTTGGGGGGTCTCGACTCGAGGTGGCGTTTATTGAATGTTGGAGATTACGTTGGTTGGAGTTGATTGTTGGCTGGTGTCGGAGATTGCGTTTTTTGTGGTATTTTTTTTTTGTTTTGTTTTTCTTTGTTTTCCGTTCGTTTTTTTTCCATTTTGATTTTTTTGGTCGTTTCCAGTTTTTGTAAGTTTGGGGAAGTCTAACTTTGGGTCAATTTGTCTCTCATTCTGGTGTCGATTTTGCTAATAAGTTTTTCCCGTCATTTCATCTCTCTAATGGAGCGTACACACGGTCAGATTTGTCAGACTTGTCAGATTTGTCAGATGAACGATTAAACGATTTGAACGATTTGAACGATTTTACCAAAGTTTTGAACGATTTGAACGATTGAACGATTTTTGACTGCATTAAAATGAATGGAATCGTCCAAGTCTGACTGCAAACACATCAGATATCAGAAATCGTTATCTGACCATCGGGAACGCGCATCGTTGATCGTCCATCATTCAGGCATGTCAGATATGAACGATTTTCCTTCAGATATGAACGACTGAACGATTTTTAAATCGTTATCGTTCATATCTGAAGGAAAAATCTGATCGTGTGTATGCACCATTAGGTTTAATTTTGGCTCTGCCCCAAAGACATTTTGGTCCGGTTTCTTATATATTATCTCTTGGTAAGTTCATTTGTTAAACTGTTTAGGAAATGTTCTTGTTTGTCTGTACGCAACTTTGGTTGGCCTTCCACATTCCTACTTCCTATTGTGTCATGTCTTTGCGAACTAATTAGCGCTTTATTCCTACTTCCTATTGTGCCTTGTATTTGCGAAATAATTAGTGCTTTGTGAAATGTGTATTCATCCCTTAAAAATGTTTTTTTTGTGCTGGAGCATTGGTTGCTTACATTTGGCCTCAATTTGACGTAGTGTGCGCAACGTCATTTTGCTCTTTGCCCAAATGTGTGTGTGTCCCCTTTTATGATTTGTCTTGCTTAAATTTGTGATAATGACATGGCCAGCATAAAATGATGTTTATTTTTGATGTTATTATTTGCAGTTACAACATATCATGACAATACCCCGGCATGTAAGCATCAATGGATAGTATTTTCAAGCAAAGTTACATGTATTTTTAATGGGTGGGGTAAAAAGGCTGACATTCCAATGTTGTCATTTCAGGTTGATATGGGTCGGATTGTTCTGGCCCTGCTCCCGGAAGCCGACCAACCTCAATCTCGTCCCAGGCATAGGCATCGTAGGCGTGCAAGGCCCCAGATATTTCGAACACGTGTCACCCTTTTTGGAATGCCAGATGATGAGGTTTTAAGATGATACCGTCTTCCTCCAAAAATCATCATAGACACTCTCTCATTAATAGAGAGTGATCTTGAGCGGCAAATTGACAGTCCTACAGCAATTCCACCACTTACACAATTTATGACAGTGTTACATTTCTGTGCTTCAGGATCGTTCCAAACAACGGTGGGAATAGTGGCGGGCATCTCACAATCCTCTTTTTCCCGGATCCTGAGGGCAGTGATGGAGGCACTTTTCAAGCACCTCCATCATTTTATTCAAATGCCTTTGGATATGGGTGCCCTTAGTGTGGCCAAGGCCAATTTTTTCCAAATAGCTGGCTTCCCACACATCATAGGGGTTGTGGATGGTACTCACATACCACTTCAGCCTCCAGCACGGCTGGAGGCAATATTTAGAAACCGGAAACACTATCACTCCCTCAATGTAATGGTGGTATGTGATGCCTCCCTCCAGATCCTGTCCCTGAATGCAAAATTACCAGGAAGTGCACATGACTCCTTCGTCATCCGGCAATCAGGGATATGGCACAAATTAACCAACCTACAAGCTGGTGATGCGTGGCTTCTGGGTAAGTGGAGACCTTTAGTACATAACAATGTTAAGCTTCATACAGAGTGAGCCTGATGTTGACTTTTCTTTTTCACAGGAGACAGTGGCTACCCTTGCACGCCCTGGCTGCTCACTCCTTATTTGGCTCCCACACCAGGGCCACAAAGTGAGTATAATTCCGCACTTACAGCCACCAGGCAAGTGGTGGAGCGCTGTATCGGCCTTTTAAAAGGCCGATACAGATGCCTCCACCGCTCTGGTGGCGAACTCATGTATTTGCCGGATATGGTTTCGAAAATTGTGGTCCTGTGTGGGATATTTCATTACATCGCCATAAGGAGTGGGGTCCCAATGCAGCCAGAGGATGCCTTACCTGAGGATGGCCCCCCCGAGGTTGGTCAGAGGTCAGTATGTGGGGGGGCCATACGCGATGATGTGGTGGCGAGATTTTTTAGGTAATTATTTGAAACAAAACAGTGTGGATACCTAATGTGGTTGGGTTTGTTTGAGAACATCTAATTTGTGGCTAATTTTTTAATCCATCTTCTGTTTTTTTACATAATCTTTGGCACTCCAACGATGACTACTTCCTGCTACCCTTACAAAACCTGTATGTGGATATTTTGGGGATATATTCTGGAACCCTTATTGCAACGCCATATATGTGGAATCATGTTGGCATGGTCCTTCGTCAACCAGTTCTTGATGTTTTTTTTGTGATGTGGTTTTTTTGGTTTGTGTTGTATTTGAGATTATTATTATTATTATTATCCTTTATTTATATGGCGCCACAAAGGTTCCGCAGCACCTTACACAGTACATAAATGAGCACACAAGAAAAACAGTTAATAGTAATACAAAACAATGCAGGACAAGGACAAGGTTATAAACTCAGCTGCAAAACACAAGCAGCAGGACATGAGCAACCAGGTGGTAGGTGCCATTGTAGGGAGTTAGGAGTAAATTATACTATAAGTAGGGGGAGGAGAAGCACGTGAGGATGAGGGCCCTGCTCGTGAGAGCTTACATTCTAAAGGGGAAGGGCAGACAGACAGGGGCGACACAGAGGGGTAGATAGTGAAGAAGGAGCATGGAGCAGTGGGTTAGGATATGTGCTGCGGAATGTGTGTGTATAAGACGACCTGATGTTATGTAAAAATTAAGTCCTTCATACATCTATCTCTATGATAGAAAATAGATTGTTTGTGTTATTTACATGAGAGATGTACAAAGTAAAGTAGAAGCACTTTAATTTGTGTGTTACATTTTAGCATCTATATACAGCCTGACAAGAAATGCAGCTATTATGGGACTGTCCCGCCATCACTGTGTGTTTTGTTTGTGAGTGACCACTTTGATTTTTCAGTTATGTTGATAATAAATGTTTTGAGAGTGAAATGTTGTCCCTTTTTTGGGACGTTACCACCAAGTGTAACCAGGTTCACACACGTTACATTTGACTAAGGGGTAATCCAGTACTGACGCCATTTGAGAAAAAATGTTTTCTTTATTCAGGGCCCAAACCAACACCAAAAGGAAGCCTGTACAATCCTTTTGCTTCGTAATATTGCCCTAAGCTGCTTGCACACCAACTAGGAACCTGTAAAATGTAGAAATATCTAATTGTGACTACACCAAAAAAGGGAAATCAGATTGGTACTGTAAGGTGTTTCTTGTGGCTGTTTGACATAAAAATACAACACACACTCTTATTGACAAAAATTTGAAATACTTGCAGGAACACTCTACTTATGTCAGAGTAAACAATATGTGGTTTTGAAAAAACGAATGAGCCAGAACGTAACTTCGAAAAAAACAATTTATTTACAGAATGGGCCAAAAATAAAAAACTACTCCCTAAGGAGGACTGACATACGGTCAAGGACCACCAGCACCCCGATGATATTGGTGTGCATCTGGGCCACACAGGCGGATAAATTTGCCCGAAGCCTCTGTTCCTCTGTGGGTGAGAAAAGTGTGGGGATTAATACAACAATAGTGAAACCACATTAAAATAAAAATAAAAAAAAAAATCCACAAATTTTTTTTTAAAAAACATGCATTAAAACTCATCAAAATAAAATGGTGTAGGGCAAAAATACAAGGCCTATGTCAAAATTCCGACAGGTGTGCTATGTGTATGTTGAAAACAGCAGTAACAGGTTACGGCAATCGCCCAAAACCACAAAATTTTTTAAAAATAAACACAAAAAAAAAAAAAAAAACATGATTACATAAAAACAGTTTGTGACGATAAAAAACCGCAAAAAAAAACATCCCGGAAGACCCAACGCCAGCTACAGAAGGCCCTCCATCGTCCTCCTCGGAGGTGGGTCCATTCCCCAAAGATCGGGGCGGGGTAATGACCGACTCCGGGGAGGGGGTCATTCTAAGAGGGGTGGTTGGAGGAGAGGGGGAATTGGGACGGAGGGGAAGGAGGCCAGAAAAATCTGGCTGAGGGTGTAGGAAGGCTGGGGAGGAGTGGGGAATAGGGGAAGGAGTGGAGTTGGAGTGTTGGCTGGGGGTTGGGGAGAGTGGATGTGATTGGCGTCTGGCCGGACGCTGACGGTGTAGTCTTCGCTGGGCCCCTAAAAGATGGGAAACAAATTGGGGTTAGTTCCCACACAAATCCGCGCCCAAAAACAATTTCAAATGCACCCCCAATAACCAAAAAAAAAATGATATGAGGAGAATGAATAAATATGAAATACAGGGAAAACATGGCCATGCAGATATGAGGAGAATGAATAAATATGAAATACAGGGAAAACAGGGCCATGCAGATATGAGGAGAATGAATAAATATGACATACAGGGAAAACAGGGCCATGCAGATATGAGGAGAATGAATAAATATGACATACAGGGAAAACAGGGCCATGCAGATATGAGGAGAATGAATAAATATGACATACAGGGAAAACAGGGCCATGCAGATATGAGGAGAATGAATAAATATGACATACAGGGAAAACAGGGCCATGCAGATATGAGGAGAATGAATAAATATGAAATACAGGGAAAACAGGGCCATGCAGATATGAGGAGAATGAATAAATATGATATACAGGGAAAACATGGCCAAAGACAAACATGAAAACCACAATCCATTAAACTTACTTTCAGCGATCTGCATGCGAAAGCATGCCAGCAAGCGGGGCGTCCGCCGTTGCAGGTCCGACCACCTGCGCTCCAGCTGCCCGATATGGCGGCGTGAGCCGAAGGAGCGCAGGCAGGCCCGAACCTCCGCATATGCGGATCGCTTCTCGCGGTTGGTGATGGGTGGAGGCTGGCTGGTGATCCGCCTATCCATCACCTCCGTAAGCACCAGCAGCTCGCGCCTGGTGAATGCGGAGGCTCTCATGATGGCAATGGAGTTTTTCCTAAAAATCATTTTTGATAAAGTGCTCCCAAATTTTATGATTGGCTAATGTATTTAGGAAATTAACAGGAGCAATTCTATTGGTTAGTGTATGAGTCATGTGTTCGACAGGGCCAGAAATCTGTGGACTTATGATAGGCTTGATGCAGTGACATGCGTAAGCAAATTTACATAAAGAAATGAACTCCAGGAAATATGCGGGTATAAAAACAAATAGAACAATTATTTAATAGGGGCTAACATGTATTTTGACAATTAAAAGCGAATGTTTAAGCCGTACGTATTCTGCGGGTAAACACAAACACGGACATAAATAAAGTTTATTGCATTGTGTTAAAAAAAAAAAAAAAAACAATTAAGCTAATTGATATATTGATTGGCATGTTACGATTGAGGGAGGTAGGCAGAATAAACGAGCAGTTAATCGAAATGTGACAGTCCAACTTCCGGGTAGTACTAGTGCGTGCGGTCCCTTCAAACCACTTTGGGGATGTACGCTCGCTATTTGGCACGCTCGTTAGTTAGAGGAGGGGTCGCCTGAGTTTGGGGAGGATGTTTCGATGCGAACGAATATACGAGCGTGTGCCTGAATTTAAATATTTTTTTACGTTCGCCCAACGTACGAACGGCCACTTGCGTCCGGGTCTGAATGAGGGCCTTTGTGTTCAGACTTTGAAGCTTATTCCACAAGTATTTGTATAATTTTCTGTTGCTTATAGTATTTGATAAATGCAAATGTCTAAATGTGTGTGTTTATTTATTATACATTTTTCCTGTGTTTTTTAGTAATAACTTTCATACTGTTTATGTATTACCAGACTTCTACATTGTTTATCGCCACTGCACAAAAATAGGTCAGTGCAATTTCTTCTCTCTTTTGTTTATATATAACATTTGTACTGTGCTTGAATTTTCTGTGCTTCTCACTTTTTTCAAATATTTGTTTATTGAAAGGAACAAAATAGATGGACATAAAGTGAAAACAAAACAAAGTGTCTGTACATGATAGATACAGAGATACCGTTTTGAATTATGGTGGGTACACACTATACAGAGGGAAGCAGTCTGGAAGCTGATGGACGTAATCCCGACCGTCGGCTTCCCGACTGTCTAATCCCGGCAAGGCACTAATGACAGGCGTCGAAATCCCGACGCCTGTCATTAGACCTACGCCGGGAGCCCGACACCCGGCTTACCGATCGAAGGTAAGCCGGGCATCGGACGTGGACAGCTGCGTGGGGGGGTTAGGGGCTCCCAGGGGGACTTAGGGTTAGGCACCTCCCCCGTGAGGGTAGGTTTAGGCTAGGGGAGGGGGTTAGGCACCCCCAGGGGGAGGTTAGGGTTAGGCACCAGCCCCGGTTGGGGGAAGGGGGGGTTAGGTTTAGGCACTTAGGGGGGGGATTAGGGATAGGCACTTGGGGGGAGGTTAGGGTTAGGCACCCCTAAGGGAGGGTTAGGGTTAGGGGGTAGAATAGGGTTAGTGAATACTTACCTTTTGACGATCGGGATTTTCACCCCTGCCGGGCTGCCACTGTCAGCGGTAAATCATACTGATTCCTATTCAGATATATCTACAGATGATGGTCGTTCATACACACTGAACGGCCATCATCTGTGTCTGCCCGCAGGTCCCAGTGGCCAGGGGGCGTGTCAGGGGCATGTCCCAGTGGGCGGGAGTGTGTCCCGCCCCCCTCCTCGTGGCTGCCGCGTGTGTGTACGGGCGGTCTACAGACTGCCCGTACACACCTGCCGATGGACAGATATGTCTGCAGACCTATCTATCCATCGGCTGTGCAGTACAGCCAATACGATATGTCGGTGAACGCCGACGTTCACCGACATATCGCAGGTACACACTGGTCGACCTGCAGCAGATACATTGGCCGATCAATTGATCGGCCAATGTATCTGTCACTGTGTACTCAGCTTAAGTGTCAGTCCTCAGTAACACAAAAATTTATGGAGCAAACTCAATAATAAAAATATCAACTACAATCAATTAGACGGGGTTGAGGCAGAAAACAAATAAGGAGATGTTGGCAAAATCATAACATCTGGTAACAGTACACAATCAAATCACAATGCAGGAGTTCCGTGATCCAGATTGTTAAGGTTATACCATGTTGTCAGTTGCATTAATGTTCTAAGGGTGGATTTAATCTGAGGTGAGGATGTAAGGGAGCCATACAGAGAAAACAATTTCCACCCTTACCTCTTTATCTATGGACATTTCTGTCCAATCCATGTGAAAAAGATGAGATAGATGAGGTAAAAGGAGAGACAGGCCAGGTACATCAGGTGAGACCAGGGCCGGATTGGCCATCTGGCTCACCCCCTGCTGTCGGATTCATGATATGAGCTCTGGGAGACGGAAGGGGTGACGGCAGTGATGGGCCGGTAAGCTCTGCTCGGCCGGGAAAAGACTGGGGCGTACCGCGAGGCCAGGTCCCCATGACTTCAAGCATGCCTCCTTGAAACATCCACGCCCCCTTCATGAGCGCGCACGTCTACAGCACCAGTCCATCCCTGGGTGAGACCCACTAGGATGGTTTTCTTCGCAGCAGTTGCCACTTTAGCAAGAAGAATTTTATTACCCCAGATCAGGGTACAGGAGGGAGATGAGGAATATATATTGCAATTGCTTCTCACTTTTAATGTGCAATGCAAGAGTCTCAGTATTTAACGGTGTATGCCCCCCGCACAGGACGGAAAAGGGGACATGGCCTAGAATAAAGGGGCATGGCCTATTGGGAAATCCAGATCTCATCAGTCTGGGGGTGTGCCTTCACTGTCGGCTCCTCCTCTGTGACAGGAGCGGAGTGCTGCAGGATAATGTCACACTGCAGCACCCGGCTCCTGTCACTGAGCAGGAGCCAGCATTTTGATGTCACCCCCTCCGAGGGTGACACCCGTTGTGGCCCGCACCCCCATAGTCACACCACTGTTAACTGGCACATATTCTTGGAACTGTAACAGTTTTGTCCTGACAATTTCTGTAGCTAGCTTGGCTGTGTTTGCATATCAGGCCACTACCAGAAAGTCAAACTCAGGCATTATGTTCTGTAGCATCACCATGATGATTTTTTTGTCATCTACTTGGACTCCTACAGCTGTTAACTGCTGGGATATGGACGTCAATCTATCAATGTAGTCAGTCATACTTGTGCATTCACATAACTTCTGTTGCAACTCATGGATGGAAGGTGGATGCTAGCCCAGATTTTGGGATTGACATGACCTAGTACTGAGGCGCAGAGTCTAACGTGCCAGCGGCATTCACCAGGGACCCCCACAAGGAGGTTTGGACTCAGCTGCCTGCATCTGACATGTAGGTCATGGCCCTCAGACTTGGTTCCCTAATACAGGTACTGCTCAACTCTGGATTGGAGCGGAGTACGATGAAGATATACAGTGCAGTCAACAAGCCAGGTCAGACCTGAACAGACAATACGGTACCAGGGAGCAGACAAATGCAGGTCACGGAGAATAGCCAAGGTCAAAGCCGGAATAGCAAGCAAAGTACCAGGGAGAAGATGGAAGCAGGTCACACACAAAGCCAAGGTCAGGAACGAGCAACAGTAAACACTGGGAAGAAATGCTGGAGTAACGTTTTGGAGCCTATACTCTAGCACAGGAGTGCACACAGAGGGCTTTATTCAGAGGCGGCGTACGGTCTACGACCGCACGGCCGCCTCGATGTTTGTCTAGTGCGCATGCGCATGAGGGAGCAGGCTCCTTCGTGCGCATGCGTGAGACCCGCTATGACCGACAGCACCGGTCGTAGCGGGTCTCTGTCCAAAGGGGGCGAGCTGTCGATGTTGATTGACAGCTCGCCCCGTTTGGAAGGCGGGCCGGGGGGTGGCAGCCCAAACGGAGGCGTTCCCATGGGAACGCCTGCCGTTTGGGGGAGGCCCCACTGACATCACTAGTGATGTCAGTGGAGAGCTTCCGGCTCTGACAGAGCCAGAAGCTCTCCGGGGCTTACGACAAGTGAGACCCTACCCTAGGGTCTCGTCGTAAGCCCCGATGGTCGCGATGGTCCTTGACCATCGCGACCATCACCCTAGCGGTCGTTAGAGCTGTGGGTGTTAACCCACAGCCTAATGACCGAAACAGAGGCGGCCGGTCAGGATGCAAGCGGCCGCCCAGTTTCTGAGCGACCGCTTGCATCCTCCGACCGCCTCTGAATGAGGGCCAGAGTCTCCCTTATATTTGCCACCTCCTGTGACATCACTAGGGGATGGGCTTGGCCCTTTAAATCCTACTGCAGGTCTGCACATGTATCCCTAAGGCACTTACAGCTGCATCGGCCTGGCTGGGAGAAGCTGGAAGCAGGTACCCGGGACTCCCCATCTGTTGCCCATCGCTGATCAGGACCCCAGTGCTGCCAGATCCAGTTATTAACGCCCAGTGTCCGGCACACTGTGACTTCTTATTATTATACAATACATGCCTCAGATCAATTCTTTTCATCAGACCCCCATCCTCATATGCTGCCTGCAGGGCTGTCCACATGCTTGTTGCTGACACTGGCCCTGATTCAGAGCCGCTCGCTGTGAACCAGGACGGGATGTTTTTTTTTTAACCCCGGCCTCCAGGCCGCTCGCTAAGCTGTGGGTGACCACCATTGCCCGGCCATCAACCCGCTTGTGAGCGCTATGCGCACGCGTGCGGGTATGAATCAGGCCCACTATCCCACGTATAATAAAATACACGTGTTGTTCAACACTTATGCCAATTGTTCCCATGGCTCTCTTATAACATCTGGGCTTGGACTGTCATCTTGGTCAACTGTAACTTTCCACAACCTTTTCTGCTTTAATTGAAAGTCCATTGCAAACTTCAATATGGTATAATTTTCTGCACTTTTCAGTTTAATGAACCCAATCATGGGTGTATGTTGTGCACTGACATTGGGGCCGGTTCAGACCCGGACGCTAAGCCGCGATCGCTCGCATTCCAAAAGGGGCCGTGTATTCAAATTCCGCGATCTCACTTTCTGGCTTAAGGACGCCCTCTATGTCTTAGAGAGTGATGGCAGAGTGAACGCACGCCGGTGTAAAGACGCCCACTTTTCTTTCTTAGCACACGTCATCTCCAGGAAGTGTACGATTAATCAGTAACATCGAGAGCCATCGGAGCTGCTTGCAGACCCTACCCCGCCGCAAGCACTGCGATCACTGCAGGCTTAAATACAACAAAGTGACGTGTACAATGACGCTTCCATGCTAATTATTGATGCACATTAAACGTCGTTTTGATGCCCAGACACACCTTTGTTCGTACCACCACTCCACCATTCACAAGCACCTTCCCCTGTTACCACCCACAAACGGGACTATCTGTCACTCAAAGTAGCGCTCAGTCTGTTTACAACGAGCGCACGATTCCCGATCGCAATGACTGACTTGCGCATGCGCACTGCGATGCATACGCATGTGCAGACAAGCGACAATCACTCAAAGCGGGCGTTCACGGCTTAGCGTCCGGGTCTGAATTGGCTCCATAGTTCTTCATTGCTTTACTTGTCTGGTTAACACACTTGCTGACTCTTTGTGCTGGAAACACTCTATGATGAACATGTGTCTATGCAGTCTGGGCCTGATTCAGACACGGTCGCGAGCGCTGAGTGCTCGCAACCGGGTCGATGTTTGCCCACTGGGCATGCGCACGACGGAGCCGGCTCCATCGTGCACATGCGCGAGACCCGGCTAGCGACGGGTGCTCCGTCGCTACGGGTCTCGCACCAAAGGGGGTGAGCTGTCGATGGTGATTGACAGCTCGCCCCGTTTGGTAGGTGTGGCCGGGGGTTGCTTCACAAACGGAGGCGTTCCCAAGCAAATGCATGTTGTTTGTGGGTGGCCCCACTGACATCCCCAGTGATGTCAGTGGGAGAGCTTCCAGCTCTATTAGAGCCAGAAGCTCTCTGGGGCTTGCGGCCACGAGACCCTACCACAAGGGTGTCGTCGCAAGACCATCGCGACCATCAACCTGGCCGCTCGCTATAGCTGTGGGTGGTCACCCATATCTATGCGAGCGGCCAAGAGACTGCTCCAAAAAAAAAAAAAAACATGATTCAGAGCGTCCGTCTCTGAATCAGGCCCTCTATGTGCTGTTGGGCATTTAGGTGCTTGGGTTCTGTGTGTCTGGTGCTTGTGTTTATTTCTATTTGTGTTTTCCCCCGTGTTTTGCTGAGAGAATCATGATTTTACACCAGTTTTTACATTTAGTAAATCTCCTTGTTTGAAAATCAGGGGAAACTCTCACAGGAATGCAATCTTAAACACAATTGTTGGTGAATTTACCCCAAAAAGGGGAGAGAGATGAAGATTTGAGAAGGGTGTGTCCTAGCTCAAATCTATATTGAAATGTAAAAATAAAGGGCCTAATTCAGGCCCGCTCGCGAGCGCAGGACGCTCGCAAGCGGGACGATGGTGCCCTAATGCGCATGCGCACGACGGAGGGAGCTCCGTCGTGCGCATGCGCAAGACCCACATAGCGACAGCCAAGCTACCGCTCCAGGTCTCGCACCAAAGGGGGCGTGCTGTTGATGGTGACTGACAGCACGTCCCCTTTGGTGGGCGTAGCTGCCAGACGTGGGTGGTAACCCACAGCTATGCGAGCGTCCAAGAGGCCGCTCCATTTTTAGGTAGGAGGGCCCTGATTCAGAGCAAGCGCTTTGGTCAGAGCGTCCGGCTCTGAATCAGGCCCAAAGCATTTGTGGGCTACATGCAGAAGCAGGCAGTACTTACCCTGCATGTAAAAAAGTATGTATTTACTCCCCTTGCATTGCAACATGGTTTTCCAGGTACACAGTTGCTTGCTCTATGTTACTCTATTCCCAAATGTATGAAAGTTTGTGGCAGGATCATCAGTAACAGCTGACCCCCTCATTGGTCCTGATGGCTGCCCTGAATATGGCATAAATAATTAGCTAAAAATTATTTGCATTTAAAACATTTATTAAAACACAAAACACCTTAAATAAAACTAAATTAATAGGAAGGGCCTGATCCTGAGTCGGGCGCAATGCCGCTGCAGTTGTCCATGTCACACCATGCATGTGTCCTGATTGTGTTTGTACAGAGTCGCAGTTGCGAATTCAGATGCACGCACACAGAAGTACATTGAGAATGTATTGGCCGTTCCTCGGCAGTGTCTGGAAGGAGAGGCTCTTCAGATGCACAGAGATTGTCAGTATTATGGGTGTGTTATGGGAATGTCGTGGGTGTGTCCCGGAGCTGGTTGCGTACACAGACACTTAATCGCTCACATAGGAGACCATGGCCCTCATTCAGAGCCGCTCGTTAGCGGCAGTACGCTCGTTCCGAGCGATGTTTGTACATCTGCGCATGCGTACGGTTTTTAGTACGCATGCGCGAACCAGTCAGTGCGGTCAAAAATCGTTTGTACGCTATATAGCGAGTGCCTGCTATTTTGAGTGACAGAATGAGGCGTATGTGGGTGGTAACAGGGGAAGGTGCTTGAAAATGGGGAGTGGAGATCCGAACGCAGGCGTGCTTAAAGGTCAAAACGGGCGTATTATGGGTGTGCATAATTAATTCAGCAGCGTCATTGACCACGTCACTGGTTTATTTTATAGCCAGAACTGCTCGCAAATTTGTGGTAGCGAACACCAACCACAAGAATAGCGAGCAGTTCATACGCTGGTCGGTGTACTCGATTAATCTAATAAATAGCGGACATGACGTAGGATGCGAGCGGCCAGGGGGCGTTTTTAACAAATAAACGAGCGTATGTTTTGCTCGCTCGTTCAGACTTAGAGGCGTGAACAAACTACAATTTGCGAACGGATCATTTGAATAGCCACCCCTTGTTTTTGAACGAACGACCGCAAATAGCGAACGGCTCTGAATCAGGCCCCATGTTCATACAGATAATCTACACCTGCCATAGGTCTGGTGCAAGTTTCCAAGCGGTATTACAGCGTCTATAGATGCTCAAAGTGGGCGTCTTAGTCTTCGCACTTTCATACACATGGATGTACACAAGGGAAGGGCTTTGTAGCACCATTTGCATAAAGTTGTAACATGTGACCACCAAAAGACCCAGAAAATTATCTAATATATAATTAGTAACCACTTTTATTTAGAGATGATGGTTTGGTTTTGGCTTGCATCTTCCTGCTAAGTTCGGATCTCAAAACGAGGCAAAACTTTATATTTCATGGACATCTGGGGCTAAATGTAACAGCCTGAGGGCCGGTGCCGCTGTAGGAATACTTGCCAGTATACGTACTTTTAAAGCAGCATACATGTTACAGGCTAAACCAGTGTTGGCTAACCTTGACACTCCAGCTGTTGTGGAACTATATATCCCAGCCTGCCCTGCCACAGTTTTAGCATGCCCTAATAGCAAAACTTTAGCAGTGGGTTATGTAGTTCCATAACAGCTGGAGTGTCAAGGTTAGCCAACACTGGGCTAAACCAAGCTGGTGCTATTTGGTTTCAGAACATTACACACAAGCTAATAGTCTATTGATTGAATTTCTCCTCCAGTTAGGTGCCGTTTATAAAAACTAGAGGTGTACCTAAACCCCCATATTTTGGTTCTAGATCATCTACGTGTTATGGTTTTGGTAAAACCACCCTCAAATGTTTTGATTTTGGATTTCTTTAAAAATGGCAGTTTTAAAGAATATAGCACATCTATGAAACATAGTGGCAGACAGGATGGTGGTTTAATATGACCCTATAGTATGTTTTAATTAATCAAGAATTAATAGTCTAAAATGTGTGTATCTCATTGCACACTATGCACTGATCCCACAGTGCCAACACATCCGTGCCACTCATTTCACGCTCTGCACTGTTGCCAACACCCCTGTGTACCTTATTGAATGCTACACACTGCACAAACAATCAGGGGCATATTAAGAGAGGAGGGGGCTCATGTGCAGTCTCTGTCAGGGGCCCCCTCCTCTCTACCCGGTGACCGGCAGCACACTGAGCGCAGCAGACTCCGGGCACTAGAGTAGACTCTAGTGCTATGTCAGAGTCTACTGCGCATGTGCATGTCTCCGGGCAAATGTCACGTCAGCTATGTCAGAGTCTACTGCACATGTGCATGTCTCCAGGAAAATGTCACGTCAGCCATTTTCCTGTTGATATTCCTACTGCGCTGTGCAAAATGCCAGGAAAATGGCAACAGCGGTCAATTTCCAGGAGATTTGTACAGAGATGCTACCACTGATGGGGGAATCCAGTGGGGTAAGAGGTAACGTATCCCTTTACCGTATTGCATGCTACCAAACTACCACCTCTACCTTTTTCGGTGTGTTCCCCCGTAAAAGCAAAATCTCAAGGCTTCACAGTCTACTTACTAGAGGGCGCCTATTAGTATTTATTAAATACGGTTTGGCTGAGATAATACACTGACTTCTTTATACTCCGTACTAGTATACATGTATTTATACTGTCACCATCACTATTCACATTCAAAGGCAAAAATCTGTCATTTAACACCTTCTAAGAAGTTCCAGTATTGTCCTTATGGTCACTAATAGCCGTCTATATGGTCCTGCTATGGGTGCGAGCAATGCTGTGATGTATGTGAGTTTCGTGATGTCACTTTGCTTTCACAAACTTACATTTAATTGAATTGACCTCATAGGTTATTACTGTGACTGGCATTGACTGACATGTGCCCACATCGGGATACCGCGAACAGGTGCTCACCATACATATATTACGGCATATCTTTGATGGAGGCTCAGCACTATATTAATTCTGATCTATTTAAGCTTCATTATGTGTTACTGTTTATATATGTTTTATTAAATAGATGTTCATTATGTCAGTATTATTAATGGGATTATTTCTGCCATATTAGTCTTATGTATAACTGTTCTCTTGCTGCTTCTTTGTAAGGATTTGTCTGAGGGAGAGTGACTAGGATGTCGGTTAGAACAGCTGATTTCATTATCATTGAGAATATGGGAGTTATCCCTTTACTCCATGTTTCTATTTTCTCTCTTTTTAATTAGTTCCTGACCATTCAAGATATGAGGCTCAATTTGTGCTGAGAAAAGCAATCCTCTATTGCTGTACTCAGCACAAACGGCAACCACCCTGCTCCTCTGTCTCCCTCCCTCATCAAATCCCATGCTGGGAGTTGTTGTTCCACAACAGCTGGGAAGCCACATTTTCAACAAAGACTGTTGTATACAAAAGAGAAAGCCAGTTGTTGTGAAACTACAATTCCAGGCATTCTAAGATTTGTAGTCCCACACTAGCAGGAGAGTCAATGGCTGCTAACTCATCTGTACCATCCTGTTTTTCTCTTTTGAAAAACACACTCAGTGTTGAACTACAATAGACCAAGAGCAGAAGGTATTACATTTAAAAAAAGTAAAAAATAAACATGACCTATGGTCCATTATGTAGGGACCGTGGCCAGCATTGTGGTGGCCTTTCATTCTTGATGAAATGTAGTCCAGCATTTATCATGGTATGTTAGACATCTTTGAAAATGTTGTGGGGGGGGGAGTGCATTATGGACTGTGGTCCTGATTCAAAGATGGATGCTAATGCGTTCGCTGTTGCAATTTTGCAAGGACCTCAGCTGCAAAAATATGCTTGTAGTTCCAAAGCTTATCCGAGCATAAGTACGCCCACCGCTGCACTCTCATATGCGTATGACATCACTTACCTGCGTTAATATTGGTTACATCAAACAGCCATGCAGCCCTTGCGACAAGTCTGACCTGTCTCACAATACAGCGGCTCGTCTGACACACAGAGAGCTCTCATGATACGTACTGTAGGAGATCGCGATGGCTAATATTTGCATTCCCATGTAACGGCATTTAAACGGTAAGACATTTTTGGTATTCAATTGGTGGAGAGATACATTTTTCTTGGGGGTGAGGGGGCAATCAATTTATTTTTTCAGCATCTTCAGAGCAAGTCCAATTTTTCCCAAAAAGAAATTGTCGGGACTTGCTTATGAACCCCTAATACACCCCCCTAATGACTAATGAAGCAATTGGATGTTTCCGATTAGCTTAATTAGTCCAATTCCATTACCTTATTGTTAGCCCTGTCCTTCTTCTTCGCCCCCTCAACATGCTGAAGTTTGTTCCTCTCGTCTTTCAGCATTCACTCTCAGGCTGGGGAGCTCTCTACATCCACAGGTACCGGATCTGATCCCCACACCCCTACGATCTCTGCACCTGGTTACGGCACCCTTTCAATCCACTGGATCCGGCACCCCTTCCATCCCTTCACCTGGTCCCGGCACCCCTTTGATCTCTGCAACTGGTCCAGACACCCCTCCGATCACTGCATCAGGTCCCCATACCCCTCAGATCCCTGCACATGGTCCCCACATGCCTCCGATCCCTGAACCTGTTCCCGGCACCCCTCCAATCAGGCCCGGATTTCACACAAGGCAACCTTGGCGCACGCCTAGGGCCCCGCGAGTCCCAGGGGGCCCGTGGATGGGCCCCTTTTGACTCACGGGCCCTAGACGGCCCCTTTTCCCCAAGAAATCTGGCCGGTCAAAATGCTCCCAGAGGAGCACTGTTCGAGTACCGCGTGACATCATGATGTCACGAGGACCCGCTTATAGAGTCCCACTGCGGTCCCACTGTCTGCATTGTCACAGAGTGACAGCGCATAAGAGGGAGGAGGAGGGTCACCGGGTTCTCTGGCCAGCCCCATCCAGCTCCAGCCCACCCCCAGCACAGCAGCCTCTGCCACTGACTGCCAGGCTTGCAGCTTGCCACCAGCAGCACACACCGTCGGCACCCAGCGAGGAGCAGAGGGACAGGCCAAGGCAGAGTCTGGCTGAGACAATGACCGAGGATCCAGATCTCAGGGAACCACAGCAGCCAGGCAGGTAGGGTCAAGTACTGTGCTATTCTCAACTACTCTAATATAGACTGAATTATGTAGAATTTATTTTTTATGGTAGATGGGGTCTGGGAAGTGGACAGGACTGCCTTATATTACAAGCATATAGTAATATACAATATGATGATCATGATATTATTAGTACATCAATCCAGGATGATGGTATTTTCATGTTAGGTACTTGTAATATACTATACTATAGTGCTGTCCTGTCCACTCCCCACCTACCATTAAAAAAATAAATCCTATAGTGTACTTTAAAAAAAAGGGGGGGGGTGTAATGGTGATGACTCATCCCCATCATTGTACTTAGCTGAGCACAGTCACAAACAATACTGGGCATGGCCACACCACAACCCCCACTGCAGATGCCACCTCGCAGCTACCTTCTAATCCTTAGCACTTCTCAGGCTTATGTGATGTATTTAACGGATAATGAGGAGTAAAACCTTAGGGTATTAGGTTTAGTTTGGGTTATGGCATTAGGGATAAGGTATTAGGGTTGGTGTATCAGTTTGGGTATTAGGGTCAGATTAGGTGTTTGATTTGGGGTATTAGGGATGGTGTAGGGTTTAGCGGTTTGGGTATTAGGGTTAGAGATTATGGTTAGGGTCAGGTTTGAGCTTAGGGTTGAGTTAGGGTCAGGATTAGGGTAGGGATGCTTTGCATGAATCAGGAACACAAATAAAATGCTATGGATTGTTTGACGGAGGGGGGCCCAAACTGGTATCTTGCCTAGGGCCCCATTAAGTCTAAATGCGGCTCTGCCTCCAATCCCTGCACTGGGTCCCCTCACTCCTTCAATCCCTGCACCTGGTCTCCGCACTCCTCCAATCACTGCACCCCTTATTCCTGCTCATGTCCCTGTAATTTTTTGCAGTGAAAATTAGGCAGGCAACTGAATATGCCCCTTAGTTGCAGTTAGTTAACACTGGTGCAACTGTACATTCAATTCTGACCTCTATGTGCTGGATGTAATTCTCAGGATTTGTTCCTATTTCCTGTGCAGAGAAACCACTTACACCATCATGCTACAAATTTTCTTTTCTTTTCTTTTTTTCATTTGTTTGTTTTCAAATATAAAGAAAAATTGCTCATTGCTGTCAGAAAGTGCTCTGTGTCACTTTGTAACCAGGGCAAGTTTTACAGCATTCCTGTATAGTCACCCATTGTGTCCATTGACAGCTCCAGCACAGCCATAATCTAAAGTAAACATCAGGGTGGTCTTGTTCTAATTGTTTTACAGCAGCCTTTAAGGGAGAATTTGCCCTGGGAGAGGATACTTTATAGCCATAGTCAGCTATCACATGTAAATAGTGTACAGAGAAATAATCTGAATGTATCAGTAAACACACAGCTTTATTCTAATTAGGCTGAAGTTCTAGGTATTCTTGCCTTCTTCTCTCTGAGGGGTAAATTTACTAAAGTGCAGGTTTATAGAAGTGGAGATGTTGCCCATAGCAACCAATCACATTCTACTTCATACTTGCCTAGTCTCCTGGAACCTGTGGGAGGCTCCCGATTTTTTTCGAGGAACCCCCCAGACACCCGGAAAAGTAGGCGCTTCTTTGCATCCTGCCCACTTCCTAGTGAAGTGCGCACAATTTGGAGAATTTTCCCGGGGATCGGCTGTCTTTTAGCAGGGGGCGGAGCTTAATGACACGATCCTATAAGAATCACGTAGATTGTCCCAGTCCCTGTTTAAATATGCTGTATTTGTGGCAATTTAGCACATGGGACGGGGCTTAATGATGCTATTAGTCTGGCCCGCCCCCTCTCACCGCCCACCTGCTTCTCCTTCCCAGGCTTCTCCTGGGAGGAGACACAAAAAGTCAGTAAGCATGTTCTACTTATTATTTATCTAGCACCTTCAAGAAGGTAATAGCTAGAATCTGATTGGTTGCTATGGGCAACATCTCCACTTCTATAAACCCGCACTTTAGTAAATATACCCCTGAGTGTCCAGGAGACTCCCGTTATCGTGGCAGCTCGATACTGGAAATTGTAGCCTTCCACAGCAGAGGAGTGGGGCTACAATGAAGCTAATTGTAGTGACACATCCTTTGCAGCTTTCTCTGTGCAGTAAAATGTTTTGGTTTTTTTTGGCTCCTGTAAAAATGTAAGTTGCCCCAAGCCACAGTCTCCATTGAGAAATATAGGAATTGCATTATCTTGCGTTACTTAGCTGAACATAGAGAGGCCTCCTCTATATACTGTAAACCTTCAAAAACAGACTCAAGACTTAAGCTGGGCACACACTAGTAAAGATTGCCTTGTTGTCTAGTGTGTACCCAGCATTTCCTGTTTATTGAAGCATTTCATTAAGGCCAATTTATTTTCTAAAAAACAAACAAACACACAAATGCTTTTTTCTGTAGTTTATTAATACGTAAGTTTGATTTATTTTGCAAATATAAAGCACTTTGGGGTCTGTTTATAATACTGTGATAACCTCGTTTTCTATGGAAAAAAGTGGATACCACAACTTCATTCAATTTGTCATTACCGCTGAAGAATGAACGATTTATCTTGTGGTCCCTTAGTTTCTGGGCATTATCGCTTGCCCACACTCAACTCAAGTATGGGGAATGCAATGTTTTGTCATTTTATCAAATTGTGATGAACTCTGTTTATCAGTACAGGTTGAGTCTCCCATGTCCAAATATTCTGAAATACGGATTTTATTTTAGCATGACTGAGAAAGTGAAACCTGTTTGATGGTTCAATGTACACAAACTTTGTTTAAGGCACAAAATTATTAAAAATAAAGTATAAAAATACCTTCAGGCTTTGGACCTGATTCAGCTAAGTGACGTCAAGGTACGGCAAGGCATAAGCATGCCCACTATGTCTTGGCGAGCGATCACTTTGTGTTTATAGATGCCCACCAGCCTGTCTTTAGCCGCCCATTAGCGAACGCCATCTCTAGGAAGTATATTCAACCATCGGTACATCGGGTTCCATCGGTTCTGACCGCAGCGCTTGCGGTTGACTGTACCCTACCGCAAGCACTGCGAGCACTTCAGTGTATAATTCAACCAGGGACGTGTACTATGACGCTGCCTGTAAATTATGCACGCTTCTGAAACGTTGTTGAAACACTCAGGCACGCTTGCGTTTGCACCTCCACTCCCCCGTTCCTACTGGCCTGCCCCTGTTGCCACCCACAAACTGCCTCTCCTGTCACTCATTCCACTGGGCTGTCTTTGCCGGGCAAGCGAGCGCTTCCCGATCGCTCGGACTAATTTGCGCACACGCACTATGATGCATTTGCAAATGCATAACATCGGCCGCGTATGAGCGAGCGGCCACTTGCGAGAGGGTCTGAAACATAAATGAATGTCCACAAACTTTGTTTGAGCCACAAAATTATTTAAAATATTGTATAAAATGACCTGCAGGCTGAGTGTATGAGGTGTATATAACACATAAATGCATTTTGTGTATAGATTTGGGTCTCATTCCCAAGATACATACTTGCCGAAATTCAGCTCCCTCCTTCCGCTTACAATGGGGACGTGGCCAGACAATAATGATGTATTGGGGGCGGGGGCATGACCATGCGATCACCTCATTGTGTCCAGAATAGACTGTTGCGAAGCAGGGGGCGGGGCCATGATGCCGAAAATCCCCCCCACTCTCCCCCAGCTGTGGGAATTTCTATATATACTCTGCGGGGTCAGGGAGGCTTGGCTGCCTTTCCGGGGGGCCGGGAGCGACACCCAATATTCAGGAGGCTACTGACCAAATTGGGAGGGTAGCCAAGCCTGCCAAGATATCTCATTATGTTGTGCACATATTCTTAAATACGGAATATTCCGATATCCAAAATACCCCTGGTCCCAAGCATTTTGGATATTGGAGACTCAAGGCTTGGATTCAGCAATGAACCCAGTTGCTTATACGCATGCAATCGGCCGATCTTTGCGTTCTGCGCATGCATATGCATCACAGTGCCCGTGCGCGAAACAGTCATTGTGACTACGCAGACCCAACGCAGAGTAATTGACAGGAAGAGCCATTTATGGGTGGTGATGGGAGAGTGGTTGGCCGAACGCAGGCGTGCCAGTGCGTTTGAACGCCATTGCATGGGTGTGCATAAATTATCCACTGCAATACCATACGCAGGATGAGGCCAATAGTGTGAGCTGTAGTAAGCAATTCCTGAGTAATGTCTGACCTGCCTTAACTGTGCGTATGGGTCCGATGTTACTGGATTGCTGTCTTGCTAACCATTCTGGATGTTCGTGTAAAGTAAAGTGGACGTCCTTATGTAGTGCTACGGCGGCATTGAATTAGCATACTATCACACTGAACTGCGTGCATACGCTATATTGCGTACTGTAATGAATCAGGCCCTCAGTCCGTACTTACCTGGTCTTCAGCATCCGTGATCTTCAGGAAGGAATGTTCCCTGATATGTGACAGGTTCGTCATGCAGTATAGAAAACAAATAAAGTGTCATACTTGCCTAAACTAATGAAACATCCTCGAGGCTCTCGAAACTTGGATGCTGCTCCCAGTCTCGCATAAAGGCATACAAGTATCCTGCAGTGCCCCGTGTCTGCCCGGCGCTGCCCACTTGCCCGAGTAAACTCATAGCCATGCCTCTTGCTTTACAATGTTATTACTATCGGAATTGTATAGCGGGTGCTTGGCCAGGATGCCACAACCATGCTGGCTCACCTATGCATTAGCCCCCCCCCCTCCCCCCAGCTTTGCTGACCTGGCAGCCAAAGTGTCAGCAAGTATGTAATGGGTATACGTGGCCTTATCCCTTATCGTCTTGCGCATGTCCAGTATGGATACAAGGGCATGTTTCCTGGGCATCTGTCTGCTCTTTGGCTCTTCCAGCAAAGGCTAATGAAAACATTGCAGGGTGGTGGCGGATATCACTGGCACGTAGAGCAATGAGTGAGAAATTATACAGTTCAGTAGTACCTTTATATTGTATCTCTGCCGTATGATGTTATACTGTACATTTTGTTACATGATAATAATAGTAATACTAATAATAATGTAGACATCTCTGAGTCATGTTGAAACAAAAGCATTTTGTAAATAACATTATTATATTATTACGTACCTCCCAACCATCCAAATCCAACGGAACAGTCCAGCTTTTCAGGCACTGGTTCACGCGTGGTACGTTGTTACCCATGGGCGGTCGGGAGGTTGGGGTAGATACTCTATCAACGCTACACTAGCAGCAAAGCAATGGTGAATGGATGCCACACCCATGCATGACGTGCATTTATGGCGGGTAATCCCCCAAAAACATCACGCCAGGGTGCATGGGCTAGTGGGCATGAGGCCACACTAAAAGCACTCGTGAGGAGTCCTGCTGCACAATATTAGAATGTTGGGAGGTATGTTATTAATTATTATTATTATTATTATTATTATTATTATTATTATTATTCAACTTTTGGTGATAGTTAAATCATGGGGAATATAAAAATCATTCATAAATAGACCTCTAATTCCTACTCTCCATAGGATGATTTATTTAGTATGTATGGCTCTGCGTACATTTTGTGGTGCCTTATAAATAAAAGCTACGAGTAATAATAATGATAATTTAACTTTTAGATACAGTAACTTAAAGCCATTTACAAATCTACGATTGTCAAAACCGACTGACAAAAAGCAATGTGACAGCTAGGTGGTGCTGATAGTTTCGTTCTGCAAGGTTAAAATCCCAATAAAATGCAGAAAAAGAAAAAAGCATTGATATGGTCCCTCCCCCTCCCCAGGAAGTGGAAGGGCTGAGCTGTTCCTGCAAGCAGAAGAAAGCAGCTTTAATTCACAGTTATAGAGCTCTCAGTGCCTGGTCATCATCAGCTGGCTGCAGGGTCCGGCTCCTCCACCACTGTGCATTGCTGGAGCTGCAGTCTGCAGGCAGGGAAGAAAGGTGAGAGCTCCCTTCTCCCAAGTGCACTTTTTTGTGTCAATGGAAGGGACTAAATGATAGGCTTGGTTATATTCTTATCTGCTGCTTCTGCTTCTAAATAGCCCAGATCAGCTGTAAATCTCCCAGGGCATCTAATTGCACATTTGGCAGTGCAGGGTTTAATTGCACAACACCATTGGTACAATTACATTACACAGGGCAGTATAATTATCTCAAGGTTTTCCCCTCATGTACAGTGTGTGTGGGATGTACACACCATGTAGCTAGATACAACAGTGCTGAGAGGTGCAGGGAAAGTCAGGGCAGTGTATTTATACAGCAGCAGTCAGGCTTGTTCATTGATTGCTCATTGTTTTGTTTTCTCTGTTTCCTCTTCCCTTTGTCAGTCTCTTCTTTTCAGTAGAGCATTAACATGTACTTGAGCAGTGGCTTTAAATGCTCAGCATGGCTTTCCCAGGGACACTGCTGGCTCTGCTGTTGTGTTGTGTGTTGACCTAAGAGGCTGCTAGTGTTGTATGAGGAGACACATAATGATGGTACAAGCCAGACATCTACAGGTACATTACACACAGGTAGCTGTCTCCAGATGCCTTTTGTTCTTGAATTGCAGTCCTAAATGGGGGTTGGGAGACCAAACATTTGGGTCATATCCAGACATTAAATAACACTGTGTTTAAATCACATTATTAAGATGTGTGTGTGTGTGTGTGTGTATATATATTCACACAGTTTCTAGTACTAAAATATTATTGCACTGGATTCATTTTTATTTTTTTGCGGGTTAATTGTTGGTAGTTTAGACCATTTGACAGAAACTAATGAATGGATTGGCAAAGTCTGACATGCATTAGCATCACTATCTCAGTATACAGATGGTAGCCTTTGCTACTTTGAAACATACCATCAGAATTAAGGTTTCTCAAGGGCAAGTTTAGTATTGGAACAAAACGCTATGGTAGTTTCATGGTTTATGCCTCTGTCTGTGCATTGGGAGACCAGTAAGAAGTTGTCAGATAACGGAGACTGTGTTATATAGTATTTATACAAAATGCATGAAGGGGGATTTGCTTAGTAAAGAATATTATTATTATGTAATTTTTTTTTTTTAGCGTGGTGTCATGAAGTCATTGGTGTGGTTGGCAACAGTCATTAATTTATGTTTTCTTTTTGTATTCCAAACACCCTGCTGCCTATAGTATCCTGTATGAAGGTGACATGATATTGATTAGCCTCTTTAGTTCTCTCCAGATATGGTTCAGTACTCTGGTCCCATCAGATTACCTCTTATTTACTGCTACTATAGTAACCATCAGTTTATTGAGTGAACTATTTTTAATATTTCATGGAACTTAATGAGTTGTTCTTTGGTCATACTGTAGAGTTGTATTGCTTATATGTAATGGGGGCAGCTATTTTGTTAGTGCATGGTCCAATACTTACCATGCAACATATGAGTTCCTTAGGAACTAATGACCACTTCGCCACTGTTTGAGCAATGGGTAACCTTTAATCATATTATATGTGTGTCTGTTCATAAGGCATGGTGCAGAAATTATAATGAACACATGATACAGAAAAGGAGTATTTATCAATGCCAAAGATGCACATTTTGCTTGTTTATTGCATAAAGATAGCAAAATCATGTTCAGGAATCAGCTTTCCAAGCTATACATTAAGCTCTCATGTTTTTAATAGTTACAATACATTATTTGCCCTTAGACACAGGGGTTTGGAGCCTAACATCTAAATAGTTGATAAAAGAAGTAAAGCAACAAGTGGTAAGGCTAGATGTTTAGTAGCTGATGCAGGAGACATGTTGTAGGCATAAGAATATTCCAGCTACAATTGAGAAAGTAAGTTAATTTCATCTTGGGAAAATAAGTTAGTAGATTTTAATCATGGGTATTCATTATTATAATGGAGCATTGGTAGCGCTCCCTGGGGGATGGACCACCGTTCAAACAGCTACAGTAAGAATAGTGCACAGTGAAAAGGTTAAAAACTGGTTGGCCATTTGGCAGAATGTTGTGGTATTCCAAGTCTGATCGAATGATTATTTCAGGCATGGCTCTGGGTAGAAAGTGGTGGGTTTTGGCAATAGTCTGTTGAAAGAAACAACTTGGGCCTCATTTATCAAGGAGTTTTATCATACACAACGAGTGTTAAAACTCTTTGGCTGAAGCATCATTTATCATACACAGGGAGGGATGTACTAAAGGAAAAATGCGGTTAAAAACCCCGTTTTCGGGGTGTATACCACATTTCCATACGTACTAATCCTTGGCCACCCATTTTTCGGCATGGATGGTAACACCAGAAAAACCTGGCATTACCCTATAAAAACCTATGGGCTTCTTACCGCACCCCACTCCCGACGGTTTGCCGTCGCCCAACGCTGGCCCCACTCACCTTTTTGTATTTGTCCAATCCATCAACTAATCTTAGCATCATGCATTGGGCAGATATAGATGGAAAGATTGCAAATCTTGTTTTTGATGGATCTGCATTGGCACCAAGGGATAAAAGCTACAATTCGGCTTATCCTGCTGAGGTGAATAATACTTTGACTTTCTAGTATTGCCCAAATTATCTTAAAATGATAGTGGTTTGGTTTCTTGCAGAGCTTTGGTTCTTAGTGTTTTCCATGGAAGTCAAAACCTATGTACTTGTTCAAGGAGCTATTATTATAAGTTTTATTGTTTAGATAATAACAAAGTATTTAGAAGAAATTAGTTTACAACTTAATTCCAAACAAATTACTTACATAAAATGTGTCACTATGTATTTATTAGCATACATGGTCAGATGACTTCTATTTTGTTGGTGTGATTTGCACAATAGTAACAACATTTCTACATAAAAATAAGATTAGCATATTTGTCATGTTCTTAAATTCTGAATAATACAAATGTCAGAATTTTTTTTTTTATACTTTTTTTTTTTGTGTGTGTTATTTGCCACTGGGGAAATTATAACTTGGTTATGAGCCTTAGGGGCCGATGATTAACATTCTAACTCGCTGCGGATGCTGGAGCAATTCATAATTGCTCGGGCGCAGAGACAGCTAATGCAAAATCTGTTGTCCCCGCGAGCGGCTTCACTTTCGGAGCAGTGACACTCATGCGTGACCTACAAGTCACACATGCGTACAAGAGCCTCGACGTCCGGTGGAAAGAACCGGACAGGGGCGGAGGGAATCCGAAAGGATCCCTCTTTGCAACCTGGGACTTCTTCCTATAAGGAGCGAGTTGTGAAACCAGAGCGGGAGCATTCGCCATCTGAAAATGGCAAATGTTTCCGCACTCAAGCTTGATGAATTCTACCCCCGTACTAGTGGGCCATTCCGCCAGAGGAAGGTAAGCAGGAGATATCTGTGGTATATCCTACTTTACCTTCTTGTTTCACCTGCTTTTGTAAAAATTAAGTGATGATAAATAGGCACCATAATGCAGACAGAATTTACATTAACATCCATTAACCACTTAACTGATTTGTTTTTTCATTTTATTCTGAGAGATCATCAAAAACTTAATTTAAAAAGAAGTTAAGTTGATACATGAGCTAGAACTTGGAGAGAATAAACAAAATCTATGTTTAAATGGTATTAGGTGGACCAAACCGTTTAAAAATTGCATAACAGTGTCTATTACCAATGGTAACTAAACTAGGCCCTGTTATGCCACAGAATACTAGGCATTGCTGGTTGTTTCTTAGTAAAGCTCACTGGTACCAAGTTATATTAGGAAATATGTATGTTTGGGCCAAATATCTTTATTCAAACCATCTTTTTTAAAAGTGTAGTTACGTTATAGTGGTGATAGCTCTAGATTCTCCTTGGAGATCTGTTTCATACCAATCTGTGCAACTCTTTGTCTAATGGTCCTAATCTGGTGAACATCTGTCACAACAGTCCATAAGATTTTGTAGTACTTTCTGTAATAGGAAACATCTGTGATCCAGAGAAAGAGGAACTGGCTTTCTGCATGCTGTGGTGTTGATTCAGAGTTGTACGCAAGTCCACTTTGCAGATAGATGTGATTGTTTCAGGATGGGTACGGGATGACAGCGCTTGGATCCCAGCAGTCAGAATCCCGATGCCAGCAGCCTGACTGGGTTAGGATACCAACATCTGTCGGTAGGTATCCTAACTCTCCCCCTCTCCCTACCCTAACCATCCCTCCTCGGTGCCTGAACCTAACCTCCCCCTCTAGTGCCTAAACCTAACCCTCCCCCCAACCACGCTACTTGCCTTCAGAATTCCGGCGGTCGGGATGCCAGTACCGGGATTCTGGCAAGTGTCGCGATATTCACAGCATCCTGAATGTTTCATATGCAACTTTAAACGACAATGGGCAATTCAGCTTTATAAGCATCTCTGCCTTATCTCCACTTGTGGCTAAATGGGTGTTACTGGACGACAATGGAGCATTTGTACGTAGGATAAGTGTGCCAAGGGCGTTTTGGGGTCTGTTGATGGAATAGTGGCCCTCATTCAGAGCCGCTCGTTAGCGGCAGTACGCTCGTTCCGAGCGATGTTTGCACATCTGCGCATGCGTACGGTTTTTAGTACGCATGCGCGAACCAGTCAGTGCGGCCAAAAATCGTTTGTACGCTATATAGCGAGTGCCTGCTATTTTGAGTGACAGAATGAGGCGTATGTGGGTGGTAACAGGGGAAGGTGCTTGAAAATGGGGAGTGGAGATCCGAACGCAGGCGTGCTTAAAGGTCAAAACGGGCGTATTATGGGTGTGCATAATTAATACAGCAGCGTCATTGACCACGTCACTGGGTGATTTTATAGCCAGAACTGCTCGCAAATTTGTTGTAGCAAACACCAACCACAAGAATAGCGAGCAGTTCATACGCTGGTCGATGTACTCGATTAATCTAATAAATAGCGGACATGACGTATGGTGCGAGCGGCCAGGGGGCGTTTTTAACAAATAAACGAGCGTATGTTTTGCTCGCTCGTTCAGACTTAGAGGTGTGAACAGACTGCAATGTGCGTACGGATCATTTGAATAGCCACCCCTTGTTTTTGAACGAACGACCGCAAATAGCGAACGGCTCTGAATGAGGGCCAGTGTCTAATTTCAGCCTGATCTCTTGGACCAAGGATAGGGCTGGTGCAAATGCGGGCTGATAGTGATGACGTTTGCTTTCACAAGTAGCTGTGGTGCTGCCTCTTGCAGTTCTGCATAGAGGCATTGGACAGCGTCTATTTCTGAGCATGCCGAATTGCGTCCAACTCTCAATTCGCCCTGGTGAATTTTACACTTCTATGTATTATACACTACATTAAATAATTAAGGAGTGTGGAAATATGACATATAGATATACAGATAGTTGTGTTGTCTACAAATTTTTCAGTGATTTGTATGAGTGACTAGGCACATTGTAAAGCATGAGCGTAACTTTGTCTATGTAAACTAATATATTAAGAATCTTTTAAGTATTATTCCAAAGTAATTAATCTTATTGATTTATAAAGTAATGTAATAAGCATTCCATTGGGAGAAATGGCTAATGCAGCATTTAATGCAGGTCCATATCATGGGTGGATCTTGCGGATCTTTGCTCTGCGCATTGCTCCAGAAACAGAGCGCATGCATCTATGGGCGATTCATACCAAGCATACGGGCGCAGCGATGTGTACAAAACAACCAACAGACAGGGTAATATGCCCATTTATCGCTGTGCGCGCAGTTGTAAGTACGACTGTGTACAACTCAACCCTGCATCGGTCCCTAGGTGTTTATCACAATGAAAAACAATATCTGCAATTTTTGTGCAAAGCATTTGTACTTGGGAACAATGAGACCAATATTAGGGATATGAACCCACTGATGCCCATATATATATATATATATTTTTTTTTTTTAAATAAACAGTTGCGCCATAATAAATACCTGTGTGTGTGTGGTGGTTTATTTTTTTTGTCTTTATAAATATATATATATTTTCTAGTATCACAGACAAAATCTTAAAAACTATATTTATTATTAATTTAAGTAAAATTATTTTGCTTTTGTTGTACAGTGCTCTTAAACAAAATACATTTGTAGCTTTTCTAACAATAATTTTAGCTTTTGTACGGATAGTCCGACATTTATCCATCAGGACATGACTTGTAAACAAACTCTGGCAAACTATCTGAAATGCAGACTCTGCAGTGTGCAAGACTTCCATGATCTTCACTTGCTAAAACCTGTGTTGGTGCTAAAAAGATTAAGTTAGTAAATTTGTTGCCATAGACTGAAGATTACCCTTACAGAACTCATGGGACTGAGTGTAAGTACAGGAACAGATGGTGTAAGTGCCTTTTTGTGAAATAAGATAGCTGTAATAGAATTAATAGGGTTAATTGAATTTGGCTTGATTTGGCATATCCTATTACACTTTGTCTATGCTAGGCTGTACAATGAATTGTTTGCTATAGTTATGGCACTGTATCCAAATAAAGTTGTTATTGAGCAACTTAATTTGTATCTGAGCATTAGTGCTCGAATTGTTATATAAAGTATTGATAGCCATCTCTAATCTTAAAAGACCACTAAATGCAAGTTTATTTATTCTGATATGAAATAACAAGGTACAATACTTTGTTTAGTGATACCCTGACTTTCCACTGCAGTTCTTTTTAAATGTAGTTTCCTCCCCAATCCACTACAGACAGACGCAACAACTCTCCCCACATTTAGGAGAGCACCTTGATGGGGTCTAATACAAATCCTAAGTGTGACTGCAGTCATTTCAGTTACTGTAACATCCTTGCCCCTGCTTCTCTGTATAAATGCACCAATCCAACAGTGCATCTTTCCAAAGCCAGACAAGCTGTCAGTCGTGTGTCGGTTTCTTCCTCCTTATGTCAGCCGGCTGCAGAGAAGAGAGAGCATGCTGCACGTGTTCAGTGAAGTATAAACAATTGTATACTAATTCATATGTTGTTCAGTTCCGCAAAAACAGCCCTTAATACATATTACAGGTTGAGTCTCCCATATCCAAAATGCTTGGGACCAGGGGAATATTCCATATTTCGGAATATTTGGATATGGGAGACTCAACCTGTAATATTAAATGGCGGCTTTAGTTGCTCTTCAACCACTTTGACTGGGCACATTTTGGCGATGTGTCAATTTCAGATAAAATGTAAAAACTCACTTGTGTAGATAAATAAGTCAATCTATGTTTGTGATGGATAGGACTGTTTTGTTAACAAATATATAGTAGGGAGAACTTATCATCGTTCTTCCTAAAGGGACATTAATACTGTTATCCAACGACATAATGTGCCAGTAACTAGGATTTTATAATATTGTTGTCAGAACCTCTTGTGATCTCCTACCAGGCACCACAGGTCATCCCCACATCTATGGAAATCCTGGGTTTCTCTAGAAACCTCCATACTCCATCTGAACCGAGTTCCAGTGACTGAAAGTGAATCAACCGGTTCATAAACGTGACCACTCATTAGGGCAGTGGTTCCCGAGCTTGGTCCTCAAGGCGCCCTAACAGTTCAGGTTTTTTGGATATTCATGGCTGAGCACAGATGATTAAATCAAAATTAATGAGGTACTAATTAAGGCCCTCATTCAGAGCCGTACGCTCTGAGCAGAGCGCACGCTCTGAATGAGGGCCGGGCTCCATTTTCATGGAGCGTCCTCCTGGACGCTCGTATAGCTGTGGGTCACCACCCACAGGCTATACGAGCGTGCATTTTGATGGCCGCGATGGTCGAGACCATCGCGACCATCGAAATTGCGAGCCGGAGCCTGCGGTTGAGGTTTTCAACCGCAAGCTCCGGAGTGATTTTGGCTCTATCAGAGCCAAAATCACTCCCACTGACATCACTAGTGATGTCAGTGAGCCGGCTTCTGACGGGAGGCGTTCCCGTGGGAACGCCCCCGTCAGGGAGGCACGCCCCCGGCACGTCCACCAAAGGGGGCGTGCTGTCAATCAACATTGACAGCACGCCCCCTTTGATCGGACACAACGAGCGAAGGACTTTCCTTCGCTCGTCGCGTCTGGCGCATGCGAACGACGGAGCTCCCTCCGTCGTGCGCATGCTCAGTGCATAACATCGACCCACTTGCGAGCGGACAGCCGCTCGCGAGTGGGTCTGAATCAGGCCCTAAGTCACCTGTGGTCAAGAAAAGATAACTTTAAAACTTGGACTATTAGGGTGCCTTGAGGACTGAGTTTGGGAACCACTGGATTAGAGTGTCACTGAGAACTTTGGACCTTTTTAATAGCCACCACATTTATTGACCGAAGACTTATAAGGTTTGCATATATATATAGTATGTAAATAATATTACTGTTGCTGCTGCAGAGCCTGTTTGATACTTGGGGGTAGAATTTCTAGAGCTTCTAAAACAGATAAATGGTGGTGTTGCCCATAGCAACCAATCAGATTCTGTCATTTACTAGAATGTAATCGGTGGTTCTAAAATTCAGTCCTCAGGACCCCACACGGTTCATGTTTTCCAAGTCACTGACCCATTTTAAAATTTGTGATTCTGTGAGGAGACCTGGAAAACATGAACTGTTTGGGGTCCTGAAGATGGAGTTTGAGAACCTATGCAATCGAGAAATTATAGAATCTAGTTGCTATGGGCAACACCTCCACTATTCATTTTTAGAAGCTTTAGTAAATCTACCCATTGGAACCCAGATTATAGGGGGGGTTGGACAGGGCCACACACACTGCCGCAAATATTGGGCAACCTGGCTGGCTCCCGGCAGTGTATTAGATTACGTATGATGTACGGAGCCTGTTCCACTTTCTGGCAGCTTCGCAGACTTGATGTAACATGCTGCGACTCTGCTGGTCAGTGTCAAAGCAAGGGACACTCGGTGGCCGGTAGCTTCACAGACATAGGGGTCTATTTACGAAGCCTTGGATGGATATAAAGTGAACTGAGATAAAGTACCAGTCTATCAGCTCCTAACTGCCAAGTCACAGGCTGTGTTTGAAAAATGAAAGGAGCTGGTTGGTTGGTACGTTAACTCCATCCAAGGATTAGTAAATAGACCTCAAAATGTAATACGTATTCGGCAAAAGCAGGCGCACTGCCACAGTCAAGGTAAGAGCCCTGGCCGGGGGACACTAACAATGGTGCTGGGAGGGTTGTACATTTTTTTGGAGGGGCCCCCACGAGCCTTAATCCGGCCCTGAATATAAGGATCGATATAGATATGACAGAGTTTTATATTACATGCTCTCTTTTGAGGGCAGTGTCAGAATTAGAGATGAGCAGAATCCGAACCGCTCCGAACATAGGGGATCCGAGTCTACCCAAACGCTGTTCGGGTGTTCCCCGCCTGACTCGGATCCCCGTTCAGGGCCGAACGGCGGCCGCCTGATGTCGGATTCTCACTAGAGAATCCGACGTCAGGGCTTCTCTAGTGTAGGGCAGAACACTGTGATAGCGGTCTGCCCTACACAGAACAAACACACTGCCGCCAGCGTCAGCTGTGTGTGTTACAGCAGGCAGTGAGAGTCACACAGACTCTCATTGGCTGCTGCACAGAGGGAGCTGGCTGGAGCTCACTCAGGAGCTCCGTCTTCCGGCTCGCTCCTCATCGCGTGGCAGCAGAGCGGACGACGTGGGAGTGGGGATTCAGGTAAGTTCTTAATTTTTTTTATGTGTGCAAGGGCCAAGGGCGCTACTGGGGGGGGGGGGGGGGCATATTACTGGGGGGTCTGCTACTTGGGAGAGGGGGGCTCTGCTACTGGAGGGGCCTGCTACTGGGGGGGCCATACTATTGGGGGGGGCATACTACTGTGGGCATTGTGTAAAAGGGGCACTACTGTTGGAATTGTGTAAAAGGGGCAATACTGTGTGTCGTAACATAAATAAGAGACACTATTTTATTGTGTAATGTGAATAAGATTGTGCACTGTGACTCCTTGGGCCGTAGCCTACTCTGTAAACAAGTACTCTGATTCTGTTGGCCGTACCCCACAGGGTGGGTGCACTACTTTTCATTTCTGCCACTGCTCTGTGGCAATGTGTCATAGATGTGCTTTATACTGTGGTGTCTGTGTCGTTGTGCCGCTGCTTTGTCGCTTAGTAACCGGTCAGCTCACTGCAACCTCTGGTCAATAATGTTGAAAACAATATTATAAGCTGTGAGGTGGTCTAAATTGACTGGAAATTAATGTTATTGAGGTTAATAATACTCTAGAAAGAAAAAAAAGACCAATTTATGTGATTTTAGCTTTTTTTGTACATTTTTGTAAAAAAAAAATCCAAAGCCGGACGACGAATTAGAACCAAATCCAAATCCGGCAAAAATGGTCCGGCGCACATCCCTAGTCAGAATACAAAAGTTCTAACTTTCTCCCATCATTAGACTTAAGAAGGCTAATGATTGGAGAATGTAGAGTTTGTTCTGCACTGGTGCCTCTATATAGTTATTAACCTTTATGAGTTTCTGCCTCTCCTCTGTTCAGCTGTGACAGATTTACTAGATAGCATACATTAATGCCTTTGTGCACATTCCGGGTATTTTACAGTCTTTTTATACCACTTTAAACTGTGCATTGATCATCCATACATGAGGGAGAGGTTCTGTTATGTTTGGTATATCCAGTCAGCGTGTATCAGCTGTCCTACTGGAGTGATGTCATATTGTGCCCTGGCTGTCAGGAGTGGAGAAGTGAATTCCTTTCTCTGTGTGTGTGTGTGTGTGTGTGTGTGTGTGTTGCCTTGGCTCTGACTTGTGGGTTGTACATGGCATGCTCCTGAAGCCAAATAAAATCCTGCAATTAGCAGTATGGTTTGCCAAGTCTTGATAAAGCCGCTTCAGACTTTTTATGTTCCGAGTATGATGCCGGAGCATATAATTACAGGAGAATAATTGTAAGGCTCAATGGGGTTGTCTGTCAGAGTATGAGAGCACAGCACAATGACTGCACTATAATTTTATCATCCCAGGAGTAAGTTGTTGCTGTATAATCTTTCATGTAGGTCTGGAAAACTGATAAACACTTAAGTTGGAAGAGAAACAAATGAGGTAACTGGGAAAGTGGCTATTATGTCAATTACATTTTATAGAAAGGAACATCTACTCGTGTATCCTTATACAGAAAGCAGAAAAAAAGCCCCAAAAAGCCAAGAGATATTTTTATATGTTCGTGTCAGGCAAAGTAGTTACACATTAAACAATGAGGTCATCATCTTCATGATTACATCCTGTAACATACGTGGTTTCTCAACCCTCTTTGGGCTATCTGTGACATTCTAAAAATATAATTAACATAAATACAATAAATAGTTCCTCTTCTCTTTCTACTGTTGCTCATTTGCTTTGGGATATACTAGAGGTTCCCAAACTCCAACATTACGGTCCACGTTTTAAGGCTATCCATGATTGCGCACAGGTGACTGCTGGTGGGGGTGTTCTTGTGTTTGTGGCACCAGGGGGTATATTTGCTAAAGGTCGATTTTGTATTTCAGGTTCTAAATTATACATTTTACTAACATGATTTTTGACGTAATTTTTTTAAATGTCAAGATTCATTTTTTTTAGGTCTATATTTACTGAAGGTCGATTTTGTGTTTCAGGGTCTACAGCACACATTCAAGATGATTTTTACATTGTTTAAAAAAGAAAAAAAAGATGTAAAAAAAAATAAAAAATCACCTGCTAGTAAATGTGTGATTTAGAGTCTGAAACACACAATCGGCCAAAAATTTACCAAAATCGACTTTCAGTGAATATACTCCCAGGAGTCTGAATTTAGGGAAAATATTACAACTTTAAGTTTTGAGTGGGGGGGAGGGTTAGAGGGTGTGTGTGTGGTGTACCTGGGGAAACGAGGGCATGTGTGAGCACACGTCCTTACAATAAGCTCCACCCCTCTCAGGTGTTGCTTGAAATGTAACTACGGTATCTGCTTGACCGCTCCTAGGAGTAGCACCTTGAGAAATACTTCAATGTATTTGTTATTGATGTGCCCCATTATATTTAAGAAGCAATACAGACATGGCCAGATATTTATTTGCAGTCATTAGGTTTGAGGCAGCTGGAATAAAATTGCCCATGTTGCTACTCCATTAGTTGTAGAGCGAGCTGTAAGACTAGCCATGCAAGAAGAAGGATTTACTAATGTGCTAAAACCCAAGGACAGCTTGTCACAGTTTTGCTGCATACTTATTGCCAGAAAGATACTTTTATTGCCCTATAAATCATATACTCTCTGTGCTTAATTTAAGCACATTTATTTTTCATATTTGTATATATTGTTTGTTTAAACCCGATATGTCTTAACACATTGCAATAACTTCCATCGTGTATTTCATAGGATTATAAGATTGTCTCCACATTTCCCGCCTAGGAGACAAGGGGGCTGTTGCAGAGTAGAAAGCCAGTCAGTTTTCGGAGGGCATTTTGCGTATCTTAGTTCTGTGCATGCTCCACAACTAATTACCGGTTATGTAGTGCTGCACGCAATTCAGGCTTCTCTCCACTTGCGACTGGAGGGGCGTAACGGTCATTCTCACGTAGACCATGTTCTCCCTGGGTATATCAACGGCCCTGCGATTGTCTGCAGATGTGTTCATACGTCTGTCTTCAGGTGTATTTTTTGCACCTAGGATAAGGCTGATGCAAGTGTGCACTGATGAGTTTCACAGTATCACACCAAGCATACAGATAGGGGCGATCTGTATACAGGCAAACATATGCATTTGGTTCTGCACCCGTAGAGTGTGTGCATTTACGGCCATCTTGCCTTCAACTATGCATTGACCCCAGTGTGGGCTAGCACTTAGATAGCATACAGTATCTACACTCTCTATAACTATACCTTCAAATGTGTGACTGCTATACACCGCTACAGACACCATTACTCTAAACCTCAATTCAACAGAGTGTATTGTTCATTTCTAGCACCTTGCATCTGTCCCAACCTGTGTAGTTCCTCTTTCCTGCCTGGGGTGTTGGTCTTTGCTCTGGTGCTTTTGGCACACTCTGGTCTGTATCTCAGCAGATTGTTGCATCATCTGAGTGTGCTAGAAGCACCAGAGCAGAGAGCGAAACCCCAGGCAGGAAAAAGGAACTGCACGGGTTGTGACGGTTGCAGGGTGCTAGAATGAACACTAGAATGGCCATATGGTCCACCAGGTGGACGGAAGAAGACTCCATTCTTTTGCCCACCACAGGTCTAAGGAAGCTAGACCATTCCGTTGAAAGTGTTTTTCCTGCTCGAAAGGTCACATGAACTTTTTACCACTAGAGAAGGAACATATCTTATGTCTGGGCATGGTGATGCCATTTTATCAAAGCTGAGCTTAGTAGGTATCTGAATGTGTTGGGGGGGGGGGGGGGGTGGAATGGCATCTGCCTAGGAATAGTAACAGGAGATTTGTGATTTTTTTATTTTTAATTTTTTTTATTTTATTATCCTTATGATTTCCTTACACACAACTCCAAAGTCCGGTTGTGGAGGTAGCGGGGTGCATTTGTACTTGTAGGTGTGTGTCTGGTGATGTTTCCAATGCGTAGAAAAACGAATGAGACCAGTTTTAAAGAGTGCTTATTTTTTTTAAAGGCTCCAGTACAGGTGTTAATGCAATCTCTGTGGCTGACTCAACAATTAAAATTTTAATTTTCATTTTATTGTTTCAATTCTTGTGGGGCATCCTGCATTTTGTAACTCAACCAGTAATGGTCTGAACTCTTTTTGCCCCTCATCCCATTTATGAACATCTGAATGTATTAAGCTGGCAATACTGATTTATCCTGTTGCTTGGTATGTAAGTGGCCATACTGGAAAAGATCATTTTGGGCCCTATTAATGCATTTAAAAGTTAACTGCACACGTGACCGATGGCGTCTATCTTCCAACACCATTTACAATCATACCCAGTAGTGATCTGAACAGATTTGTTCACAGGATTTGTTATTGTATCATTTTTGAGCCACACAGCAGTTAACCAATTGCCTAAAATCTGTTATAGAATAGCAGTTTGTGGTGCCAACATTTGGCTTCCACTTCACAAATAAAGTTCAACTGAACTTTTTGACAGAAAATGTCAAGAGCCGAATACATTATTTTATTTTATTTTATTTTATTTTCCTATTTGTAATAGACATGATGGAGATAACGTAATTCAATGAACGGATTCAAAACTGGAATCAGTGAATGTATATTGGAGTCCTCTTCTGTTTTTATGTTAAGGACAATATTTTTTCTTTCCCCAGTATTTTATATTCTATTTTAAAGGGTAACTTTCGTCTCATTACTGTATACGGGCAAATCTCCTACCTAAACTAGAATAACCATGGAAGTCTTCCCCGTGACTCCTGTCGTTAAGTTATTAACCCCTGGTGCAGCTACAGAAATCTGCATTTTCCAAGGTGTAAGTAATGTCTTGAGAATTCTGAAAGTAAACAGGGCTTCTGCAGTTATGTTGATAAACCATGCTGCAGCAGAGCCATAACTAGGGGGGGGGGGGCAAACAGTGACACCACCCAGCTGGCAGGGAGCTTGGATGACTTGGAATGCGCTGAAGTTCAGCTGCGTGGTTCTGGTGGTGGACTGGTCCTCTCTTTGATGTTGCATGTGCAGGGTGCATTAACGACCTGCTTCTATCTACCTTATGCTGCAACATTATGTATTCACTAGTGTCTTAATAACCTTCAGGACCACTCGAGCTAAAATGATCTGCAGAATCTGTGTTCTTGCTCATCTATCCTCAATACGTCACGCAGTGCGACATGCTTTGCCTGAGTATTCCGCCAGGTCCCGTGGCACTCTGCTAGCACCGGGCATCTTTTTTGCGATGCGACTGGGACGCACTAGGAGACACTGCAGATTAATACACACACAGATATACAAGTGTCACATATCAAAGTATTCAGCACAGTCTCCTGTTCCGCATTGAGACTTAGACACATTTTTGGCAAATAAAAGTCTCGATAAAGACACCCGGCTCATGGGACCTGGCACGCTGAGAGGGGTGTTTGGCAGAACTGCAGCATAAATGTGCAAGGTCACATCTCTATGCACTATAATCTGCAAACTTAAATCCTGTGGGACTGTGCCATAAAACAATAATTTAGCATCAGTGTTGGTCATAGGGAAGGACCTCTTTGTTTTATCAGACCTGGAGACAGAAATGTTTTAATGAAGGACAGTTTTTATGTCTTTAATATACGGCTTACACATGGCATTGTGCATTTTAATTATAGAGCATCTATTTATTTATTTTTTCCTTTTTATTTTGTATGCACAGGACTCTGGTGGCTATTTTGTTATGTCGTTTATAAAAGACATTCACTAGGAAATCTGGTTCTGGAGTTTCTCCAGCACTGCTATGCATGTTTTCAAACTTACTGCTTTCATGTGATTTAACACTTGGCATGGTCTCAATAGAAAGATGCCTAACTTGCATTCTCATGCTGTGCCGCAGACTCTTTTGGCAGTCTGTGTGCCTCTTGGCTAATTTGTAGTGCCCCTTGGGTTCATATACACAGTCATATACGCTCATTATTCGGATTGTCAGACATGAGGCTCTGACATGGGAAAATTTGGTCAAACTTCAGTTTTGTACAGATACTTGATCGCTGCTTTGATTGTGCTAATTGCAACCAGTTTTCTTCCCTACCTGCAATTGTGTTGGGACTCCCCACTTGGAACCACATTGATAAAGATGTCAAAATATATTTAATATTTGTAAATGGGTCACTTTCACAACTTCTGGGAACTCTCCAATTAGGTCACTAATGCTGGGCATACACGGCCAGATAAAATGCCTGTCAGACCGACAGACATTTTATCTGGCCGGCTGCCAGCCGAGTTGTCGCCGGCATACACTGTGAGATTTCTCTGTGTATTCGGCAGACATCTGCGCTCCGCCCCCGGGGAAGGAGACATTTCCCTGTTCATTCCGTAGGAAGGAACACAGGAAATGTCTGTCTGTCGGCCGCGGCTGGGCATACACTGCCCGGTGCGGCCGACAGTTTACCGGGAAATATCGCATCGGATGGGCATGCTGGACAATCAGGCATGCCCGACCGAGCAATATTTAACCCTCGGTCGCCCCCCCACACGCTACAATTATCGGGGCGATCTGCTGATATCAGGCGGATCGCCCCGATAATTGTAGCGTGTATGGACAGCATAACTAGTAGTGAGAATCTGTCAAATCAAATTGGGGGAGTCTTTGTTTCCATCTCGTGGGTGTAATCTCTAATATCAACATACATGAAATGTAAAAGCTGAGAGGTAATTTTGCTAAGCAATTCGGCACGTTTAACCCCCAAATTTAAAATGGCAATGATATAAAAAGAATAAAAACTGGGAGAGTTTTGTTTTTAAGATCATCTGCGTTTTTTGGGGGTTGAATACACTGAGCAGATGCCACGTCATAAATTTCATTCAAACACACTTTTTAAAGGACTTTTATATATTTTATTAGTGGTCCAGTTTTTCAAAAATAGAATTAGTCGTTTTCATACATTTTAACACGTATGGAAAAAAAAGGGGGGGGGGGGGAAGTTACAGCATAAAAACATACTGATGTTGCTCAGCACAGTGGTGAGAAAATGCTCCGTGACAAATGGGTTAGACGGCTATCCACAAGCAGTATTTTAAGTTCCTTGGATATGTATAAATCCAATCACTTTCTGATGAACATTTTCCACCAGAAATTGTCACCCACTCTGTGAAAATCTATGTAAAAGGTAAGATTATAACTTTTGCTGTCCGCTTCAGGGCTGTGTTCTGATCCGTCACTGTCCCAACTTATGGAATGGAAACTGAATGCTTCATAGAAATCATCAGTATCTGTGTAGAAAGTGGCTACAATGTAGTGTACACTTTTTACATAAGTTCTTTACTGTGTAACTTGGCATCTGTTTCCTCCACTGTAAAGGATTCTGCAATACTTTACATGCATGGGGGTAAATTTAAATCTCCTCGATGATCTTGTGGATGCGAGACATGTTTTCATCAATTCTTCAGGAATCGTTAAAAGAGCATTCTGGGGAAAAACCTTTTTAGAGAGAGAGAAATAAATATGCATACCTTCCAACCATCCCAATTTGTGGTGGGACAGTCCCACCTGTGGGCCACAGTGTCCCATGGTGGGTTGGGAGGCCCCCTCACACGCTGGTCTGCTTAGCAGAGCAGCAGTAAATAAATGCTGTGCGCATGAGAATGGCGTCTATTCCATGGAGAGAGGGACTAGTTGGCTTGCCCATCTGCTCCCAGGTGCTGGCCATGCCCCTAACGTGATGAAAACGTGGACGAATTTCTCGCTAGGCCCTGGTCATGAGCCCATGCCCCCTTTTTAGGGCCAAATACATTGTGTTTTATACTTTTTTTTTTTTTTTTTTTAATGTGGTTTGTACTTGCATTTTTATTTCATTTAATTTCTTTTTTGTACACAATGCCAACAGACATTGGCCCTTAGTAATGAATTTGAGCTGATCATTTTATCTTAATTTCAACTATTAAAAATGTAAAACAAAATGTTTACTAATCTGCTTATAACGCAAATATTAGCTTAAATAGAAATCTTTAAACTTATGTTTTCCCCTTTTTAAGTTGGAAGTGAGATTTTAATGCAAACAAGCTTCTTCTAAAACAATTGATAACTATGAATGCAGGATAATTAGATTTTAATTTTTCTGGGTAAATGCAGTTTTAAAAAAAGATAACAAGATTTTTACTTAATCCTTATAGTGCCACAGTTAGGCATAAAGCTAAAATACAAGTTTAAATACAATACAGTGCTTTCTGTCCCATCCAGGCCTTTGTGTATGAAGCGGGCATAAAGTGAACAGTCACCGATACACAATGGTTTGAGACATTTTGTGGATGGAATCAGTATTCTTGACAATGTGACATGCCCATTCACTAGGAGCAAATGGCATCACAAAAGGGTGAGAGTTTTGTACATCTTGGCTTAGTGATGGTTACTAGTTAATTGATAGGTGGAATATTGGTCCAGCTCTCAAGATGGCTGCCTCCACTGTGTCATGGACGGTTGATCTTTAAAGCCTCCCTCTTTTGTCCCACCAGAACTGTACTTGGATGTGTTGTCTTGGCCAAACTGACTTGTTGCAACAAGGAGAAATAGCCATAGAACAACTATTACACTTTATTAACCTCCAGAACTTCTATATTAGACGAGAAGAAGGCTGCTTCTATAAATAGTTTGGGATAAATTATTTAAAACTTAGTTATATTGTTTGATTATGTTGGAGAACTGTAGTCTGTTCACTTGTACTTGCATTTTTATTTCATTTAATTTCTCTTTTGTACACAATGCCAACAGACATTGGCCCTTAGTAATGAATTTGAGCTGATCATTTTATCTTAATTTCAACTATTAAAAAAATTTAATAAAGGAAGCCAAATTGCTTCATCCAGTCACACTGTGATCAGCTACTAGTATCATCCTAAGAAGGTTATTCATTAATGCAAGATGGCAACTTTGACATTCCTAAAGCAGACAAAGCTACTTCTTATTGCGTTTCTGACAGAGGCTGAAGTTGCAGGATATGAACAAGAGATAACTGCCAGTATATTGCGCAATAAAAATCTATTTAATTTGCAGATGGAACAACTTTCTGCAGAAATAATTATTTAGCTCAAAATGTCCTGTCACTCGAATTAGCAAGGGCTTGAAAAAGCATATCTATTCACCTGGGATGTAGTCAGGAAGCCGGTGGTTGGCATTCCCGTCATTGAAATCCCGGCAAAGGTCTAATGATAGGCGTCTAAACACCGACGCCTATCATTAGCCCGGCATACCGAACGTAGGTAAGCCGGGCATCGGGAGGTGATAGCCGAGGGAGAGGCAAAGGGTATAGAGGGGGGAGGAAGAGAGAGGGGGACGATATCATCAAAAATTGCCTGTTCAGAGATGTGGCAGGATAACTTCGATGAAGATATATTTTAAAGATATCTTTCAGTGTGTACACCAAATATTGTTTGTCCTGCACTACAGAAAGTTCAAGGGAAATCTTTCACCAATATCGTTCATACAGCACATCGTCTAGTGTGTGTGTGTATGAGCCTTAATGGAGTGGTTGGCAGTGGCGTCACAAGGGGTGTGTCGAGGGGTGACACCAAGGTGCAGACTCCCACTCAGTGAAAGGAGCCGGGTGCTGCACTGTATAATTAAGTTCAGCACTCTGCTCCTGACACTGTGAGGGAGCCTGCCGACACTGCACACAGGGCAGTCCGCACCTCCGGCGCCCCCCAGTAATAATGGGACCACGGGAGTTCGGTTGCCAGGCCACGCTCCCTTCCCACGTGGCCATGCCCTGCTTGGAAGGGCACGCCCCCTTTTCGGCGGTGCACTGCTGCGCACAAACCATCCCTCACCACCGCTGGTGACACCGCAGGGAGGGATGCAACAGGTGGTTGGGGTCTCGGTTAAAAATCATGGCCTCACTTTGACCCAGGTCACCTCTTCTGGGCCTTCCACAGGATGTATTTGGACGACATCAAATAATAACTTGAAGATTTAAACCCGGGCAATGCCGGGTACTTCAGCTAGTTTATATATAATCTACTTACTGATATTTATACAACATGTGACTAACAAACTTCATTTTTTCAGTACACATTTTTCATGTGTATGATTTAATACATATGGCTGCATTTCAGTTGTTTTAATCTATATATTTGTAAGATTTCAATTGATTTAAGAATAACTATAGATATTGTATCGTCTTTGCTTTGTTTTAAACAAGTACTTTGCTTTAACAAAGTACAGGAAACATTACATTTGTCATGGGGATCAATAAAAAAACAAACAAAAATACCTTTTTTTTTTTTAGTTTTTCTGCTTTGACTGACTGACTTTATTTTGACATGTGGAAGTAATTTAAATGGTTTTTGTATGCATGTCAGGCTTCCCTGAGAGCAAAATACACAGGATATGATTTTTACGACCATTAACCGGCTCTGACGCGAGGAGAGACGCTCTTTAATTCCTCGCTATATTGATCAGTTGTCATTTTGTAGGATATTTGTGAGCAGTATAAATAATGGTCAGCATTGTTTTTCTGTAATCTGAAAATATCTTTCTACAGGTAAAGGGGCTTTGAACGGTTGCCCCCAAGTTATTCTCATCACTCAGTTGATAAGGTTAAATGCTGCAGGGTTTTTCTTTTACATTCTGTTGGAAATAAAGCATGTATGTTATATATATATTTTTTTTATATATAACACGTCTACATGTGTTTTCCAAAAATGTTTGCAAAGTGTGTTTTCTATGCCCCTTCTTTCCTGATCCACTTCCACAGCTTGTTTGTTAGCCACAAGAACTCTGCAACCTTTTAATAGTACTTTAGTTAGGTTGATTAGACTTTGGAGGCCTATTGTAGGGATCTTCAACACCGTGATGTCTGTGCTCCCACTTTTTAAAGTGAATGCATTCAGTGAATAGGCTCCTGCTCTGAAACTGCAAAGCTTATCCAAAGTGCACTTTTATTTTACTTCAATACTTGTTCTATTTCAGTCTAAACATAATGAGACCTATTTTGTGTACCCATTTTCACATCCTCTTGGCTTTAGCAAGATGACTTTCTTTTGTGTCTCGTATGTATTTTTAAAATGAATAGAATACGGAACACCTATGTAAAAGGACTCCTGCATTGCAAACTCCTGTGTGCACTTAGCCTCACTGCTGAAGAGAAGCTGGTGCAACTTTAATGTTTTTTGTTTTCTTTTACATTTCATTATTCATGTGATTATGTCATACTAATTGTATCTATATTGCATAAGGAGCATTGTAAGCCACAGCAAGAAGGTGGCATATTGAGTTTAAGAGGATTAAGCACTCTTCTCAATGGGATACATTGAAAATGCCGGCGGACGGGATCAAGGGTGTCGATATAGCCACGCCAGAGTCCCGACGCCCGGCATAATGCCGACACCGCTATTCCGAAGACATCAGGATAGCAACGTCCAGCTATAAAATGTACAACTGTAAGCTTTAAGAGTCAAATGCCCCCTACACTCATTAACAGACTATTTGTTGCATTGACCTATATTTGTAAGATTTCTCCCCATTAATTCACTATCAACCAGTCACGTTACGGAGGCAATTTGTGATGTATGATGAATACCCATGAGGTACTGGTATCTTAATGTCGGTGAAAAGAGCTTTCAATGAGACTGTTATCTTTCCTGTCATTAAACACTTGTGTGTACTATTGAGCTCTGAAAGCTTTTCATATACAGATCTTGATTGAAGTCTTCAGCACTGAGAGAGATTTATTTGGACCAGTCATCCTACACGTTCTGATAGACCTAACTTTGTGGATTAAATAGTTTTAATAAACCTCCCACTACAATATTTTTATGTTGGGTGTCTTGTGTTTCCACTACAGTCTGTGGTTGAGGTGTGTTTTTTTTTTTTTCTTGTTATTGTAATAGTGCTCTCAATCTAGAATTATAGCTGTAGTGAAGTATTGTCTTTAAACACCATGGGACCTACTCCTCATCGGGTGCCGGATGGCACCCAATTTTTAAGTATCCACCTCGCCACGGGGGATACTTCTCACCGGAGCAATTCAGCATTGCTCCTGTGCCGGGACAGCTGCTCTGAAAAGCGCCTGTCCCCGTGATTAGTAACACTGCTACAGAGGTAGCAGCATTACTTACCTCCACCGTGGCTAGCTTTTGCGCATGTGTGACCAGATCCCTCTTTGCAACCATGAGTCTCAGAGAACCAGCGCCATCTGAAGATGGCGTTTGTTCTCACAAGCAAACTCCGAAAACTTAAGTCTTTGCAGTTTGAATATTAAAGAATTGAAGGAGCTACCCTGCTCAATCCCTATATGTATAGTGAGTGGTGGTATATGCAATTACCACCACATACTATACATATAGGGGTTGAGTGCGGTAGCTCCTTCAATTCTTCTATATGCACTGAGAGGATCCAGGCATCTCTTGCGTACCTGCAGCACACCCCATAACAGAAAAAAGCCATCCAGTGCACAAGGAACAAATTATGTTCATATTTGCTGAATATTAGCCTAATAAAGAATAGCCCGTTACATAAAATATGCAGAAACTAGCGTTTCCCCTTGTGCAATGGCCCATTAAGTGATGAAGAATAGGCCCCTATGTTGGCAGCATCATTGTTTGGTCTGCTTTGCCAATAGGAAGGACAGAAAGCGGAACTATACCCACGAGAACCATTTTTCCCTGAGGTCTTCCACCAACAAGCAGATATGTACCGATGTAGTGCCAGACGGTATGTAGTCAGAAAGCCGGCGGTCGAAATGCCGCCCACTGGCTTCCCGACTGTCAAATCCGGGTATGGGACTAATGATAGGCACCGAAATCTCGACGCATATCATTATCCACCCACCGAATACCGACGCCCAGGATACCAAAAGAAGCTAAGCCGGGCGGCGAGACCTCTTAGCCATCGTAGGGGGGGGGGGGGTTAGGTTAAGGGCCTCCTGGCGGAACTTGGGGTTAGGCACCCCCCCAGGAGGGTTAGGTTTCAGGGGAGGGGAGGTTAAGGTTAGGCACTATGCGGGAGTTTAGGGTTTGGGGGGTGGGAAGCCTACTTACTTCTGCTGTCTGGATCTTCACCCTCACGGCCAGCGGTCATACATACCGATTCCGTGCTCGACACCTATGCAACTTGTGACAAGTGTTTTGTTTTCTGCATCATCGTTTGAATTAGTTTTTTGAGACTCAATCCCCTCCCACTACTGTACTTGCCATCATGGAACCCTTTCAAAATAATGTCTACTCTATTTGAAGGCAAGCCAGACATTTGAGCATCTTGTTTTAAAACTCTACACATAGGTTAGGCTATTTAGATATTTGTATGCAACTTTTAGAATACATTGCCCTTTGTATGCTGCCGTAATGAACACCAGGACCAGTCAAAATCTTATTTGAGCCTTGGCTGTACTTCAGTTTGTGGATGAAAATAAAGATTGTCCATTGGCAGAATGTTACAATGATAGGAGTGGTGTTTAAAGTTGTCAGGAAACTTCAAGAACATTACTAGATCAGGTATAGTGTTTTTTATTTCCCAAGCAGCAGTTCAGAATTTTGATTTAATATACCTAGTAATTCCGTTGTCCAAAGCTCACAATTTAGAGTGTGTATAGTATATTTTCATGTTATTTACAGTATGATTAGCATTTATGCCATTGTAACCTCACTATTCTTCCAATTTTTAATGAATAAATGTTTAATTTACAATTGAATAGTTTCTCCATTTTATTTGGTATTTTGGAGAATTACAATAAGATCCGATGAGTATTCTACATCATGCCGAGCAGGAAGGCCTACCCAGCAATAATACCAATAAAAGCAGATCAGCAGACTAATATTGGAAGTATTTTTTTTTTTTTTTTTTCTAGCAAAATTTGTGAATGTATTATGCTGGTTTTCTTTGTGTTTTTTTGTTTTTCTTTTTTCTTTCCATTGTGGTGCTGCGACAAAGGACAAACTTTCTTATTGCATATATATATATATATATAATATATATATTGTCCGAAAATTGGTCCAGGGAGCTCCGACATTCCCTCCTGGCTGTACATAGTACAATGGCTGTATGATTATCGAGTACGATGATCGAGAATCTGTGCGAGTGTGCAGAATGGGTCTTGCTAACATGCACCATAGCCCTTGAATGCCTCTGCCTGATTGAAAGGCAGAGACATTTAAGGGGCAGTGCGGTGGTGGGCGCCATTCTCTGATAAGGGGGCGCATCCGCCCCTTTTTCTGGGAGTGGCAAACCTAGGATCTGCGTTTATCAAGGCAGTATCCTGGGCTCGCAAGCCGGCGAGGCTGAGTAAGCTAAGGCTTACTCAGCTGTCCGGCCGCCTGGTTAAGTCCACCATCGCGACTGCCGATGGTCGCGATGGTGATCCCAGCACTGCGACCTCCGTCACAGTGCTGGGAATGCAAAATGCAGCAGGGAGTGTCCTACACCTCCTGCTATATTTGCATTATTGCAAGGACGCAATTGCAAAGCTGCCTGCTTGCAGCTTTGCAATTGCATTTCTTGCTGAATCAGGGCCATAGTCTGCATAATTTACATTTTCATTTTATCTTTTATTTGTGCTTATTGAGTTTTTAAATGTAAAATGGAGTACAAAAGAGAAAAAGGTTATAATGGTTGTGGGTGGTACAAGGGAAGTTATCGCAGACTGAGAAATGCAGATTGTATATCATTTGCATTGTTAAAACTATATAACATCCCCACACTAGTTCGGAAACAACAGTCACAATATTACTATCAAATCATCAAGTATGGTATTACAGGAACCCATTATCTGTGTCCTTGAGTTGACTATCAAGAAAGGTGAAAACATTGGAGAAGTATAAGATCATAGGGAGCTATGTTTATCCATCCAAAAATGACTGCATGACTTCATTAAGTGATAAGAAGCTGAGATGGAGTATTGACAATCTTCTATTTCTAGTTCAGTGCCTGTGAACTGTCACTTCAGTAGTGGCTAAACTATAGAATGAATGGCACAGTTGTGCCAGGGCTGTACCTAGGGGGGTGTGGGCGGTGTGGCCACGCAGAGCTCTGTGGGTGGGACTGCTGCTCACCAATGGCCTCTGCGTCTGGCTAGCAGGGTGCCTTTCCAGGCACCCTGCAGCCAAAATCTCTGCAGCAGTGTTGCCTGGAGCATTCTTATGATGCTTCAGGCAAGGAGACCGCTGCCCTTAAAGCCCCCTGGAGCATCCTGAGGATGCTCTGGGCTTTGTTGTAATTCCCGGCATTTGTGCCCCCTTCTGTATGACGTCACAGGGAGGGGCCTGTGGTCTGTGCCAGGACCACTAGTTGTGGTTCTGAGTTGTGCAGTCACTACATTAGTGGCAATCGCTACATGTCCCATGACAGAATGGTCCCCTGGAGAGATCTTACCTGAGTGCACGTGGAAAAGGGCTAGTTGTGGGTTAACGGTTAGTGACACATTAGTGACCCTTGAGCTCTAAGCAAAGACATGTCTCCACAAAGATTGAAGGGTTGAGTAGTCCTAAAACACATTGGGGAAAATGCTTCCTAACCTTCGAAAGTTAGTTGGTCTCCCCGTTTCTAGCAATAATTAATAGGTATAGTGTAACCCTAACAGTTTAGAAGGCAGGTGCGCTCTAACAGTGCTGATAGCAATAATGGGAGCAGCTTACTGGTGAGGTCACCACTAACCTCATAGATAATTACAACCAACATAAACACATACATGTGTTTAAAACCAGCGAGCGCTCAATCATATGTGGTATGCTCTTCAGTGGCTGTATTTGGGTAATTCCTCTAAACTTCTATTGTGTTTGTCAAATCGGTAAGAAAAGAGATAACAATATAGCTGATATGGCAGTCAGGTTAAATCACATGACCATGAATTGTTAGGAATATTAAAATATGCGTTTATTCACACTATACTTGAGTCCACATGCCGTGGTGATTAATTAAGCACAGTTTTATCCGTTTTAAAATGTTACTAGAATATAGAAACACTAGGGAAAGGGGTGGACGTGTGAGGGCAAGAAAAGGGGAAAACATTTTTTGGGAAATATAAACAGTAAACAAGTATAAAATCTATGTATAATTGTAGATATAAAAAGTTCTTTCAATGTCCAAGGCTAAATCAATTAATATTTAGTGTAGGTATGTCCATATAATATTGATGCAGTAAATGATAGAATTAGTCCTTTGGCTTGTAGCTCTGTAGATTCACTCTGTGGATATTTACAACCTACGGCTCTGCAGTAGCCGTGGCTCATACAGGGCCAGCTTCACTGCTTTCAGAAAAGCCATTATGGACACCCCTAGGCTGAGTGGGGAGCCTTACCAGCCAAGTAAAGATACCTGGGTTTAGGCAGTCCACCGGTAGTGGCAGTCTGGTGTGATTGCCAGCTGCCTGCTTGCGGTGGCTGTCAGCAGGATCCACTCCCCCGTACTCTATCTGGTTGATCTGACAGCTTGCCTCCACCCCACTGTCGGGGCCAGGGGATACCCCCCCGCGATGGCAGTGTGTGTTGAGGGGCCGTGACCTACATAACAAATTTACACAGGGGAGGGTACTTACCGGCTGATGGGCTTCTTCACACCGCCACAAGCTGGGGTGCAAACAGGCTGCTTCTGGTAGCTGGTGGTGGCGGATGTGTGTGATGAGAACATTGCGTGTCTCGTCTCCTGCTTATGGTCCCATAGGGTCTGGGTGAGCGCGGCTTTTTTAGATGTGTGCGTAAGTATCTCCAACGTAACATGAAATGTGGTATTTTAAATTAACACTTATTTAAGCTATAAAATGAGTGTACACAAAACTGTTCTGGGATGTGATTGGTTAGATGCGAAATGTCTCTCAAACCATACGTCATGGGTCCCCTAAAATCACAACAGTATAGCGTACAGACTTCAGGGGTATTTCTATGATTTTGTGAACTCCTAGCTGTGGTAGAAGTACACATTTTTAGTCAAAAACAGATAACCTATGGTGCAGCCTTTGATCTTTGCCTATGTGCCTATATAAATAACTGGTAATAATAATAAAAATGTTCAGTCACACCTAGTGAGCAGACTTGAATACCCATATGGTTCATGGTGCCAGCTACGCATCCTCAAGTAATCTGTATACAGATGTCCTGTCCAGATAATTGCTTTGTTCTGCTCACAGGATACATTAAGGCAGAGGATCCCAAACTCTGCCATTACAGAACATATTTAAGGATATCCATGCTTGAGCACCGGTGACTTTATTAGTACCTCAGTCAATTTGATTTACCCATCTGCTCTCAAGCATGGATATCCTTAAAAGCTGGACTGTAATGGTGGAGTTTGGGAACCTCTTCCTTAAGGAATTTACATTTTAATGAAATTACACAAGCCCCCCTTCTTAGGCTTCCTCCAGGATTTACATGCTAATGAAAAACCTTCCATGGGCTCTACATTCAATAAAGACTGATATTCCTAATCCCCCCCTTATGTGGGGATAAATGCCACAGGATAACAAAACCTATCCAAAGGGAGTTCAGATTACCTGCCCTCAATGACCTTACATTTACAAAAAAACAGTTCATATATACAGTTTAATTTGAGCAATAGTTAATTTATTAATGGAATATATTATTAACTCTACAATGCCCTGATCATCACTGTAACATGTCTACATCCCCACTACTTAGAAGATTTAATACATCTGCCCCATTGTGCTTTGTCACCCACCTGTCCATAGTTCGACCAACAATACTTATCAAGGGACAAGTTTTGTGTTGTCTTCCATGGATCATGTACAATCTATGATTTATTTAAAAAAAAAAAAAAAAAACATTTCCAAGTGATTGTCATTGTGAAATTTTATGCTGGGTACGCACTAGATGATATGTTGCTCCGATCCGCGTGATCGGACGACATATCTGGTACATCTTCTAGTGTGTTTCCATGACATGCGTGCTCCCGCTGGTCGCTAACGACATCGCCCGACGGCCCTTCTGCAGTATTGGATGTCTCTTACGATGCCATGCTGCAGAATGCAAGTACTTCCACCCATCGGACCCGGCATCGGCAAGTGTGTATGCACTTGCCACATGCTGGGTCCCATTGCCGTCAGTGTCATGCTGGGTACACATCTTCTAATGTGTACCCAGCTTTAGAAAGATTTTACTGCAGTCTGGGAGAATTCAGCTTTCCATTTTGCTTGAACTGAGAGCATATCACGTTTGCGATATGCCTGAATAGACTGTACGACCCAGTTATATGGGGAAATAAACTTTGTTTAATTGATAGACATCACACTGATCATTTTGAGTAGTGAGGGACACAGGGACTGTGGCTAGTGGTGTAATTGTTAATATTTATAGAAGTCCCGTGAGAGTAAGTGGAAAGATTCCTGTAATTGTGAAAAAGGCAGGAGGACCTTCAAAGGTAATATCTCTGAGCGCTACCACACTCTGACTGCCAAGTAGCTAATTGTAAATTAGGAATCAGTCTAGCAATACTAGAAAGAGAGAGAGGTTGATGGAAGGCAAACAAATTTCTTCTAACTGTGGAACAATTTATTCAGAGCTTTCAACTAGTTCTTCAAGACCGCTCTAAGAGGTAGCGGAACACAGAGAGGACATATATAAGAACCCATGGCTTGGTGAATTCTCACATAAACTAATCTCTAGCTTGACTGAATAAACAAGAGGTCTGATGATGAAATTCTGACCTTTTCATTTTTATAAATACTATGTTGGAGATGGGAACTGGCACTTGCCCTGGACAACTTCCTTTGCTCAGGAATTCACTTTGCCAGGTGAAAGCATTGACCTGTGTGCACAGTCATTGTGCAATAGGTAAGGCGTGCTCTTCCAATTAGCACACTGATCTGGTTACTGGAGGTCAAGGAGATGATCTATGTTAATTTGACCAGCTTTACTGTACTTTTTAAATTGAAGCCTTGCTCGTGCTAGGCTTGACCAGTTACTATTTGGAGATGTGCTTATTCTTAAGTCCTTCTCTAGGTTGTAAGGCTGGAATCCAATCTTGTTTAGAATTTTAATGAACCTGTCACAGATGCTTGATTTGGATTAAGAACATCGTTGTTCAGACATATCGAGTACGGATACCCACCAATCTTTTACCGATATATATCATTAGTCATTCCAACGATATATCTACAAGTGTGTACCTAGCTTAAGTGTGAATACTCAACCAGCAATCCTGTATTAAGAGATGATGCATGTATTTTTTTTTGTCTAATACACTGTATATAAATTGTCTAGGTTTCATTATAGTAAGCTATACATGTAGCATGATACAACATATAAAGCAAGAGATCTATATGAAAAAAAGTCTGGTTCAGACAGTGAAACTTTGCCACTGAATTGGCATCAGTAAGTATATCTAAAATAGTTTACTATGAGGTCATGAGTTCGATTCCAACCAGATTTCTATCTGTGTGATGTTTGTGTGTTCTCCCCATCTTGTCCAAGGAAATTCTGAAAGGTTAATTGGCTTTTGATTAAATTCACCACTGTGTGTGAGTGTTGGAAGGGGGTTCATTTGATAGGAATGTAGGTTGTAAACTCCACTGGAGCAGGTTTCTGATGTAAATTATGAAAATGCTGCGTAATATTGTGTGCTAGGTAAACAGCTGTTAATAAACATTACAGGAAGTACGAAATGGATAGGCCTGTGAGCCATTCCCTTACAATAAAATCCCCATTGTAGCTTTTACCAAAGCTCAAACATACGTTTTTGCTTTTCTCTTTCTGTCCTATTTATTAGCTAGGTTGCGTGTGTGTTTTAGATTAGGTACGGTTAGTTTACTTGTTTTTAGTACTGCAACATCTGCACTTCCCTTTACTGTTCAGCTTCTAATCTGTGACTGAACGGAGATTCAATTTAGTTGTGTTTGCAAAAATCATCATCAATCCTGAGATGTGCAGTCAATTGAATAGAAGACTGGATAAGTCTGTTTTCTCAGACGTAAGTCTTGGATTCCTAATAAAAAAACGTTGTCTTTTAATGACCCACAGTACCTAGGCTAGTCTGAACATAGGTTTTATGAGACATGCTTTGCAAAATTCTATTCCAGTTTCCTGTTCCTCTATTCTGCACAAGTGGAATGTTCAGTTGTCATAATGATTCCAGTATGTGACTTAGTAACTGACTGGGAGCCAGCAAAAACCAACAAGGTATGTATGACATGGCTGGATTGGATGGGACTTCAGTTGTGTTTAGTTCGAACACACCAATCTGAACATAATCTATCACTGGAGTGATAAGTGTATGCATTCACTTTTTATTCAACTATGAGTCCTGTCACGTTTTGCTTGTGGTTCTATAAGGTGGTTAAAAGTTAAAAATTGGTGTAAATCCAACTCCATATCATTAACGAGATACTGTACATTTTGTCAGAGAATCAGCAATTTTCAGCTGTTTGATGGAGGTGATCTACTCAAGTTTTGTTGTCCCACATTTTTATAGTTTAATAGCTCAGTAGTGCATGACTAGACTACCGTGGTGCTTTGTATTTACTTTGGCAGAGAAGGATTTAATTTGAAATGGACTAACCATTCTCTGTTCAAATCAGTGACGTGCGGTGAGGTCAATGGCTGGGGAGGCACACATGGAAATGGGTGTGGGTGCTGGGAGTCTGTCCCACCCCCTACTCATTAACTTTCCCCTCACTAACACTATTCTTCAGTGTCCATTGGTTCTCCTACCTGCATCACTGCGCTTTATCTTGTTGCTGCTAACTGAGCTCCAATCTCTAAACACTGCAGTGCACTTCCCGGTCATGGGACACATCCAAGGTGTCCATCAGTGCTCAAGACATGCTCCCCATACTCAGAAGCTTGCCTCTATTAGCTCTCTGTCTGTGCAGATTTGCACATGGTGTTGTCCCGCCCCCAGCTCTGCAAGCAGTGTCTGACTCTACAGAAGCGAGGCTGAGCTGTTGCTGCCTCATCTCTCCCTGCAGTCCCAGGGAGTTCCACAAAGCTAAGAAGGTCACTATAAAACTGATTACAATAAACAAATAGGTTTTTATAAATATCATCTGTATTTTTCTAATCATATGTGTATCAAATCTCAGGAGTATGACGGGGGAGTATCTGCCTACGCTGCCTGCACGTCCCCTGGATCAAATATAGTTTGTTTATAGAATATTAAACTCTCCTGTGAAACATAATATTGTTCTTGTTTGGATGTATCTTCTAGCAATTGGGAATCCTTATGATCAGGCCGGCTGTAGGGGTGTTCGACCTGTGCGGTTGAACAGGGGCACCACCCATAGAGGGCGCCACCCCCCCCCAACATCCGATTTCAGCGAGACAGTGCTGTCCTGCTGTTCCACCCGTGGTCCGAAGTGGCCCGCGGGTGGTCAAATCGTGAGGTTGGGAACCCCTATCGCCATAGCTGTGCGGCGGTGCAAGACCACTGGAGTGTGAATGGATGCAGCGTGCATGCGTGCGGCATCTATTCACTGACGGGAGAGGGCTGGGGGAAGCCCAGCCAGTGACGGAGTGCTGGGCTTTACCCCCAGCCTGACGTTATTTGTAGGCGCCTCTAAATAACGTCACTTAGGGGCGTGGTCTATGGTAATTAGACCACGCCCGGGCCGGCGCAGGGTGCTCAGACCCCTGGACCTGGCCCTGATTTGTAAGAGTTGCAGGTTTCAAGCACAGGGTCTTGCACTATGGAATATGTCCTAGCGCATCTTGCAGAGGGAGACTTACTTGAAGCTGCATCCATTTCTGCTGGTGTAACTTATGCACCAGGTTTCTCTCAGGAGAAAATACTGGTATATATGCCAAATTGATGTTAGGAGTGGTTGGCTTGACAGTGGTAGCAATAAACACGAAAGAACCCAATTCATACACAAAACAGTATTTTAATAAGGCATTCTATACATAACACAGAATCTGTCTAGAGAGAGAGTGTTATTAATAAATAATAAAGGAACATTTGCCATGGACCAAAATACAGTTAAGTTCAGTCACAAATACAAAATGAAAGCGCTAATTCAGTTCAATTTAAATAAAAATAACCTAGTGCCATTTTCTTTAAGAAAAAAAAATATTTTTTTTAAATTACAAAGAATATGGCCTGATTCCTCTAACTTTTGTTGGCGTAAATGTGGATCTGAGGGCACTCTTCTACATATCTTTTGGGCCTGTCCTATAATTTACTCCCTTTGGTCAGAGATATTCCAGTTAATTACCCAGGTCACCATGGAGGCTCTCCCTCGGCTGCCCGAAATCGCTCTCCTACATCATTTTCCTCTCTCAGTACAAACTCACAACAATTATGTTATCGGACATATTCTGATGGCAACGAGGGCAGCTTTGGCGCAGTTTTAGAAGAGATCTGATCCTCCACTCCTCTCGACAGTAATGTGTATGGTTCAGAGAAGTTTCGGAAATTAAACCTTTGGTTTTAAATATTCTACTTTTACCTCATCTCCATTGATTCGATGGTGTCCTTGGTCTGATTATTATGACACTCATGTATCTAAGACGTCCTCAGTTGGTCCTGCCCCTGCTTCAAACTGACACACTCTGTAGTATCATGGGCCGTGTGTGTGTGTATGTATGTATGTGTGTGTGCATATGTGTGTGAGTGTGTGTGTGTATATGTGTGTGTGTGTGTGTGTGTGTGTATGTATATATATATATATATATATATATATATATATATATTTCTCTTACTAATAGATGTGTGCATATGCTATTTTGTTTTCTATTTTTTTCTTTTTTTTTTCTTTTTTTAATTTTATTGCAAATATCTAATTTTCTTGCTATTGTAATAATAAACTCCTGTTTATTGATGATCTTTTTTGATCTTTATTGAAATTTTCTCTCTTATAAAAACTATTTGAGTTTAAAAAAAATAAAATAAAATAAAAAATACATTTTGAATCTGCTTTCATGACGTGGACCAACAGCATAGTCTAATGAATAATGCAAATAGATTGCAGCAGCCACAATAATAATAATTTTTTTTGGAAGTAGACAAAAACAATAACCACAGGCTGAAAGCTAGATTAGTGGAAGGAGCAGAGTTATCACAGAGATGTGAGACTCATGTCACTTATATGGGCAGATTTGGGGGTCAAGTACTCATCCAATGAAGTGTTTGACATACAGTGCAACTTTACTAGTGCTGAACAAATATATAACCATGTTTAATTATACTAAGCGTACACACAGAGCTGGATTATATATATATATATATATATATATATATATAAATATAATGTGTGTGTGTGTATGTGTATATATATATATATATATATATATATAATATATATATATATAATATATACTCGAGTATAAGCCGAGTTTTTCAGCACATTTTTTGTGCTGAAAAAGCACCCCCTCGGCTTATACTCGAGTCATGCCCGCATGGTACGCAGCTGAGTAGCGTACCATGCGGGCCGCGGTGCAGACTGTGTCTCTGTGACACAGCTGCACCGGGAGTGTAGCGCTGACCGGACGGAGTTTGGTCAGCACTACACACTGCCAAACACACAGCCACCGGAGCCGGCAGCTGTGTGTTTGTTGTAATCAGCAGCCGATGAGAGTCTGTTAGACTCTCAACGGCTGCTGCTGCACCCACTGCGGGAGCCATCTTCCGGCTCCCACAGTGGGTAATGGGAGAGACGTCGTCATCCCATAATGCAAAGCGGCCGGAGGAGCCAGTAGCAGCGTCTGGACCAGGAGCGGGGTTTCAGGTAAGTGCTTCCTTTTTTTTTTTTTTTTTTTTTTTTTTTAATATTACATCTCTCTCTACTGGGGGCAGTACCAGGGGGGGGATTACTACTGGCGGCAGTACCAGGGGGGGGATTACTACTGGGGGCACTACCAGGGGGGTTATTACTACTGGGGGCAGTACCATGGGGGGATATTGCTACTGCGGGCACTACCAGGGGGGGTTACTGCTACTGGGGGCACTACCCCCCCCCCCCCTGGTAGTGCCCCCAGTATTAATATTCCCCGTGGTAGTGCACCCAGTAGTATTACCACTGGGGGCACTACCAGAGGGGGAATATTACTACTGGGGGCACTACCAGGGGAGGGATTACTACAAGTAGCTGCTGCATTTCCCACCCTAGGCTTATACTCGAGTCAATAAGTTTTCCCAGTTTTTTGTGGTAAAATTAGGTACCTCGGCTTATATTCGGGTCGACTTATACTCGAGTATATGCGGTGTGTATATGTATGTATATGTATATGTATATATATATATATATATATATATATATATATACACACACTTATAGCACCAGTGTGGGGACACTGAGCCATAACGTGAGCTAGGGCCACTACAGTGTATTTAACACATTTGTGATGTTGGGAGTATATACACATTTATAATTTTTAATAACATTGTTGGCATATCTTAACAATTTTATTGGAAGGGCCCCCACAAGTTGCCCTGGGGTCCCCACCAGGGCCGTAGCTAGGGTAGTGCGGCTGGTGCCATTGCACAGGGCACCACAGGTCAGGGGGCGCTGTTTAGGCCTGTCACATTTCTGTTATCATTCTTGCTTGTAGCTTCCTCTTATTTAATCCCCAGCATCTCCTGGTGACCCCTATCTCTTCCCTGGCCCTTCCCCATGAGGCCATTCCCCTTTTTGGGTGCATTATGTTCCTTTGAAAAATGAGTGGGGCGCCAATGGTCTTTCTGGCAGAGGGTACCAAAAAGTCTAGTTACGGCTCTGGTTCTCACATGCCTTAATCTGCCCATGGCTGGCACTGACTGTACAGTGCCATGTAGCTCCGTCCCATTGCTCGGACTCCACCCTCACTCTTCTTTTGAATTTCTCCAGCTTGCAGTACAGTCCTGCATCTGTAATCAGACGGAGACTCCCTGTGCCAGCTCCCCCCTTAATCCGGCTCTGTATACATATAGGAATGGATGCATTGTGAGAAGTGTTCCACTTTGCATATGGGTGAATATATATATTTTGCCTGTGCATGCAATCCGGGAACAACGTACTGTACAAGAAGAACTCCCAACTTTGCACTGGGCCCCTCTTATTGCTGTGATAGTATTATGCACAGTCTCTTCTCAGCTATAAAGCCAGAGAAACTGCACTACTAAAGGATTTAATTGAAGCATTATTTCATTCGTTGCTTATAAGGATATGTACAGAATGACAGACAATATGGAAAGAAGTAGAATTACAGTAGGTCATTTCAAAGTAAGGTCTGTATGTTGTTTATCTAGGTAACCCTTGCCTTACTTGGATGTTATAAATTAGCAGTGGTAGTCTGTGGCACGATTTGTCTGTGGCAGTGCCCTCACCCAGCTCGTTACCTGGGTCTCGCTGTTTGATCTACTTGTTACAAGTATGCATGGAGAAATCCTGGCTGCCCTTGTCCAGTATACACGTTATATGTAAAAACCTTTCAGCATGTGTTTTTATGGCAATGCCAATGTAGAAAAAGGGGAATAGCTAGGAATGGAGAGTGATAGGAGAAGAAATGTGACAAAAGGGATATTGCATATATATATGGTAGAATGACTCCATTCAAATGGGGTTAGTAACTGTGGTCAACGATAAAAAGGAATCAGAGGTCAGGGATGTAGCCTCCCTAACTTAGCAATGCTGTACTCTCTTCATTTCAGATAGGGCCTAAATAATTTACGCACAGATAAGTGACTTCCTTATATGACCCGAATGAGGCCTCAGCATATACAGCCTATAGTGTACACATATTGGATCCTGCTCACCTGATGATGTTCGGATGCATTGAAACAAATGTCCCCTAGCACAGGTTATGAGAAGTTAAATATGGTCTTCAAGTGGACGATCATTCAAATCACCCCCATACATGGAAAGGTGAAGGGCGGACGGAGCCTAACGCGGCATGCCCATCAGCACTGCAGGACTCGCTCTCTGAAAAGCGAATATTTAGCGCGTCTACCCCCTACCCAGCCTACACAATGTTAGTATTCCATTTAAAAAAACATTATGTACCTTTTTGGGCACTGTCCTTGTATACATTAAAGTAGTAAAGGAAAACTGCTATAACCCTGTAAGAGTTCAGTACAAACCCATGCTTTCTGTTGATTGTACTAAACACGATTAATAGTTTTGGGAAATTATCTCTTAACTCTTCTAAACAATGAGAAGGCATGACCTCAGATTAAGCCACATTCATTGTGTCATTGCTCACAAGAACACTTGAGTGTGACATCGTCCTACCTTGTTATCCTCTTCAGGAGATACATACTAAGGGCCCAATTGAATTCGATGCGAAAAGCCATAATCAGCGCAAAAGTTTCACCTATTGCCGCTTTTCGCCTGTTTGCATCTTATCTCCAAATTCAATTCCAGGACGTTTTCGCCTAAGCGGAAACTTTAATGCATTGAAACAGGCGGAAAAGTTTCTCCAATGAATGGCAGATGGAAAAAAGTGAAAATTACTATTTATTTTCACCAAAAAAATACTGTTTTCTGTCATTCTTCACCACTCTTACAAATATGCTTTTAGAAACCTTTAAACACAACTTAAGGACATAAAGTACGTTTATTTGGGCTAATAGTACACATCTGTAATGATTTCCAGTGTCAGAGCGTCTTATTTTGGGGTACAGACTGATTCCCCTAATGTATTCAGTACTTTCCGCCTGTTATGCATTCGCCTATTTGCGTTTTTGCCTGTTCTGTAATTGAATAGGGCGAATCACGTGGACGTACATGGCACTAATTCGTGTCCCAAATAAGCAAATGCGACGGAAAGTACAATAGGCGAAATGTCTCCGACTTTTCATGCCTAATTGAATACGAGCATAAAGGAGAGCAGGACCAGGAATCGTTGCTTGTTGTGTCAAATTCACTATTGAAGCGAGTTAAACTATTTTATTTTGAAGAGAGGATAGTGTGATAGTGTTTGGATATCAAGCAGCTGTGACGGGGGTTATGTTTGAAAATCCCTGATGTAAAGCTTTCTGGAGGAAGAACATAATTGGGTGTTAGTCGAGGCCTCGAAGATGATAGTGCGTCGTTGAGTAATTATGTGAGAAATTCGAAGCCTGAACTAAACCTTGAAGCCGTAATAGACAGGGATTGGACAGAGTTCTTCCATCTGGCAGCTGTGATGCAAAGGATGAGAGTGAATACACTAGGCTATTTCACATGGTGTTGGACCAGGCTCATTATAGAGAAGTCCCAGTAGAGTTAGTAGCACAGGCTATATGCCACTAAGTCCATGTACAACTGGTGTTAAAATTGTTTTAATATACATTTATGTTACAAGTTATCGGTATGTAAACAGATGTTTACTCGGAAACCCTGTTCAGTTATCCCTATAACCTAAAGGGCACCCTCCACTCTGTCAGATGCCCACACGTTATGCAGTAACGGGCCCCAGGCTTATAATTGCACACCTCTATCATAGCCAATAACTGTATCACCCTGACTGGTACCACACTAGCGTCTGGACTGTGATCGCGCAGATACCCAAGTCCTCATGTAAAGAGGGCAGAACCTAACTTAGGGGTCTATTTACTAAGCAGTGTTAGAAGACAGTGAAAAGTGATAAGTCTGTGATAAGGTGCCAGCCAATCGGCTCCAAACTGTCATTTTTCCAAAACAGCCTGTGAGATGACAGTTGGGAGCTGATTGGGTGGCACCTTATCACTTTCTTATCACTTTTCACTGTCTCCTAACACTGCTTAGTAAATAGACCCCTTAATACTTCAATACAATCAGCGGCGGTTCCTACCTTATTTCTGCAGGTGTGGGCTGCATTCCAAACCCCCTGTGCACTGTGCGATGGCAGCATTCCTCCTTTATTCAGTGGACATGCGCATAAAATGAAGAAAATAAAAGCCACAAAAAAAAGTGCATGCGCAGAATACGGTATCTGCTAGGGGCTGCATCCTCTGTAGGCCCAAGAAGCCGAATAAGGCTGCCGTAATAAAAGCAGAAGCGTTTCCTATTGGAAGTGCTTTCTGTTAATGACAGTCCCAGGAGGAGGAGACCTCTCCCCCTGGGACTGCCTGTCTGACGTGTGATTAGCAGAAAGCGCTCCCAATAGGAAGCAATTCTGCTTTTAGAATGATCGGCTGCTAATTGACATGCAGGGGTGGTGGGGGGTTTCACAGGGGAGTGGAGGATTTTACTAGGGGGGGGGGCTGCAGTCCCTAGGTAAAATCCGCCACTGCTCACAATCAATATTCTATCACTGTCCGTTATAGCATACACCTCTTTACTGCAATATCACAATTGCGTAGTCTCTGCAACACAAACCCCTGCTTATGTTTAGTTACACCTCAGTCAGTCGGCTGTGTGATTTTTTTTTTTTCCCTGCTGTTTTTGGTGCCTGCTGAGCATCTTCAGGTGCTCTATATGCAAACATAGGCACAGGCCTTATCTTTCCCAATCTCCTCTCCTGGTAATTACTTTTCTTGTTCACAGGATATCATAATTGAATGTACTATTGCAACTATGGGGTCCGCTAGCCGGGGGGCAGGTCAGAGGCGTGTCTGCCCCCTCACTGCGGCCTCTGCTGCATGTGTTCGCTGATCCATCTGTCGCATCGGCTGTGCAGCAGAGCCGATGCGATATGCCTGTGAACTACGTCATTTACAGACCTACAGTGCATCCGGAAAGTATTCACAGCACTTCACGTTTTCCACATGTCATTTTTGTCCTCAAATTTCTACACACAACACCCCATTATGACGACGTGTAAAAACTTTTTTTTTTTTTGCTAATTCAATTAAAATAAAAAAACTAAGAAATCACATGTACATAAGTATTCACAGCCTTTGCCATGAAGCTCAAAATTGAAACAGGTGCTCAGGTGTGTCCTGTTTCCACTGATCATCCTTGAGATGTTCCTACAGCTTAATTGGAGTCTACCTGTGGTAAATTCAGTTGTTTGGACATGATTTTGAAAGGCATACACCTGTCTATATAAGGTCCCACACTTGACAGTGCATGTCAGAGCACAAACCAAGCATGAAGTCCAAGGAATTGTCTGTAGACCTCCGAGACAGGATTGTCTCGAGGCACAAATTTGGGGAAAGGTACAGAAAAATATCTATCTGCTGCTTTGAAGGTCTCAATGAGCACAGTGGCCTCCATCGTCCGTAAATGGAAGAAGTTCGGAACCACCAGGACTCTTCCTAGAGTTGGCCGGCCGTCTAAACTGAGCAATCGTGGTAGAAGGCCCCTAGTCAGGGAGGTGACCAAGAACCCAATGGTCACTCTGTCAGAGCTACAGCATTCCTCTGTGGAGAGAGGAGGACCTTCCAGAAGGACAACCATCTCTGCAGCAGTCCACCAATCAGGCCTGTATGGTAGAGTGGCCCGACAGAAGCCGCTCCTTAGTAAAAAGCACATGGCAGCCTGCCGGGAGTTTGCCAAAAAGCACCTGAAGGTCTCTCAGACCATGAGAAACAAAATTATCTGGTCTGATAAGACAAAGAACTCTTTGGCGTCAATGCTAGGCGTTATGTTTGGAGGAAAACATGCACAGCTCAGCACCAGGCCAATACCATCCCTACAGTGAAGCATGGTGGTGGCAGCATCATGGTGTGGGGATGTTTTTTAGCGGCAGGAACTGGGAGACTTATCAGGATAGAGGGAAAGATGAATGCAGCAATGTACAGTGACATCCTGGCTGAAAACCTGGTCCACAGCGCTTTTGACCTCAGACTGGGGCGACTGTTTATCTTTCAGCAGGACAACGATCCTAAGCATACAGCCAAGATCTCAAAGGAGTGGCTTCAGGACAACTCTGTGAATGTCCTTGAGTGGCCCAGCCAGAGCCCAGACTTGAATCCAATTGAACATCTCTGAAAATGACTGTGCATCGGCGCTCCCCATCCAACCTGATGGAGCTTGAGAGGTGCTACAAAGAGGAATGGGCGAAACTGCCCAAAGATAGGTGTGCCAAGCTTGTGGCATCTTATTCAAAAAGACTTGAGGCTGTAATTGCTGCCAAAGGTACATCAACAAAGTATTGAGCAAAGGCTGTGAATACTTATGTACATATGATTTTTTTTTTTAAATTTGCAAAAATCTTGTTGTCATTATGGGGCATTGTGTGTAGAATTTTGAGGACAAAAAATAATTTATTCCATTTTGGATTAAGGCTGTAACATAAAATGTGGAAAAAGTGAAGCGCAGTGAATACTTTCCGGATGTACTGTATTGCTGGTACACACTGGCTGATGGGCACCTGATATATTGGCCGATCAATGGATCGGCCAATATATCTGCCAGTGTGTACCCAGCATTAGTGTTTAAACTCCTATTGATTTGCGTGGGCAGAATTAGAACAGAACATCGAAAAAACATAACTTGCAATATGCACTGATCTACCCATAATCTCTACATTCTTCTACTGTACAATTACATATCCGATTCTACAAACTTTATTCTGAAAATTCTGAATACTGCATATAGTAATTCCTACTATAGCTAAGGTAAGAAATGTTAATTTCATGGTAGTAAAACTGCTGCACCATGAGTTGAGAAAAAAATCCTATTCCTTTAGTTCATACATGATGGTAATTATTGCTACATATGACCCAATTTTTAGTAATATACAGTAGTGAGCTATTTGCTTCACTTGGGTAACCAGCATCTGTCTCTACAGTAAAGGACATGCACTTTTGCCAGTAGTGTTGTTCGTTTATATAGTTATAATGCTAGTAATGGGACGGATACAGGATCCCGACAAGGTTGGTATTCTTAACCTCTCCCTGCCCTAACCCTCCCTCCCCAGTGCCTAACCCTACCCTCCCCCTAGTGCTAAAACCTAACGCAAACCCTCCCCCCAACCCAGCTACTTACCTTCTGGATCCGCGGTCTGGATGCTGGCGCCGGGATCTGACAAGTGTCAGAATTTCGACGTCTGCATTCTGAGCGCGGGAATCCCCGCCATCGGGATATTGACCGCATCCCCCTAGTAATACAATTTTTATTATTTCGTTTTGGGGTTAAATAACTCCTATATTAACTGTTACCGGTGATGAAATAGTTTATACAGGTTGAGTCTCCCATATCCAAAATGTTTGGGACTAGGGGTATTTTGGATATCTGAATATTCCGTAGTTTGGAATATTTGCATATTATAATGAGATCTTGGGAATAGGACCAAATCTAAACACAGAATGCATCTATGTATTATATACATACCTTATAAACACAGCCTGCAGGTAATTTTATACAATATTTTCAATAATTTTGTGTCTCAAGCAAAGTTTGTGTACATACATGAAATTCATTTGTGTCATATACACCTTATACACAGAGCCTGAAGGTAATTTTATACAATAATTTTAATCATGTTGTGCCTTAAACAAAACTTGTGTACATTAAACCATCAAAAAGCAAAGGTTTCACTTTCTCAGTCATGCTAAAAAAAAATTCTGTATTTCGGAATATTCCGTATTTCAGAATATTTGGATAGGGGACACTCAACCTGTAATCCGACTTCCTAGTATTAATGTCACCAGTTACATCAGAGTTCCCGGTTTGTGTCTTTTTATGCATGCACTTTATATGAAGTATACAGTATTATATGGTCCGTTCTTAAAACAAGCCATTTGTATTGTATTATGGAAATATTTTTCCACCCACTAGATTTTGCTGAAGGCTGAGGATGAAATCTGTTAAGGTTGTAACTTAAATAGTAAACCAAACTAGATGTAAAACTTAAGCTTGAAACATCTCCACCTTAAATATGTACAGAACTGCTGTATGCAGCGATTGGGATGAATTTACTATTGACCCAGTTCTGTTCCCTTTGTACTTTTCTGTGCTATCTATTGATGCATGTTTCTGTATGTTTCTGCATGTTTATTTGTCTTTGTTTGCCAAACTTTAAATGTGGTCCCTGTATTTACTCATTCTGAGATTAGTGACTTGCTTCCGCTCTTGTGATTAGCTGCTTGTTCTGAAAAATTTTATATACTGATCATATTATTTATAATGAAAGTAGAGCAAGCAATTAACTCCAGTATACAGAGCTGGCATTGCAATATTATCTTTTTATATAGGAATTTTATTTACTTGTAAAGAAAGTATACAGTCATCAGCCTCACACCAACTGCAGTGGCTGACCATAGATAGATAGATAGATAGATAGATAGATTCATTAATTAATATGCATGATTCTGTAATACTGTATCCAGGGGTCTATATATTAAGCAGTGTTAGGAGACAGAGTGAAAAGTGATAAGGTGCCAGCCAATCAGCTCCTGTCATTTTTCAAACACAACCTGTGAGATGACAGTTGGGAGCTGATTGGCTGGCACCTTATCACTTTCTTATCACTTTTCACTCTGTCTCCTAACACTGCTTAGTAAATAGACCCACCAGTATGCTATAATTGCATTTCTCTTCTTTGAAAATGTTGCTGGATTGCAGCAAAGGCAGGTGGTCATAAGTAGAAGAATAGCTAATGCAAAAGAAATTTGTATTTTTTTTAGATCTGTTATGTTAAAAAATAAAATGATATACACTGTACAGGTAAACCTAAATTCCAAAAATATCATCCTGTGACAATATCAGTCATTACTTAGAGAGTAGTGATGTCCTCTCTCAGCAATCGGTAAATATGCTTATGACTGTCGTGTCATGCTAGTAATTTGCTCTGTTTCAATATGAAACTAATGTATGATGAGCAGTAAGTAATACAGTATAATATGTACTATAAAATAATAAGGCTATTTGACATCCCTTTTGGAGTTACCTTATATAAAATCAATGTCGTTTTTTCAATAGCTATGGAACTCCTTTATGGTTTCTAATACTTATATTACAGTATTAGTTTTACTATTCCCTTTATATCCATAATGCATAAATCGTTTGTGTTCTCTACTTAGTGATACTTCATTAAACCGTTCTTGAAATTTCATTTTTGACTAGAGAACAAAGAAAGGAGCCCATTGTAAATCTCTAACAGTATATACAGATGAGTAGCATTTAATCACAAGGAATTAGTTAATCCCTTTTAAAGGATCACTAAACCTAAAATACAGTTTATATAGCTTAAGCTACTAAGTACTTCTAGTAATGTAAATGTCCCCATACTGTGACAGAGTTTGAAATATTTTATTGGGTTTTGTTTGTTGAGTAGAGAAGTTCAAACTGTCCTGTTATTAGACTTGCACAATAGGTTTGGCTGCATGTGTTTACCAGTGGTTCCTTATTGCTGATAGCAAGTCTGCTGCTCTGCAAAGGAAAAAAATCTTCCCTCTATGATCATAACTGATATTTATTCCCAAGACTCTTACATACATATTTGTGAATGCTGTTTTGTAGATGTCAGTTTGTGCCTAAGTTTTTAGTGTTCCTTATTACTGTGCAGTATTTTTCCCATGGTAGAAGCCAACACTGTATTTCAACTAAGTGCTTACTTATCCCAAGATAAACATTAGGTATAGCCTCTGCTTTTTATATCGGTCTTGCTGACAACGTCTTTATTTAATTTTTTTTTTTATTGTTTAATCTATTTGTTTTCCTAACGGTAATAACATGGCTTTTATAGATGGAGTTTCGATTTTACGAATGTTTACTTAATGAACTAAATTAAAGCCAGATGCATGATATGTCACGGGAAAGTAATTTGAAACCATGTTAGCAGTTTTTCAAAGGAAACCCCACATGAGCATTTTAGTGAGTGTTTCTAAAGAAAAATATGTTGGTCGTTCTTGCTGCAAATCATAGTCCCCATTTATTTCCAGCACCTAACTTAGAGCCTATTATGTGTTAACTGGGGACCTAGTGACCTCTGGGAAATCTCTTAGCCCTGGGCTTCCTTTTCTAAATGTTCTTCCTCAGCACATTGAAGTATTACTGCAGTTGTAAACTAAATGTGAGCTCCAGTGTCACCTAATTGGTGCTAAATTTTGTATAGCTCATGACTCTGGTTGTCTCCCCCTCCCCACTAACATTCTTTTCTAACCACTTGACAGGATGGTTTTCACCCATCACACCTATGTCAGATTTTTTTCTCATAAGGATACATCTGTGTCAATGGGATTACGTTTTAATATTTGTTGTCCCAATAAATGTTATATTTATTGCTTTGTTGTAGTTTTAGGTAGTGTTGTCTTTTCTTAGCCCATTGGAAAAAAAGCTATGTAGATCTAATAATTAATAAGGATTACCTTGTCCAATGCTATTAAAGTATATTACGAGTATATACGCTTGGTACCTGAGAGGTGTGTGCATTTACCTGCAATGTAATGGTGTGTTGGGCATATATGCTAGTGTAGGAACTTGCAGAGAATTTGGGTCTCCTGATGGTTGGCTGCAAGCTTTTTTGATCAAAATATGAACAAAATCCCTGTGCTTTTATTTGCTAGATACACACAGACTTGCAGTATATTATTGTTACCGGCAATATCAACTTTTTTTTTTTTTTACATTTTAGTTTTGTATACAGCTGCCGTGCATCTGGTAGCATGTACAATATAGTTAAAACAGAGCGCGGGCATATTTCTTTTATTTTTATAGATTTTTGTATATATACGTGTGTGTGTGTAATAAATAAATTGTGTGTGTGTGTGTGTGTATGTATGTATGTATGTATGTATGTATGTGTGTATATATATATATATATATATATATATATATATATATTATACACTGTGTGTGTGAGCTGCAGATATACCTGCAGATGATGGTCGTTCATACACACTGAATGGCCATCATCTACTTTAGCCCTAGGGTCTCGGTGGGCGTGTCGAGGGCCGGTCCCGTCTCCCTTGAGGCTGCCGCTATGTGTGTACGGCCAGTCTGCAGACCGCCCGTACACACTTGCTGATGGACAGATATGTCTGCAGACATATCGTATTGGCTGTGCTGCACAGCCGATGGACAGATATGTCGGTGAACGACGATGTTCACAGACATATCGCAGGTACACACTGGCCGACGGGCAGCAGATTCATTGGCCGATCAATTTATCGGCCAATGTATCTATCAGTGTGTACCCAGCATTAGTATTATCAGGCATTAACGCACAGAATCAGATAAGTTCCTGTGCTTTATCTAGCAGTTAACAGGGATTTATTTTCGGGTCTCAGGAGACCAGAAAAGAAATCCCGGATAAGCGGGGTTAATTGAATACGGGCCGGCGATCAATTAGCACCCGTTCAGTTACCGGGGCTAATTGAACCCGGCCCTAAATTTTCAAGTAAGTGTGGCATAATCGTTGTTTTGTATTGCCAGTTTTAGTCCATATTAACCCCTGACACTCCACTCAGGACCAGGCTGCATTAGAAATGGCGTTTGACCATTTTCATGTGTTCAGCATCTCGGCGGTCGCGATGCCGATTCTTACAGAATACCGACGCCAATCAGAATCCCGGTGCCAGCATCCCAATCGACGGGATGCCGAAGGCAAGTAGCAGGCTGAGGGGGAGGGTTAGGGCAAGGCACTAAGGACGGAGGGTTAGGTTTAGGGTGCGGGGAGGGGGAGGTTAGGGTTAGGCACCAAAGAGCGAGGGGTAGGGTAGGGAGAGGGGGACGGTGAGCATACCGAGCAACAAGTGTTGGTATGGTTACACCGTCGAGATCCCTGCGTCGAGACTCCGACTTCCAGGATCCTGACTGTCGGTATTTCATACCGATCTCATTCGACTATAGTTGTCCTAGTTATTTAGCTTGAGAATGCAGTGCCCTTTTGTGTTTTTATTTGTTCTTGCATCAAACAACAATTGCAGGAGCAACTTATATCATTGGGTAGTACTTGCATTTTCGTAAGTTGCTGGACATGTTGCAAGTGGGGGAGCACTGCACTTGCATGAAACCCTGTTGGGTGTGCTATCATTGCCTAGCTCTGGACCCTTAGAACGTAGCAAACACTTGTTAAACAAGTGATGTTTGGCTGTATTTTCACTATTGTAATCCAGTACAACTCTGTATATTGCAGCTTCACTTTGTCCTGTTTTAAAAAATGTGTTGACCATTTTATTGCAGACTTTAGGTTTATTTTCTGTGCTGGAATTATTCCTACAGCCACAAAAGGGCTGTTTTTTATATAACTTTTTTTTTCCTCTTGTTCACATCACTGCCGAGGACGTGTCTAGCGAGAAGCATTCCATGCTCCAGCAGCCCCAGTATGGTTTTGTACAGCAACATTAATCAGTCATACAGGTTGCAGCTTGCGGCAACTGACGAGCGGCTTTTTTATAGGAAAGTGCATTGCAGTCTGCAGAGAGAAAAATAAACTAAAGCAATATTGCAGTAACCGAGCATTCAAACACTGTGCATCACAATTTAGCATAGTTACGAACAGAAAACTGCTTAATGATTTCAGTAACTGTAAAATAACAATATTTTGTTTCATGGCATAAACTAAAGAGTCCACTAAATCAGGGGGGTGACTACCTACCTGCATAGTATTTTCTAGTATTGGTAGAAGAAATGGTGTTTTCCTTTACCTACAATGTACAGAGGTCTCCGATCATTTTCTCTCAAAAAAATAAAAACCAAAACCCTCATCTCCTAATTTTTCTAAAATGTTTTTGTGAGGGAAGTTTCACAACTATTCTCTTCCACTAATCTACTTACAGCGATCAAAGACGAATTAACGGGGCAATTTACAATTAGTCATGTATCGAATAGGAGGCTGTCTCAACGATGACCTTGCCCCAATAACAGTCCCCTCGCTGCATGCTTATCAAAGACGTCTTTGGTAAATTGCCCCATTTACTAGTAGAAACAGTACATTAATCATGTGGAAATGGCCATTGGCGCGTGACTTCGGCTTAATATATAGGCCTCTTAGTTCTCTTGATCAACCAATAGTCTTCAGACATTGCCTCAAAATGCAACAAGCACTGTCATTGTACAGTGTCTAAGCCTTGGATGCAGATACAGGCACTGATGCATGTAGACCAGCATTTGGTGGTGGGAAAAAGTTCTTCCTACCAGCAACTGATCCGCTAGACAGTGTTGGTTTTATATGTTTATATAACATCCTCTGTTCCTCTGCTCCCCTATTCTCAACGTGGCTGTAGAGGGGACTTGGTTAGTGAGCTAATGCAGCCCATTTTGCAATAGTTACGCTACAGGCAATGCATACTTCTACTAGGTAAGCTCTGATCAGCCGGTATTTGAAAATGTTTTGTCATGTGTGAGCAGACGAAGAGCTATTATTAAATTCTGTCTATAAATTCATATCTATCTATTTTGTCATCCTTAGAATATAACGCACATAGGGCCGTATTCAATTAGTAGCGAAATGCCGAGATCCTTGAAAAAGTATTGCCGATTGCGACTTTTCGCCAGGCAGAAACTCATCTCCGTATTCAATTCCATTCGCTTCTTCGCGTACATGGAAACTCAATGCAATGTAATAGGCAAAAAAGATTCGCCTCTGAATAGCAGAAGAAAAGTGCAACATTTTTATTTTGGGATGCAACGGTGGGAAAACCTCTTGGCACCCTTGGAACAGCCCCCCAAAGGATAACTGCATTAAAAAAAAAAAAAAAAATACTAAAAATAAGTGAGGAACACCCCAAAAAAGTATTTGGAAATTTGGCGGCAAAAAAGCACAAAGTGGGGGGACAAGTTCGCAAACTAGCGAAATAAGGTTCTGGGGGTCCTCTAAGAAGGGGTCAAGTGTTTTTGGGATTGCAGGTGCTTTTATGATGGGGGAAATTTGCAATTATTAAAACTGCACTTTAGAGACATTAAAAGGTGCTAGTACCCATTTTCAGGTACCCCAAATTTGACTGGACTTATTTTCTCCAAAAAATACTGCTTATGTAAATATGCTAATTAGTGGCAATTGTGCGAACAGTTGTATTACGGCTAATCGGGCACCACTACATTGATCCCCAATGTTTCTGCATCTTTTTTGGGGGTTCAGGCTGATTTCCCTGATTGTGACACCACTTTTCACCTGTTCTGACTTCGTGTGTCTCCTTTTTTCACGTGTCTTTTGGAATTGAATAGGGCAAGTTGCAGGTACACGCACGATAGTTTACACGGCTTAAATGCAAAAAGTCCGGCATACGAAACTTTATCGCGTACGCGAAACTAATTGAATACGGGCCATAGCTTGCAACCTGTTACTTTTTTATTATATATAATATTTATTATTTATATTATTTTTTTTCAGCAGAGGTGTCTGATTTAAGTTGTTATGTTGTGTGGAGATATAGGTATATATTGATCACATTTAATTTTTTGTTTTTAATAAATAGCCTTGTCCCAGTGCGTATATCTGATTTAGTACCTAACGCAAAGGGTTGAGTGTGAGAAAGGAGGGTGGAATAAGCTGTGATCATGGGAAGCACAATGTAAACACACATCTGTTTTTACATAAGTGAAACTTCAGTTGTTTGTTTCTATTCCCTGGAAAAACTTTCCATTTATTTCCTACAGATGCGCCCTCATACATCTAGCCTCAATATTCCACACAGCGCGACTTCCCTGGTGTGAGTGAGCTCCCAAGTCCCGTGCTACTCTGTTAACGTTGGGCTTTTTTTTTTTTTCAGAAAGATCTTCTAAGTTGCGATGCGACTAGGACCTACCAGGAGACTCTGCTGATTAATTTAATATGCGTCACCGGAGTCCGTATATGAAGCACAATGGTACTCGGAATGAAAAAAGATGAGACTTGGGGATTCAGTCGCACACACATATACAAGTGTTACATATCAAATTAATCAGCACAGTCTACTGGTGCTTCCTAGTCGCATCATATTGCAACTTAAATACATTTTCAGCATAAAAGATGCTAGAAGTGTCTCACTGGACCTGGTGCGCCGAGAGGGGCTTTTGCTGCGACTGCAGCAAAGATGTGTAAGGACACATTTGTACATGTAGAAAGCTATGAAGAATCCTTTTTATGGTCTTTATTTCTGTTGTAATGTTTCTGTACATTTGCTCAGAGGGTTGGGTTATTTAATATTCAGTATTGACATCTGGTGAGGGAATGGATTAATCTCATCGGATCTTGCGGTAAAAGCCGTAAGTAAACTGCAGTTTATATAGGAAGTTAGAGTTGGGTATAAAATATTGTAATAGACCAATGTGGCAATTCAATGAATTTGAAGTTTTTTTAGATCTGTAAAAGATAGCCAGGAGCCATTCAATTGGCCACGCTGCAACCTGCAACTAGTCTTTCTGCTCGCATCCTCCTTAGGTGCGAGCAGAAATCCAACTTAAGTTGTGCCGCATTGCTAGTTGCAGGCTTACCGAGATAATTACCAGCATCATGCCCAGCACCTACGTTTACCTTGACTAAGCTCCCGACTTAAGTGCCTGGCGCGATGTGAACAATTGAATAGCTCCAGGCACTCATCATCAGAGCTAAACAAAATCATATTCCCTCCCGATATGACCTACCAGGACAGGATTTGGACACTTATTAATTTATATCAATTTCTATTTACAGCAATGGGATTAGGAGATATAGGAAGTGGATGTGTACATGAAATTAACTACATGTCAATATAGATTTATAATAAACCAAGGATAACATTTAGTAATTTAATAAAGTAACGTGTTTAACTTTGCTTTTAAAGGCCTGGATGTACTAAAGCTGAAATTTTACATATGTACTGGGCACCAGAATGGATCGTCCTGGTAGGTAATGCCACCATTAGGTGGCATTACCCAATAGAAGCCTACGGGCTTCTTACTGGGATGCTTAGCGGGTGAGATATTTGATCGGATCCCTCCCATCACCCCCCCCCCCCCCCCCCGGCGCGGGCGTCCTTCTGCGATGCCAGAGGGCCCTCTGGGTCTTAAACCCGGAAGGCCCTCTGTCCGGGGGCATCGCAAAGAATATCTCTGCAATGGACAGCTCTCCCAATAAATGTAAATCGCATTTATAAGTACATATCGCTGTAATCATCTGCGGTATGTACCCGAACAGAGGTGGGATGTACCGCATCGCGGAAGCGATACTTAGTGCATCCCACCTCAGTTCATTAGGTACATTAGGTATCTAGTGCACTATACTGCAGATTAGTTTTCTGAATTTGCTTTTTTAACACCGCCCTAAAAGTGAAGGGAAAGCACAAGCCGATGTTTTTTTGCCGTGTATTACCCCTACAAGCTTAACCTCCAGTGTGGCTGGTGTTTTTCTATTCAGTCTATCCTGCTGTTTTATTTTTTATTTATGTAAATTTGAGCAATTGAGCAGCTTAGATGTATTCATGAAATGTTGGTGAATTTCTTTTATTCGGGCCATTTTCTTAATTTGCATTCATACTAAGATGATACATTGCTCCTTTTTTGTGAGGTGTATTAAGGCAGCTATGGGTTTGTTTTGTTTTTTTTATTCTCAAATGTTTTATTCTGCATTTTAGCTGATCCTACTGTGCAGTGATATAGTTGGAAGAGATGGTCACAGGCTTTTTTTTCTCTCTGCTATGTCCCTGTATGTACATATATAGAATATCTCATTATTAGAATTTTTCCTTTTTCTATTATACAATATATCCCTCCAAACAATCAGATACAGTTTTGGGACTTCATGCACGTGCTGAAGGCTGATGTGGCCCCCTGCCCCCTGGTGTGTGACATTTTAGGGAAGTGACCTCATGTCACACTACAAATTCCCCTCACGCAGGAGGCGAGCCCAGCACTCCAGATGCTGCTCCGCTGCCCGCAGCCTCATTCTGGCTCTAAATGGACTTATCCATTCACTGAGTGTCTCCCAACTGCCCACGGGGCACTACGGCCTGCGGGTGGGACAGTGCCCTGATAAATGGGACTGTCCTGCTAATATCGTAACGGTTGGGAAGTATGCAAATAGTAGAATAGAAGAGAGATTCTCCCATCAATGGATTTTGTCATTTCTGCAGTGCAGGCGTGTTCTGGTGATAACACATGAAAAACTAACTTCTCAAGGATAATTGTATTTTAAAGCAGGGACTAACTTTTTAAATGAGGGTGTCCCTATGTTCAGGACCAAGAGCTCTGATGGGCCTGTGTACTGAAAGGGTGAGTGGCCAAATCGGGATAGTCATGACCACAGCCCCTTCAAAAAAAAGCATAAGATACTACTGTGCGCTGCTCGCTCAGCACAGGGGTGCAGCGATCAGTGCTGCCCCACCTCTAACACTTCTCTGTCAACTGGCCACGCACAACCGTATTGGCACATTGGGCAGTGAGAGAAGACTGCTGCAGCAGTCTCCGCTCTCTCACTGCCTGATGTGCGGCTGTTCTGCTATACAGTAACGGCCAGCGGTAGTGGGTAGAGCAGTGGGAGTGGTCGCTGACCCGGGCTCCCGTCTTGCCCTTCCAACAGGCCCAGATACCTAGTAGCCGCTCCCATCCCTTTCTTGTTGCCCCTGCCTGTGTTCAGCCCTCACTATAATCTTCTGTGATTTAAAATTGGATAGACAACATAACTACTACTTTTCAATAATCCAATCTAGATGTGAAGATCTAAAGAATGGTGTTTATTGTATTAGTAGAATAAATTGATTAATTTGATGGTAAATACAAACATAATTTTTGTTATGGGTCTGATGTAATAACATAATGTAACCCCACCCTCCCATGGGGTTGAGCAAGAGCAACTTTAAGGGAGATTGGGGACTTTAAGAAAAATGGCCCCTTCATTTGACTCCTGCAGTGCTTGGGGCGAGTTTCGCTCATTCTAGGCAGTAAAAGGGTTAAACAGTGTGATCTTACACTATTTTATATATATCTACTTATGTATTCATTACCAGTTATTTATATAGCGCACACATATTCTGCAGCGCTTCACAGAGAATAGTTGGCCATTCACATCAGTCCCTGCCCCAGTGGAGCTTATGTTCCCTATCACATGCGCACACACATACACACTAGGGTTAATTTTTGTTGGGAGACAATTAACCTACCAGTATATTTTTGGAGTGTGGAAGGAAACTGGAGCACCCAGTGGAAACCCACACAAGACAGGGAGAATATACAAACTCTGCACAGTTAGGGCCGTGATGGGAGTCAAACCCACAACCTCAGTGCTGTGAGGCAGTAATGCTAACCATTACACAGTCTGTACTTACCACTGACCCTGCATTTGTTGCCGTGTCTTTTTCGGAACCCTCCCGCGCAATGTTTCCTGTGATTTTCTTTGGTTTCCATTAGGGATGTGCAGTCTCCGATAGGTTCGAGTTTGCACGCCGAGTTCGGATTTTTCCCTCCAAAAAACGGGACTCTGAAAGAGGCAAAACGTCATCTTGCATGGACCCCGTTTTTTGGAGGGAAAAATCCGAACTCTGCGTGCAAACTCGAACCTATCCGAGCCTGCACATCCCTAGTTTCCATGCAAATCAACAGAAATATATAGCACAATAACCAATGTAAGGTATACATATTCACCTCTTTAATAGGTGACTGATAGGGAAAATCTCCATTTTGTCTTTGTTTACATTGTTACCAGGCTGTACGTCTGCAGGGCAGGGCTTCACTTATATCCTAAAGTTTAAGAAATTCCTCGAAATACCTTTTTATTTATGCTATTTTAAATTATTATTTCAATATTTTTCTGTGTGCCTGTTTGAAATTAACCGTATATGTGAAGTTTATAGGTGCTCCTTTCATGTTTAGTGTGTTTTTTGTTTTTTTTAGACAGTAAAGAGAACTGATTTTAAAAAAAATATATAATTTTATGTCTTTGTGATCATTTCCTCTCTGTTGCTTTGTGCAGGTACACGAACACTGAGACACCTGCACCGATCAAGGCTGTCCAATGTCCCTCTCCGATATTGGGTGATGTCTCCAGATGTCCTTTGAGCAACACTTCCAAGATATGGTTGTTCTTCTGTAACAGTGGCAACAAGTAATGAATAGTAATGTGCTCTGAGGTAAATTTGTAAAGTCTGATAAATTGATTTTAAACTAAAAGAAACAATGTAAAAGGCCACCTCACATCACCTGAACACTTAGGGCCTGTTTCTGTTTCCTAATGCCGGTGTTCACAGTTGAGGGTTTTTTCTTGCTACTGAAAATCCCTAAAAACTCCTGCAGCGCAGGCGTTACATAGGCGTGGGTGCGATTTGAGACGCATGGGACCAGAAATGTCTTGGAAAAGTGCTGGGCGGTGACTGGGAGGTGCACGGAGATGGTCGGCTTGATGGGCGTGCCGCTGAAGTGCGTGCATTCAGAGAAGCTTAATCCTTTACATTACAGACCATACTCTGATGGAAAATCTGTACCAGCCTCAGGGCTGGTGCACGTTTCGGTGGTGCACCAATGGTGGCATCTAAAGACTCAGGCAGGATTACACGACGGTATTACAGCATCTACAAAGTGGGCATCTCATTCCTTGCACATGGATGTACGCTAGGAGAGGGCTTTGTAGCGGCATTCGCAAAAAGTAGCTAACAGGTGAACGTCAAAAGGTGCATTTGCCTCTGAATCGGACCCTTAGCCACTGGCATTAGTCCTACAGAACTCTGTACATACTGTGTTTGAAAATGAGATAACGACAAATTTTGTATTCTCTTACTGACGTGAATAGAAATTTTTTGACGTTGATCACCTATTTGCTTCACTAGATGGCTTATAATACCTATATTATCTAAGCTCATGGGTGCTGTCTATCTTTCAATTTTTTTGGATCTTACTAGTGGTTTTCCAAACTGGTTCTTCTATTGCACCCCAGTACCAGGACATCTCCAGTATTTCCTATTTTTACATTTCTATAATACTGAAATATATTCTTTAGAACCGAAAGTTTATAGAGAGATTTTATAGCTCCGCACTGAGACCTTACACGTTGCTGGGACTGACAAAATTGCACTTCACATTTTCCAATAAGAATTTCAGCTAAGCTAATCATGCTTCTACTTTAAGTAGCGTTGATTGTTGCTTATGGGATATGGGGAAACTTGAGTTCAGGTCACTGTGAAGAGATATTTCGCATGATTTCCCACGTTTTTGGATAATCTTGCACAGCTAGGTCACAGAAGGTCTATTGTTACAGTTTTTAGCATTCACTCAATTTGTTTAGGTTGAGTAATAGTAGATCTCCAATGCTACAGTTATTATACCACCAGATGTTCTCTATACACTAGCACAGCTGATAACATTTGCCATGCTTGGATTAAGGATCTTTGGGGAAATGGCTATATATATATATATATATAATTTCTCAATAAAAACAAAAATAACTGTAGTAATTGGGTTTAACACTTCTTTCTTTTTACATGTTGCTTTTTTATTTTTTTTATCAGGATTATCTTTTTTATATTCTTTAACATTTTTATTTTTTTTTTGTTACAAATGCTTCTCGGTAAACCACAAAACGTACATGATTGTACTCAGACTTTGTGCAAACACCTCTGTTCTTGCTCATCAGCTAGTTTGTGGGGGCATAGACATTGGAATGACAAGATAAGCACATTCAGTCACTGTGTAATTGCTTTTTGAGGAGTTACAAATGGTACACAACTAAACTATTCTTCTAGTAACCACTTATTTTTATTTTTTTATAGCCAAGAGAGGTTTACAGTCAGATTCTCCTTAAAACCATTAATGACAGTTGGAAAGAACAGCGAGGATAGTTTAACTTAAGTCTGTTTGCGGAGCGTAAGTTGAGGGTCTTTGTAATGCGCATGCTCCAGAACCAATTGTATGCAACTTCGGGAGATACATAGTCATGCTCATTTCCGGTTGCTTATGTGTAACTGGGCTGTAACAGGGCATTCTTGCACAGACAGAGGGCCTGATTCAGAGCCGGACACTCTGACCACAGCGCTCGCTCTGAATCAGTGCCCTCCTACCGAAAAATGGAGCGGCCTCCAGACCGCTCGCATAGCTGTGGGTGACCAGTTGGCATTCCAGCCTCTAGCATCCTGACTACATCCCTGCACGCCTAAGGTATTGAAGGACTGTCTTTAGCTAGATGTTCTGTACTAGGGATATGCACAAGTGTATAATTTTTGCATAAAAAGTACTGATATGGATGAGGGCTATGAAACCAAGCATATGGATAGGGACTGTCCACTCACAAAGATGCACACAGCTGTACATACTGGCATATATATGCATTTAGTTCCGTGCCTGCAATGCAGGAGGGATTAGGGCCATCTTACATTCAATTCTACCTCGGCCCTAGCATGATTATAAGATGATAGCAAAACTTGTTTAATTGGGAAATCGGGGGACATGCTTGGACTTAGAAGGGGGTGGTCACTTGGCATGGCAATTGCTTCAAAAAGAACTGGGCCATTCCCAGCCCCCTTTCCATTCTTAAAAACAACCCATCAATGCTGAGCAGACTAGCGGTACGCTCCCTTTCGCACCCGATATGCAGATCAGCAGTGACTGTGACCTACCCCCAAAGTCAGTCCTAGACAAGATTTTAGTTGATGCCCCTTGAATTGCAGCCAGTCCAACCACCCAGCATTGTGTTCATACACTCACGCAGAAACTACTATATACCGTAGTTGTATGTTTTTGAGATTTTAGTTTTTTAAAGAAACCAGTGCTAAATGCACAAAACTTATAACTGTAATCTAAATATCAAGGAACTCAAAGCTGAAATATAATTATTATATAAATTACAATGTACTATACATTATAAATAAAGTTACTGTGGAAAAAATACAAACCTAATTGGAAACCTCGGGACTAGTGCAGTACTGATTAAGTGTAGCCTTGTTCTACAGCCTTACTCACCTCTTAGGTAGGTTTTAATCACTTTGGTTGCTGCTGATAGGAGCTCCTCTAACTCAATGTAACCGGAAGAAGTACAGAAATTTTCAGGGGGCAATTCAATTGTTGCATGGGCGGCGATAATTATTGAGCTCCCAGTTTTGCTATTGAATTGTTCTGGGCGCTCATCATCTCCCTCTTCGCGCCCTAGTAGACCGGGTGTAGCCATCTAAGATGGCTAAACCCATCTAAAGTCCTGGTTAGGGCGCCGTAACTGCGGTTAACTGCTCCTGAGGGTGCGAGCAGACATGCTGTTGCCGGCGGCTATCACACTCAGATGGAGTAACCATTCAATTACTTCATTGGGCGCCTTAAAAAATTAGCCGCTGGCTAAACCATTGAATCGCCCCCTCAGAGATACCTACAGATTGGGGTCCATTTCTCTCAGCTTCTCATTCAAGAGTTCCAAACTTCTTATGTATTTTTTTTTTTTTAATGGCAAATGTGGGAAATTTTGTATGTTCCCTGCAATCAGTATCTGGCTGTCCGTCTAGGGTTCTAGCAGTGCTCAAGGTCTTACCCACTTCCAATACTCTTATTTTGCCATGATTACGCCACTTGTTACAGTGCCCATTTCACATGATTAGTACACATTGATGACCCCTTTCACCTCATTGGTGGTTGGTGTTCTAGACCCATTGGTTTTCATTCCAAGTAATTAAATTTATATGGTCCTTAATTGATTCCTAGGTCAGCCCTGTGTTACTCAAGGAAGAAAAGAGACTCCTTGTGTCAGCTATGCTGCCGAAGATCCATTCCGGAAAGTCTCCAGATTTCCCATCTTAGGCTTCCAGTCACCCAGCAGGGTGCAAACATCTAGTTTTCCCTGTTTTATAGCTGTTTGTGACCCTCTTTCATGCTCCATTTTCAAGTCCATTTAAAGCATCTGGAAGATATTATGATGTAAAATAATAGGAAGTTTCTGTTTTTCATGGTCAGCAAACGGGATGCTGGGTGTCAGTGTATTTGCTTTGTAAGCATTGAGGAAATGTTCCAGATCTCTTGCTTAAAATTTTCTTGCACATGTGTTTTGACAAATTAAAAATGTAAATAATCTGAGGTTTGCTGGACTACTGTATATCTCTGACCATTACATGCTTCTCAGCTACTATATATATATATTTTATTCCCCAGACTCAGAGTTTTGTGGGAACAAAATTTTTATCTGGTGTGTAATTTCATTACTGTACTGTGGTTATGACGACATAGACATTTTGGTTTTAGAATGTTTGGTTTTCTGGTTTGTCACATGTAATGCTGTATCATTAACCACTGAACAACCTACATACACAATGTTTATCTGTACAAAACATTGTCAGGTCAATTAGAATTTAGAATATTTTGTTAGTTTAAGACCGAACACTGGTTATGCTAAGTTGGTCAACAGCATTCATTAACATTATAGTTTGCGGGCTTTTAAAAGAAAATTGAATCTATCCTGGGCATTGAGTCTCTACATACCTTCAACAGACCTCTGCAAATTGTGCATGCCGCCATGTAGTAACACGTCACAAGGTGCGTGCCGTTTTACATCTAGATGTGTCAAGTCTACCTGGCGTTGTGTACAATTTTTCAGTAGTGCTGGGCTACTGCCACTCGCCATCCGCAACCCTGATAATATCCTTTTCAAAACAGTGTGCACATACAGTATCTCTACTATTGACATAATTGAAGAGGTACTGTATCATCTTGGTGGACATATATACTAACTGTGCCCAAAATAGAGCAGAAGTCCTGATAATTGGGAAGACTGGGCAGGTAGGCCTGCCTGTGTTCTCCACAAAAAATTGTTTCCAGCCAGGTGGCATTATGAAGTAGTCAGGTGGGGGCAGGCTGAACACTTATAATAATTACAAATACTCTGGTGTTACCAGCTATGTGGAAGAGCACGTTACATTTGTGCAGCTCTAACAATGCAGTAGCGCAGAAGAGGTTTTGTTTTGTTCTCCTTGATTCAACTCTGTCAGCCAAACTTCAGCTTAGGAGGGCATGTATCAAACCTAAAGAGTGGATAAGTATGCCATTCCAACCAATTTGCTTCTAGCTAGCATTTATCAAGTACAATATATAATATGATACAAGCTCTTTAGAAGGCTTGATACATTTACCCATCAGCCCTTAAATAAATAAATACTTTTTTTTTCTTTTAAATAAACTGCAAGAGGTGGCTAACAAGTACCAAAATGACAGCTGGCTGCGTATCGCAATATCAGAGCCGTAACTGGACTTTTTGGTGCCCTGTGCCAGAAAGAGCATTGGTGCCCCCATATATTTGAAATAGGGACATAACGCACCCAAAATAGGGCATGGCCTCATTGGGAAGGGCCAGGGAAGAGATAGTTGAGTCCAGAAGATGTTGGGGATAAAATGAAAGGAAGCTACAAGTGAGAATGATAATAAATAGAAAATTGACCAGCCCAAACGGTGCCCCCTCTCCTGCGGTGCCCTGTTCCATAGCACATGTCGCACCACCCTAGTTACAGCCCTGCGCAATATCACTGGTCCATCCAATCATGACACATTTGGCATGCTTTGGGTCCTCTTGTCTTTTCCTACAGTTCTAAAGTTAGCTATACGTTGGGTAAGGCTTCCTGCTCCATTGTAGAACTTTTAGTGGTAAATTAAGGGGTGGGGGACATTAAACTCAGTCAGATATCAGATGACAGATCTCATCTTCCCCAGCTTCATTTGACTCGATCTCTGCCTGACCCTCTCGGTAGATTTATAATTAACAAGCATTGTTGTCTGTTAGTAATTTTGACGTGCAGCACCACTTTTAAATGTCATTATATGTTAGAGGTTGAAGTACGATGACTGTTTCCAAGAGTGAGCTGTAGGAAACTTTGCTAACCCTATAACCGCAATTTCTCCTTCATCCACCAGGGGACACTGGAGCCTCAGTACAATAGGTATAGGAGTGTGTTAACCGGGAGCTGGCACTTTTAAATAAAAAACTACTGGTAGCTAGTGTGACTGGACGCCTTTCGCCTAGGCCGGCCCTGGTCACGGGTTAGCGCTTTTGGACTCCCACTCACCGTCAGTGACCACCTGTCACTGACTCCGCCCACTGCACCGTGGGCGTGTAACGATGCTGCCACCACCAAACTCTACCATCGGCGTTTGGAACCGCTTTTTACGTACAATCAGGCTCTTGCCTAGGCACCTGGAACCGCTTTTGCTGCGTATGTGTTTGACTAACTGCGGACACACCTCCTGTTTGGTGTCTGCTGTATCCTCCTGATCCCTCGCAATGGACCAGGTCTGCACGGTAGCTTGGCAGAGGGCTTGAACTTAGAGACACGGAGCTCTTACCCAGAACAGCAGGAGAACGGAATAGCGTTTTGCGCAATTCTGTTGGTCGCAGGATTGAGATACAATTGAATTCAGGCAAGATGTTTATTGCTCAAAGTCTTAAAGAAGACCCTCCCTTCGCCTGAAGGGGAATATCACACCGAAATCAAACAGCAATTCTCCACAAAGGATTTCCAAAGATGTACCACATACAGGAATCTTATCAGCAGCTCTTCTCCTCAAAGAAGTTACAGGGCTCACAGTCCCACAGTCCCTCTTTTTATGTCATTCTTACACACAACATCACAGGGGGGGAAATCCACCCTGTGTTCCTTCTAGCCAATCAGGCTATCTCAGAAAACATAAATTAACAACATATTACATTTCAAAGGAGTCACTCAATATCCTCCTTCGTAATCCACCACCCAAACTTTGATATAACATTTCACAGGAAATGGTAAATGACATTCATCCTTATCAATCAGTTTGGCATTTCCAACCTTAACACATTCAGCTTTTAGAAGTGGCATCCAAAAGGATCTTCTTAAAAACAAATTGCCTTTTCAAAAGGAAGTTCTGTATCTGAAGTGTTTGGCTATATGACACCATTCACACCTTCAAACAGTAACCTTCCAGCCAGAGTTCACTGACCACAACAGGTCTTCCTATTCATCAGACCTCCTGCTAGTTTCTGCAGACACAGAGGCTGGTCATGTCATATTCAAAAAATGCATTTAAAACCAGTTTACATTTAAACCATATAGTGGATAGCCTATTAAATATACATTGCTTCATGCACTAATGCATTGCAGATCAGCTGCACTGCATTACAGCAATACATATATACTTTAATACAGTTTATTATAAACTGTGCAGTGTGCTTTTACACTGTCCTTTTAAAAATGGCGCAACGGCATGAGGGTTAATCACCTCAATGCCTTGACAGCCATTTTAATTACGTGTGGTCGGCCTCCAGCCACAGCTAGCTCCTCCCCCTCTATACCCCCCCAGGTCAGTCTAAAAAATGTGCCCTGGAAGCTGGACGTAAGCCTCCTTAGGGCTCTGGAAATATACTCAAGCATTGAGGACAGACAGGCAGCCTACTGCCCCTGCCTGTCTGCGACGAGGGAGCTGCCGGGGAGATCCTCACCGCTGCTGCATGCGGTTTGCGCTGAGGTATCCTGCTACAGAGACCTCAGTCTCTAGGGTACCCAAAGACACGCTGCATGCAGTGCACGTCGCGGGACCCAGTAGCATATGCCCACCGCCGGCAGCACAGGCAGGGCTATGGTTAGTGTTTCCTGGCTCCCTGGTTAGCAGAGGAGCCAGGACATGTATTTAGGCGGGCATTCACAGTGCGCTCCGCTAGCGCTGAGAGCGCCATAGCGGGGGGGGGGTGGAGCCTAAGTTTCCCTTCTGCTCCTGCCTCCCAGCAGCCTCAGCGTTTCCAGAAGGATGCTGGTGGCCATTTTAAGCACAAGGCACACGCACTACAGGGTGGAGAGAGAGCTGTGCAGGAGTCAGGCTAGTACTCTGTGTATCAGCAATTGCATTTTTTATTCTTGTTATCAGCACTATTCGGTTAGCGCTGCAAGCATTATAGTTTATCTCCCTCTGTGCCCCTTTCAGGTCTCTGTGTGGCGTGATTGAAAAATCTGCTATTGCATTACTGTCCTTTTTTCTGTGTGTGGGGGTGTGGTGTCTGTAACAGACATGTCTACCAAGGGGTCTAAAGCAGCACAGAAGTCTTTTTCATGCAAGACTTGTGGTGAAAAATTCACACAGGGACAATCTAATGCTTCCTTACTGTGTGATAAATGTGTGTCTTTACCTCAGGATACTAATCCTGAAGTCCAGCCTAGGTGGTCTGAACAATTGACTGCAGTCATATCAAATCTGTCATCAGAGCTGGAATCAGCTCGTAAGGACAGGGAGAGGCTGAGACAAACAGCAGCTGAACCAGATTGGGCTCGCTCTCTGGCCAGATCTATGGAGGGACTTACAAAAGCAATGTCCCCGGCCCCACCTGCTTCTTCTTCTCCTGCTCAAGTCCTTAGTAAGAGATTGATTCATAATCCCTTACACTGGGATGAGTCAGATGAGGAGTTGCAGGACACTGAAGAGGGCGAGGTTCAGGAAGAGGAAACTTACATTCCTGAAGACCCCGAACTTGCATCTCAGGGCGTAGATGCTTTAATTTCAGCAGTACGCCAGGTGTTGCATGTAGAAGATTAAGAGGTTACTGAAAAACCATCTATTTTTGGTAAAAGATTTAAACAGTCTGTTACCTTTCCAGCATCAGAAGAGCTGGATGAGATTCTTTTTTTCCACATGGAAACACCCAGACAAAAAATTTCAAATTTCTAAGAAATATCTGTCTTATTACCCTTTCCCACCTGACAGTAGGAGATTATATGAAACTCCTCCAGCAGTGGACCCGTCAGTAGCCCGTCTTTCCAAGAAAACGGTGCTTCCGGTGCCTGGCGCAGTTTCCCTAAAGGAAACCTCAGATAGGAAGATGGAACACACATTGAAATCCTTGTATACAGTTGCAGGGGTTTTGATGCGTCCAGCACAGTTGTTGGGTGAATAAGGCCATTGAAGCCTGGGTGCTGCAGCTGGCTGAGGGGATTAAAACAGGTACGCAAACTGACGACTTAATTCAGTTAGCCGAACAGATAGCAGAGTCTGCTGCTTTCCTCAGAGAAGCATCTAAGGACATTTGTAATCTATCCGCCAGATCTTCAGCATTAGCTATATCTGCTGGAAGGGCTCTGTGGCTGCGTCAATGGCAGGCAGATGCAGAGTCCAAGAGAGCAGTAGAGGCCCTTCCCTTTACTCGGGAGGTACTTTTCGGATCGGAATTAGATAAGTGGATCTCACAAGCTACAGGTGGGAAATCCACTTGCCTACCATCTGCAGCTCCTCCTCCTACTAGAAGATCTTTGGCAGGTCCCTCCTTTCGATCCTTTCGTGCCTCTGGAAGATTTAGAGGGCGTTCCAGAGGAGGCCCAGCCTTCTCCAGAGGCCGGGGTAGAGCTTCAGCATCAGCCGCCTCCAATACTCAGCAGGACAAGGCAGCTGCCAAACCTGCCGCATGACGTCCTTCCTTCTCATTTGGGGGATCCCAGGGTTGGGGCGCACCTTTTACGTTTCAAGGACACTTGGATCCAGTCTTGCAAGGACGCCTGGGTCAGGGACATCATTATTCACGGCCTGAAATTGGACTTCAGGGCCCATCCTCCTTCTCATTTTTTCAAAACCGGTTTACCTCTGGTTGCAGAAAAACGAGGAGAAATTCTAGGGGCAATACAAAAACTGTTATTGTCCCAGGTAATAGTGAATGTTCCATCCCATCAGAGAGGTCAAGGGTTTTATTCCAGCCTGTTTGTGGTGTCCAAGCCGGATGGCTCCATGAGACCCATACTCAATCTCAAGGATTTAAACCCTCATCTTTGAGTTTTCAAATTCAAGATGGAATCTCTCCAATCCGTTATAGCGGGTCTCGACAGGAACGAGTTTCTGGTGTCCTTAGACATAAAGGACGCTTATCTCCACATCCCCATCTGGCCCCCCCTATCAGGCCTTTCTTCGTTTTGCGGCCCTAGAGTCGCATTTTCAATTCCAGGCCCTACCTTTCAGACTTTCGTCAGCTCCAAGAGTCTTCACAAAAGTTATGGCGGCAATGATGGCCCTACTGCATGGTCAGGGGGTCGTCATTGTTCCATACTTAGACGATCTATTGATAAAGGCCTCTTCGGAAGCTCGGCTGTTAAGGGACATTCGCTTAACTCAGAGCATCCTCCTGCAACACGGTTGGATACTTAATTTCAAAAAGTCCTCCCTGATCCCCACACAGCGTTTACTATTCCTGGGAATTATACTGGACACAGGGCAGCAAAGAGTTTTCCTGCCTCAAGACAAGGCTGCCTCCATTCAGCATATGGTGCGCCTGGTCTTACAATATCGCCGAGTGTCTCTGCATCTCTGTATCCGCCTTCTGGGGAAGATGGTGGCGGCCTTTGAGGCGAATCAATATGCACGATTTCATGCCCGTCCTTTTTCGATTGGATCTCCTCTCCCAGTGGTCAGGATCCCACCTTTTTCTCCATCAGAGAGTTCTCCTGGCGCCTCAGACTCGAACATCTCTCATTTGGTGGCTGAACCCTTCCCACCTGCTGGCGGGGAAAAGGTTTGCGGTGTGGCATTGGACCCTCCTCACCACGGACGCAAGTCTGAGGGGCTGGGGAGCAGTGACTCTGGGAAAGCATTTTCAGGGGCACTGGAAGCAGCAGGAAGCCAGATTGCCCATAAATATCCTACAGTTGAGAGCGGTATTTTATGCTCTCCAGCTGGCGCATCCGCTGCTGGATGGGCAGGCAATCAGAGTCCAGTCGGACAACGCCACTGCAGTGGCGTATATAAACAAGCAGGCACAAAAAGCAGAGCCGCCATGAGGGAGCTAACCAGGATTCTGCTTTGGGCAGAGGAATTCGCAGTAGCGATTTCTGCGATCTTCATCCCAGGAGTAGAAAACTGGGAGGCCGACTACCTCAGTCAGCAGGACGTTCATCCAGGGGAATGGTCACTCAATCCTCAGGTGTCCCAGCAACTAACTCTGAGGTGGGGCTGTCCTCAAGCCGACGTTATGGCATCAAGGTTAAACCACCAACTACCAGTTTACTACTCCAGAACAAGGGATCCACGGGCAGCTGCAGTGGACGCACTGACGGCTCCGTGGAAGTTTCATTACATTTACCTATTCCCTCCATTTCCGCTCATTCCCTGCCTGCTTCAAAGAATCAAGCGGGAAGGGATCAAGGTGCTTCTGATAGCACCAGATTGGCCCAGACGAGCGTGGTACTCCCAGATACAGAATCTGTTAATAGACGAGCCGTGGCCACTGTCTCTTCAGGACGACCTCCTTTGTCAGGGCCCATTTGTTTATCGCGACTTAAGGTGGCTTCGTTTGACGGCCTGGCTATTGAAAGGGCCGTCCTCAGAAAGAAGAGTATTCCATCTAGTGTCATTCCCACAATGACTCGGGCTAGGAAAGAAGTCGCTTCTCAACATTACTACCGCATATGGAAGACAAATGTGGCTTGGTGTGAGAGACGTAATTCTCCTCCAGTCTTTAAGGTATCATGTCTCCTTCTTTTTCTTCAGGCTGGTCTCACAGCAGGCCTTCGTCTGGGTTCATTAAAGGTACAGGTATCCGCGTTGTCCATTTTCTTTCAGAGGAAATTGGCTTTGCTTCCGGATATACAGACTTTTCTCCAGGGAGTCCTGAGGATTCAACCCCCCTTTGTGCCCCCCACAGCACCATGGGATTTGGATTTGGTGTTGACCTTCCTCCAGTCTGATACTTTTGAGCTACAGAAAGTGGAGATAAAGTACGTAACCTGGAAGGTGGTTTTGTTGTTGGCTCTCTCTTCGGCAAGACGTGTGTCAGAACTCAGTGCTTTATCCTGCCACCCTCCTTATCTTATTTTCCATGAGGATAGGGTGGAGCTGCGTACTCAAAGGGCTTTTCTTCCCAAAGTGGTGACAGCTTTTCATATAAACCAGCCTATCGTGGTTCCGGTGTTTAAGGATGACTCTTCCAATTCAAAATCCTTGGATGTAGTCAGAGCACTCCGGATTTACGTTGACAGGACTGCCTCCCTCCGTAAATCGGATGCTTTGTTTATTCGGTTTGCTGTGGCCCGTCCAGGTTGGCTGGCCTCCAAACAGACCATTTCTAGATGGATTCGCTTCACTATCAGGCAAGCATACGTGATGGCTTCCAAACAACCACCGGATCCTATTACGGCGCATTCTACGCACTCGGTAGGTCCTTCATGGGCGGCTGCTCACGGGGTTTCCTTAAACCAGCTTTGTAGAGCAGCCACTTGGTCAGGCACGCATACCTTCCTACGATTCTATCGTTTTGATACTTTTGTGGCCTCCGCTTCGGAGTTTGGCCGTGCGGTGTTGCAGGTCTCTCAGCGCTCTCCCACCCGGGATGTAAGCTCTGGGACGTCCCCATTGTACTGAGGCTCCAGTGTCCCCTGGTGGATGAAGGAGAAAATAGGATTTTGGTACTTACCGATAAATCCCATTCTCTGATTCCACAGGGGACACTGGACACCAAACACTACGCTGTTCTGCCTGCATTGTTACTGTTTTTACAGGTTCAGACGCTAGTTTGCATTTAATGTTGTCTGACTGACCTGTTCTTGTTTTCATGTATATGTGGTTTTCTTATGTATATGTGATTAATGTAGCTTTTCTGTCTCCTTCTCCTTACTTTCCAGCTCCCCTTGGGCACAGTTGTTTTTAGACTGACCTGGGGGGGTATAGAGGGGGGAGGAGCTAGCTACCAGTAGTTTTTTATTTAAAGGTGCCAGCTCCCGGTTAACACACTCCTATACCCATTGTACTGAGGCTCCAGTGTCCCCTGTGGAATCGGAGAAAGTGATTTATCGGTAAGTACCAAAATCCTATTTTAATGTAAATTCCCTAATTTAACCCTGTAAATGAGCTACTTTGTGACCAGAAAATTTACACTGAATGTTACGTGCACAAGTTTCAGTTGCTCTGAACAGTGTGTGGTTTACGATGGCCTTCACCCATGCTGTCTTTGCCATTAATTCAGGTACCGTATAATTCAACAAGATGAATGTATGAACTTTCCGCACCCGTTTGACAGGAGCCTTATATGTGCTCATTCCTTTATTACACTTGTCTTCTAATATTCTCTTTGCTTCTGCAAACATTTTGAGGAAGATGGCAACAGACCATTCAGTGAGGAGAAGGAAGTAACGATTAAATACAAAAAGTTGCTCTAACCCTAGCTAAATACAGCTTTGAAAATGTCTAGGGGTCTATGTACTAATAATCGCAGACCAGCAGCGATTATTATGTACCTAACTCGCTTGGGATATTTTAGTTATTAATAAAAATATCCTGTACTATGGAGGAACTTGTAGGGACAGCGGTTGTGGTAACCACTGTCCCCGCAAGTTCTATCCCCAGCATTTAGGAGAAGTATTTTGCAGAAGTGAAAGACTTCCCCCGGGGAAAGCTGACACTGCGCAAGCGCACAGCGCCAGCTTCCGAGACTGGATGGGGGCTGCAGGCGAGAGATCGAAAGATCTCTCTCGTGCATCGGGAGCTCCCATGGGCTTACAGTAGTTTACACCATCTGAAGATAGAAAAGAGACTATTTAGAATAATCTAACTAGGTCAGAATTCACAGTTCTTATAGAATTGGTAAATAAGGTAAAACATTTTCGGTTGCTAGTCTGACACACACAAACAACCAGGCAAATAACAAGAAAGGGGGATAAGAGACTGTGCTAATGTTAATTGTAAAATTATAATAAGTGTGCTTGAATTGACCAATAAATGGATTCTTCTCTGAATACATTTTTATGAAAATATTTAATCACACAAAAACTATATATACCACTTAATACAATAAATATGTAACTTTTACTATCAGTGTATCTGCACTTGCTGCGCTTAAAAATATGGCATAAATCAGTATTATTGTTATAATGAAAAAAATATATATTTCACTTGAGCCACATGTAATGTTGCACGTTCAATAATGCACTATGTATCCATTTTTTTGCAACAGTTTTTTCTTAGCTGAAAACACCTCCAGTTTATCCAGCAGTAAAAACAAGTTAGTAATTGTTAGTTTTCCTCGTATCCAGTATTACAACTAGCTGCCAAATGGACCGGACAAGCCCTCCAAAAATTTACACCAATGAAGCCGTGATAGAAATCAGTGAGAGAGCAGCAAGTACCTCTGTTGGTATAGTACCTGTAGTGCGCCGGCAGTCAGGTTTCTCAGCGGGGAGCTCCATCTAGCCGCTGGGCCACACTTATATCACAGCTGCCAGTATTGGTCAGATATCAGCGGGACCCACTGGTAAATTGCGGCAGGGACTTGTTTCTCTGTATAATCCCAGCCGGGCACCTTTCGCCACTAGTAGTGCGTCCTGTCTGCGCCGGCTCCTTGATTACGGCTGGAAGGTGCTTGATGTAGCTGGTGTAAAGGTAGATGGCAGTGGCAAAAGAGTTTGTAAAAGATGCAACAGGAGCAGAGTATCCAATCGACGCGTTTCGCTCCTGGCGTGAGGCTTTTTCATGATGTAGATGGTGTAAACTACCGGGGCTAAATTCCAAAAAGCTGTGGGGAGGGGGGCCTGCCGCTGGGACCCGCAAGCCAGAAGCAGTTGATGGCCGTTCAGTGTGTATGAACGACCATCATCTGCAGATAACTCGATCTACAGATGTATCTGTATAGTGTGTACCCAGCATTAGGGCCTCATTTATCAACGAGTTTTATCATTCGCAATGAGTGATAAAACTCGCTGCATATGATAAATGGGGCTCCGGCCACTCCGCTCCCAACTGTACTTTTTCAAATAGATGACCGTTAGGAGCTGATTGGCTGGAGCACCATTATCATATGCAACAAGTTTTAAAACTCATTGATAAATGGGCACCATAATCATTCCAGATTGGAATAGACTGTTCCAGTGATCACTGTAAATCAGATGTTATCAAGATAGTTTAATCTCTCAGAAAATCGTGGATTGTGACTACCTGTTTTTTTAGGCCTGGTATGAGGCTCACAATACAATCATATAATCTGCAGATACCTTGTTATTTGTAATTTTATGTCTTGATATATACTGTTCTTGAGACAAATAGTTTATCAAAAGTCTGGATGGAGAGCAGGGCTATAATGGGCATAGGTATATATATTTAATCTGCATGTGTCCCAGCATGCCCTGCCACAGTTTTGCAGTTAGGGAATGCTTAAACTGTGACCGGGCATGCTGATGCTTGTAGTTTCATAACAGCTGAAGAGCCACAGGTTGGCCAGGCCTGTTCTGGATGCCAGTGCAGCTTTCACAATAATTAATTGGGGCCATGAAGGCTAGATGTTGTGTACCTGTCCTAATACTTCAAAAACTGAATGACTTTGGTTTGTATATGTGGTTGGTGCAAATAAATGCAAGATTAACACTATTCGGATATTTGAGCAACATTGTAAATTATATGCAATATATAGTATAATCAGAATGACCCTTTAAGACAATTTGGTAAGTCCTTTTTAGAAAATGAATTTGTGGACAACAATATATCACTGGTCTTGTCTTTTGACTGCTAACTTTTAAATGAATTAATAATGATATATAGTCTATTTATGCAAGCGGTACTGCCATTCAGACTCCTAGAGATGATGTGTCTATACTATGATCAATTACTTTCCCTATACCAGTAAGAGTCTGATGTATGATGTTTGCTAACGATCTTTCATCGAACTGCCGGGCAATGGTTTTCCTTATAAACCAGTTTAAAATAAAAAAGATATTCCATTCCTCTAAATTACAAAACCACCAACAGAAACAGTGGAACATTGGGTAGTCAGGACCACATATGAGGGCTCACAACTCTTTACCCGAACTGTACTGGTGGGAAGAAATTGTCTTGATGTAAGAAACAGCAAAAAATTATGTTCGCTTTTGGGAGAAATATGCAAAAATGAATGCATGGGCCCCTAAGCATCAGTTTAATTTTTTTATTTTTTTATTTATCACTGATCAATCAAGCGAAGATAGTTTTCCCTTTGATGCTCCAGATATATTTTGATTTGGTCAAATGTGCAAATATAATCCCTTACCTTTATGTAAGCATTTGAAATGTGCACTCTCTTTAGTAGGTTTTTCCTAAAAATGACCTTGCCACCAGAGAGAGTTTCCTCTATTGTTTTGCGTATATTAAATACTAGCTGAAGAATCCGGCGTTGCCCGGGTTTAAATCTTCAATTTAATTTATTAAGTTTTATTATGTGAGGTCATCCACATAGATTCCAGTGGAATAGGCTACGCAGGTTAAAGTTCTGCCCAGCGTACACCAACGGGAGGTCTGACCGGGACCTTAACCCCCTAACTGCTTGTCTTCTAGGCAGAGGAGTGGAACCATGGTGCCCGGAGAAAGTGTATGTCATACTGCCCCCCTCCCTGTACTGAATTGCGCCAGTGTGGTATGGCCAGCCTGTGGGGGAATACTGAAGTGAAGAGAAAAAGAGCAAACCGTGGCAGTATGACACTTGCCATTGAGATACCATTGGGGGAATGGAATGCTTCGGTGAGGCACCGTCTGACATTACGGGGTAGTTCCTTTGGCACTGCTTTATTTATGTATAGCATCTAGGAGCTGACTTTTTATCTCTTTTGAATTATTATTAGTCGGTAGAGGAGATTGTATTATATTTTGTCAATTTAATTTAAATGATCAGAATATAGACAGTATGTGGAAGAGTGATATGCCACAGGGTGCACAGCAAACCACTTTCACTGGAGTGAGGACACTTATGGGAAGCTCCCTTCTCAGCTATGCTCCTACTTCGCAAATATACATTGCACCTATATTAATGTGAGTACTACTAATCATGTTCTGTCTGCCACCATTATTATTATTTCAGGTCTCCTAATATATTTTAAAAGACCTTTCAAATAACACTTTCTGGTAGTGCCTGGGAACACCTCATTACTTTAAATACCATAGCAGAGACTTTGTTTAATCTAATACCTTATATTTGCAGTTTAGGAATTTACCTCAGATGTGTCACTTTTAAGTCCATTGAAGCACAATGAATGAATAATTGAGGAGAGGAGGAGGGAGGGAATCAAAGAGGAGAGGAAAGTGTCGATCAGAGAGGGGAGGTAACAGAAGCCAATAAGAAATGGAGAGGGGAGGGAATTAAAGAGGTGAGAAGTGAATGTAATAAATCTGACGGGAGGGCCGGAGGGAGCATATAGAGCAAACAAACCGAGATAAAACTAACAGGCGGTCATCATACTGAGTAGCACCCATGAATTCCGGAACCCTGGATAGCACCCTCTGTCCATTTTGGTGCCCAGAGCTCATGCTCCACCGGAACCACCCTCGCTACTCCCCTGCTTCTAGGATCCAAAGTTACCACTCAGCAGTGGCTTGTCTATAATTGGTGCAGGTTGCGGAGGTCACACGGGCCCCTGGGTCTATGGGGGCCCACACCGCACACCCCGCACCAATATTTTTAATGCTTAGCTCTCCGGAGCCCCACGTTGGCGCTATCAGCACTGTAAAAATTGACTGGAAAATGGCTGCCGCAGCCATTTTCCCGGCATCATGCGTAGTAGAGAAATTGCCTGGAAAATGGTTCGGCAGCCTAGTGTCCAGAGTCTACTGCTGCAGCGCTGCACTCTGTGCTGTCTGCCGGAGAGAGAGAGAAGGGGGCCCAGGACGGAAACTGCACACTGGCCCCCCTCCTCTCTTAAACCACCTCTGCCACTCTGTGAAGTTTTTGGTCCAAATTATGTGATGTCGTCCAAATCCATCGAGTGTAAGGCCCAGAAGAGGCTCCCTGGGAGAATGTTGTGCCCGGTGCACTCCTCCATGAGGTCCTACCCAGACCCCAAACACTCCATTAGGCATCACAGACCAATTGCCACCCCACTGTGATATTTTCATCCAAATCCATCCAGTGGAAAGCTCAGAACAGACTCCCCGGGTCAAAGTTCTCCCAGCGTACATCAATGGGAGGTCCGACCGGGACCCTAACCCCCCTAAAACCTGGCCAGGATCCAACTGGATCACCTCGCGTTTGTTTCATCCCAATCAGTGCAGGGGTGTCCGAATGCATAACTGGACAGGCAGGCAGACAAATAAATAAACAAACAGACCAATACATTTTCTTAATTTTCTGTCCTGCATGCTATACTCCATCTCTGCATTATATGCTCCACATGTGTAGTAAAGTGTTATTGAGAAGATCCGGTTATGGAAGTAATGTTAAACGTGTGTGGTTTTTTTTTTTTTTTTTTTTTCCTGTTGGCAGTACAGTAGATATGTATGTTTATGTAATGTTGTGCTTTATTTTACAATCCTAAAAATTGACTTGGATAGGTTATCACTTTTGCTGGTAGCACTGAATTACTGTTACTGCAGTTCCCTCTCTGACCCTTCTGATGTAATAACTAATTTTAAACTGCTACAGGCAAAACAAGTGCTTAAGGTTAGTATGGATTGCCTAGATTGAGGAAGGAAGCGAATGCGTTTGTTGAGATTAGGAATATCCAATTACTTTATTTTTCCAGGTTTCAAAGATGAATGTGTCAACTATGGTAATGCATTCAGACAATCAAAGGAACACAGAAGGCACATATGCTAATGCTTTGACCTGTGAAAGGTTATAAGCAGTGTACTAAAACCTGGCCATAGCCAGATTCTCTCAGGCTCCTACAGATGTGTCCTCATACATTGCTGCAGTCACACCAAACAGCCCCTTACGGCGCACTAGGACTCATGTGACTGTTTGTGCTGACCATCATTTTTTGTGTCCTTCTTGCATTGCAATTGAAACGCACCAGGAGACTGCAGTGACTAAATTGAAATTGATATGTGGCTCTTGTATACCTGTGTGACTGAGTCTGAAGCTGTATATGAAGTGCTACCATGCAGCCTCAGCGGCTTTTTATCACGCCAAGTTCCATTGTGCTTCATATACAGACTCAGTCACACACAGATATACAAGTGTTGCATATCAAATTAATCCACAGTCTCCTGGTTGCTTTTCCAGGTAAAAATTGATTCTCGTTGCAAGCGGAGTCTCCCAGGACTCGCGTTAAGTTTTGCACCGCATAGCCTATTGAGATTAGATACAAGGACACATCTGTAGGTCTCCTTGTATTTTGAATATTTCGGTGGCCCCAATTGTTGTGTGAGATTTAAGGAATCTATCCCATATACCCACACTGTCTATGCAAGGATGTTCTACAAGCTCTAGAGTGCAACATTTTCTATATCTGCTGCAGATGGTAATGGTGGATCTATTTGATAAATGGCTATATTTTTGTTTTACAGTGATGGCAGCTTCCTCCAAGTTTTAACTGTCTTATAAAATCATAGTTTCCAATCCATGTCAGGCCCTTTTATGGCTTGCCTACATATGTGGCACGTTTTATGTGGCAGTGACATCTGTCCAATGGAAGCTGCTAGAAGTCTATTCTTATCACATCATGGAGATCCTGTTATAGCTAGGGGGCCATATGCAGAGGATATCTAGCAGTATTTACTGTAGCTTGGTGCTCATACCCCTCCAGCTCAGTGCCTCCATCATGGTGCTGTCACATTCAGCTTGTCTGTGACACGTAACGCAAAGTGCTTCTTTTTGATGGAGGGGAAAATATGATCCTTTACGCAGAAAATCTATATGCTTCAAACTCATAGAGACAATCTTGTTTTCAAGGTTTTCTAACCATACTCAGAGACACTTTGAGGCTAAGCGGATTCATCCAAGCACATCATGTCTGATATCCTCATGATGGATATTGGAGGTTTGAGTGCAATTTTGGTTTTGAACTAGGTTATAATGGGACTGGTTCTGATTGGTAGCAAAGCCAACAATAACAAGTAACTTTGCACTTTGGTAAAAACATGCTGTATAAATGTATATGCACCCATTGAATTATAATATGGCTTGTCCAGGTGCAAACTTACTTGATTTTTTTTTTTGCTTTGCTCCCAAATGAGAATCAGCCCCAATGTTGTTTAGTTACATTTTCAATGTACCTGTTCATTACATTGTTGTAGTTGTAAAGCCCTGGAAATGAGAATGGATAGTAAGTATAGGGCATATATAAATGTATGGATGGTCAATATTCAAACCCAGGGGGGTTTCCAGAAAAATACTTCTAAGACATGAGACTGTCCTTGTAAGCCAAGTACTGTTCTATCCCTCCCAATCCCCCCCTCTCCCATCCAAACATGGTGACTGTTCTACCCGCAGTCGCCCTTTACAGAAGGTTATTAACCTCTTGTGGGTTTGACCATGTATATTGATTATTGCTTTCATCTAGTCAGAGCAAATAAGTGCAGGGTTTCTTACAGTCTGGTGTTTGCACACAGAGTTAATGAATGATACATATGTAGGTTAAAGTGACAAGTGCTTTTCCAGGATTATTAAACCTCAAGAAGAAGAGGTAGAAAAAAAAAGCTGGCAACATGGTTTGTATAACACCAGAGGAAAATAAATTGGCTCTGAAGGCTGAGCTTAATAGCAAACGGGAATCTTTATATTATTTGAAAAAGGTTTTACTTATTAAAATTTAATTTGCTCATGGGCTCTGCTTGAGTAGTACAGTTCTAGCAAATAGCTATAATTAGATTAGGTGCCTTGTAATCGCTGGTGACTGTATCAGAGCCTCTGTGAGCATGTGCTTACATTCTGCCTGGGCCTCTCTTCTATTGGCTGCTTATGTTGCTACTTCTTCCCATAGGTTTTCCCTGTAATCTTTTCATGCTGCGTTAGAGACATTGAGGTATTGTGTGCTCTGGTAGAGGTGATGGTGCTCGCAGCAGAGAGTAAGAGACCCACCGGTGAGACACCTCACTCTCCCTTGCAAGATGATACCAATTCGGGGCGCTTGACTGCAACCAGAGGTCAAAAAGGAGGGTGCATCTGCCCTTTTTATTATTTGTTCTGGTATACAGGCAAGCATACATTGAATGGTCTTGATCATGTAGTCTGTTTAATGTGCTGTGGTGTTACTAATTTGATTTATATTATGCTCTGATAATGATAGAGGAAGTAAAGTGGGAATTTGTTTCCAGTATATTGGTGTTTGTTTTTCTAGTTTGTATGGATTTTTGTTTCTTTTTTTGTTTATATTTGTACATAGACACTGTGTGATACCTTTTTATTATATGTGAATTCTATCTTATAATAGCATATACATTATGGGTTAATGTTATTTGGATGTGCACAGAACAACAGAATAACTGTTTTGGAATTTTGTATTTCTGTAGAAAGATAAAAAAAAATGAACTGTATTCATCACCAGGGTATAGATTTTTTGACTTCATATACAATATATAACAATTTTATGAATTTTATGTATTAAACATATTTTATACTGTTTTTAGCCCATATAGAGTATATTTATTTTAATGTGTGTGTGTGTGTATGTGTTGCGGGTTAGTGACGCAACAGTGATGGTGATTTGTGTGGGTAGAAGTGACTTAATTGAAAATATGGTAATTGACATGATATCTAAAGTGTGACTAAATTAGACCTCTGTCAGTAGGAGGCCTCTCCCAAACAAGGTTGTCATTCAGCTAATGCATGCTTATTAATTTAACAAATGTTAAAACAAACTTTTTTTTAATAAGTAGACTTAACGTGTTAAATACTTTATCCTGTGAAACTATACAAAGTCACTGGGTCATACTGCTGGCTCTTCGCCACAATGGTTTTGACGGCTTTGCCTAGATAAAAATGAAATGCTTAATCACTGTATTGTTTGTGTGGGGCTGGCACGTGCTTACCTAGCACAATTCTGAGTCTCTATACATATTTTTACATGTACACAACAGGTTTTTTTAAGGTAATATAAGCTTTTATTTTTTTTTTATGTGTTTAAATGATTTGACGTAGATTGGGAAACTGGTGTAATATGGTTTTGACAAATGGTACACTAAGTTCATACCCTACTAGATTGTAAAGTTGAAAGGGATCCTTTTTTTTTTTTTTTTTTTGGAGGGGGGGGGGGGGTTACAGAATATTGGCGCATATATACAGCTGGGGCATCATAATAAGCACATACAGACCCCTGGGGCCTAAGAATAACGGTCAACTACACTCTGGGTCCCAGACTAATGGGACATCAACTCTATATATGTTTGTTTAATGATCTTATAAAATCAATACAGTGTTAAAGTGGAGCTCATCCTCAGCACTACAGTTCTAAATGAAGGAAAATCACCCTTGCCGATTGGCTAACTGTTGATGAAGGGGCGGAACTAGAAGTTTATCAAGCCCAAGTGACATAACATCATTAATTCCAGCCCCCTTTCTGCAAATACCATACATACAAATGTAAAAAGCCAGATAATAGGGAGGCGGGGGGTACAAAAACTACTAACTTTTAGTAGTTATTATTTGGTCATCAACCGGAAAATAACCCTCTACACTACAGAAAACATTAAGGCATCAATCCATTTACTTGCGATGTACTTGCGAATGCGAGTCATAGCGACAACGGGTGCGCTTGACGGCAGCCCAAATTTGCTTAAAAGTGCTTGCAGCCCCTTAAGGCTCTGAGCAAAGTTATGCATGTCGGGGCTATGAGCGGGTAGTGAAGGTTGCGAGGCACAGTGCCGTTGCCAGTGTTTTTAAGGCCATTGCAATGGCAACTCGCACCCTTCGCATGTAATTGGATTGACCCCTAAGTTTTGTAACACCCTTCCTGGCTCTATCTCCTCTAAATGATGTGCTCCATAAGTAGTTACGATCTGGTGATCCCCAGAAGAGAACCCCCTGTACTATAGAAAATATGAATACAGAGATGGGTGTTCTAGTACCTTTTATCATCCTCAACCTGACATTAATAAACACAGAACGGGAAGCACTTTACTGAAAAATGCAGTCAAACCCCCAAAAATGCAGTTTTCAAAAGTTTGATCGCAGTCACCGTATGCACCAAGCTCCAGAAAGCAAAACTTTCCAGAGCTTGTTCCTGATATGCAATATCTATAGATGGTTTTGCCTAATAGAAGCCTGTGGGCTTCTTATTGCGGACTCCAATAGGATATCTCCCAGGGTCCCCCGTGGCATGCACTGGCCGACGGACGGTCATGCACAGAAGGTCTCCTGGGCAGTGTCTGACTGGGGTGTGAAGGGCCCACCAGGGGAATGCAGTGATTGGGGCCCATACTTAACGGTGTGACCAGCTTGCAAATTGGGTCTAAAAATATATAGATATGGTTAATATTGCTAGTGAATGCATAGACTGGAACCTGATCCCTTGAGGAGGGGGTTGGCCCTCAGGCAGTGGGGCCCACCGGGGGTTTCCCCTGTGGGCCAGTCCGACCCTTCTCCTGGGTCATAAACACGGAGGTACTCTCACTGCAAAGGACAGCTCTTATCAGTAGAGCTGTCTTTTGCTTAAATGTACTTTCAGAATGTGTTACTAAACGCCACTATACATGCGATCAGTGGTGGGGTGCGCTGCATCAAAAATGCGATGATTGATGCATCCCTCCCATATTATTAACCATACTATTTCTACACATTGTATGCATTTTAATTAACCTAGTAAAAAGAAAAATGCATTACTGTTTTTGTTTTCCGGATTAAAACCGGTACTTAATGTGTGGAATTCCTCTTTCCTGGTGGATTAATGTAAAAATAAGAGTCATAAAGTATGGATGTGTACGTTTAATTTTAGTTCACCTTCCTGCTTTTACAACTTCAAAAACAAAAAAACAATTGTTTGCCCATGATGGGTATATCTTCTTTGCCATGTGAGGAGGTATAAGCAAACCAATGCTAGTTTCTGAAAAAATGTAAGTCCTCGGAAAAAAATAAAGTTATTTTTGTGGATACTACATAAATTACAAATATTGGAAAAAGATGGTGGAGTACAGGAGTTAGAAAAGCCGTAACAATTAATTGGTTAAAGTTGTACTTCACCTGGAGATAACTAACCTGTTTCCTTCTTCAAAGTCATGCAAAAAATGGCTGTATGGATGGAGCAGTGGTTAGTGACTTGGCCATTGCATAAAGCCAGGTCTGTGCAACTCTGGACAGTGGTAATGGGTTTTTCTGCAGATGGCTGCAATCATGTACATTGTGGTCCTCCCTCTCTTACATATGTTAATGTAAGGGAAACTACGACTTTGATGAGACGTAAATAATTAACCAAGTCACATCCTATTATTATCCTTTATTTATATGGCGCCACAAGTGTTACGCAGCGCCTTACATAGTACATAAAACTAGTAAGTGAACAAGAAACAAGTAACGTACAGTACAGTACATTACAGTGCAGGACAAGGACACGACTTATATGCATTGCTGCAACAGCGATGAAAGCACTCACAATAACCAGCAGGGAGTTGTCAGTCATGTGTTAGGTGCCCTTATGGGGAGTAAGGAGTAGAAGAAAATGTAAAGAGATGCACATGAGGGAAGAGGTCCCTGCTCGTGGGAGCTTACATTATAAAGTTACATCCTATAGCTTTATGGATTTGATCAATATGTAAAATAAGTAGTCTCCAGAAACAGGATTTAAAAAGGAATACATACACTTGTTTGACAGTCATTATGTCGACAAGCATGAGATTGGCAGGAGTATGTCGGCAACTGTATACTGACAGTTAAAATGCAGCTTAAGGCATTTTAACTGTCGGCAATATAACTTCAAGCATGCTGGTAAAGCTGCATGTTTACAATTCCATTTTAATTTTGTATACTGCTGCCAACCTAATCCTGTCGATCTTTTGCATGCTAACCTAATGAGTGTTGATATGCTGAATCATACCACCCAACATGACCCTCTCCAGAAGGGACACAATGCTCTGGTCCTGGACTTCCCTGGTAATTTATGATTGGTGGCGGCTCCAGAGGTGGGGCTGCAGTACAGTCCAAAATTTAAATAGGGGAGTCACAGCAACTGTCAGTGAGTCCCAGCCAGCGATGTTTGCCTTTGTTTGAAATGACAGTTGGTGTGGCTCCCCTATTTGAATTTTGAATTGCGCTGCAGCCCCGCCTCTCACCAGGGAAGTCCAGGACCAGAGCGTTGTGTCCCTCCTGGAGAGGGTCATGTTGGGAGGTGTGGCTGAATGCCTATCTTCAGAAATAGTCAAGTCTAAACTACTTTTTTGCAAAAAAGTTGTAGCGTTTAATCCTGCCAAGGTGCAATGCTATTTCCATGTAGTGCTTTGGAATCTGCTTGAAATTACAATATTGTACTATGGTGCATGTGAAACAACGAGGTGCGTTTAAAGCATGATTGCACTTGTGGTCCAGCACCCCTTTCTCTGTACCCTGCTCTGTCATTGTCTTGATGCCTTTCAGTTTATAGTTATTTGTTTCTATTTGTTCATGTTATTTTATGCCGTGCATATTTGTTAATTGTTCTGTAAATTAGACAGGTTATTCTTATATGTTGGCAGGTGGGGAGTTTTATTCAGATATAAGTTAAAGCAAAGTCATTGTGTGCTGGTGCCCTGGGTTGGTCTCCTAGGCTCCTGGTCCATAGGGAGTCAACTGCCACCAACTGCCATGGGGAGAGGACACTCGGCACCAACCTAGGACACACACAGAGTTGAGACATCATTTTTCCCACCTATCCTAATCTGGCTATTGCCCTTTATCCGTCCACCGCTAGCTCCAACACTGTGGCACTAATGAATATTTTCCACATAAGTACTCTGTCGGCAACAGTATTATGGTCCTTGGTTGTAGATTTAAGGTTTACCTTCTTGGTGAAGTCTAATTGGCAGCAGATCTTTAGTCTGTACCCAGTGATGGCTTACATGTTGCCTCCTTGTTTATTCAGGAGTCTCTATTTACATTGTGTCCCCCTAGTAATTAAAGCCCATCACCCTATAGTCTACAAGGAAAGGGGGATATGTATTAATTATTTGAGAGAGATAAAATGGTGAAGTTGCCCATAGCAACCAATCCTCTCGCCATTTTATAGATTTGCTAGATAAATGACATCTAGGAGCTGTTTGGTTACAACGAGCAACTTTTCCACTTTTTATCTCTCTCAAGGGGTGGAATTCAATTCAGTGCGCTGTTGATGGTGCCAGGAGGGAGCTTCCGGTGCTATTCAACTTAGCGCATTGTTAGTCTGACAGAAGTTAAGTCGGAGAATGGCGGTTCTTGCTACTTAACCTGAGTGTTCAGTTGGAGAATGCCAGTTCTCGCAACTAAAGTGCTGGCCGCGAGGCTGTTAGCACCACGCTAAGCTGGAAAACCGCCTCGCGGCTGGCACTTTAGTCAGATTTCTCAGGAGGGTGCAAGAAAAAAACCATTAGTCGGAATAAACAGCGCTGAATTGAAATGTTCCTGTAGCTCCCTCTCGGCACTATTCCACTTCCTCTGAATTGAATCGCCCCATTTTCTGATACGTCTCCCCTAAAGTGCAGATGTTACAAATTGTATCATACTGTGGGCTGCAAGATCATGGATTTTGGAGGAAACCCTCTTTAAATGGTGAAAGGGAAAAACATGTACAGTTTCTCATTTAACTGCAAAGAGCTGCAGGGTATGTTGATGCTTTATAAATAAAAGATTGTATGTTGTGCAATTGTGTATTTCCATTTTTCATGAACTAAAGAAGCCTTATCTAGACTCTCGCTCTCTCTCCCTTTCTCTCTCATATTTGTGATGGAATCATTGTATGGTTGGTGTCTCCGTTTGGTTGGCTTTTGTTTGGTTTAATTTCTGTGAAATTATGTTAAATTGTCTGAGTACCTCAGTTATAACTTCATCAGAAGACAAGACGGAAACTATAGGGTCAGTTTGGGAGCCTTGTTCCAAAGGCAAAGAACATATCGGGCCTGATTCTGAGTCACACTCTGTGTTGATGTCTGATGTAGGTGTGCGTTCCGTTTTTTTACCGCGCATGCGTGTCGTGTATGTTTCTCCAGAGTCACAGTTGCGATATCAGAGGCACGCAAAGAGAAGTTCATAAAATATGTAGTAGGCGTTCCTTGGAGGTGGCTAATCAGACGCACAAAGATCCTACATCTGATAGGTGTGTTATGGGAGTTTTGCGGATATGTCGCTTAAGTGGTTGCGTACACATACTTAATTGCTCACATAGGAAGCCATACTCAGATGGAAAATCTGCACCTGCCGTAGGACTGGTGCAAGTTTCCATGGTAAACCGAGCAGTATTTCAGCATCTATGGATGCTGAAAGTGAGTTTCGCACATTCAGAGAAGGGCTTTGTAGCAGTATATGCGCAAAGTTAGACGTGCAACCAGCAAAAGACACGGTGGCGGCTGCTTCCGATTCTGAATCAGGCCCACAATGTGTGCAGTTCATTCCAGACATTATGAGGAATTTTTTACTTATTTAAATATACCACACTCTGGACCTGATTCAGAGCCACTCGCTCCCAGCGTATGCAAATCCAGCGCACGGCAAGGCATTAACAGGCACACTATGTTTTGGCAAGCGATCACTTTGTGTATGCAGACACCCACCAGCCATCCATAAGACGCCCACTTGCGCATGTCTTCTCCTGGAAGAGCATGAAAACATTGGTACATAGCGCTCCATCGGATGTGACGTGTACAATGACGCTGCCTGTTAATTATGCATGCCTATGAAACTGCGTTGAAACACACACCTCCACTCCCCCGTTTCTAGTGGCCTGCCCCTGTTACCACCCACAAATGGCCTCTCCTGTCACTCATTCAACTGGGCTGTCTATGCTGAGCGAGCGAGTGCTTCCCAATCTGTCGCAGTGTTTCGCCCACGCGCAATATGATGCATGCGCAGAATGCAAATATCGGCCAGCTAGGATTGCATCCTAGCAAGCAGGACTGAATCAGGTCCTCTGTTCAAGCCTGCTGGCAAAGCCTCATGTGAGCAGCGAGATAAAACTGGCAGTGATAGGGGTCCACAGAAGTGAATAAGGCCCTCATTCAGAGCCGTACGCTCTGAGCAGAGCGCACGCTCTGAATGAGGGCCGGGCTCCATTTTCATGGAGCGTCCTCCTGGACGCTCGTATAGCTGTGGGTCACCACCCACAGGCTATACGAGCGTGCTTTTTGATGGCCGCGATGGTCGAGACCATCGCGACCATCGAAATTGCGAGCCGGAGCCTGCGGTTGAGGTTTTCAACCGCAAGCTCCGGAGTGATTTTGGCTCTATCAGAGCCAAAATCACTCCCACTGACATCACTAGTGATGTCAGTGGGCCGGCTTCTGACGGGAGGCGTTCCCGTGGGAACGCCCCCGTCAGGGAGGCACGCCCACTGAAGGGGGCGTGCTGTCAATCAACATTGACAGCACGCCCCCTTTGATCGGACACAACGAGCGAAGGACTTTCCTTCGCTCGTCGCGTCTGGCGCATGCGCACGACGGAGCTCCCTCCGTCGTGCGCATGCTCAGTGCATAACATCGACCCACTTGCGAGCGGACAGCCGCTCGCGAGTGGGTCTGAATCAGGCCCTAAGTTCTAAACCATTTCCGTAATTCTGGTGTCTGAGGACACATTATTACTCCATTTCAGTGAGCTAACATGTGAGGGTTCAAACAATTGAATTTTATTTCAAGATTTTGGAATGAAATCCTGGAGCTTCAATTCGATTTCAAGATGCTAATTGCTTGAGTGAGCAGCGTCTGTTACTCACGGTGAGTAGTTATGATGGCGTTCATGCTATTGGGGCTCTCACATTGGAGTTTCAATTGGATTATGAATGAGCAAATAAAAATAACTTTATTATAAAATAAGTGGTGAAGACTATTTTGTTGTTCAAATAAACATTTTGAGATCTGAAAATTAAAAATTTGCCATTCTGGGATGACGCTACAAGCCAACTAGGGAACACCGTTAACATTTTAAGTCACCGTTTTGAAAATTTCCCACTGAACGTTTATTAACTGAGCACATTTATTAGAGGAGAAAGTGAGATAGCGTACATGCTGATTTTACTTTTTCCAAGTCCTTTAATCATGGATCAGTAATTCCTACTTTGTATGATGCTTATTACCATAATTCTGTTCCATTTTCCAGCTGACCCCATCATAAATAATGTTATGAGCTCAATGCTTACAATGAAGAATGAGGGGGTGGAGATGTCACTAACTCCTCCGTGTGAGTCATTGAGCTATAACTATTCACCTTCACTTCTAACTGGAAAAATCTGCATGTCTTTAATAACCTACAGTACTCTGGTACATGTCTCCTAATTTTATAGCTAGTGAAATGACATTAAAAAAGTTTCCTCATGGTAAGCTCCCAACAGTCTTTTATTTTTACCATCCCACTCCCCAAGCCCCAGGCAGATTTAAGTTGTTATTATTATTTTTTACATTAAATTAAGTCAAAAATATCTAAAAAACACATATATATTTGTACTTTATGAATAAAAATACTCCTAATGCTGAATCCCCCTAACCCAATAGCAATAGCTTCCCATTGTTATTTTAACCCCTCCCCACTTTCCCTGTGTTCATATATGTCCCCATTGAAGAATAAGCCCTCCCTAGCACCAGCAAACTCCCTCAGTCCAGGTGCAAACGCAGGATTTCTAGAGGAGGGTTTCGAAATGCTTGATTTTAGAGTGAGTGTGGCCAGTCCATGTAGAGGGCGTAATTGGCACTTATTCAGCTTTAATATGCACCATACAAAGTGTATTGTATATCATAATTCCAACATATATATACAGGACCAGCAATCACTGCCTGAGTTGAATGTTTTTATTTTATATGTAAGCACCATTCCAGAGCATTGGAGCTAGTCTGGGGGAGCAGCAAAAGACTCTAGCACTGCCCTGGACATATATGTACATATTGGTCTCCTTATGCACTGAATAGTGTATTAATTATACAGTATTATTAATTAAACCTATTGATGGTCTAATGGTGCATGTTTTTCAGATCTCCTAGATGGTACACATGTGTATTTATTACTGACTGACACATGTTCCACAGGTGGTGCTAATTATTTAATTTGTGATCCTGAGAAGAACATGCAGCACTAGTCAAGTTCTATTGTGGTCACGATGTGGACTGGGGAGGGGGGTTTCCAGGCAACCCGAAACACCCCTAGTGTTTGCCTATGCAGCCCGTAGAGTTCCCAAACACACCTCGGAGGCAATGATTTTGTGTGGAATTACCCCCCCCCCGCCATGCACACACCCACACAGTTGTGTGTGTGTATGTGTGTGTCTGTGTGTGTATACATACATATATATATTTATAATTATAATTAAAAAATCGCACACGGTTCCAAAAGCTATTAGTGTCCGACTGGTGCCAGATCTCAGTAGTAAGTTATAATGTCTCATTTCCAACTCAACATGTTGAGATATAAGGAAAGGTAGATCCGCACTCCGTAAATAGAAAGTCAATACTTAATGCATTTTAATGAAGCAGCAAAAAGATGTGCAGCAGATGCATTGGTACAAATAAAGTGCAAAAAAGTAGTGCATAAAAAGTACTTAACAGAGCACAGGCAGTGGGGGATGCATGATTCCTGGTCCCAACCCGATAGCTGTTTCAGTGTGCTACTACCTTCCTCAGGGGTCTGCCATATACTGAACTCCCCCAAGCAAATCCATAAATAGCTCTATTACTAATCACCTAAAGTGTACTCACCTGTCTCACCCTCCTCCCTCATGTCGCTGATACCAGAACCACTCAGGCACCCATCGGCAGGCGGAACCAACATGTACATCCCCCTAGTCAGGGGAATGAAAGTCCATTCCGCCGTACCAGAAGTGATGTCATCGGGTCCGGCGGCGTCACTGAAAACATAAATATTGGATCATAAAGTAACCACTAATCGTATCGAAGTGTCGGGTTGGAAGCCAAAACTGTTCACCATAGTACAAACAAATCAAGGGGATCAAGGATCACTACAATCGATATTATTCCCACTACAACCAATCTGTAAACAGACATTGGTTACTAAGCAACAGGAACCAGCATAAACAACCCTAATATTTAAAAATTAGTTGTTATATATGTCATTATAAAAAATTACTGCATTGACTAGTGTCAATTAAACATATGTGACATATCAGTCATAATTAAACACCATTATTATGCAGGGTTAATCATCTGACGAATCGCTCCAAAAAATTGACTATATCAATTAGAAACCTGAGTAAAGAGAGATTAATTTTCTCTATTTTATATAGCAAGTTAAGTAATAGATGGGATCGATGATCAAATGGTCAAGTTCTTAACCCAGGATTTTCCCAAAACACCTTTGCTGTATCTGTTGCTGAAAATACACAAATCTCTGATCCGTCCCCCAGGAAGGCCAATTATCTCCTCGAGAGGCTCGTTAAGCCAAACGTTATCCCAATATGTAGACAACCAGTGGTCCAGAACACCCCATTCTAAAATGTGGTCATGAGATGCGTGAATGAGCCAGCATTAGCAGGGCATGCTGGTTCTAGTAGAGCTAATTGGAGTTCCCAGGGGTGACTCCCAGGTAAGCTGGCTCTCAATTTGGATGCATTTATGTATGTGCCTTTATCATGAGGCATTACATTTGCCAAAATATGTATGTGCCTTTATTAGAGGCCTTATAATTGGTATATATTACATTTGGGCGTAGGGGCCCCTGAGGCTACTCTGGCTGGGCCTCCTTAGTGCATCACCACTTAATACACACAGTTACTTTTCACATCACCGTTTTTGTTTTTTATTCATGTAATTTTTTCACATATATTTTAACCTGTTTTTCAACACTTACAAAGTAGTCTATGTTACTTGGATGCCCAATGTTTTTTTGCAAACCCCTATGTATTGCCTTTGCTTGATTCTTTCCTTATCTATATGCTGGTTTTTCTGATAAAATTTAGCCTCCCTAGGCAGACAGTGAGCGGCTCTCTGTCTGTGGGACTTCTGTGCAGGGACCTGGTGGAGATGGAACTAGTTCCACCTACCATTATAGGTTACAGAACTCTGTTACACCCCGTTCCTGCCCACTTTTACCCCTGCTCAGAGGGGAACTTCAGAATGCCACTCAGCATATGCAGAACAGATCACCACTGAAAACACCGTGGGATGGTACCCCAGACAGTCACATGGGATGCAACCATGTCAGCTAAAGCTCAGCTGACTGCAGTGGCTTCTTATGTGACCACGCCAGGTAAACGGTTAAACCCTTTTACTGTTGATTAGGAATTAAACCTCCAGGAAAAATTGCTATGATGTCCCAGTAGTAGCAAAATGCGCTGCCTGCATGATAAAATTTATTAATTTTTCCTTATAAGAATTCCTAATATTTTAATTGCTTAAATGTTGGTAAATTGCGCTTAACCAATGAACTTTACAACTAATTAAATTGGCTGCTTCAATATATGGGCTTGTTTGTCAAACTGTTCCATTGCAGTGGGCTATGTATATAATGATATAATAATAATAATTGATGTCCGTGTCACGTGGATGCAAATGTTGATCCTGCTTTTTGGTGTGACTGGATAAATGTCATAACATTGCCTTTGTGAGATTCTTCAGTGCCAGCAAATCATATTCATGACTAGTTTTATATAGTACATTATGTACTGTTTGTGTGAATTTAGGTTAGATAACAGTGAAGGTAACTTTGCCCCGTTCCTTTTGGAATCTATATGCTGTCTAATTAATTATGGTAATTATTTTCATCTTTAGTTAAGGTGAAATAAGCTTTTATTATTGTCCAGATGACTTTCTATTTTGTTCCCTAGTTAATTAGTAGATTGATTGGTTGAACACTTAAAATGACTGCCTACTGTAGTTTGTTTAGGTGACAGGTCCACTTCGAGAGACACAAATTACTTTATACACAAGATAAGCTTTCTCAATCATTCTAGTAATACAATCTATTCTAATGTAGCTTTTTCTGCCTCCCAGAGATTTGACTATAGTCTTAAGCCAGGTATACACTAGATGATATGTCGCGGACGACGCACGGTAGCAGACCGGTCCGACGTGGGATATCGATAGGTGCCATGCTGCCGCCGGGTCCCATCGCTAATGAGCTTGTGCTGGGTACACATCGTTTAGTGTGTACCCAGCTTAAGAATATATTTGACATTGAAGTTCTGTTTTTATGATTCAGGTTAATACATGTAATGCAGTAGTGGAATGGTATGCCCTGCTATAAATTGAAGACTAAAATAACAACATATAGGGGTAATACAAAGTCATTATATAAATAGCTGCATATGCTACTTGGTGATTTATGACCTATTCTTAAAAATAAAATAATGTGGCGGATAGACAGCTTAAGTCAGGCTGGGAGGGTCAGAATGTTGATGATTTATCAGTGGTGCAGGTGTTTATATTAGTATAAATATAACACAATAAGAATGTTGTCTTTGTCTGTTTTGTTCCAAGTTGGAGCAAAAACTACTGAACTGATTTTCATGAAAACTGACTCATGTTGTAGTGAAAACTCCTAGAAAAACCTGCACATTGTTTCACCTCACTACATCAAATTAAAGCTGAGCAATAACAAAAACAAAATTTATTGACATCATCCATGCAAGAAATGGGTGTGGCACCATGCACGCAACAGGTAAAGGGTGGGAGGAGAGGTGCTTTAGACCAGTGTTCACTTGAATAGGAAAGGCTACATTACAGTCTGTGCGCAGGGCACACAGTGACATTGGTGTGAGTGGTGGGTGAATAGGATAGGCTACATTACAGTCTGTGCGCAGGGCACACAGTGACATTGGTGTGAGTGGTGGGTGAATAGGATAGGCTACATAGCAGTCTGTGCACAGGGCACACAGTGACATTGGTGTGAGTGGTGGGTGAATAGGAGAGGTTACAACGCAGTCTGTGCGCAGGGCACACAGTGACATTGGTGTGAGTGGTGGGTGAATAGGAGAGGTTACAAAGCAGTCTGTGCACAGAGCACACAGTGACATCGGTGTGAGTGGTGGGTGAATAGGATAGGCTACATAGCAGTCTGCACAGGGCACACAGTGACATTGGTGTGAGTGGTGGGTGAATAGGATAGGCTACATAGCAGTCTGTGAACAGAGCACACAGTGACATTGGTGCGAGTGATGGGTGAATAGGATAGGCTACATAGCAGTCTGTGCATAGAGCACACAGTGACATAGGTGTGATAGGTGGGTGAATAGGAAAGGCTACATACCAGTCTGTGCACACGCCACACAGTGACATTGGTGTGAGTGGTGGATGAATAGGATAGGCTACATAGCAGTCTGTGCACAGAGCACACAGTGACATTGGTGTGAGTGGTGGGTGAATAGGATAGGCTGCATAGCAGTCTGTGCACAGGGTACACAGTGACATTGGTGTGAGTGGTGGGTGAATAGGATAGGCTGCATAGCAGTCTGTGCACAGGGCACACAGTGACATTGGTGTGAGTGGTGGGTGAATAGGATAGGTTACATAGCAGTCTGTGAACAGAGCACACAGTGACATTGGTGCGAGTGGTGGGTGAATAGGATAGGCTGCATAGCAGTCTGTGCACAGGGCACACAGTGACATTGGTGTGAGTGGTGGGTGAATAGGATAGGCTACATTACAGTCTGTGCATAGAGCACACAGTGACATAGGTGTGATAGGTGGGTGAATAGGATAGGTTACATAGCAGTCTGTGTGCAAGGCACACAGTGACATTGCTGTGAGTGGTGGGTGAAGGTGCTGCAGCCACCAGTCTGCATAGCGCTGCTGGTCACGTGGCCACTACTGCGCTAAGGCCACCTATACAAAGCAATACGACTAGAACACCTCAAATAAAACAAAAAACCTTAGTATAAGCTATTTCATCGTGTGCAAAGCCGTGGACAATAGCTAGTTTTGTATAATAATGAAATTGCATATGCAAGAAATGTTTTGCTACACATTCAAGTTTAAGAGTGAGCCGGTAAATTGCTTCCATTTTCTGTATCACTGCACACACGTCATTTGTAAATAACCTAGAAGGGTGTCAGATCTGAAAGATTGTGCGCTGACCCGGATTGCTGACAGTCAATAGCTGCAGATCAATCTCTATAAATTCAATGACTTGGCTTAAAGTGCAAGCGCCAGCATTGCTTTGCTATGTACTCCTTCTGTTAAAGGCTTATTATATAAGCTGACATAAAAAGAGCATATACTGTATGCAGTATCTGATTTACATTGATATGTATAAATGTTGGCGTGATTGCTGTGGTTCACTGCACATATGTGTAATAATAGTTTATAATCGTATGTAGAAATGAAGAGAACACTGTAATGTGTATTTTATAATTAATTGTATGTCCTTAGAGATAATTCAGTAGATAGAGATGGAAGGGGATACCCTAACCTCCCCTTCCCCTAGCCTGACCCTAACCCTCCCGGGGGGTGCCTAACCCTAAGTCTCCCCCAGGAACCGTAACCTAACTAACCCTAACCAACCCCCACCCCCACCCCACGTGGATGTCCGCACTCACTGCCCGGCTTACCTTTGCTTGGTATGCCGGGCGTCGGGATCCTGACATAGGTATAATGATAGTAGTTGGTATTTCGACGTCTATCATTAGTCCCTTGTCGGGATATGACAGTCGGGAAGCCGTCTGTCGGCATTTCGACCAGTCTGTTTCCTAACTACATACCGATGGAAAGTATTAAACATTTACATGCGCTCCCAGCTTCTTGTTTTTCTTTTGCCCACTATATAGGTTAGTCATCCTATTCTGGTGAGCCGCATTCAGATATTTCTATACTGACCCATCATTGGAGTGCCAAGTTTCGTTTGGAAGGTATATAGGACGTAGTAGAGATGTATGAAGTTGCTGCAGCATTTTTCGAGCGTCAAGTCTTGTGCTGAAACAGTCGGTCTCCTAGAGATGCATATTACAGCTATATAATTTTCCAGTCCTGCACTTGGTAAATTCATATTTCATTGAATTTATAGTCTATGGATAGATTATGGCCGTGTTTCCCAAACTCCGCCATTACAGTCCAGATTTTAAGGATATTCATGCTTGAGTCCAGATGGTTAAATCAAATTGATTGAGGTACTGTACAAATCATGTCACCTGTATTCAAGCACGGATATCCTTAAAACCTGGACCGTAACAGTGTAGTTTTGAAAACCTTGGAGTACGGTGTGGTTGGGGTAGGACTGGGAAAATGAAAGACAAAATTGTTGTGGCAAAATACGCTATGAGGGACACATAACTGTATATTGACATACACTGACGAATGTTTTGTTCATTTCTAGTATGTAATTGGTTTCTTGCCCAGTGGCTCATTTGCAACGCTCCCTCCATTCCGTAAAGGTGATCATAGAGTGATGGGACACAGTCATCCATGGAGTATCTCTAGTCTTATTTATGGCTGCCTTGTAGCCGTGTAATCAAGTTACTGGTGAAGTGACATTTACCAGATGCAGCAAAGCAGAGTGTTGTGGATCAGGACAGTCTCAAGACATGAATGTTATTTTGGGTGCCTGAGGTGAAGGTTGAACAGTCTAATGTTTTAATCTCGTCTCAACCACCCCCCTCGCTTTAGATTGTATGTCCAGTATTCAACACACTCCATGTACATTTTATAAATGCATATATGTAGACACATTTTTATTAAGGATAAAGCGAAATAACCTCTTAAAAACAGGGTACACGCTCCCTTTTAAACTGGAAGGAGTCAGCCGTTCCAGAAGTCTGGTTGAGCTAGAACTTCTACAATGTGTATGTACTGTGTTCCTGGATGACCGACCATGTAAGAGTTGTAATCGTACCAGAGCTAGAACACTGCCAGTTGCTTGCCTGTAGTTTGCATCATCATTGACTTCTTCATCAACTTTTAAGCCATGAAAACCTACCAGGTAGATTGAATTTTATGTGGATGTCACAAATAATCCGGTACAGTGTCACACATCATGCCGTAACCTGTACTGCTCCCCTCCCCGCAGTGTGCATTCTTCACATGCCAGGAATGTGATACCTGTGATAGAATGAAATGAGGCTTCCACACTATGAAAAGAAATCAGAGTTCATCTGCAGCAATATTTAATTACACGCTGTCACAGGCAATAAAGACAATGCAGTCTCTTCCTGTAGATGTTACTTAATACCAGAACCACAATCAAATATTTAAATAGATGGAATGTGGCGTTATGATATCCTTCAATACCATTAATCTAGATAAAAGGTAACACGTTCATATTGATTCTAGCCTGAAAACAATTAAGCAAGTCTTAACTGGTCAATAGTATGTGTGATTTTTTTTTTTTTTTATTATCATTTTTTTTAATACAGTAATGGGTCCATTTATCAACGAGTTTGATCATACGCAACGAGTTTTAAAACTTGTTTCGTATGATAAATGGGGCTTAAGCCAATCAGCTCCCAACCGTCATTTTTCTAGCATATGACAGGAGCTGATTGGCTGGAGCATCATTATCATACGCAACAAGATTTAATACTTGTTGCGTATGATAAAACTCGTTGATAAATGGGCCCCTAAATTATTATTTTTTCTTTTTAACTCCCTAGAGGGAAGATGCATATAAAATTGGGGAATGATGAGCTCTATTCCATGTAATGCTTATTGCAGCACTAATAATTTAATTGGTTTTGGAAGTTGAGCTTTGGTAAAAAGATACGTGGGGCAGTTTGCACTTTATTGTCTCTTCCCCTAGGTTGGAAATGTAATGGTCTGTTGGATGCAGGTAACGGCAAGATCCTGGCGAGTCTGCCCATTTTAAAAAATTTTTTTAAAGTTGCAGTAGTTTATAATGTAACGCTAGGTTTTGCCTTTTAAACGATTACCGCTTTAAAAAAACATGACAGATTCGCTGGGATCTTACCGACGCCTGCATCCAACAGGCCATTACATTTTCCCCTAGAAGTCTATAAAGTCCCCATGATTCTGTAAATTCGATTGTCAGTTTAAAAATAAATTTTCTGTGAAAGTACAGAGGACCTGATTCGGCAAGGAACGCAGTTGCTTATACGCACGCAATCGGCTGATTAATTTGCAGTGTTCATGCGTACGTATCGCAGTGTGCGTGCGCGTACCAGTCACTGTGATCGCAGAGGCTGTGCAGACCCTTGGCAGAGTGATTGACAGGAAGTGCCGTTTAGGGGTGGACGGGCTAATGCAGGTGTGCCAGTGCGTCTCAACAGCATTGCATGGTTATGCAGTGCTGTTGCCACTGCAATACCAGACGCCACCTGAGGCCTCATAGCGTGCGCTGAAGTAAGCAATTCCTGCGTGAGATCTGACCTGCATTAATTGTGCGTATGGGTGAGATATTACCGATTGCTTTGTTATGTTGGCCAAGTATACGGATGTGAGTAAGGGGAAGTGGGCGTCCTTATTGTCAGGCTGCGATCGCAATGCAAATGCAGACATTTACATATCACCGCTGATATTAGCAACTGCAATGAATAGCGATCCATGCTGAAACAGTCCCAGAATGAGGAGGAGCCTAAAAAACTGAAGCTTTAAGTAAAAAGAGCGCACACAATCTACACAAAAGGTAATATACAATGGACATCTATGAATTATAATTGAAAATCGTTAAGTTGTTGAACTAAAAATAAAAAAGTCTATTCGTATTTTGCAATTTAATTAGGCAGTGCAGTTTTATACTAAATTTGATTATCTGCAAATCCGCTTCTGATACAGCTTTGGCAAAATATACGACAATGTTGGTGTGCAGCTAGAAAATACACTTGGTATGGTAACAGTTTCAGGGACATTTATTAGCAAACAGGAATTTACAATTTTAGCTCTCATGAGAACTGGCAATACTGGCCTTGCTACTGCTAAAAAAAAAAAAAAAAAAAGATGTAACATGCAAGAGACTACTATGTAACAAAATATATCCTTCCATATGCAAGCACTATGCAAATAAAAAATAATTTACCTTGATATTAGAAATTTTTTTTTTTGTTTACAGATATGTCCTTGTAAATCTTTGCTGCAGCCCCGCTGAAAAGCCCCTCTCTGCGCGCCAGGCCTCGTGAGACCCTGCTAGCGTCGGGCGACTTTTTTGCCGAAAATGCATCTTAAGTCGCAGGCTGTGCTGATTAAATTGATATGCAACACTTGTATATCAGTGTGCTGCTGATGCTGGGTACACACTAAGCGAAATATCAGACAATGGGGTCGATTTACTAAGCAGTGTTAGGAGGCAGAGTGAAAAGTAATAAGGTGCCAGCCAATCGGCTCCCAACTGTCATCTCACAGGCTGTTTGAAAAATGACAGTTGGGAGCTGATTGGCTGGCACCTTATCACTTTTCACTCTGGGCCTGTTTCAGACCCGCTCGCGAGCGCTGAGCGCTCGCAAGCGGGTCGATGGTGGCCCAGTGCGCATGCGTACAACTGACCCGGATCCGTCATGTGCGAGACCCGGATAGCGACGGCCAAGCCGTTGCTCCTTGTCTCGTACCAAAGGTACCCCTTTGGTGGGCGGGCCGGGGGCATGGCTGCCCATACGGAGGCATTCCCATGAGAACGACTACCGTCTGGGGCCGGCCCCACTGACATCACAAGTGATGTCAGTGGGAGTGCTTTTGGCTCTGTTAGAGCCGAAAGCACTCTGGGCTTGCAGCAACGAGACCCTACCACAAGGGTCTCGTCGCAAGCCCGATGGTTGCGATGGTCTTGACCATCGCGACCATCTTCCTGGCCACTCGCTATAGCTGTGGGTGGTCACCCACAGCTATGCGAGCGGCCAGGAGGCCACTCTGAAAAACAAGGACGGCCCTGATTCAGAGCGAGCGCTCTATCAGAGCGTCCGGCTCTGAATCAGGCCCTCTGTCTCCTAACACTGCTTAGTAGATAGTAAATATATTGTTCCGACTCTGAATGATATACCAGCAACATCGCTCAGTGTGTATGGGTAATTGCAAGCTCCTGTGCGACTTTCGTAGCATCTTCTGATCTGCTGTGCACATACGGCAGATCAGAAGATCCGGCTGCAGACACCATGCTTCTGGATGCCGTGGGGGACTGATATATCGGGCGTTGTACATTAGATCGTGCATTGTGTACGGACCACCCAATATATCATGCCGTCACATCTGCCATTGCTAGGTACTCATAATCTAGTGTGTACCTTGCTTGAGTCTCTGAATCTGTATACGAAGTGCTACCATGTAACGGGCACAGCTTTTTTCAGTCCAAGTTCCATTGTGATTCATATACCGTCTTCAGTGCACACAGATATACAAGTGTCGGCTATCAAATTAATCAGCGCAGTTTCCTGGTGTGTTCTAGTCTCATCGCATTTGCGACTGATACACTTGCAGAGTAGCATGGGACCTGGCGGCTCACTCACACCAGGCAAGTTGCCCTGTGTGGCGTATTGAGGGTTGATGTATGAGGGCACATCTGTATGTGGAGGTGTTGTATTGATGGGAAAAGGGTTTGTGAACTTGTAAAAGTGTTTATTCCAACTTTTTAGAAACTTGTATAAAAACAATGGATAACTACTATACAGACATTCACTTGCGTGCTATATGTTTTTTCCACCATTAACAAAAAGTGCAAAAATCTATAGGTATGAGGACACATCGGCACCTTTTTTTAATTGCAAGTTGCGAGGTTGGGCCTCCATGGCTCAGACTTGCAGCACATCCTACAGATGCTCGAGAGAGAGGCAGGGGGTAAGAGGGAATCTGTGAGAGAGGCGGGGGTAAGAGAGGGCATCGGTGAGAGGGGCAGGGGGTAAGGGAATCGGTGAGAGAGGCGGGGGTAAGAGAGAGAGACAGTAGCAGGCAGTGAGATGTGCAGAGGGTTAGTAAAGGAGAGAGAGAGATGCAGGTGATCAGACACACAGGAGAGCATGTGGGGAGTAATGGTGGGTACACACTGACAGATACATTGGCCGATCAATTGATTGGCCAATATATCTGCTGCACGTCGGCCAGTGTGTACCTGCGATATGTCTGTGAATGTAGTCGTTCACCGACATATCGCATTGGCTGTGCTGCACAGCCGACACACAGCGGCAGCCGCGAGGAGGGGGGCGGGACTCCCGACCCAGCTGCCGGGTCCCGTACCCCGGCGGCCAGGACCCGAGGGCAGAAGCAGATGATGGCTGTTTAGTGTGCATGAACAACCAACATCTGCAGCTATATCTGTCAGGTGTGTACCCACCTTAAGAGGGTTATCTGGGGTGAGGATTTGGGCACATGAGGAGAGTGACAAACAAAGGAAACAGATAAGAGAAAGCATGGAAGACAAGAGAGGTGAGCAAAGTTTGTTCAACGTAACCTGTTACATAGTGCTAAAAGCATCTAAAATTAAACTCATTATCAAAATCCCTAAAGCAGGCAGGGGTAAAAATAAAACCCAGATAATCAGCCTTGTTATTGTAATCGCAGCAGTGAAAACACATAGGTCTGTGACATTTCCACGGATTCTGTGTTTTCGCCCGAAAATAAATATATAGAGCTTCAGTTTACACACCAAAAAAATATTGGGGCTAATTGAATTCCTCCCTAAGGGGTGTATGGAAGATGATTATTTAGTATAGAGATTAGAGGATATTGGGGTGATTCAGGTTCGGACGCATTTGTTATTGCAGCTGCTAACATGGTAGCAGCTGCGATATCACTAATATGGTAATGCTGATTACGGATCCGAGCTGCGTCCGTGGACGCAGCATTGGATCATCTGCGTGATCCTCTGCATCGGGTTAGCATGCATCGCTAAATCAGCCCCATAGTGTACACGGGAATCAGTATGAAATACCGCCGGCCGCATGGCCGGCAACAGCAGAGTTCCTGGCAGCGGAAGCCCGACAGCGCTGGAAATCCCGATCGTGGATAGGTAAGTATTCTCTAACCTAACCCCCTAACCCTCCTTAGGGGTGCCTATCCCTAACCTCCCCCCCAAGTGCCTATCCCTAATCCCCCCTTCCCCGCTGCCTATACCTAAGGTGCCTAACCCTAATTCCCCCCCGGGGGTGCCTAACCCTCCCGGGGGGGTGCCTAACCCTAAGTCCCCCCCGGGTGCCCTAAACCTAACCCTCCCCCCCCCCCCCCGTGCGGCTGTCCGCTCACGGCGCCCGGCATCCCTTCGATCGGGATGCTGGGCGCCTGTCTCCCAGCGTCGGGGAAATGTCAGGCGTCTACATCTAGACGCCCGGCATTTCATCCCTCACCGGGATCTGACAGTCGGGAAGCCGGCTGCCGGTATTTAGGCAGCCGACTTCCCGATTGTATACCTGTACATGTGAGTTTAATGTTGTGCACAGTGTGGTTTGTGTTGATTGTGTAAAGATTAGGTAATATTGTGTAATGTACAGGGTTCAGTGGTGCAATTAATCTATCACCATCTCCTCTGCATTGATCTCATCACCAGCCCTCACTCTGCCCTGTTGATATTGCCACCCACCATGCTGCACTGATGGCATCACCAGCCGAGCACTGCGTGAGATTAGCACAGCACCAATGAGATTTGGGGCATTGCACGGTACATGTGAGGGTGCTTGCCAGCATAGAGCTAGTGATGTGGGTAATCTTGGCAGTTATAGTTCTTGCTTTGACTGCTGGAGAAAAGGGAGAGAATAACATAAGCAGAACAAAAGATGCATCCAGAAGTGCCTCTCACTACACTTTAGAAACATTAATGTAACTCTTGTCCCCTGCAATCCACATTACAGTAAAACATATTGGTGGGTATGTGAACTGCGTTGAAGGCAGCATTATGACAGACATAGAAGGCCTTTTGCTGCAAACTATGTATGCCAGTGATGCCATCCTCTTCAGCATTGTGTCACACTGTCTAACCAGGTGCCATAAATTGTGTATACAGTAGCAGTGGTTGCCATCCTCTTCAGCGTTGTGCCACATTGCCTCACCAGGGTGCCATGTTGTTTATTTTTTCATGACACATCATTAAAAAATTGCAACAAATCCAGGATTCCGAGATTAGTATCTACCAAAGTCCATTAAATCTATTTTATATAATTTTTTACATTTACCATTATTAAATATAGCTGCACATCTTAAAAGTTAAAGGCTTCCCCTTGATTTGTGACTTCTTATGACACATTCAGCCAGGTGGTGATACCGAAATGTGTCCTGACTCACCGGGAGACCAGTCGTGGGAAGAAGTGCACTAATTGGCTTAACAGGCTTTTTCACATCAGTCTTGCCTTGGACTAGCAAAACATACACGTTGTTGTCCTATCCTTTCACCATTAATCATATAACACTGTAGAATTGGTCCACCTTCAATATATGGAAGGATCTTCTGCTGCTGCAGTCTACAACAATGGAAGAAAAAGTCAAAATGTTTGTCTATGGCTCTATGCTAATGCTTTGTATGTTCACACTTTTTTAAATGTACATTACATTGGGCAAAGTAACTTTTGTCATTTCCTAATTTTCCAATCTAATGCCAATGTCATTGTAATGGGGCCTATCCATTTAACGACATGAAAGTCTGAACGCTCACTGAACGTCTTCAGTGCAGGAGCCCAACCTCCCTATCTATTAACATGCCGAACCTGACGACAGTCGTCAGGTTGACGGGCTTGTTCGATAGTCGGGATCGGCAAGGACCCAGCGTTCACGCGCATTGCTGGTCCTTGCCGGCTATCCACTTGCAGACTTTCTGCACGTTCCAACCTCCGGCATCGTGCAGAAAGTCGGCAAATGGATAGGCCCCTTAAGACAGATATATTCGGGGTGTTTTAATGGAGATGTATCAAAACTTCAAAAGAGGACATGGGGAGAAGATGCCCATTGCAACCAATCACCTTATAGCTATTATTCTTATAGTACAGTCTATAAAATGATAGAATCTGATTGGTTGCTGTGAGCAACTTCTCAACTTTTTATTTTTTCTTTGCTTGCAGAACACTATAGAGGAGATAAATCACAAATTGTGCAAAACAAACAAAAATCAGCCTCCTACACCAAAAAGGGGATGTTTACCACTTCCCAAACATATAAATTTACATATAGAGAGATATGGTGGGGTATGGCGCTCCTTGTCCAGGGAAATAAAAAAGTTTCAAAGTATAGACAACGTTCCTGCAATAGAACAAAATGTTTTACTCTGTTTTGATCACAGTCATACATAGTAATTTTCATCCAATGATAAGGGCTTAATTAATTCACAGTTGTTCCAATTTGCGCTCTTCACCTGAAATAAAAAGAATGTATACTTTCTAAATGAACCATACTGATTTTCATCCTTTTGGACAAGATCTAAGTGTTTTTTTACAGGCGATACGTAGCACAATGCCAGCTGCTTCCACCCTATTTACTGCATGGCAAGAAGAAACTATACTTTTAAAAGGCTATTTATTTACATATATCTTTTTTTTATTTTTTTATTTTAACCAGAACATAATCTGTTTCCATTTTCTTAATGAGGGTGACTTTTTAAATGGCAACTCAGTGCATTTGCAGGTAAAACAGAGAGCCATATGCACCTTGGAGCAGACCCTGCTTTTAATCGGATTGTATAGTCCCTTGATGGCTTTAAGCTGTGCTATAAACTCTTTGAGTATAGAATGGAAATCCAGACTACTGCATAAACTGGTCTCCAGAGAGTCTTGGATCCAGAAATATCCTGTATTAATTAATAAATTCTGGTATTATTTTTTTTTATGCTAGTCAGGCTAATTTTGTTGGAAATGATGCTGGGTGTACAGGTGTTAATGTTGCAGAGTTATACTGTATAGGCACACACCAGCGGATTACTCAAACTTTGAACAGATCATTAACTTACCTAGAGGTCTTGGTTTATTTGGATATAGGAGGTACAGCCATACTCACTGCGGTATAAACACTGGTGATGGGGCAGAGCTTGAGTGGAGTGGGGTTTCATAGCTCAACAGCAGATGAGTGTACAGTATGATGCTTGCAGGTAGCAGAACGAGATGCTGAAACAGCGTAATAGAATAATAACCAGGTCTGTTCGGAGGTACGTAAGAGACGTCCATCTCCCACAATGTCACTCTACACAGTGGCAAGATGGCGCCGCACTAAGTCCGGCAGCCATCTTGGTACACGGAATGAAGCCTCCCTGGTGGGACACTAAGATGGAGTCTGTGCAGTAGCGCACTTCAACAAATGTAACTTTTTCTTTATATAAGAAGTATGAGTGATAAGTCATGTTTTTCTCAGTTACCAACCATTACTAACATCTCCAGAATGGCCTGATACATTGACTGAAATGCAAAGGAACAATATACAGTACCATTTGTTCTAAGTCTATCCATCCATCCATGCATTCCGGGGCTTAGATGTGGTGGGTAATGCCATCTTCTGATGGCGTTGCCCTATAGAAGCCTATGGGCATGAGATCGGATCCCTCCCAGCATCTCCCGCGGCACGCGCGTCCTTCGCATGCACAGAAGGACACCATAGGGACTTCTGGGTCATAGACCCGGAAGTCCCTCATTCGCAAAGGTCAGCTCTTACCAAGAGAGCTGTCCTTTTATGACTTTCTTCATGCATACTGCCGTTATTAACTCCGACATGCATGCGAAGGGTGGCGGGATGCATCACATCTCGAATGCTATGTAATGAATTCCGCCCCACCATGCGGACTAACTGCCACCAGCACCAACTACTATGTTATGTACCTTTTATATACCACTCACATTTTGGCCAGGTATATTATACCCTGGTGTGACACCTTGTCTGGAGAGCTACTGTCCCCAGCACTCTTCTGTTTGCATTATAGATCAACAGCAGCACGCTCCGCATATTACTCTGCTAATATTCTCACCTGAGAAATGTGTGGTTTCAAATAAAGAATAATGTAACTGAATGACAATGTGACCACAAATAGCTTTAAGTAGTTAAGTGCATGAATGTGGTATAAGAGGATCAGTGTTCGAGTTCCTTTTTTTCGGAATGTTCTGAAAGTACATGCGCTATAAATATGTATGTATATGTGTAGGGTCTTATTTGCTTTCCAGATATTCTCATTTATAATGTGTTTTTTGTTTTTTTTTCATTATTGCATATAGTGTCCGGCACTGTTAAGCAGACTAAAGCTAGGTATACAGATGAAAGATTTTACTCACATTCCACGATTTTAGTGAGACATCACTGGTGCAAGTTAATTTACATTCTTAGTGGTACTATACCTAACCATCTCCCCTTTCCACATGTGTGCCGCACTGCCATTTTGTACCATATCTTTTAAATGGTCTTTGGTACAAATGGCCGCAGCTAGTTTTATTTGAGAACCCAAAAATAAATAAAACATAAAAATACATTTGAGCCCTCTCAAGGTGGAAAGACCTAGAATTCAAGTCACAAAACAGCATTGGCAGAGCACTTACAATCACAAGCAGTGGTCTCTCTCTCTGACTAGAGAAACTGGCACACCTTTTATCAGCCTCTCCCAGGTGGTCTGCCAATAAAGGTTGCTAAATTAGCTCTGTCCACCAGACAGAAGCTAGGAACCTGGGGCACATATCTCTTTTGATAACTTTCCCAGTGCTTTTGTCATACAATATATAATGCACATGTGAGGTGCATATTAAAAATGTGTAATAAATAACTGTGTGTGTATAGCGAAAATGCTCAGGTTGAATTTCAGTAATGGAATGCATGCCTAAGTAGCCCATTGTTGCAGTGATGTGCCCAGTATGTATGTATATGTGTATATATATATATATATATATACACACACACACACATAGGAGAAGCATGTTGTACAGACACTAATAAAACGGCCAGCATCACGCAGGACATTCGATAGAGGATGTTGATTTCACCGGCACACCGAGCTCACGTCATACCTTTTTGATTAGTGTTATTCCCCTGGTTCAGTGCACAAACTCTGCTCTCGTCACCTTGCACCCTTTACCCAATTGCAGCTTGACAGGTGATTAACACATTTGTTTACCCTCAAAATATATATTTATTTTTGTCTTGCAGAACTGTGATGCCTTGAACGTAAAAGTGAAGCTGTGGGAACAAGCTGTGCACCCCAGGAAAAATTCATATTCAATGGCTGGTGAGTAACAGTGAGAAATGACTCTTATAGAGTTAAGTGTTTGAGGTTCCATCCACAGCACAGTTCTGTATAGTCTTGCTGCTCTGACAGGTCCTGCTCTTCATACTGTACGTATCAATGAGTAACCATGGGGTAAATGTACAAACCTTATAAATAGTGGGGAAGTTGTCCATAGCAACCAATCATCTTCTACCTACCATTTATCAGCTATATTCTATAAAATGATAGGCAGAAGCTGATTGCTTGCTATGAGCAACTTTTCCACCCTTCCTTTTGATACAGACCCCCCCCCCCCCAAGTTATGAAAATTCATTGTCTATTTTTTTTTTTTTTTTTTAACACTGCTATAACTAGTTAAAGGTCCAGCTATGAGTCTCAATGTCCACATTAAATTCACAACTGCTAAACTAAAATTAAATTATAAAGGCCATATTAATGAATCTTTAGAAATTAATGATATTAGTAAATATGTACTAGTGTGGACATGGCGTACATTCTAGTGGGTCCGTGAATTCAGTGAGACTCACTTTATTCAAATTTGCACTGCGGTAGAAGATACACATTGGTATAGCTGGTTGCAATATAAATATATCAATTACATGATTATATTTTACCTGGAATCTCAATCAAGCTGAATGTTGGTGCTCCTGGTTTTCTGAGGGCCTTCCTCTTTCCTAGTTCTTCTTTAATTAGAGTGAATTAGAGTAATTAGAGTAAATTGCTGACCTATTCAGCAAAAAGCTAGTGTCCTTTGAACAAAAATGACTATAATTTTACACTTAGCAGATATTTAGGAGTGCTCTGACTAAAAGAAGATATATTCTATTTAGTTGTCCTTCTTTGTTGATGGTCCTGATTCAGGAGGACGCACGTCGGCGACTTTATGTAAAGGCTGCTACATTTCCTTTCCCTGGTGTACATACGTGCATCCGAATGTGCAAGGACTGAGACGTCCGCCTCCGTTGGCGCTGAGAAATCAATTGGTGTATCTTTAAGCTGTGTACACACTACATGATATTGTTAACGATTTGGCCAATTCTGACGCAGCGGAACGACAAATCATTGATATCATGCAGTGTGTATGCACTACATCGTGTAGTGCGCACTCCCCTGAGGTCGTCAGCCGCATCGCCTGATCTTTTGTAAATGCAGTAAAATCTGGCGATGCAGCTGACGATCCCATGCAGCGCTATGCGGCAGGGGCCGGCATTTCGGGCGGTCGAGCACCAAACCGTCCAGTGTGTACAGAACGCCCGATGTGTCGGCCCGTTGGCGGCCGGGTCGTGTGTCGCATTGCTGGGTGTGGCCTCCTGGGTGAGCAGTTGAGCTTCTGTGCATGCAGCCACTTTCACAGAAATGCCCGCAACATGCCCACAAGAGGGGACCATCTCCCTGCTTTTGTGTATCCACCTCCCAGGAATGCCCATCACGTTTCCAAGACAATTTTGATACCCAGTGTCTCAATCGCAACCGCTCTTTTGTGCTCTGTGTAATGCGAGCGCCATAGGAGTTTTATGGGATATTTGCGCAAGCACAGTATCAAAAAGTCACGCTATCAAGTGAACATCGCTATTGCCTGCAGCTCTGAATCAGGCCCTATTGCTTCTGATGCTAATCTAGTATAAGATCATAGAACAGTGAAACCTTATGGCCAGGCTATTGTTGTTGTTATACACATCAGAACATCTTTTGTGTCTTCATCATGTCAATTTTCAACATTATTAATTTATTTTACGTGCATTCTAAAAAAAATCTGCATTCATTTCTAAGTCTTGGCTTTCACATTCCTTATCCTATTTAATAAAAAGTTAATCAACAAACTTTTAATACAAAAACACTCACTCCATAACTCCACATTTGTCTATTTTTGATGAATGTGTTCCTTATGCTTGGTATACATAATGCAATTATCTAGCTAATATGTTAGATATCGGTAGATCGGCCAGACAATTGTACATTGTGTTTGCGCCACCGACCACAAATATACCGCTCTGTCTGACATGCCAGACCATTCGTCATGTCTGAAAGATCCGATAATTTATGAGCTGCTAATCGGCCGCATCACAGGGGAGGAACGGGGAAATATTTCCTCCCCAGGGAAGGAACACTGATAATGTGGCCATATACACTGTGAAATATCTCTATCAACTGGGTTTCAGCTTGACAGATAAAATGTCTGTTGGCTTGACACAGGCATTTTATCCGACAATGTGTGCCCAGCATTAGCTTGTAGAGATCAGTACAACGCCGTTCTTTTATATCTCATCTTCTCCCAGAGCCCATATGCCAATCATATTGCAGTGTAATAATCCTCTTGCAATGTAGAAGCATGGGGGAGTGGCACAATATACCACTTTGGCTTTGACCAGGATCCAAAATAGTGAAAGTTCAGCAGAGAGCAAACTGATTTGGTAAACACAAGTCTCTAAGTTTGCACAAAGCCTATAGAAAGATGGAATAAATCCCCTGTTCATCATATGCTTTTTATACTTGACAGAATGAAGCAGTTTGTGAAGGTTATAGGGCATTTAACAGCCCTTTCTGTTTTTAGTCATGCAGTCAACTAGATGGATGTATCTCAAAATCTGCTCCTCCAGGATCGCTAACAGTGCATGTTTTCTCACAGAATCACAAGTGAAATATTAGTACAACCTGGAGAATGTTTATAATGTGTTGGTGAATAATTAATAGCTATGTGATTCTGCTCGAAGATATGGGAATCGTACACTGTTGATGGACCCTAAGGATAAGATGTGAACTAGACAATTTAGTTGATCTCAGTAATGAAAAATGGAGCAAAAAGGAAAATTGTATGTTTTGGATGAACGCTTGACGTCAGCATGGGGATTTATAATCCCTATGTTGCAGCATTTTCATTCTTTCCTTTCCTTGTGCGTTCTAGGCCTAATTCTGAGGTGCACACAAGTCCGAATAGAGCCGCAAGTAGCTACAGCCAACATACTCCTCTTTAGAGCTACTATGAGCGAGTCTCGTGCACCTCAGTTACTTCTCATTGTTGGAATTTGGGTGGAAACTGTGCTATTGAAGAGTCACGTGGACCAGAGTTGTAACATATGGAGTGAGCATTCACTTTTCAGACGCATATTCTGCACCCAAAATGGGGTAGGTGTAAGTGCCATTACTAGTGGTGATATGGCGTCTCTCGCAGCCGTAGGGCTGGGGTAGTACGATCGCATAGGTGCGTATAACATGGCCTATGGACGATAGTATTATGCGACTCACAATCAGGCCCTCTATCTGGAATTCAGCACAAGTAAAATGTTCTGTAGATTAGCCAATTCTAATCACATGGTTTACAGATTCGCTATTCTAGCTTTGCAGTGAAAACATTTTGTCATAAAACATTGAAGCAAGTTTTCTGATGCTATTTTTTTATTGTTTACAAATCACCAAACTCCCATCTTATATAATGTTTCATCTGTCCTTGCTGAAAACTGACCCAGTTCTGTGTGGTAACTGTGAAATGTGGTAAACAGGATAATCCCAAAATATAGTTCCTGTGACTCAGAGAGAACATAATAGACATAATTGTAAGTTACTCTTACGAAGGCTGAGGTTATGTAAACTTCTGCATCTTAACAGAAATTCTAATTGAAGTGGGGAAGTGTGAAACACAGAGGAGAGACTGGAGGCTGGGGAACCTCCTTGTAGCCACGTCAGGTTTTGTCTATTATTATCCCAGTCCTTATTCCTGCTGCCAAGCAATAATTCTTTGACACAAGTGCTAAATTGGAGGGAGATGTACTAAGCTATGGAAGGTGATAATCTACCAGCCATTCAGCTCCTAACTGTCATCTTACAGGCTGTGTTTGAAAAATGACAGGAGCTGATTGGCTGGCACCTTATCACTTTCCTGAGTTTAGTGCATCCATGTTTTCAGTGGTGAATTTGTCTGTAAGGTTATACACTCTTTCTTTTTTTTTTTTTTTTTTGTGGATATCAAATGACATAAAAAAAATATTTTTGTCTCTGAGGACTGGTGATCCCCTCCGTGATGCTTGAAAAGCAACATGGACTGCCATTGACCACTTGGGCAAATAATGTAGAATTTATTGCCCTTTAAGTCAAATCTGGGAACCATCATATTGTTTTAGGCAACCAGTGAAGATGTGCATATATTAACATCAAGAAAAAATGACACACAAAAAAATCTGGTACCTGGGATTTGCCCAGACCCTAGCTTGCTCTCTAGTGCCTGAAGTTGGTGAAATGACAGTCTGATGGATTGGACCAGTTTGAAAATGACTGAAAACAATGTCTGGTGTTTTTTAAAACTCTGGCCGAGTATGGTTCAGTACCATATACTGAATGATCCTGCTTGGTGTGGCCAATTTAAGAGGGACCACAGAACATGCTGTCCAGAGGATCTTCTAGTACTAGGTACATGTTAAATACTACCTATGGATTCATGGGTGCTTATTCACACCAGGTTTTTGAAACTGAAAGCGGGGTGATCTGAATACATAGACATCAGCTGGCTGTACCTTACACTGATTCCAAGATCAGTGTACTTTCCCCTGTTCACTCTATAGCACACCCAAAAGACAAATATGCTTGAAACCCTTCTAGTAGCATTACCAGCATGTTTGTGTTTAGCGCGCATTATCCTGTGAAAGGATCAATATCCACCTGTGAAATAACTCTAAGGGGGTAATTCAATTGTCTGACCAAATTAGCTCCCATCTACAGTGGTTGAGAGCTAATTCAATTGGTGGGCACTCTAATCGCGGACTTCTGCTCACAACCTCCTGAGATGAGAGCATAAATGTGTGTAAAGTAGGGCTTTGGAGCTGGGCACAAGTGTTGGACGCCCGGCAATTAGTATGGGAAAAGCTGCTTTACACAGCTAATCCCTTGCATTCTCGCGCAATAATGTGGCGGTCACGTCCAGTGCGGGGATGGGCACGCAAACAATTGAATTCACTCCCGGACACTTTAGATGGGAGCAAATTCTGTCAAACCATTAATTCGCCCCAAAAGGCTCGAACGCAATCTTTCAAATCCCCACTCTCGTCATATTTGGCCTTCCCATATTCTGTTCTAAAATGTCAGAGGAACACTGAGGCTAAAACTTCTAAAGCATTTACAGTAATCACACACACACTTACCCCTCTAGCAGCTACGGTATAATAATTATTCCAGTACCTCTTGCATAAATTGCCCAAAACACCCTTTGCATTGTAAGCACATTTGGGAATGGCCGTCCTTAACTTCTGATTCATATGCAGCGTAATATGTTGTAGCTCCTAGATAAAGAACATATGGTATTTAGTAGTAGGCTAGGTTCTTAGTTCTAAGTTTCTGCAATATCTAATTTCAAAAATTTGTTTTAATATTAAAAAGTGTTTTTTTTTGTTTTGTTTTTGGGGGGGTTTGAGCCAGCTTATGTATTTGCCTCTCCTGAATATATACATATTTTTCAGTTCTTGTCATATTCTGTAAAGTAATGGCTTAATATATTTACATTTTTTGCCAGGGGGCAATTAGCATTTTAGCCTTGTAAGTGTTTTATCTACAGTCAGTAAATTCAAGTGCCCATACATTATCGTACTCCGTAATATGTTTATGTTCTCATGGGAATTTTGTTTTACTTGAAGCGACATGGCAGCTCCGTTATCTTGCTAAATAATAATTGGCTCCAATGGAACAGTATTTCCAATGGATTTTAAATTTGTAGTATGCCAGATTGGATTTACCGAGTAGATGGAGAACTTTTGGTGTCAACATCTCTCATTGACGTTGATAGACTCTGAAAGGTTAGCCATTGAATACACACATGTTCATTTAAAGTAAATGTTGACCAGCAGAATTCTCAAGTAGGCATGACCTCCCCCTCCTAAGGGTTGCAAAAAGGAACGAGCACCCCCTCCTGATAAAGCCACATCTTTATGATAGTCCCTATACCTGAATGAGGACTGTACTGGAATATATAGTATGAAAGAGGCACTGGTGATGTAGGTGACGGCTGTTTCACCCATCCCACCAGGCGCCACCTATGATTACATTTCAGTTTGCCAATTGTTTAAGTCCTTTAGGTAACTGAAACCTTTCAGGTATATTTAATAGTCTGTGTCTTTCGTTGATATTTCCTGCTGCCTGATGATGAAATTTAAGGAGAGATTGTCACAGGTGAATGTTTAAATAAAGCATAAATTAATGGATTATTACTAAGCATCCTTTTAGATTATGTTCCTAAACATTTTATATTTCAGCCATTACTGCTCTGTCTGCATCTTGCTTATATCTGTAGATGTGTATACAAATTAGGGCATACAATAAAATATTCAGTGTACTACTTTTATTTACTTGTAATTATGATTGATTGTTTATTTCCTCATTGTCAATTTTGTGTTCATATCTGTATTTTCTTCAAAAAACTTGCAAAACTAGTCAATCTGTAAAGCTGGGTACACACTAGTCAATGTGTATACACATGCGGCAGCACAATATATAGGACGGTCCATACACACTGCACGATCTGGTGTACGACCACCCGATATATCGTTTCCCCTCTGCATCCAGAGGCATGGTGTCTGCCACCGGATCTTCTGATCTGCCAGGCATGCACAGTATATCAGAAGATGCAACGAACGTCATACAGGAGTGCGCAATCACCCGTACACACTGAGCGCTGTCGCCAATATAGTGTTGCGATCCATGTTGTCCGATATATCGCTTAGGGGCAGATGTACTAAGCTCTTGAAAGTGATAAATTGGAGAGTGATAAACTACCAACCAATCAGCTCCTAACTGTCATTTTTCAAACACAGCATGTAAGATGACAGTTAGGAGCTGAGTGGCTGGTAGTTTATCACACTCCAATGTATCAAGCTACTACATCTCCCCCTATGTGTAAGCACCGTTAGTTGTTTGAACCTTTTTGGGACCTTTTTTAGAATTTATTTCTTGCATTTGGAACACATTTAGATTTGTTTCTGCAGTTGCTAGGCTAGATAAACTAGGTCACCATGAGAATCCATAGACCCATATTTTATGTTTACTAATATATATCAACCAAAGACTACAGTTTAGTATGTGCATTATTTGCACACAGTGTATGGGCCGTTTTCTGTTGGTTAAATTTATCTGGACAACCAGGACATGCAATGTATGTTGGCCCTTCTTACTAATCGTTGTGCCTTTGCCCTCCACAGTATGCCCGCTCTACCTCACTCACGTAAAACGACAAAAAAAAGTCCCTTGTCTTCATGCCAAGTATGTGAATTGAGTTCAATTAGTTAACGCAGCCGGTTACCATGGAAACATGGGAGTTGGATATCCCTCCAGGCTTGATTCAAAGAAATTAACTCCATGCTAGTGTAGAAAATGAAAGTCCCATCATATGTGCTCCTTTCCTTCGTCTAGTCAGACACAACAGTCTATTTTAATTGTATTTTAATTACCATCTTGTAGTGTGCTCTGTGTGATTGTGCAAAGGATGCATCAATATAGGCGGTTCCCAGCAATCCCTACGGAGACTTCATTTCTGTTACAATGAGAAGTAAAACCTCACTAATGGCTTCACTCTGGGACAAGGACATTAATTGGTTCTGATCATAGCACCAAGAAGAGTGCATCTATGGAGGATAATGCATTACGGGAAATGAAGTTCTATGTGTAAAGCAGTAACACCATTAAAACAGAAGTTTGCATGAGTTTTCTGGATTTTTTAAAAATATATCCATATCCTGACAGATGTTTAAAACTTTATCCTATGATTTACATAACTCTGCTTTAGTAAAAGAACAATTACAGTATCACAGTCCTCCCTTATACGACACTTTTATGACCAATAAAAGTGAGTGGGAAGCATGGTTTTGCTGTCACACAAATATGCCAAAACACTGTATGTATCGGTTTGACAGATAAAGTGCTCTTAATTTATACAGAAACCTTATTTTACATTTTTGTATGTGAATAAACACCGAACACCCCAAGCAGAATAATGATAAATTCTTTATCTCCACTGTCACAGCAGCCTTAGTCATTGTGGGTTATTCTATAGGAAAGTGGAGTAAAAGAAGTGTAACATTTTATCAAGTGTGTAATGCTGGGTACACATATATAGACAACTGGATGGTCAACAGAGGGAATTTTTGTTAGTTTTCGCCATTTTGGGCTTATAAAAATCTTTTGTAATTTATGTAAAATTATTTTAAACATTTTTTTATTAAATTAAAATTATTTACTTTCATTTTTTTTTTTTTTTAAACTATCTAAATATAATTTTAAAGCTAAGTTAACTGTACAGTTATAGTTTTCATTTTTGTATTTACTCTGAAAACCTGTTTAGGTGCTGTAATGCATTGTACAGTCCCTTTTTAAATAATAACTTGTTCAGATTGTTAGCTGTGAAATAAAGTAATATATCACTGTAGCTGCTGTAAATCTGTGTATTTATACATTTTGAGCAGTTGTGTTACTGCCTAGGGTAAAATATGTTGTTTGCTTCCTACAGTAATTCATTCAAGCCATAAATTGTCTTTTGATTCAGTGTCACTAACAATAACTTCTGACAAATGTTTGCTTTTAATTTTAGTATGCACCTACTCATGTAGGTTAATTAAGTGAAGGTTCTCATTGCGTAATTTACTGCTGACTGTGTGTAATGCAGTATTTGTTGGTTTAAGAAGTCTGCAGACTGCTCGAGTAACCTGTTGCGTAGTACAGAAGCCTAATACCTGCTTGCATTATTACTTTGTAGAACAGTAAGTGGCCGTACACTTACACTTTTTAAGTTCCCAATAAATTATAATGAGACAATCTTTTCTCTTGTGGTTTACTTAGATTATGGATAATGTCAAAGCAAAGAGCTATCCAAGTATGAAATGATTTCTGACATTACCCATGACATAATGTTTCTATGATGGATAAAGCGTTCTGCATATTTATAGTACATAGCTGCTAATTAATATTCATCTTTCTCTAGCAATAGACTATTTCTCAGATGCTATTTCATGAGTCATCCTATAGGAAGCTGAAACGCCCACATTGGTTACTGGAATGGTTGTAATGGAAGACTCTCTTCTGAGGCCGCCAGTGTACCCCGGGCATTCCATCTCTGTACATGTTATACCTGCACCAGTGAGTAAGGGGCCTTAAGTGTACTGTATTCACGTTCACTACAGTGCAGCAATTTCTAGCAAGTGACAGTAATAAGCAAGTTTATAAGATATTGTCAAAACTAATGTTTTTAAGAAACTATTAATTTGTGAATGAAAGAGGGTTCCCTTAATGTGGAAATTATTCTGGCATTGATTGGGTTAATATTTTCTTGAGCTATGAATATAGCACAGAATCACATGGTGCTTTCAGTACAATGGAGGATCTGTTCCCAAATGACCCCTGGAACAGAGTTTAATGGAAAGTGAGGCAAGTTATTTCTTTATTCATATTGAGCTCTCTCAAATAATTTCTCCATTCTTTACATTATATGTCCAGAATACCATGTAAAATGGCTGGTCAGGGAAATCGTTATGTACCTACATATAGGAAGCTATCACAAGCATGTTTTTTTTTATTTATTTTTATTTTTTTCCCTCTGCTGTGAATTTTGTATGGGTTTTAGGTTTTTTTTTTTTTTTTTTTTGTATGATCTGTTATACTGTGTCACTCGCTGCATACTTAAAGAGGGTTGTGTATGAGATCCCGGCTGTCTGAATGTCGGCTGTCAAAATACCGACCGTGGCATCCCGACAGGGAACTTACCTATTAGGATTGTGATGAACGCTAACGGGATGTAGTTGATACCCCGGTGTGCGGGATGCCGATGGTCAAAATCCAGCGTCTGCATCCCGAAGGTAAGTATCGGGGGTTAGGGGAGGGTTAGGTTTAGGGTGTGGGGTTAGGCACTATGGGGAGGGTTAGGGTTAGGCACGAAGGGTTAGGTTTAGGGTGTGGGGAGAGGGAGGTCATGTTCAGGCACTAGGGGGCGAGGATAGGGTTAGGCACCAAAAAATGGAGGGTTAGGGTAGGGAGAGGGGAAGGGTTTACATACTGACCAACAAGTGTCGGTATGTTAACCCTGTCGGGATTCTGACCGCCAGGATCCCGATTGTCTGTCTGCATTCCATACCCAACGCTAACCCTTACCCCTACCCCTCCCTTCCCGGTGCCTGAACCTAACCTGCCCCTTCCAGCACACTAAACCTAACCCGCCACCTAGTGCCGGCATCGGTATTTAGACCGTCTGCATCCCGTCTGCCGGGATGCTGACTACATCCCCTTATGGATAAACAGTGATGCAAGACAGTAATCTGAATGGATCTAAATTGGCTTATTGTGGGATAGCTTTGTTAATTTAGAAATGTGATTTGCAACTGACTGCACTTTATATCCTGACCATTCTAAGAGGCCCCACTGTGATGCAGAAGTAAACCAAATGAGTGCTGAAGAGCCATATCCAGGGTCAGCAAAATATCCAGACTATCCGGGAGACTTGCAAAAGTTTGGGAAGTCCTCCCAGATGAGCAAGAGACCCTACCCCAGGGGTGGCCAAGCTCTGTCCTCGAGAGCGACCAACAGTTCATGTTTTCCAGGTCAACCAGCAGGTGCACAGGTGTAGTCATTACTCACTGACACAATTTGAAAGATCCACAGGTGGAGCTAATTATTTCACTTGTGATTCTGTGAGGAGACCTGGAAAACATGAACTGTTGGTAGCTCTCGAGGACAGAGTTTGACCACTCCAGCCCTACCCTATCCAGAACTGCGTAGTGGTTAGTGGGGGGGATCCGAGCCTAGTGCCATATTCCCAGTGTATCACTGACAGGTAAGTAGTTGATGACTGCCTCATGCCAGTGAGCTGCGCTCAGTGTGGAGGTGATGTAGGGATATTAAACACACTGGATTTGTGACATTAAAACACTGAATGAATGACAGTCCCCTAACCTTAACGATCTGAGCAACCACATAGTCCTGATGGTAGCTCTGACTGTATCCCCTTCTGTTTGGCCACACTAGTGCAGGCCAAGTGGCAGGGTCAGCCAATGTAGTAACACCACTGTCACAAATGTTGGCTTAAAAGAAAAGGCTGCTGCTTCCTCTGCAAGTTCTATAAGACAACACTGTGGCCTTGCAGGGGAAGTGTTACTACTTTAATGTAGAGCGTGATAAATGTTATTTTTGTATCTAAAGTGCATGATGTTTAATTTGTATACTATACCCATAATTTTGTTGTTTAACTTACAAAATTTGTAATATGATTTCAATGAAAGTAGTAGTGCTCGATAGTATAACTTTGTGTTCAGTCTACAACGGTGACAAGTTGAACTTCATTTGGATTATAGGTGCTATGGAAAGAATGTACGTACTGCAAATATAGCCTTCTAATAAACATTGCCCTCTTACCTCTATGTCTGTCTGTTATTACCCTGTTTTGTTCTATCAATGTTTCCAATTGTAAAGCGCAACGGAATATGCTGCGCTATATAAGAAACTGTTAATAAATAAAATAAATAAATTGCTTCTAAGACTTGCATTATAACAAATGTCCTGGGAAAAGCTAGGGAAACATTCCTGTTCTCTCAATGAATCATGGAGGAATTCATTCTAGGGAACGAAGATTAGCATGTAAGAATGTTTTATTAATTATTTCTTAATCCTACAATGATTTAGAAATGGTCATTTCTAATTGCCTTCTGTTGTATGTCTTACATAGTTTAAAAAAAAAGATACAAGTCCATCCCATTCAATTTTTTCAGAAGTTTTAATTGTATTGATTTTATTGGGGGGTTGAATATACCAACTACACTTTTTGTTATATCCTTCAACCAGTTCTCTACCCATATTGTTTTTCCTGTAGCCCTTGTGAAGCCATCTAAGTTGTATCGTACACTTTCACAAAATTAAAATGTTATCTGCACTACCAAGATCCAGTTTAAAGCTTGCCTCTTCATAATCTAATTCTAGTTGCTAGGCATGACAGGTCAGTTGTAAAACCTTGGTGATTTTGTGTTCTCAAGTTACTTTCTACAACATATTTCAGAGTACTGTAGCATCCTGCAAAACCGACATAAATATTATACAGCTAGCGGTGACCCCAGATGCTCCGGACCATGGCCGGATTCAAGGGGGACAGAGGTAAGCAGCGGGGTCCCGCGGTGGGTCCCCGCTGATCACATGGTCCTAAGTCCCCAGGCAGGGGGCTCCCTGGGGACTGGCTGCAGCGTGGAGCCAGGCGACCAACCTGCGCTTCCACTACCCCCTGGGACAGCGGACCGCAGCAGAGCGGTAGCGCTGCGGCGTCCCAGGGGTTAAATGCATGCCAGGGGAGCGCGCCTTCCCTGTCTCACAGCCGGCGCCTCCCCCGCTGCACACAGCCCTCTCTGCATGCTGCCGACTGGTCCTGTGGCAGCGCTCCTCCCCCAGGCCAGCCTCCTCTCTGCTCCTCGGCGGCCATCTTCTCCAGAACGCATGGTGAACGCTGCTGGAAGCGCTGGACGGAAGCATCGTGGTCTGGGTCCCCCCGCATACCTCTCCTCCGCTGTGGTCAGGTCTGTGTATGCAGCGCTGTGTCCTACCAGGCCCTGTGTCTGTGTAGTTGAGTGATCAGCGCTGTTAGTGCAGGAATTGTTATTTTTCTGCATTGTATGTGACTGTGCTAGCGCTGCTGCCTGTAATCTTTTCTTCTCTAAACTGTCAGCTTTATTACTGTCCCTGTTCTTTCTGCTAAAGCCCTTGCGGTGCGGTGCTGCAGGGTGGTCTCTCGCCTATTTAATACTTAATTGGTGAGAGAGGTCACATACGTGGTGCCATCATGTCTGAAAGTGATTTTCCCCTCCGGCTACAGTGTACCACGTGCAAAGTACCGTTAGCGGAGGGGGAGGGTAGCGCGGAGGGCCTTTGCCGGCAGTGTTTGTCCATGGCGCGGCCTATTACGGTTACAGCACCGGTACAGGAGCCGCCCTGGGCTTGTTTCGCTCAGGCGTTAACAGCTTTAGTGGGCCAGTTAGCTCCGCAGCCCGCGTTTACTCCGATGGGTTTATCCCAGCAGTCTGTGGTGTCGTCACCCATGCAGGGGTTCCCACGACAATTGGTGGTACCCCACAGTCTCCCTATTTCCCCGCTCCCGGGTTCTCAGGAGCCAGCGTGGGTTAACTCCCTGACGAGTTCTGTACAGCACTTGTCGGATGTGTTGCAAGGGGAGTCTGTGATGCGGTCTCATAAAAGGCCGGTGGCGTCTCTGTCCGCTCCTTATGAGGATGACGAAGGGACGTCTGATGATGGGGAGATTCTAGATCCTTACGATCAGGAACCTCTCCATACTAAGGACGCTGATGCTAAGTCCAAAGTATATATTCCTGGACTTATTCGGGCGGTCCGCACAGCCTTGGTGATTGAGGACGAAGTTCCCCCAGCGGCTAAATCTAAGTATGCCTTTTTCAAAGATGTGAAGGGCGATGCCACAGTCTTTCCTCTTTCGGGTCAGTTGGTGGACCATTTAGAGGAGGCGTGGAAACAACCTGGCAAAAGATACCAGCCGCAGAGACGCCTGGCGGTGGCTTATCCGTTCGCGGATAATTATTTTGCGAAGTGGGAATCCCCTCCACAGGTGGATTCTCACGTCACCCGTCTTGTCCGTAGTGCCACATTGCCGATGCCATCCATGTCCTCCCTTAAGGATGCTACGGACCGCAAGGTAGAAATCTGCCTGAAGTCCGCTTATTCCCTTGCTGGGGGGGCAGCACGGCCGGCTATGGCCATTTGCTGGGTTGCCAGAGCGATGGAGCGCTGGGCGGATTCATTAGAGGCTTCTTTTGAATCCGACTGTCCGGCCGATCAGGCGGAGTTGATTGGCAATCTCCGTGATTCGGCCACCTACATCAACGAGGCGGCTCTAGACATTAGTACTCTGGTGTCTAGAATTTCTTCAGCAGCGGTAGCTGCTCGTCGCACCTTGTGGCTGCGATCCTGGAAGGCGGACGCAGATTCCAAGAAAGGTCTGGAAGCGTTGCCGTTTACCGGAGAAGTTCTCTTCGGTCCGGATCTGGATAAGATTGTGGCCACGCTGGCGGCAGCCAAATCTGCCTGTCTCCCGTCGGCCGCTGCTCCTTCTGGTTCGGGACCATCGTCCTTTCGGTCATCTAGGGCCCAGGGCAGGCCCAAACCACAGTCGTTTCCTCGACAGGCTGGCCCTAAGAAATCGGTCAAGCCCCGGAAGCAGGCATGGAGTACCAGACGTCCGGCCCCCAAGCCAGATGGCAAGCCTGCGGCCTGACGGTCCGGGCCTCCCTTTGGGGGATCCCAGGGTGGGAGGCCGCCTGCTACAGTTCGCCCAGTGTTGGTCGACCACTACGACAGACACTTGGGTTCTGGAGGTGGTTTCCCACGGATACGCCCTCTCCTTCCGGCACAGACCCCCGGCTCGCTTCTTCACCACGGGTCTCCCATCAGACCGGAACAAGGCTACGGAGCTGCGGAAGGTATTGCACACTATGCTCCAGGCTGGAGTTATAGTGGCGGTTCCATTCTCCCAGAGGGGCCAGGGTTTCTATTCAAATCTATTTTTGGTACAGAAACCCAATGGGTCATATCGTCCGATTCTCAACCTCAAAGCACTCAACAAGTCTTTGCGGGTCCCGAAGTTTCGGATGGAGACCCTACGGTCCATCATTCTGGCGCTGGAACCTGGGGACTACTTGGTGTCATTGGACATACAGGACGCTTACCTGCATGTCCCTATTCTTTGGCGCCATCAACAGTTCCTCAGGTTTGCAATCAGCAGCGACCACTTCCAGTTTCGGGCGTTACCTTTTGGCCTGGCAACAGCACCACGTGTTTTCACCAAGGTGATGGCGGTCATGGCGGCTTCTCTGCGGCTGCAGGGAGTCCGCATGTTGCCGTATTTGGACGACCTGTTATTGGTGGCAGGATCTCCAGAGCTCCTGTTACGCCACTTGGACCTGACCATTGCACTGCTGCAACGGCACGGCTGGCTAATCAACTGGCAGAAGTCCACTCTAATCCCGTCTCGGAGGATTCTGCATCTTGGAGCCTTATTGGACTCGGGACAGCAAAGGATCTTTGTAACGGAGGACAAGATCTCTGCTTTACAGTCAAGGGTGCGCAGTTGTCTGCACAGCCGCCGGGTGTCCTTACACTCGGCGATGAGGTTACTGGGCTCCATGGTGTCGGTGTTCGACATGGTGGAATACGCCCAGTTTCACTCCAGACCTCTGCAGCACCTGATCCTGTCCAAGTGGAACGGGCTGACTCAGTCTCTGAAGTCCCAGACGATTGTGCTCACCCAGGAGGTTCGCCTGTCCCTTACGTGGTGGTTACAGACGACCCACCTCAACAAGGGACGTCCGTTCTGGGTTCCAAATTGGGTCCTGTTGACAACGGACGCCAGTCTTCGGGGCTGGGGAGCAGTTTCGGGTCCACACTTGTTCCAGGGCAGGTGGACGCCGACAGAAGCGGAGCTTCCAATAAATATCTTGGAACTCCGTGCGGTCTTCAATGCTCTCCAGCAGGCACAGCGGTTTCTCCAGGGTCGCCCGGTGCAGGTCCAGTCGGACAACGCTACCACCGTGGCCTACATAAACAGGCAAGGAGGAACTCGCAGTCGGGCGGCTCTCGTAGAGGTCTCTCGGATCCTGGTTTGGGCGGAGCGCAATCTTCCGGCCATATCAGCGGTCTTCATCCCGGGAGTGCTCAATTGGGAGGCGGACTTTCTAAGTCGCCAGGACGTTCATCCGGGGGAATGGTCCCTGCACCCGGACGTTTTTCAACTACTGGTGGACAGGTGGGGTCTTCCAGAAATCGACCTCATGGCGTCCCGGCACAACAACAAGTTGCCGGTGTACGGGTCTCGCACAAGAGACGAAGGGGCGTCTCTGGTGGATGCTCTGTCCGTCCGGTGGACGTTCCGGTTCGCATACCTGTTCCCTCCGGTCTCCCTTCTTCCACGGGTAATCCGGAAATTCAAACAGGAAGGAGGGACGCTCTTGTTGATAGCTCCCGCGTGGCCCAGACGGCACTGGTTCTCAGACCTTCAGGGTCTGTCCGTGGACATTCCTCTGCGGTTGCCGCTACGACCGGACCTTCTGTCTCAGGGTCCTTGCCTTCACCCGGACCTGACTCGGCTGTCTTTGACGGCGTGGCTGTTGAGACGGCCATGCTGAGGTCCCGGGGGTTTTCCAGCTCTGTGGTGCGTACCATGTTACGAGCTCGGAAACCGTCTTCCGCGAGGATATACCATCGCGTGTGGCATACGTTCTTCCAGTGGTGTCGACCGAGAGGTTATGCACCGCGGGAGTTTCGTCTGTCTCGGATTCTCGCCTTCCTGCAAGCGGGACTAGATCATGGGCTTCGCCTTGCTTCTTTGAAGGTACAGGTTTCGGCCCTATCTGTCTGGTTTCACCGTAGGATTGCTACAATCCCGGATGTGCGCACCTTTATGCAGGGTGTTCTCCGCATTCAGCCGCCCTTTGTTCCACCTGTGGCGCCTTGGGATTTGGCTGTGGTCCTGAGGGCTCTCCAAGGACCGCCGTTTGAACCACTGGGCTCAGTGGATCTTAAATGGCTAACAGCTAAGACTGTTTTCCTTCTGGCCATTGCTTCGGCCAGACGTGTTTCTGAGTTAGGGGCTCTTTCTTGTAGACCCCCTTTCTTGGTTTTTTATGGGAACAGGGCAGTGCTCCGCACTCGGCCCGAGTTTCTTCCCAAAGTTATTTCCCAGTTTCATATTAACGAGGAAATAGTTGTTCCGGCCTTTAACTCACCGGGTCTTTCCGTGGGTGAGGCCTCTTTGGATGTTGTGCGGGCCTTAAGGACTTATGTTGACCGCACTTCTTCGTTTAGGAAGTCGGACGCTTTGTTTGTCCTCTTTGGCTTCCGTAAAAAGGGTTGGCCTGCTTCAAAGCAAACTTTGGCAGCCTGGATCCGTATGGCTATTTCTGAAGCTTATCTTCATGAAGGCCTACCGGTCCCTCCTTCTCTGAAGGCTCATTCCACTAGGTCTGTGGGTCCTTCGTGGGCAGCTCGACGTGGTGCCTCGGCAGTTCAGATCTGCAAGGCTGCTACGTGGTCTTCTGTCCATACCTTCGTGAGGTATTACAGGTTTGACACCTTCGCCTCTCAGGATGCTTCCTTCGGGCGGCGGATTCTCCTTTCTGCACAGGAGCGTCCCCACCCTTAAAGGATACTGCTTTGGGACATCCCCAAGGTATCCTGTGGATACCCTATGGACCCTGAAGTAGAAAATATGAGATATGGTAAGAACTTACCCTTGTTATCTCTATTTCTACGAAGTCCATAGGGTTCCACAGGACTCCCGCCCTGTCGCACCTGTGCTGCAGATGGGCTTTGCTCTGGTCACCGGTTTTCCGTCTCCCTCTGGTGAGAATGTGATTCTTGTATGTGTCCAGATCTTTGTTCTCTCTCTTCCTTCTCCTCCTCCGGCCTATGGCTTGGTAACTAACTGAGGTGCCTTGGCCCGGGGGCGGGGTATAGGAGGGGGACCTAGTGCATCCTGGGAGGCTGAAAGCTTAACTCTTTGGTGCCCTGCGACTGACGTCACACCTATACCCCAAGGTATCCTGTGGAACCCTATGGACTTCGTAGAAATAGAGATAACAAGGGTAAGTTCTTACCATATCTCATATTTTCTGTGTTAGACCAACAATATCTAATGGTGTGTATAGGTTATTGTCAATCAGTTGCTTTTTATGTACTTTAAAAAATGTTCTTTTTTTTTTACAGCTTAAATCATTGCCAGCATGACTACCATTTTACACTCCTTTTTTTTACACTCCTTCTATTTGGTTCCTTGGAGTGTTAAAACCTTTAGTGCTCTTTGGTGAGAAGATTAATGTATTAACAGATGAATTTATTTGACATGCTGTCTTGTCACCATGTTCTCAGGTCAAATGTGTGAGATATTTACACTGAAACATTAGTATGAATATAAATTTAATGGAGAGTCAAAAAGAGTCTATACCAGTGGTTCCCAAACTCTTTTGAACCACGGCGCTCTAGAGTATCAGCATTTTTTCCATTACACCCCTGGGACAAAAGTTTCTTATTGAGAAATTCAGCAAAACTTAAATGAAGTAAATTGTATGTGTGTGTGTGTGTGTGTGTGTGTGTATATATACTGTGTATACTTGCACTCAGCCTTCAATTATCAACATGCGGGGAGCATCCACAATAATCCACCTTGACAGCTGTCCATGGGGATTAATTTTAAGGCAATTGGGTAGCGGGCACTCGCCAAACAAAACACTAACTTGGCTTTATCATTTGTGTTTATTGGTGATATAACACCCAGTAAATCAGTCATATTTCTTCAAAAACTGGCATACATCGATCTCCCACAGATATTATTGAGGCTTAATGGTGTCAATGGCTCTTTCAATATCCATGTTAGAATTTCTTATAGCACACAAAAAAACAGCTTGTGATGTCCATAACACAAACATAATGCTCAGATGTATAAATTAATAACACATCCTATAATCTCCATCCACATCTTGATAGTGTTATGGACATAACAAACTGTTTTTTTGTGTTATATCACCAATAAATTAAAATTATAAAGCCAAATTGGTGTTTTGTTTGGAGAGTGCCCGCTACCCAATATTATTATTGTTGTTGTTGTTATTTATTTATATGGTGCCACAAGTGTTCCGCAGCGCCTTACAAAGTACATAAACAAGTAAGTAACCAGTGACTTTCAATACAATATAAAGCAGGACACGGGCATGTATAATAAACATTGGAAGTAATCAATTGGCATGAAAGGCGGCGTGTATTAAGTGAACGAAGAGGGTGGACAGAAGAGTGAAGGGAGATGAGATCAGAGATGTAAAAGGGAGAGGAATGGGTGAGGGCTTTGTAAGTGAGTGTAAAGACCTTGAATTGGGTTCTGAAAGGGAAAGGAAGCCAGTGGAGGGTGTGTAGGAGAGGGGAGGCAGATGTAGAGCATTTGGAGAGGAAGAGAGCCGAGCAGCAGCATTGAGCACATACTGGAGAGGGGAGAGATGGGACTTGGTAAGGCCAGATAGGAGGAGGTTACAGTAGTCCAATCTGGAGATGACCACTGAATGTATGAGGGTTTTAATGGCATCCTCTGTAAGAAAGGGTCTGATCTTGGAAATATTCTTGAGATGGAAACGACAGGACTGCGAGAGGTTCTGAATATGTGGGTTAAAGGAGAGGGAAGAGTCCAGGATGACTCCAAGACAATGCACTTTGGAACTAGATGAGATAATTCTGCCATTTATTGATAAAGAAATAGTGGGACATGATGTAATGTGGGAGGGGTGGGAAGACGCTCAGCTCAGTCTTAGACATATTAAGTTTGAGAAATCGCTTGGACATCCAGGAAGAGATAGCAGAGAGACAGTTGGAGATACGAGTCAGTAGAGAGGGGGAAAGATCAGGCGAGGAAAGGTAGATCTGAGTATCATCAGCATAGAGATGATGGAGGTCAAAAGAGCGGATGAGTTTACCTAGAGAGGATGTATAGAGAGCGAATAGGAGATGTCCAAGAACAGAATCTTGAAGAACACCTACTGCAAGAGGCTGTGGGGGGGGAAGAGGAGTTGTGAGAGGAAGCAGAGAAGGAACTGTCAGAGAGGTAGGAGGACAGCCAGGAGAGGGCAGTGTCACGTAGACCAAGGGAGTGAAGGATTTGCAGCAGTAGAGGGTGGTCCACAGTGTCAAAAGCAGCAGAGAGGTCAAGGAGAATGAGCAGGGAGTAGTGACCCTTGGTTTTGGCAGCAAGGAGATCGTTGCTGACTTTCGTGAGAGCAGTTTCAGTGGAGTGGAGAGAACGGAAGCCAGACTGAAAAGGATCAAGGAGGGAGTGGGAGGAAAGAAATTTGGTGAGGCAGTTGTAAATAATACGCTCAAGGAGTTTGGAGGCAAAAGGGAGGAGAGAGATTGGACGGTAGTTAGAGAGAATGTTAGGATCAAAGTTAGGTTTTTTAAGAATGTGGGAGACAAGGGCATGCTTGAATGCAGAAGGAAAAGTGCCAGAAGAGAGGGAGAGATTAAGGAGGTGGGCAAGATGGGAGCAGGCAGAAGGAGAGCGGTAGCGGAGGAGGGGAGAGGTGGAGGGAGGCCTGGATAAAGGGCCTTAACTTCCTCTCCAGTCACAGGGGAGAAGGATGTCAGTCGGTAAAATGGATGGGGAGGGGTGATCTGGGAAAGGAGGAGGTGGAGAGCTGGGAGACTGGTTGGATATGATGTCCTGACGAATGGAATCAATTTTGGATGTAAAATAGGTAGCAAAGTCAATGGCAGAGAGCAAGGAGTGGAGAGGGGGTGGGCAGAGGAGGGAGTTGAGGGTGGAAAAGAGACGCTGGGGGTATGAGAACTGGGAGGAGATGAGATTTTTTACATATGACTGTTTAGAGAGGGAAAGGGCAGCACTGTAGGATGACAGGAGGAATTTGAAATGTCGAAAATCTGCCTGAAAGCTTGATCTTCTCCACTGTCGTTTGGCGGTTCGTGAACATTTTTGCAGGTATCTGGGTCATTTGGAATGCCAGGTGTGAGGTGTGGATTTGCGAGGGTAAGTAGTGATCACCAGAGCAATAGAGTCAGGAGCAGAAGTAAGGGAGGCATTGTATAGGGAAGTAGCTTGTTCAGTGCAGGAGAAAAAGCAGTGTCGATAGCTTCAATGTTACGCTTAGTGATGGTGGCTTTCAGAGGTAGAGGAGGGGAAGGAGAGAGGGATAGGTTAAAAGAGAGAAGGTGATGGTCAGAGAGGGGCAATGGGGAATTGGAGTAGGCAGGAATATCACAACGGTGAGTGAGTACCAGATCAAGCAAATGGCCACTCACATGGGAAGATGATGAGGTCCATTAGGAGAGGCCAAATGAAGAAGTGAGGGTGAGTAGTTTGGAGGCAGCGGATTCTGTGGGGATATCTATTGGAATATTGAAGTCACCTAGGATAATGGATGGAAGGTCTGAGGAGAGAAAGTGAGGGAGCCAGGAAGCAAACTTGTCAAAGAACTTGGAGGGTGGGCCAGGGGGACGGTAGATGACAGCTACTCTGAGGTGTACCGGTTGGAAGAGGCGTACAACATGAACTTCAAATGAGGAGAATGTAAGGGATAGTTCTGAGGGTATGAGTAACCAGGGGATAAAATGACCCCAACACCACCCCCATGGCGACCCCCAGGCCTGGGTGTGGGAGTAGGTGAGGACCCCATAGGAGAGAGCTTTGGGAGAAGTGGTGTCAGAGAGTAAAATCCAGGATTCAGTAATGGCAAGGAGATTCAGGGAGTTGGAGATGAAAAGGTCATGGGTGGGGGCCAGTTTGTTAGACTGATCTGGCATTCCAGAGGGCAAGGGATAGAGTAACACAGTTGATAGGAGAAATGTGAATGAGATTATCAGGGTTGCTAAAGTGTGGAGATGAGATTACTTTGGGAGACCGAGATGAATATAGTATAGGGATCATGCGGGCTCCTGTGCCAGGAGGGGACCCTGTAGGAGGTGGGCAAGGAGGGAAATTAAGGAGATGTGGGTGGAAGTGGGGTGAAGTGACATGGAGAGAAGTGAGGGAGGAGAGATTAGCAGTGGGGTAGTAGGATCCTGGGGGGGGGTATAAGAGGAAGAAAAGGAGTAATGGGAGAAGAGGGGGAGGAAGGCAGAGAGAGCAGGGGAGATAGGAGAAGGTGGAGGAGACCAGGGGAAAAGGATAGAGGTGGAATTAGGGGGCAGAACAAAAGATTAGGTAGAACCTGAGTGAAGGGAGGAGTTGAAGACAACATGGTCATGGTAAGGATGAGGTAAAGTGTCTGCACGACAAAAATATTTTGAGTGTGGAAAAATTGGAGATTAGTAGGGAGCAGAAATATATATATATGTCACCCTTAGGTTCAGTCACGTGGTGGTTGACAGGGCTCCACTTTTTGTCCACATATTTTTTGATTGGCAGCAGCCAGCACTGGTTTTGCCTATCACACTGACTAAAAATAATTTTATTTGTACTGGACCACCAACCCAAGGCACCCAGTTTGGGAACCACTGGTCTATACCAATAAAGTAATATTTTCTATCGCTAGAGAATGTCTGTATGAAACAACTGACTGAGAAGCAGCAATATGCTTCTATTTGTTTCATGACATTACATTTTTTAATGCAATGTGCAACAGTCCATCAAAATTTGAAATGAAATCCTATGTCATTTTGAGATATGAACTTTGTCATATTTTGCTTGTGCTGCCTTCAGCCAATACATATGCAGACTGTGTTCAGGATACTGTATGTGTCAAAGGTATTTTTTTAGCACACTCACATGATAAATCTAGGGCTTACTGATGACTAATTTGAATGGCCTTTTGTTCACGCGGCTTCCCATTTTAATACCCACATATTTTAGAGTGTCTGATTTAAATCTAAGATTACTTTTCTGTTGGATTCTTTATTTCAGGGCTGTTTATCAACCTCTAGTTCAGATGTGGCAGTTAATACCTAATAAGAGCCGAAGAGGCCAGTATAGCACTTGCCAGTAAGATTTGGATGACAGTTGTGTGCTTGTCACTTATCTTTGCCTCTAGAGCACTGTTTCTGTACACTGGTTTGGTCAGACAAGGCAGATGACTGCACACTACCCTGGCTACGTTTACAAGCTGCGCCTGGTGGCTAGGGGGACATTACTTTTAAGCAGAGTGTGTATTTCAAATCACTATTCTTTACCAAAAGAGAAAATAAAACAGGGCAGCAGATGTTGCTACAGGACTGACAAGTGTGTGACTGTAGACTCCAGTGGCATAATTCCAGGTAGCTGTTGCTGGGAATATTGTATTTGATTTGAAAAATAAACTACTTCCAAATAAATCTGTAGTACTGGAAGACTAATCATGCAAGAGAAGGAGTTACATTTATATGTATAAACCACAATGATCTCTCTTGTTAACTCTTTTGTCTACTAACATCAATCCTCTGGTTCCTAGTGACCTCACCAGAGCATGACGCACAGTGTAGTCACAAACTGGCTACCTTCTCTGGGCATAGGCACCAGCTCACATAGCCCTTTCATTCATGTATGCACAGTGGGTGGATCAGTCAGCATTAGGGAACCTGTGATGCACACAGACAAGAGTAACATTGAAAGTGTATGAGGTCACTGGAATCAAAGGTTTTTTCTTTTCAGACCTGTTTTAATCTCTTAGCATTAAAAACTTTGGTACAATGCATGACATTGATGACCGTGTGTTTAAAACCTTTGTTTTGTGTTGTGGTTGTGTGTGTCTAGATTTGGCTCAATGGCTTCTTTACACTGGGGTTTTTGTGTTTTGTCCCTGTCTTCTGTTTTCTACAAGTACACACTGAAAAGTATGATAAATGGCGCTCAAGCCTATCGGCTCCCAACTGTCCTTTTTCAAACAGATGACCGTTAGGAGCTGATTGGCTGGAGCACCATTATTATACGCAATGAGTAATTAAGCAATTAAGTATGTTAAGAAAAACATATTTCACTATTTTGAAACCTGCAGTACAGTTAATTGTCTAACCCAGCTTTCGTCATGTGTCTTAAGCCGCGTATCTACTACACGATATATTGAACGATAATAATAGTTATCGGTCAATCATCCGCAATATCGTGCAGCGGATATGCCGTCAACAACCAGCTATGTGCGCTCCCACTGGTTGATGTCGCCGTCCATTGCCCGAAACCTGCTGTCCAACTTGACAATATCGGCAGGTTGTGCAGGTTTGGGGATGAGGGAGGGTGCCGGCATTGAATGATATATCGTTCAGTGTGGACTCAGGGCCTGATTCAGACCTGCTCGCGGGTGGGTCGATGTTTGGCCATTGCGCATGCCGGAGTCGGCTCCGAACTGCGCATGTGCGAGACTCGGCTAGCGACGGGCGCTCCGTCCCTCCGGATCTCGCACCAAAAGGGGGAGGCTTACGATTTTGATCGACAGCTCGCTCCGTTTTGGAGGCGTGGCCGTGGGGTGGCTTCACAAACGGAGGCGTTCCCAAGCGATCGCCTGCCGTTTGTGGGCGGTGGGAGACCTTCCGGCTCTATTAGCGCCAGAAGCTCTCTGGGGCTTGCGGCCACGAGACCCTACCACAAGGGTCTCGTCAAAGCCCGATGGTGGCGATGGTCTTGACCATCGCGACCATCATCCTGGCCGCTCGCAATAGCTATGGGTGGCCGCACAAAAAAAAAACCGCCCTGATTCAGAGCGTCCGGCTCTGAATCAGGGCCTCAATGTCCAGTGCATAATATAATGATCGATTGAACGATAACAATGTCGTAATCATTCATTATATCATGTACTGGATACGCGGCTTAAGATTTACCTGTGTGAAGCAATGCAGTATATAGGAATGCCTGTTATGAAAGCGGTTCCTCTGTTATAATAATAATACAACCAGATAAATATTGATTAGTGTAGGCTCCTAAGTGGCAGCAATAAACGCTAGAATCAGTAGCCGTTCCCTTCAATCTAGGCAACTAATTGTGTTAAATGATCCTCTGTTACATGTAATGGCGGATTGACACTACATTATTATGCAGCCCTGTGACTCCTGAGCAAGCAATAGCTGCAATTAAGGAAATAGAGGAAAGGTTGGCGGTTGAAGATCGTCACTGCCGTTTTGTACAGTTTTTTTTTTTTAATCATTTGTAATAGTGTATATTTTGAGCTACAGCAACTTTAATATTACATGAGCTGGGTACACACTATACAGTGTAACAAGCATTGTGACAATCGTCGCAGTTACACTAATTCCCAGAACACACGATATAGTACACACTATGCAATCATCCGAACAACAGCACGATATATATTGTGTCGGGGGATTGTATCCAGTAGATCGTTTCTCCTGTACATACTGTGCATTCATGGTGTAGATCACTGGCAGTTCAGGTGATGTCTTCAGTGATTGTGTGTACACACTACACAATGTGCACCACATTGTTTATTTCATCATCCCGTCTGACGAGCAGCACAGCAGATGGGACGATGCAATGAATGACAGCAGTGACAGACGGATTGGACATACACACTCTACAATGTGTACAGTATATCGTTCTGATCCACGTTAGAATGATATATTGGACAATAGATCGTATAGTGTGTACCCAGCTATACTCTGATGTGGTGATCCTATGTTCAGTTGTCATTTATGTGACCTTTCTGGTAACTATGCGCTATTTCTTTAGTGTTTAAAGAGCAAGTTCTACATAAATGTTAATGGAGAAAATTTACTGTTGATAATTCGGTCCCTAAGGTTCAGCTGTGAATGAGTAGGGTATGCAGTCGGGAAGCCAGAGGACCTAATCCCGACAGCTGGCTTCCCGACTGTTATATCCCGGCAAGGGTTTAAAGACAGGCGTCGATATGCCATCGCCTGTCATTAGCCATACGCCGGGAGCCCAAAGCCTGGCATCCCGTTCGAAGGGACGCCGAGCACGGATAGCCACGGGAGGGGAGGGTTAGATTTAGGGTTCCCGGGGGGGACTTAGGGTTAGGCACCTCCCCCCGGGAGGTTTGGTTTAGGCTAGGGGAAGGGGGGTTATGTTAGGCACCCTGGGGGGGACTTAAGGTTAGGCACCCCCCGGGGGACTTAGGTTTAGGCGGCGGGGAAGGAGGGGTTAGGTTTAGGCACTGGGGGGAAGGTTAGGGTTAGGCACCCCTAAGGGAGGGTTAGGGTGTAAAAATAGGTTAGTAAATACTTACCTTGGACGATCGGGATTTCCTCCTCTGCCGGGATGCCGCTGTCGGGATTCCAACCGTCTGGCATGGGTCCGGCGGTAAATCATACCGATTCCATGAGTATGGACGTCATGTATGACTTTTCAAAAGAACTGTAGAAGTACATCAGGGTCATACTTCAAAAATGTAATTTGGTGTTTTGTGGTCCCTTTTTATTTTATTTTTTTTATATTTCTATTCATTTGAACATATAAACTTCATGTTGCAGTCATTTTCCTAGTCAGGTTTAAAGATACTAGAAAGTTTTATTCTCTCTAATAATACAGTACCTTTTAATAGACAAGTAAAAGTGGTTGTAAAGTCGGATGGAGAAATTGCACCTGCCATAGGGCTAGTGCAAGTTTTGATGGTGCGAAAGATAGTGAGTCTAAAGATGCACCAAGCAGTATTTTAGCATCTATGGACGCTGACAGTGCACATCTCCATTCCTGCAGATTCGGATGTACAGATGTACGCCAGAGAGAGAATTTGCATAAAGTTGCATACGGGCAACCACCTATAGATACAGGCATGGGCACTGTTCCATCACAGTGTATAATAAGAGTTACATACTGTCCATAACTCTACATTAGAGTTAGCTGGAAGCACCACAGGGACCTAGATGGCCATCTCTTTTCTGCCACCCATATTTCTGTCTATCAAGCACACTGCTTCTCACATTTCTGTCCATCAAGCACACTGCTTCTCACATTTCTGTCCATCAAGCACACTGCTTCTCACATTTCAGTTCAGACATTGAGAACTAAAGCTAGACACACATTTCCCTTGAACTCCCGGACAAACGATCTAGTGCATGCAAACTGTGCAATCTAACAAACGACCAAACAATATATCTTGTATCGTTTGGTGGTTAGATCGTTAATTATATAATGTACCCATATCGCCTGGTCGTCCGGTAGTGCATACAAACAGCATAATCTGAGGGGAATCGTTAACTAGATTGACAGATCTACCTGCATGTACACAAGATCTGAAGATGCGACGGCCGACGCCATGGGAGCATGCATAGTGCGTACACATGAGTTGAACGATTTGTTGTTCCGATGCGTCAGAATCGGCCAAATCGTTCAAAATATCATCTAGTGTGTACTTGGCTCAACATATTGTCATCTGTAGTTCACGTCATGGGGAAAAGCTGTTTTATAATTGTACAAAACCACAAAACTATTAAACCTACTGAAACATATCCCAACATTAAATGTCCTTAATAAAATATAAAATAAACATCCTACTAAAATATGCCATGCTCATTATGAATTTCCATAAAGGTGACCTTTCTCTGTTCCTTTTATGAAATGTTTGAACCTGATGGTGACACGTGTTTTTGGTTCTACAATCCACTGTCCAATTGATGTCGAGCTAAAGTCAAACTCTGACTTTAAACCACATCACATATCATGAATTTTCCACAGTCAAAGTGTTTATATTTCCAACGCTACAGAAAAAATAACGTCTGCAAGCTTAGACATTCCAATGACAGCGCACACTATGGTAAATGACTAGTTCCTAGCCACCAAATTGCACAGCTTGGAATAATTGCTTCTATACATCTTTAGCTGTAACCAACTTCTGTAAAGCTGGGTACACACATGAAAGATCTATCTGCAGATGATGGTTGTCCATACACACTGAACAACATCACTGCCATCTGGCCGGGGGTCGCATTGCAGCCCACTCCCCGGCGGCCTGTGTATCAAGTGTACGATGTGCAGATATATCTACTGTCGGCTGTGCTGCACAGACAATGCGATATGTCTTTAAGGGGTCTATTTACTAAGCAGTGTTAGGAGAAAGTGAAAAGTGATGAGGTGCCAGCCAATCAGCTCCTAACTGTCATCTCACAGGCTGTTTGAAAAATGACAGTTGGGAGCTGATTGGCTGGCATCTTATTACTTTTCACTCTGTCTCCTAACACTGCTTAGTAAATAGACCCCTTAAACAATGTAGTTCACAGACATATCGCCTGTACACAGTGGCCGATGCGCACACACTACATCGTACGTTCAATTGAACAGCCGATATGTCGGCCAGGGTGTACCCAGCATAAGACCCTTTGATGGCTGAGACCTGATAAGTGAGAATGAGCGCTTAAGCACTTCTGTATGCTATCTGTTGAAATTTTAGTAATAGGGTGGTCTATCCATGGCTACAAAAATCTAGGCAATTATCTCATCTAGGTAATTGTCTCAGTTTAATCCCTTCTGTCTGTGTTTGCTGTCCTAAAGCTAAAATGCCTTCTTCAGCACTCATTTTTATTTATTTTTTTTGTATTAAAGAAGGGAAAAGTAACCAGGTTGTGTGTGTATATATAAGACTAGCTGTTGGCCCCGGACTAACCCATAATGAAATCACTTCTGCCAACATTTTTTTTTATTTGTGGTGTTAGCTGTATTACCTTGTATAGGAGCCCTGTCGCAGGAGTGGCCAATGTGACCAGCAGCGCTATACAGACTGGTGGCAGCAGTGACCTCACCCAGTGCTATGTAGCCAATTCTATTCAAGTGAACGTGAGCCCAGGCTCGGACTGGGCTGCCGGGGAATTGGGTAATTCCCCGGTGGGTCTCACTGTGTTGTGACCACACCCCTTTCAGAAAGGGGGAGCGGCTTAGTGAGTCACGCGATCAGAGATGGGCTGCGCTGCATGAGTGGATTGTGCTGCCGGGACTTTGACTCCCACCCCCTCTCAGGGAAAAGTGGCTCGTTCTAGGCCTAGCCCTGCCCGGCCCCAGAAGGAGCCCCCTGCTGCTGATGCCCCAGGGTCTGCTGTTGATAGGATTCCCGTAGCAGGTGCCTGCTCATGACAGAAAAAGACCCCGTGAGGAGGAGCAGGGCTGTGAATGGCTGTCATGCGGTTGCCGGAAGGGAGGGACGACCTATGCTGCCTGCGGAAGGAGGGTGACTCCTGTACTCTAGGAGGAACCGCCGCTGACCCAGAGGATACACTCATGAGTATAACCCACTTAAAAGAGCCCCGGCGCGGAGGACCCAGATGGTGCAGGCAGCTTGTAGGAAGCCCCGCTGCAGGAGGACCCAGAGAGGACCCGGTGCTGAGAAGAAGGAACCCTCGCATGTCTAGAGACAGGCTGCCCATCACCGAGTGTCCAAAGCTATTTCCCAGTGTCCTTTGGCCAGGCTGCTGCGGTCTGCCTTGATACTCGCCTCTCTCCAGATTGAAATTAGAGCTGCATTAAGTCTGGGTGCGGGGCCTGTGTGAGAGGAAGTGGCGGGGCCTGGCAGTTACTGGGCCCAGGGAGTGAGAGCTTCTTCAATGCCGGCAGCACAGGAGCATGATGTCTGTACTGAGGGGGCGCTGACGCTGAGGAGCTGGTCCAGCAGGTGACTGTCATTCATCTTATATGGGGGCTGTGTGTCTGTTTATAGAGGCTGTGTAAATTTACAGGGGGCTGTGTGATTTATATAGGGGCTGTTAGTTGGGGCTGTTACACAATAGGGGGTTGTGTGTGTCTGTATATAGAGGCTGGATTTCCTTATAAGATGCTCTGTCTTGTGCCTGTGTAGAGAGGCTGTGTTTCCTTATGGGGGGCTGTCTTGTGCCTGTATAGGGAAGCAATCGGGAAGCCGACTGCCTATATACCGGCAGCCGGCTTCCCGACTGTCTTATCCCGCAAGGGTGAAATGCCGGGTGTCTAGATGTAGACACCCGCATTTCCCCGACGCCGGGAGACCAGCGCCCGGCATCACGATCGTAGTGATGCCGGGCGCCGCGAGCGGACAGCCACGGGGGGGGGGAGGGTTAGGTCTAGGGCTCCCGGGGGGGGACTTAGGGTTAGGCACCCCCCCGGGAGGGTTAGGCTAGGGGGAGGGAGGGTTAGGGTTAGGCACCCCCCCGGGGGACTTAGGTTTAGGTAGCGGGGAAGGGGGTGGTTAGGGTTAGGCACTTAGAGGGGGGATTAGGGTTAGGCACTTGGGGGGGAAGTTAGGGTTAGGCATCCCTAAGGAGGGTTAGGTTAGTGGATACTTACCTATCCACGATCGGGATTTCCAGCGCTGTCGGGCTTCCGCTGCGGCCGGCGGTATTTCATACCCTGTGAATGGCCAAATATTCTCTGTAAAGCGCTGCGGAAAATGTGTGCGCTATATAAATAACTGGTAATAATAATAATAATAATAATAATACCCATTCCCCTGTATATAGAGGCTGTGTTACCTTATAGGGGTTGTGTGTCTGTACATAGAGCATACTTGCCTACTTTTGAAAAGTAGTTTGAGGGAGATCATTTACGGAAGTAGCAAACGACACGAGCGGTGTTGGAGGGCGTGGCCAGCACCGCCCAAAAGGCATGTTTAGAGCCATCTATTGGTGTATCTATTACCACGCGCCCCCACACACACAGTAATAGGACCCCCCCACACACACAGTAATAGGACCCCCACACACACAGTAATAGGACCCCCACACACACACATACACAGTAATAGGACTCCCCCCACACAGACTCACATTAATGGTCCCCCCACTGACACACACAGTAATAGGACCCCCCACACAGACTCACATTAATGGTCCCCCCCACTGACACACCCACACACACAGTAATAGACACACACACACACACTCTGTCTCTCTCTCTCATCCCCTCACCTGTCCTCTCCTGCAGCACCACTGACATTCATGGTTCTTGACCGAGCTACAGTGAGCTCTGATCAGTCACACAGATCCTCAGTCAGTTCAGCGTAGGCTCCTCCCCCAGCTGTCTGTCCTCCGTTATGGCTGGGAAGTCTGGGCTGGCCAGGGAATGCTGGGAGCATCAGTCTCTCCCAGCAGTCAGTGTGTGGCCCATGTGACTGTCAGCTGTGCAGGGGATGGACCTGGGAGGCATCTCCGGGCTCCATAGCAGACAGACTCCCTGCCCCTGCGTCTTCCTGTATACAAGCCTGGGCCACATCGCGCATGCGCAGGTAGGATTTCCAGCAGGGCAGTGGGGAAAGCGGGGGATTGCATATACATTGCAGGGTAGCGGGAGCTCCCATCTTAATTCGGGAGGCTCCCGCAGAAATCGGGAGGGTAGGCAAGCATGACATAGAGGGTCTGTGTCTCTATATAAATGCTGTGTGTGTCTGTATATAGGAGCTGTGTTACCCTATAGGTGGATGTTTGTATATTGGGCTGTCTGTATATAGGGGCTATGTTACCTTATAGGGGGGCTGCCTGTATATAGGAGCTGAGAATAGGGTCTGTTTTTACCCTATTGGGGGCTGCGTGTCTGTGTATAGGGGCTGTTACCTTTTATAGGGGACTGTCTGTATATAGGGGCTGTGGTGTTATATAAAGTGGTTTGTTGTCCGTATATGTAGGGGGCTGCAGAGTTATATAGAGCTGTGATTTGGTATACAGGGGGCTGCGGTGTTACTGTATATAGAACTGTGTCTCGGTATATCGGGAGCAATGGTGTAATGTTTCAGTATCTAGGGGACTGCTGTGTTATATAGAGCAGTGTGTCGGTATGTAGGCAGTTGCAGTGTTCTATAGAACCGTGTGTTGGTGTATACAGGCTGTAGTAAGTGTATATCACTAAGGTGTCCCCATGCTGTAGGTTGTGCACATAATATTGCCACAATTCTCTGTTCAATGGGTACACTTTGGCAGATGGTTACGCCCTTTCAGTGGGCCCTTACTATTTCAATCCCCTGGTAGGCCCTTTATGCCCCAGTCCGACACTGCGTGAGCCCAAAGCATCTCTCTTGATTTTCAGGAAGCAATAAAATGGTTCAGTAGCTGAGAGGACGTAAAATGATTTTTACTTTTCTCAGAAGTATCCCTGATTTAGAAGCAGCAATCTTGTTACCATCTTAATTTCTTATAGAACAAGTAAAGCCAGAATTTTAAATTGAATATTTATTAAACTTTCTGCATGTTACTTTCTATTATAGAAAAAAAAAATACATACCTCTGTATATCACAATGGAATACTGACGAGATGCAGTCCGGATGTTTACAGTGACCCTGTAGAAAGAGAGTCTGTGCCGCCTTCCCGATATGGTTAAAGCGCTTTTAACCATGCACACATTATAACTAAAAGCATAGTGCTTTACAAGTACAGGATGTGTAAAGTTATAATGAATTGAAAGTGTATATTGGTTTGGACCACAAACCAATATACACTATCTGTTGTTCTAATATACAGTAGTATGTTAAATGTTATTGTAACTGTGAAGCTTAGTATAAGGGCATTACAAAATGAATACACATGGAGCTATTAGAAGCATCTGTGAGCAATGCTGAGTGGTCAGGATGCCCGTTCGTTCCCTACTTTGTTTAGATTCCGTTTTCATATTGGCATAGCAAATGGCAGCAGAAGGCCTGCAACATAATGTGGTGGGTGAGTTGATCAGTTTGTTCAAGGCATGTTATAAGCACGTAATAGATGCTGGGGCATCACTCATTTATTTGTACCCGGAAGACTGCTTATTAGACAAAATGCGTGTCTCTCCTCTTTATTGATGATACGGTTTAGAATGTTTCCTAGTAAAAACCTGCTACTTTATGTCCAAGCTTTTCAAAATGCTTCCAACATACATTAAAGTGGTTTATTAAAAGGTAAGTGGTGCTTTATAGCAACGGAGAAGCTTACTGAAGTGCCCTTGTATATCATATTGTATCATAAATAGTGTGGGATAGTGCCATTGTGTTTTCAAATGAATGCACACATTTAAGCACCGCTACATATATGGGTCTTCTAATTGAAGACCAAAGTTAAATGAGAAAAAAAAACAATACAATTTAGTTTTGAACCATTTTATATATAGCAGTAATGACATAAAATCATTGCACACATTTACTGCTTTTAGATGGTAGTTTAGAACAAGGACAAAGGTCTCCTACTAAAGTTCTTGTTACATTGGTGAATTTCCTACCGCTAACCCGATTCGAGCCCGAAATTTGTATGCTTCACATGCTTTTACTAATAACTTATAATTAGGCTTTACCGTTCAGGTTTTCATGCTAATTTTAGTAACTTTTAATTAACATTTCCTATTTTTTGGTTTCTATTTAAAATTTCCAGTTTTCCACTAGTTCGGTACGAGGCTCAAACAGTAAGAGACTACCTGGCGCTGTTTCGTAGTTACATGCTGCGTCGATGAAACACGCAGTTGGCCAATGTTATAAGTCTGTGCATGCGCCTGAGAAGTACTGCACATGCGTCCCGATTGGTAGCGATAAGATGCAGAACAGAATCCGACTTATGGTGTGTGGAATTCAGTGGCCGTTGCTGGGAGATACAGGGGGATGGCTAAGCAGATGTGGGCCTATCGCTGTAAGCGGCTGCATCCATAGACACACAACCACTCTCTCACGGGAGTTCAGGCGGAGAAACTGCACCTGCCACTGGGCTGGCACAAGTTTTGATCATGTGTCCGCACCAAGGCGGATTTGCACTGCTGCAAGTGGGTGTCTCAGAATTCACAAAATTGGATGTGGCATTAGCATAAAGACGTAGACTCGGGCACGGCAGAAGACGCTGATGCAGTTGTGTCTGCGAGCAACGCAGCATCAGCCTCTAACTGTGTCCAATCACGGAACAGTTTTTATTTACCATGTGATCATGTATAAGTAAAACTCTGGTTCTCAAGGTATTGTGAAACTACAAGTCCCACCCTGATAGATGCTATCTCTCTGGCAGAGAATGCTAGGGCTTGTAGTGCAACAGGTTCTCCAAGCCTGATGTAGAGCAATTCAGTAAAATATAAAATATATTTTAGAAATATGACCAGCCAGCTTTAATTTTGATTGTCTAGTACTTGGTAAAAATTGGATCTCTGAACAGTTATAATTTAACTACATATGCTTAAAATCTGAATTATGCTTACCTACTTTATACTACTCCCATCCACGAGGTCAGAGGTGCAGAGAGGGTAGTGATGCATACTTGCCTACAGTACTCTCCTGGAACGGCCGGGAGGCTCCTGAAAATCAGGTGGCGCTCCTGGCCCTTCAGAAGAGTAGATAAGTCTCCCATAGCCGGCCACCACCTGTACCCGCAGCCGCCCTCACCCCCTTGCAGCTGCCCACTTAGCTAGCACAAGTGGGAGGTCCGAGGGGGCAATGAGGCGACCTGCGCTGGGTTATGTCATCTTAGTTTCATCCCCGCTTTACAATGCTGTTAATATTGCCATTGTGGGGGGCGTGGTCATGATAACGCGATCATGCTGGCAAGACCCCGCATCGCCCTCCTATGCTGCGCCACGCCACCTCACTCCCCCCTGAGGTGCCGACCTGGCTGCTCTCTCCCGGAGGGGGCAGCCAAAACATAAGCAAGTATGTAGTGATGTGATTCACTTCCTAACATCCCGCCCACTTCACCTAAATTCAGGAGTCTCCCGAACATTCTTGGAGAGTAGGCAATTATGATCTCAAGTACACGGCCGGTGCTAGTGTGTTCGGCGTCCCCCTGCAAACTATAAATGTGCACCCCCCTACAAATATGATGTCTCTCAAGCCACGAGTAATTCGCTCCTAATTGGATTGTCCCGTTTTTTTCACCACTATGCATTAATAACATAACAACAAAGCAATCTATGCTTACTTCAGAATCACTTTACTCCAATCGGTCTCTCTGAGAGTAGCGAGAGAAGGTCCTCACCGTGCGACAATACCTACAATGCACAAAACAATATGTTTATATTAATTAATGTGTATACAATCTAAATTAAAAGTAATCGTTAATATTTTACATTAAATATTTACACATATACCTGCCCAACCCCCTACAATTATCTTTAACCCACAACAGTTTGCCTAATTAAATCCATATGAAATCGATATACTGTAAACATTTATAATAAAACACTTAACGACGAAATGCCTTCCAGGCCCACCCACCATGACACTGCTGTGCTGCCTTAGCCTGCTGCCTGTTATATAGTTTGACCAACGCAACGGCAGGGGATAGATTGTCGGCACAGCCTCTGCTGACTGCAGCAGTAAATGTACCCAGCGTTGGTAAAGGCAAGCAGCTGAAAGGCGCCTCTCCTACCAGACTCCCCCCTGACGCTGCTCAATTACATCAGTTAAACTGCCAATTACAAGAGTTTTAACAATATTAGTTAAAACCTATTTTTATTAAATTATTTGAAAAATGAAAACATAACTTACTTGAGATTGTTTGTTTAAGGCACTTAGTGTGACGTACACACAGCGGTAACTAAGAATGATTGCATTGTTGCATGTGTGGTATGATTTGATCGTTTCATCAATCAATAAAGAGATCTTTTAGAATAAGATTAATAAAATGAAGAATGTGGGTAACTTTAGTCATTTTGGCGGTTCTTTACAGGAACATACTTTTAAACTGTTATTTAAGGATAGGCAGGGGCACCGAGGCATCGATTGGCCCCAGGTACAGGGTGAAAGTGGCCACTGGAGGGTGTAAAGCTACGTCCTATCATTCTGTACAATACAGCCAGACGGGGAGGGGAGTGTGTTTACATCTCCCATGCACTGCAGGGTTCCTATACAGGCCTGAATATTTTATACCCTCCCCCCCCCTTTTAGGTGCCCATGGGGATCGAGTCTGGAACATAAATAGGACTGGATCCTACCTGTGAATCAAACCTAGTTAATTTAGATTGCTAAGAATTTTTGGATGGGTATTCCTAGTTTTGGGTGGCATATGAAATGGTTACAGTAACACAATTGTTCTTGTAAAAGTGGAATGTACCAGGATGATTGTATTTAGCAATGCTAATATGTTTGAAGCCTTGTATTTGAATTGTTTTTTCAAATGTGCCTGAACAAAACAAGTAATATACTGTATATTTAGCTTAAGGCTTTGGAATACAATTAGCAAATGGAAATCAAGGATGCTAGGCAACATGTCACCAATTGTATAGCGTAATTAATAAGTCCTCGCTTTCATTTTTAGGCGTGTTACACTGGGGTGTGAGCGCTTATTGTGATTGTTCCTCGGGTCTTTGATGTGTAATCAGTCTTGATGTGCCATACGCTGGGATGGATGCTTTCCCATTTATTTCTGTTTGTGTCCTGCTCAGCGCACTAAAAGAGAATTAAAAACGTATAGATTTTCTGAAATGTCCTTGATATATGAAGTGCATACATCAAACTTGTTAGCTTTGTCGTCTGTGAGTATAACCAGTAACAGGCATTAATATTGGGCTTCCCTCTTAAAGCACATATTTGTTGCTTACTCATAAATGGTATGCATGTTGTTTTCAACTAGTTGTTAATGTTAACTGCTTTATTTAATGTTAAATATGCTTTAATTATTGTATTCCCTAATGGGGCATACACACGAGACTATCTCTTCGAACAATATGAATGATAATGATATCGTTCAACGATATATAGTTTATATCATTCCGTGTGTATGCAATGAACGACCAACGATGCGCGCTCCATGTGGACGATAACGATATCTTTGGTCGTATGTACATGCAGGGAAATTTGGACGATATCATCAAGAATTGCCTGTTCAGAGATGTGGCAGGACGACTTCACTGAAAGATATGTCATAGATATCCTTCAGTGTGTACACCCAATATCATTTGTCCTGCACTACAGAAAGTTCAAGGGACATCGTTCAGCGATATCGTTGATGCAGCACATCGTTCCGTGTGTACCTCGGCTTTAGAAAATCACTTCACAAAACATTAAAAAATCATATTTAATTGATTCTAGTAATTTTTGTATAAACATTTCTGTTCTATTTTGTTTAGTATTTTGGCAAAAGTATGTTTTATACCCTACAAATGTTATGTTACAACTGGTCTTTTAACTACCAGCAAAGCTTTAGGGCTGGACTACTGCCCAGATAACATAACTTATCAGGATTTCTAGCTTGTGTTTAGCTCTCTTATAGCACGAAGCTGCCTCTAGCTGGTCAGCTGGGATGCAGCATTATGTGCTGACTGAAGGCACCTGGTACCTTAAGTATAATGGATTCTGGATCACATAGGCAAAGAACCAGACAAGTACAAGTGTACTTTATTTTCTAAATTATAAAATGTAACATATGGAAACAACAACCAGATGACTCGCTACACAAAGAGCCTATAGGGCCATAGTCATGGATTATCTTGGAACATTATTTCGATCTCAAATCCACACTGTTCACGCACCTGCCCATGAGGCAGGGAACAGGCCTTACGATGATGAGCACCCTCAACAGGAGCAGTAACCCCTAGCCAGTCTCTCCCAAGCAAAGAACCTGGAGGACAGTGTGAGGCTGCTTTTAATGTCCCGTCTGGTTCCTACAGTGGTGTGGATACCGCAGGACAGGCTTTAGATAACTTGTCCTGAGTTGGTGTATTTTCCATTGTAGAGTACTGGGCCTCCCCTTAAGTCCTCAGATAGCTGCAGGCGTCTGGAGTAACTCATCACAAGGCTGGCTAGTAGTGAACAGGGAGATACCCATTTAGCCAATCAATAAATTTGGATGCTCCACAGTCTCTGGGTTTCCAGAGTCAATATGTGAATTAACCCATTAGTCTTTTTTAGGGTATGTGGGTTTTGATACTAACCGGCACTATGTAGAGGACAACTAGCAGAGCTTAACCTGCAGAGTCATTAACCAGTAGCCTGCACAACTTTTGAACCAAGAGACCCAATTGTCACAGTGTAAGTGTTGGCTCCTTTAGGGCTTTGTTTATGGAATCTAGTGATGCCCAAGGAACACACATGGTGGCATTTAAGAACCGCAAACACAACATTTTCAAAATATATACATTATAATACAATACAGAGCTGGAAAGAGAACACCCTGCCTTCGCCACAATATTAAATAAAAGGAGTATTGGTACAAATTATTATTCTTACCTCTTTCTAGCTCTGCCCTACTGGTGATGCTTTGGACGTAGCCTGCGGATCTGAGTATGCCAGCAATGGGCGACTTTTTACAAAAGACGCCACTTGCTGCTTTAGTATATATGCTCGGATCCGCTGCCTACGAAAATTGCAGTACCAATCCACACTAGGTCCACCTATGAATCAGCTCTAGTCTGCTCATCTGAGAGCCCAGAGGGTGATATGCCCAGAGCACAATTAATATAAGCAAATTCATATACTAAATATATGATTATTAGGAACAAACTTCCATATATCTAATCAATTTGCGCAGGTCCTACATGAAATGTAGTATGCAGGGAGACCTTTGACTTTTATGCTTATGTGAACAGACCTTGAACTTGTCATATGTGTAAAGGGATCATATTCAACATTCTCTATTTTGCTGCATGTAAGCTCTGATTTCATTATTACTTTTGTGGGAGCGGGATGTAGTTCTAATCCTGACAGTCTGGATGTTGGTGCTTAGAATGCTAGTGCCGGAATCCCAACACCTGTCAGAATACCGGTGCAGGCATGCCAATGGTAGGCCCGGGTAAAGGGGATGTGGCCACACCCCTCGTTTTTTGCAACTGTGAGCCCCTCAGCCCAGCGTATAGCGCGATCAGTGTGCTTAGCAGCTGCGAGCAGTGTCCCAGTGCAGCCCAGCATACGGCAGCGTGCGCTGGGCTGCTGTGATGCTAGAGGGGGGGTGGCGCGCCGGGTCCCTCCAGCAAGCCCGGGAAATTGGTACCTGCTCCCCCCCTTTTTGTGCCCATGATGGTAAGTACTGGGGTTAGGGGGAGAGTTGGGTTTAGGCACTAGGGAGGTTAGGTTTAGGGTTCGGGGGGGTGCTTAGGTTTAGGTACTAGGGGAGAAAGTTAGGTTTAGGCAGCTGGGAGGGAGGGTTAGGGAGAGGTGGAGGTTTAGGATACTGACCAACAAGTGTCGGTATCCTAATCCCGTCGAGTTGCCGGCGTCTGGATTCTGACTGCTGGGAACCCAAGCACCGACATCCTGTACCCAACTTGTGGGAACAACCACGTAATGTACGGGATGCAATCGGGAAGCCGGCTGACATTATACCGACAGCCGGCTTCCCGACTGTCCTATCCCGGCGAGGGTGAAATGACCGGCGTCTACACGTAGACCACGCTCATTTCACTGACGCCGGGAGACCGTGAGCGGACAGCCGCAGGGGGGGAGGGTTAGGTTTAGGGCTCCCGGGGGGGACTTAGCGTTAGGCACCCCCGGGAGCTTAGGGTTAGGCTAGGGGGGGGGTTAGGCTCCCCCCCGGGGGACTTCGGTTTAGGCGGCGGGGAAGGGGGGGTTAGGTTTAGGCACTTAGAGGGGGGATAAGGTTAGTCACTTGGGGGGGAGGTTAGGGCTAGGCACCCTTAAGGGAGGGTTAGGGGGGTAGGTTAGGTTAGTTCATACTTACCTGGGGACGATCGGGATTTCCAGCGGTGTCGGGCTGCCACTGCCGGGATCTGTTCCACTGTCGGCTTGACGCTACCGGGAACCTAACTGCCGGCCATGCGGCCGGCGGTATTACATGCCGATTCCTAATGTACAGTATAAGGCTCAATGTCCATGTTGAATGACTTTTGCATATAGTGTTTATTTTCTGCCATGTTCCTTATAGAATGCGCACAAAGTGCTAAATGTGCTTGTCAAACTGCATCCAAATATTATTTTTAATGATCATATAAGGGATAACTGCATCCAAATATATATATATTTTTTTTACTATAAGTAAATTCTCCATGTAAAATAAATACATTTCTCAGCTGGCTTACATTTTGACAGTTACAGCTCACAGCCCCTTTGCAATTTAACTTCTGAGTGGTTGGCAGCCCCCTTCTGAATCACATTGATTGGCATCTCCCACACATAAAGCAGCATTCTGTTCTTTCTGCATAAGTGCTGCCCTAATGTTATGCTAAGACAAGTGACACGACTACGTGATTCACATTCCCCCACACCGCCACCACTGAATCCAATACCAGCCTGCGTTATGCCACCTCTGCAGTAACTCCCACTGTATGAACCATGAAGTGAGTCTGCAGTCGATTAACATAACAGCTAGTGATTTTATCCGCTAACTAGTGTAATTACTGCAGAATTTATTACATTTTCTTTACAAAATGTGTCATTCTAGCTACCAGTTGTCCCTTTGCAGCTTAGCAAGCTATTTGTCTAACTGAAAGACGTTTATAATAGAATCCAGCTTTCATTTCATAACACATTTTTAGCAAAAGGCACCATATGTCTACTAACATGAGCAAACACTTGGCAGAATGCTTTCTATGTTACATTTTGACTATTACACTTTTTTTCTAAAAATCTTATAGAAAAATCTTAGTTACGCAAAACCAACAAACGTGTATACTAAGGCCGGGTACTCATCAATCGATATGTTGGACGATACATCGTTCCGATCCGCATCTGAATGATATATCGTCCATATAGCTCGCTGTGTATCCTCAATCATGTGTTATCAGTGACGTTGTCCCATCTGATGTGCTAAACGGCATCGCTGGCGAACGTATGCAGGTGAATGTAGGATGGAAGGGTATATCGCACGGTTGCATACTGGATCGTGCAATTTGTACGGCTGCTCGATAAATCTTTTTATCGGTTGTCAGGCCAGTTGGGATACATGTCGTTTATGTGTAACCGGCCTAAGATTGTGTTATGCTGAGTACACAATGACTGATACATTGGCCGATCAATTGATTGGCCAATATATCTGCTGCACATCGGCCAGTGTGTACCCGTTCTAAGTCAGTGAACGTGGTCATTCACCAACATATCGCATTGGCTGTGCTGCACAGCCGATGGACAGATATGTCTGCAGACCTATCTGTCCATCGGCAGGTGTGTACGGGTGGTCTGCAGACCGCCCATACACACACAGCGGCAGCCGCGGACCCGAGGGCACAAACAGGTGATGGCCGTTGGGTGTGTATGAACGACCATCATCTGCAGATATATCTGTCAGGTGTGTACCCACCTTTAGACTTCATTATCTGGCACCATGCATTAACACTTTGTTTTAGTAATTCACAGAAATCAACCAAAACAGCCAATTTGGAACTGTGTACATCACTGCCTGCTGTTATATTTCTTTGCGCTCTCGCTGTTCCTCCCTAATGTAAGTTACAGTTAATATAAATGAGGACGCTTGTGTTTTCCCACGTTTTGCAGTCCCTGTAACATGGCTGTACATCAGTTGTTTGTTTTGCTGATGGAAAGTAGGAAGCAAACAGAGCATGTAAGCTGGTTAGCAGGGCCCTCTTTCCTCTGTTTGTTATAACCCAGTCTTGTTCCATTATGGTTTGTTCCCAATCGTAAAACGCAATTGAATATGCTGGAGCTACAGTATATTAGTAACTGATAATAAATACATTAATATATTGTATTAGGTATTCTGTTAGAAAGTTTTGAGCTGTATAATTATTGCTAACTTGTCTACTCTCCTGGAAACTCTGCAAGACCCCCAATTTTTGGGTAGTTCTTCCTGATTCTCGTGAGAGCATAAACCTGCCAGATCCCACTCGTTGTGGGGATTCCCAAGAGGGAGTTTATAAAAGTCGAGAAGCATAATTTCCGTTGAGTAAGAGAAAAAAAAAAATGTCTGCATCTAATGTTGAGCGTAGAGTCGGCGCTACCTATATGGGGTTGTATAGGGTGCCTGAAGCAAATATCACTCATCCAGTAATATTAATATCCCCACATGGAATGCTAGCTGCTGTGAAGGATGCATCACCACAATATTGTATATATATTGGACAGGGGAGGGGGTCGCCACTTGCAAAGAGAGAAGGGGGCACCACATTGTTACTTTTCAGTCTCAGTCCCTCCAGTTTTAAAGAGTATCCATTTGAGCCAGAAGTCCTCTATTTAAAAAAAAAAAATGCCTTCTCGACTCTATAAATACTTTTTATTGGCAGTATGGATGGTGTAATATAATTTCTGACTCACAGCATTGAGGTCATCATGGCACTAACTGTGTGGAGGTCCACAATCCAAAAATATATTGGTAGATTAATTGGACCAGATCAAAGAAGAAAAAAAACCCTAGTGTGTTGTGTATACTTGTGGTAGGGAACATAGGGGGAGAGAAAGTAACAACCGATCAGCTCCAACACAGCCTGTAAAGGGACCATCTAGAAGCTGATTGATTGGTACTTTATCTTTCTCCCTAAGACTTAATACATCTCCAAGCTCCACTGGGGCAGGGACTCATGTGAATGGCCAAATATTCTCTGTAAAGCACTGTGGAATGTGCGTGCTATATAAATAACTGGTAATAATAATGTATATTTGAATGTTTGTCCTGCCATTTCAGTAAGTTCTCTCTCTAAGGGTTATATACAATTAGGTGCAAGGTTTATCACAGCTAACTGATACTTGAACTCAGAGCTGTAAATAGACTTTTTGGTGCCCTGTGCCAGAAAGAGCATTGGCGCCCCCCTCATTTTTCAAAGGGACATAATGGACCCAAAAAAGGGCCATGGCTTCATGTGGAAGGGCCAGGGAAGACATAGGAGAGGCCAGGAGATGCTGGGGATGAAATAAGAGGAAGCTACAAGCAAGAATGATAATAAACAGAAATTTGACAGGCCCAAACAGCGCCCCCTGACCTGTGGTGCCCTGTGCGATGGCATCGGCCACACTACCCTAGCTACGGCCCTGCTTGAACTATGTAATCGTGTCCTGTGTCCCCCGTCAAGCCCTGAGGGTGCTCTTTTGACCACAGCCTCTAGAGCAGGTTATGCAGAATCTTTGGGTTACTGTGCATTGAACGAGGGGAAAATGTGAAATATTAGAATAGCTCCAGGCGTAGAACCCCCTGGAGCTTTCCCCACGCAGTAAACACAGCAACTAATTGGATATGCCCCTATGGGTTTCCTAGCACGTTACATCCAAAACTGTGCATTTTAACGCTGCAGATGTGAGGAAAAATGCAACTTCGGGGCTTAACACATAAGCAATACAGGACCTAATTGAATAGGTCTGAGCTAAATAATAGCGACTAATTGGATATGCCACCTAACCTGTTTGTATTTGGCTCTTGAAGCCTTTCCTGATACATTTTGATATGCAGCATATGCACCATTTTAGTAGCCCTTTCCTGGATTTTTTTAGCTTTATTTTTGTCTCTTTAGAGAGAGGCCTCCACAAAACGTATACAGTACTTGCTTGATTGAGGTCCTCAGTGATCTATAAAGTGGTGAAGTTTGCCTCTTCCTGCTACTCACACACTTCCTATATACTAACAATCATTCTTACTAACTGCTTGCTTACCTTCATTTTATCTGGAGTTATACTCTACTTCCACTGCGTCTTTCCTGTTACTTCTGACATTACATTACTATGCATTCTGCATCCTGCTTTTGCATTTTTGTTGCAACATGCTTTATTCTAGATATTGTATATTTCTACTTCAGGGTCCATAGGGTATCCACAGGATACCTTGGGGTATAGGTGTGACGTCAGTCGCTGGGCACCATAGAGTTAAGCTTTTCAGCCTCCCAGGATGCACTAGGGTCTCCCTCCTATACCCCGCCCCCGAGCCAAGGCACCTCAGTTTAGTTTGGTGCCCGGCCGGCGTCGGGTGCACCTGTCGGAGTGGGGGCTAGAAGAGCCCATGAAGCTTTCTTCAGTGCAGCTGTGGCTGCACATCTGGATGTACAGCATGGACAGTCAGTCCTGACGTCCATGCTGTCTTCCCTACACCCCCGCCGGTACCAGAACGCCGGTACCGATCCGGGGATGCTGGTGAGCATCTGGGGTCACAGCTAGCGGTGACCCCAGATGTTCCGGACCATGGCCGGATCCAAGGGAGACAAAGGTAAGCAGCGGGGTCCCGCGGTGGGTCCCCGCTGGTCACATGGTCCTAAGTCCCCAGGCAGGGGGCTCCCTGGAGACTGGCTGCAGCGTGGAGCCAGGCGACCAACCTGCGCTTTCCACTACCCCCTGGGACAGCGGACCGCAGCATAGCGGTAGCGCTGCGGCGTCCCAGGGGTTAAATGCATGCCAGGGGAGCGCGCCTTCCCTGTCTCACAGCCGGCGCCTCCCCCGCTGCACACAGCCCTCTCTGCATGCTGCCGACTGGTCCTGTGGCAGCGCTCCTCCCCCAGGCCAGCCTCCTCTCTGCTCCTCGGCGGCCATCTTCTCCAGAACGCATGGTGAACGCTGCTGGAAGCGCTGGACGGAAGCATCGTGGTCTGGGTCCCCCCGCATACCTCTCCTCCGCTGTGGCTCAGGTCTGTGTATGCAGCGCTGTGTCCTACCAGGCCCTGTGTCTGTGTAGTTGAGTGATCAGCGCTGTTAGTGCAGGAATTGTTATTTCTCTGCATTGTATGTGACTGTGCTAGCGCCGCCTGTAACTTTTCTTCTCTAAACTGTCAGCTTTATTACTGTCCCTGTTCTTTCTGCTAAAGCCCTTGCGGTGCGGTGCTGCAGGGTGGTCTCTCGCCTATTTAATACTTAATTGGTGAGAGAGGTCACATACGTGGTGCCATCATGTCTGAAAGTGATTTTCCCCTCCGGCTACAGTGTACCACGTGCAAAGTACCGTTAGCGGAGGGGGAGGGTAGCGCGGAGGGCCTTTGCCGGCAGTGTTTGTCCATGGCGCGGCCTATTACGGTTACAGCACCGGTACAGGAGCCGCCCTGGGCTTGTTTCGCTCAGGCGTTAACAGCTTTAGTGGGCCAGTTAGCTCCACAGCCCGCGTTTACTCCGATGGGTTTGTCCCAGCAGTCTGTGGTGTCGTCACCCATGCAGGGGTTCCCACGACAATTGGTGGTACCCCACAGTCTCCCTATTTCCCCGCTCCCGGGTTCTCAGGAGCCAGCGTGGGTTAACTCCCTGACGAGTTCTGTACAGCACTTGTCGGATGTGTTGCAAGGGGAGTCTGTGATGCGGCCTCATAAAAGGCCGGTGGCGTCTCTGTCCGCTCCTTATGAGGATGACGAAGGGACGTCTGATGATGGGGAGATTCTGGATCCTTACGATCAGGAACCTCTCCATACTAAGGACGCTGATGCTAAGTCCAAAGTATATATTCCTGGACTTATTCGGGCGGTCCGCACAGCCTTGGTGATTGAGGACAAAGTTCCCCCAGCGGCTAAATCTAAGTATGCCTTTTTCAAAGATGTGAAGGGCGATGCCACAGTCTTTCCTCTTTCGGGTCAGTTGGTGGACCATTTAGAGGAGGCGTGGAAACAACCTGGCAAAAGATACCAGCCGCAGAGACGCCTGGCGGTGGCTTATCCGTTCGCGGATAATTATTTTGCTAAGTGGGAATCCCCTCCACAGGTGGATTCTCACGTGACCCGTCTTGTCCGTAGTGCCACATTGCCGATGCCATCCATGTCCTCCCTTAAGGATGCTACGGACCGCAAGGTAGAAATCTGCCTGAAGTCCGCTTATTCCCTTGCAGGGGGGGCAGCACGGCCGGCTATGGCCATTTGCTGGGTTGCCAGAGCGATGGAGCGCTGGGCGGATTCATTAGAGGCTTCTTTTGAATCCGACTGTCCGGCCGAACAGGCGGAGTTGATTGGCAATCTCCGTGATTCGGCCACCTACATCAACGAGGCGGCTCTAGACATTAGTACTCTGGTGTCTAGAATTTCTTCAGCAGCAGTAGCTGCTCGTCGCACCTTGTGGCTGCGATCCTGGAAGGCGGACGCAGATTCCAAGAAAGGTCTGGAAGCGTTGCCGTTTACCGGAGAAGTTCTCTTCGGTCCGGATCTGGATAAGATTGTGGCCACGCTGGCGGCAGCCAAATCTGCTTGTCTCCCGTCGGCCGCTGCTCCTTCTGGTTCTGGACCATCGTCCTTTCGGTCATCTAGGGCCCAGGGCAGGCCCAAACCACAGTCGTTTCCTCGACAGGCTGGCCCTAAGAAATCGGTCAAGCCCCGGAAGCAGGCATGGAGTACCAGACGTCCGGCCCCCAAGCCAGATGACAAGCCTGCGGCCTGACGGTCCGGGCCTCCCTTTGGGGGATCTCAGGGTGGGAGGCCGCCTGCTACAGTTCGCCCAGTGTTGGTCGACCACTACGACAGACACTTGGGTTCTGGAGGTGGTTTCCCACGGGTACGCCCTCTCCTTCCGGCACAGACCCCCGGCTCGCTTCTTCACCACGGGTCTACCATCAGACCGGAACAAGGCTACGGAGCTGCGGAAGGTATTGCACACTATGCTCCAGGCTGGAGTTATAGTGCCTGTTCCATTCTCCCAGAGGGGCCAGGGTTTCTATTCAAATCTATTTTTGGTACAGAAACCCAATGGGTCATATCGTCCGATTCTCAACCTCAAAGCACTCAACAAGTCTTTGCGGGTCCCGAAGTTTCGGATGGAGACCCTACGGTCCATCATTCTGGCGCTGGAACCTGGGGACTACATGGTGTCATTGGACATACAGGACGCTTACCTGCATGTCCCTATTCTTTTGCGCCATCAACAGTTCCTCAGGTTTGCAATCCGCAGCGACCACTTCCAGTTTCGGGCGTTACCTTTTGGCCTGGCAACAGCACCACGTGTGTTCACCAAGGTGATGGCGGTCATGGCGGCTTCTCTGCGGCTGCAGGGAGTCCGCATGTTGCCGTATTTGGACGACCTGTTATTGGTGGCAGGATCTCCAGAGCTCCTGTTACGCCACTTGGACCTGACCATTGCACTGCTGCAACGGCACGGCTGGCTAATCAACTGGCAGAAGTCCACTCTAATCCCGTCTCGGAGGATTCTGCATCTTGGAGCCTTATTGGACTCGGGACAGCAAAGGATCTTCGTGACGGAGGACAAGATCTCTGCTTTACAGTCAAGGGTGCGCAGTTGCCTGCACAGCCGCCGGGTGTCCTTACACTCGGCGATGAGGTTACTGGGCTCCATGGTGTCGGTGTTCGACATGGTGGAATACGCCCAGTTTCACTCCAGACCTCTGCAGCACCTGATCCTGTCCAAGTGGAACGGGCTGCCTCAGTCTCTGAAGTCCCAGACGATTGTGCTCACCCCGGAGGTTCGCCTGTCCCTTGCGTGGTGGTTACAGACGACCCACCTCAACAAGGGACGTCCGTTCTGGGTTCCAAATTGGGTCCTGTTGACAACGGACGCCAGTCTTCGGGGCTGGGGAGCAGTTTCGGGTCCACACTTGTTCCAGGGCAGGTGGACGCCAACAGAAGCGGAGCTTCCAATAAATATCTTGGAACTCCGTGCGGTCTTCAATGCTCTCCTGCAGGCACAGCGGTTTCTCCAGGGTCACCCGGTGCAGGTCCAGTCGGACAACGCTACCACCGTGGCCTACATAAACAGGCAGGGAGGAACTCGCAATCGGGCGGCTCTCGTAGAGGTCTCTCGGATCCTGGTTTGGGCGGAGCGCAATCTTCCGGCCATATCAGCGGTCTTCATCCCGGGAGTGCTAAATTGGGAGGCGGACTTTCTAAGTCGCCAGGACGTTCATCCAGGGGAATGGTCCCTGCACCCGGACGTTTTTCAACTACTGGTGGACAGGTGGGGTCTTCCAGAAATCGACCTCATGGCGTCCCGGCACAACAACAAGTTGCCGGTGTACGGGTCTCGCACAAGAGACGAAGGGGCGTCTCTGGTGGATGCTCTGTCCGTCCGGTGGACGTTCCGGTTCGCATACCTGTTCCCTCCGGTCTCCCTTCTTCCACGGGTAATCCGGAAATTCAAACAGGAAGGAGGGACGCTCCTGTTGATAGCTCCCGCTTGGCCCAGACGGCACTGGTTCTCAGACCTTCAGGGTCTGTCCGTGGACAGTCCTCTGCGGTTGCCGCTACGACCGGACCTTCTGTCTCAGGGTCCTTGCCTTCACCCGGACATGACTCGGCTGTCTTTGACGGCGTGGCTGTTGAGACGGCCATGCTGAGGTCCCGGGGGTTTTCCAGCTCGGTGGTGCGTACCATGTTACGAGCTCGGAAACCGTCTTCCGTGAGGATATACCATCGCGTGTGGCATACGTTCTTCCAGTGGTGTCGACTGAGAGGTTATGCACCGCTGGAGTTTCGTCTGTCTCGGATTCTCGCCTTCCTGCAAGCGGGACTAGATCATGGGCTTCGCCTTGCTTCTTTGAAGGTACAGGTTTCGGCCCTATCTGTCTGGTTTCACCGTAGGATTGCTACAATCCCGGATGTGCGCACCTTTATGCAAGGTGTTCTCCGTATTCAGCCGCCCTTTGTTCCACCTGTGGCGCCTTGGGATTTGGCTGTGGTCCTGAGGGCTCTCCAAGGACCGCCGTTTGAACCACTGGGCTCAGTGGATATTAAATGGCTAACAGCTAAGACTGTTTTCCTTCTGGCCATTGCTTCGGCCAGACGTGTTTCTGAGTTAGGGGCTCTTTCTTGTAGACCCCCTTTCTTGGTTTTTCATGGGAACAGGGCAGTGCTCCGCACTCGGCCCGAGTTTCTTCCCAAAGTTGTTTCCCAGTTTCATGTTAACGAGGAAATAGTTGTTCCGGCCTTTAACTCACCGGGTCTTTCCGTGGGTGAGGCCTCTTTGGATGTTGTGCGGGCCTTAAGGACTTATGTTGACCGCACTTCTTCGTTTAGGAAGTCGGACGCTTTGTTTGTCCTCTATGGCTTCCGTAAAAAGGGTTGGCCTGCTTCAAAGCAAACTTTGGCAGCCTGGATCCGTATGGCTATTTCTGAAGCTTATCTTCATGAAGGCCTACCGGTCCCACCTTCTCTGAAGGCTCATTCCACTAGGTCTGTGGGTCCTTCGTGGGCAGCTCGACGTGGTGCCTCGGCAGTTCAGATCTGCAAGGCTGCTACGTGGTCCTCTGTCCATACCTTCGTGAGGTATTACAGGTTTGACACCTTCGCCTCTCAGGATGCTTCCTTCGGGCGGCGGATTCTCCTTTCTGCACAGGAGCGTCCCCACCCTTAAAGGATACTGCTTTGGGACATCCCCAAGGTATCCTGTGGATACCCTATGGACCCTGAAGTAGAAAATATGAGATATGGTAAGAACTTACCCTTGTTATCTCTATTTCTACGAAGTCCATAGGGTTCCACAGGACTCCCGCCCTGTCGCACCTGTGCTGCAGATGGGCTTTGCTCTGGTCACCGGTTTTCCGTCTCCCTCTGGTGAGAATGTGATTCTTGTATGTGTCCAGATCTTTTTTCTCTCTCTTCCTTCTCCTCCTCCGGCCTATGGCTTGATAACTAACTGAGGTGCCTTGGCTCGGGGGCGGGGTATAGGAGGGGGACCCTAGTGCATCCTTGGAGGCTGAAAAGCTTAACTCTATGGTGCCCAGCGACTGACGTCACACCTATACCCCAAGGTATCCTGTGGAACCCTATGGACTTCGTAGAAATAGAGATAACAAGGGTAAGTTCTTACCATATCTCATATTTTTGTAATCCTCTAGGAAAAGACCTACCTTCATGGTGGACCACAAGTAACCTCCCTAATGATTAAACAACACAGGAGCAATGACCAGGGCCATCTTAACATATGGGCACACTGTGCAGCTGGCCAGGGCCCCACGATTGTAGGGGCTGTCGAGCAAGGGCAGGCTAGGCCAGGGGCAACCCATCGCTTCATGCTTAGGGCAGCTGGCTGAAAGGCAGACAGACAAAAATGCTCCCGGGTCACTCTGATTGTGAAATACGGCATTCTCAAACTGTCTCTCAACCTGCAGCCTCAGATATGAATTAAGGGTGGGGGTGTGTGTCCCCGAACCCCCCTTTCTCAAGGGCCCCCATACTTCAAAACCTCACTTGTATTCTAGCTCTTGTCTCTATGGGACACAAACAAACACCAGCAAGGTTTTCCTGCCCAGATAAACCGTGTGGTATTAGCGCTAATTTAATCTGTCCCATGATGGAGATTTCTATGAAAAGAAGTGTAAAAACCAGTGCCACCAGTCAGACCTTTGCTTTCACCATCTGAGCTGTTATGCTACTAAAAACGTGCACAAATTATACCTTATGAAACTAAATATCTATTTACCCATTGGTGCTTCAATCCCAACATTCCAGAGTACTGCAACTACAAAGCTCATCTACCTAATATTGCTTAAACTTCACGGGTATGTAATTGCATTCTTTCCAATTTGAGCTTCTGTAAGTGGCTTTTAGGAGCCGAATGTCTTAATCGCTCCTTGATGAGAATTCTAATGTGTTTCAGTCTATTTCAATCATTGTGTTTATTGCCAGCCTTCAGGCAGGGCCTGCTAATATGTTCTGCTCCGCCAGGCTGACCTTTCACTCTCCTGCTGTGGCTGGGACTTCCATCTGTGATGTCCTGTTTGACTGAGCTGGGGATATTTTGGCTTGTTCACACTGACACAAGACTTAGACTCTGTGGTATTAAATTAAAATGTTTCCCCAGGGTACTGCTTAAGAAAAAAAAATACACTGCAATATGCAACAGTGGTTGAAACTACAGCAGAGGCGTCTGCCAGCTATGAAACCACTTGATGGCGTAGACTTTACAATCCTGTTTCAAACATATGGGCAGTTCTATTTCAGTTGGTTAAAATAAGATCTACAGATGTGTCCTCGTACACTATTGCTGCAGTCTCGCTAAACTGCCCCTCTCACCGCACCAGATCCTGTGCGACTCTGCTTGTGCTAAACGTCTTTTTTGCACCTTTTGACATGAAATTGCATCTTTAATTGCAATGTCTCCTTTGTCCCATGTGTGCTTTGCTCCATCTTTTACCTCCTGCTCCTTCCCTATCTTTGTTTACTCTCAGCTCTCCCTCTTTTTTTCCTCCTTAGTACCCCCACACCCCAGCTAACCATCTATGGTCTAGCTGCAACTCCCCTTCTGCTGTCCTTCTCCCCCCCAGCTAACCCTCTCTATACTGGCTATAACCCTTTTGCTGCTGTCTGCTGTAAGCCCCCTGGGTACCTGCTGTTGTCTTCCTAACCCTACCCCCAACCCCCAACCCACCAAAGTCTCTCTCTCTCTTTTCCTTACTCCTTGTATGGCCCACCCAACTGGTAGTCCAGTCCGCCCCCTCTCCTCTGCACGCTTTAGGGGGGCCCCTGAGAGAGAGAGAGTAGTCTGGGGCACGTGCCCCTTAATTTGACACTGCAGCAGTGTTGCCTGCCTTTCTGGGACATCTACGCCTCCTCCCATGGACGTCCCAGCAGGGAAGGCAGCACCACATCAGCTAGTTTTTGTTTTTGTGACTGTTGCAGGGAGAGCAGCCTCATCAACGGTAGTTACACCTAAGATGTATAAGAGAGTGCAGAGTTAAAAATAATAAATAATGGTGTGTGTGTGTGTGTGTGTGTGTGTGTGTGTGTGTGTGTGTGTGTGTGTGTGTGTGTATATATATATATATATATATATATATATATATATATATATATATATATAGGAAATATGTATGTATATATGTGTGTGTATATATATATATATATACACACACACACAGACACACACACACACACACACATACATATACACATTCATATACATATATATATATATATATATATATATATATATATATATATATATATATATATATATGAAATATACATACATACATATATAAAATATACATTTCCCTTGTTACTTCAAGCCAAAAATTGGGAACATGGTCCTGGCTGTGGTCATATTTGTTTAATTTTAACTAAAAAAAAAATCACCTCTGCAAACAAAAAAATTTAGCGTTTTGTATTAATAACATTTTGTTTTGTGTAATTGAATTGAATGCACCAAATATATTCAAGCTGAGTAAATCAAGATGTGTTTCCTGTAAAACCAATCTCTGACTTGCTCCACTCTGGAACGCCAATATCCTCCCACGTGGGAACGAGCTAGTTATCAGCCACGTAATGCTTTTCTACTACCAGCTGAATTGCTAAACTATTTTTCTGTTGCTATAGCTGTGATGTCATATGCTGATACTGATATATGATTGGTTGTTTTGTGTTTCAGATCCCTGCCTGTAGTAGAACACACAAAGAAAAGACAAGACACCCACATCTTTCTGTGCAAATAAAGGATTCAGCTGAGCAGATTAATACAGACTTCTGTCTGGTGGCCTTTTTGTATCAGAGCTGCCTTTTTACCGATAAACTAAAAAAACAAACCTTACAAAATGTAATTTAATGAGCTGTGAGATGGAGAGCTGCTGGTAATACTCCGATTTCATGTTACAGCTGTTATTCATTGTGCTTGATGCACATGTTTCTGCACAGTGAATTTAGGAAACAGAAGAAGAGAAACCAAAACGGCTGCAGGGGAACAATCGCCAAACATGCCTACAGAAACACTACAGGCAGGTAGCATGGGGAAACCTGTTAGCCCAGCTGTGGCTTTCACATCTGCTGTCCCTCTACGAATATTGAACAAAGGACCTGACTATTTCCGCAGGCAGTCAGAGCCTAATCCCAAGAGACTCAGCGCAGTGGAAAGACTAGAAGCTGATAAGGCAAAGTATGTCAAGAGCCAAGAGGTTATCAATGCCAAGCAAGAGCCTGTGAAGCCAGCAGTACTTTCTAAGCCTCCCGTCTGCCCTGGTGTTAAACGAGCTTTGGCTAGCCCAACTTTGAAGATGTTTAACAACAATGCAAAGTCTGAGAGCTGTGTACAAAGAGAGAATCTGAAGCTGGAAATCCTGAAGAACATTATCAATAGCTCTGAAGGATCTAGTACAGGTTCCGTGCACAAGCAAAGCTCAAGAAACTGGCCACCAAGTAGGTCAGATTCCTCTGACCAAAACAGACATTCTTTTGCAGAGTCCTTAAAGATCTATCCTACCCAGAGTCATGGTAGTCCCCAAGACAGCAACTCCAACATCAGCAGGAGGCTACTAGAAAAATCAGGTGATACTTTTTTACACATTTCTCATAGCTCCTCAGACATTAGAAAAGTCACGAATGTGAAACAGATAAAAGCTATTCCGTGCAGCAGTTCTGCCCCACCGTTGCCTCCAAAACCCAAACTTTCCACCCTCACTACCCTTAAGTTACCAGACAACGATTCTTTGGAACCAAACTGTGGTGTTATCCGAAGGCCATCCCTCCAGCGATCTAAATCTGACTTAAGCGACAGATACTTTCGAGTTGATGCAGATGTGGAGAGGTTCTTTAACTACTGTGGACTGGATCCTGAAGAGCTGGAAAACCTCGGGATGGAAAATTTTGCAAGGGCTAATTCCGACATAATTTCTCTAAACTTTCGCAGTGCAAGCATGATCAGCTCAGACTGTGAACAGTCTCAGGACAGCAACAGTGACCTTAGAAACGACGACAGTGCCAATGACCGCGTGCCGTACGGCATTTCTGCCATAGAGCGAAATGCCAGGATTATCAAATGGTTGTATAGCATTAAGCAAGCTAGAGACTCGCAGAAGGTATCCCATGTGTGAGCGAGAGCCAATGGTAACTTTAGAGACTACATTTTGTTTGTGCATTTTCAGTTGTGGAAGGGTTGTAACGTCTACTTGAAGTCTTGTAAACTTTTCAAACTGCTCTGTGTTGCTTGTTGTGCAATGTTTTCAAGTTGCATGCCTGACAACATGTGAACTGACCTGGCTTTCACTTGAACAAATACTTCAAAGTCTAGTTGAATATACTCACTATCTTCCAAAAGTTTAAGACCAAGTCAAAGTTTAAAGAGGTTTTCCACTTTGAATCAACTATTATTAAATCCCCTTCACTACCAAAAATAGTACTCTGGTGAGGGTCCCACCCCTGGAGCACCTGTAATTAGCAGGGTCTCTGCACTCGTATATAGTTGGGACCTCTGATCACCTTCAGCACTGTTCGGCTATCTATAGCAGGAGCTACAGATAGCTGAACAGTCATGTAGCTGCTCTTAGTAAAAGACTTGAAGCTGCTATGTATGATATCCTCTGCTTCAGAGAAACCAGCTCTATATGAGTGTCATGACCAAGGGAAATTACTGTTATTACAGAGGGAGGGGAATTAGTACAGTGGTTATTTTAAAATGTCAATCCTCATTTTAAATGGCTTTGTTTTTAAAGTACACCTATCATACCCATTACCTACTTACAGAAGAGGCAACTATTTTGTGGACTTACCTCAATATTAAGCCTATCATTTCACTAGAAACTAGTTTATGCCTCAGCAGTTTCGTTAGTTCCTTGACCTCCATTGTAGGTGCAGACCTATTGGTCCAGTCCGCAAAATGGCTGCCTTCCCCTGGGTAGGTAACAGGTACACTGTATTGTTACACTGTTTACATGACAATGAAAGGTAGAAAATGTATTTAACATGCATAAGTCTTATTGGTTTTGATATATACACCTTTCAAAGAGAGAATGCGGTCAGGTGCTTGCTTACACTTTAGGTTTTGATTGTTTTTGTATTTAAAACAAAATGATTGTGCAAATTTAGAATTTGCAATATTCTTTTTATTTTTTTATTTTTAGTTCTGTTAAGACAATCTTTTGTCAAATAAATGTTGTTGTTATTAGTTGGAAAAACCTGCTCTATGCAGCACAGGCATATGCAATACAGTTGGCACTGCTGTCATGGCCGAGGTACATTTCTCCTCATGCTATACCTAGTAATGGCTGTGAAGCATCATGGGAGAAGTAGTTCTGGAACATCTGCAGTACCAAAGTTTTTCCATCCCTGATCTAGTTTATTAACATTGGTCTTTTTGTGACCGAGGAGAATATGCATTGGCTTTGTTTTCTAGTCTTAAACTTTTGACAAGAACTATGAGATCCAACCTCGAACTTCTAGAAGCTGCCTTCAATAGAACGAATTATTGCAACTCCATGCTACAAGCCATATCAGTATACAAGATAAATCTAATTCTGGAATAGCCTCATTAGCTGGATTCTAGCTGAATGAACTGTATGTGTTGTCTTGCATATGTTACATCTCAGTCTATGAATGTTTGTCTCACTTGAAAATACTGTAGTTTATCAATTTAAAATTGCTTTTGTTTTCTCATGGCAGTTTTTTTTCTGCACGTCAGCCTTCTTATAAATCACTATATTTTTTATGTTTTCTTTTGTTTTTCTGATACCGTTCCTGTTTTAAAATGCGCCTGTCACCTACACAGTGTGAAGGCAGCCTCTTTGTGCACTGAATCATCATTCATGAGGATATAGCATATATCTGTTTACTAGGGAATGGTGAAACCAATAAGGCACAATATGGCTGCCTTTACTGTACTGTATGTTGATGACAAGTGCACCTTGAAAGGAACAACCAGAAGAAAGCATTGTCCGCTACAATGTTACAGTATCTGTGTTTAGGGGCCCTCGCAGTATTTTATTTTCAGCAGGCCAATATGGCAAAAAAGAAAAACAAAACCTTTTTTTATGGTGTAAATGCTGTAAGGATTTGTATATACTTCATTTGCTATTGAAATTTTGGGAAAAAAAGTGTTATACTAATAAATAGCTCTTGGTTCAGCAATATGGCTCACTGTTTTCTTATCTAACCTAATAATTGCAGGAATTATAATCCATTTTCTTTTGCAGTGTCCAGTTAGTTTTATTATTTATCAGAGCACCTATTGTATGCATTTTTATAATCTGAGGACAAATTAGCAGGACATAAGTGAAGCTGTAGAGTAGTACAGAGTATTTCAGCACATCTGGTTCCTGCTTGCCATGTGTAAATTTGAAATGAAGTGGGCTAGAAGCTAGGCCAGTGTAAAGCTAATCACAGCTTCAAAAGGTTAATCGTGCAGGGCAGGTTTTAGGGCTTCTGGGGGGATTTAGGATTAGGCACACCCCCGGGTGGGTTAGGTTTAGGCTAGCGGAAGGGGGTGTTAGGGTTTGGCACCCCTGGGGGGAGGTTAGGGTTAGGGGAAGCAATCGGGAAGCCGACTGCCTATATACCGGCAGCCGGCTTCCCGACTGTCTTATCCCGGCAAGGGTGAAATGCCGGGCATTTCCCCGCCGCTGGGAGACCGGCGCCCGGCATCACGATCGTAGTGATGCCGGGCGCCGCGAGCGGACAGCCGCGGGGGGGGGGAGGGTTAGGTTTAGGGCTCCCGGGGGGGACTTAGGGTTAGGCACCCCCCCGGGAGGGTTAGGGTTAGGCTAGGGGGAGGGAGGGTTAGGGTTAGGCACCCCCGGGGTGGACTTAGGGTTAGGCACCCCCCCGGGGGACTTAGGTTTAGGCAGCGGGGAAGGGGGTGGTTAGGGTTAGGCACTTGGGGGGGGAAGTTAGGGTTAGGCACCCCTAAGGAGGGTTAGGGGGGTTAGGTTAGTGGATACTTACCTATCCACGATTGGGAATTCCAGCGCTGTCGGGCTTCCGCTGCATCGCACTCTGCTCCTGTTGGCCTACCGCTGACGGGAATCGAATCCGTTCCAGGGTTAGGCACCCCCCCGGGAGACTTAGGGTTAGGCTGCGGCGAATGGGGGGTTAGGTTTAGGCAGTTAGAGGGGGGTTAGGCACTTGGGGGGGAGGTTAGGGTTAGGCACCCCTAAGGGAGGGCTAGGGGGGAAATAGGGTTAGCGATACTTACCTGTTTAACAATCGGGATCTTCACCCTTGCCGGGCTGCCGCTGTCAAGAATTGAAGAGTCGGCCATGCGGTAATACCTACTACACCCAATGATGTGAGTATCAAACTGATGCAGATACATTGTGGTACGGAATACGTCTATATAAATACATGCGTCCCGTTATTTGTTATGTAAAGCGGATGCAATGCATGTGTTGTTATTTCCAAGAGCTAATATTGCAGATGCAGTTTTCCGTTAAAGGTTTTATTTTTACATGTAGAGTAGTATTTAGGTTCAGTATCTAGCAAACGTTCTTGTAACAATAGATAGGTATTGTCCTAAATATGAATTCTGTGCCACATCAGCCCAAGAGAAGTTTCATATTGTACGGATAATGTACTTCACTTCCATATGCTACAGGATCCAAGGCTCAAGACTAAAGGTGCGTATCCACTAGCAGATAGTGGAACTACAGTACGATTACAACATTGTAAGTGCCTACACTGAACGATGTGGTGTTCAGTGTAGTCACCCTCCCTCATCCCTGAACATGGCCAATCTGTCGTTATCAGCAGATTAACCAGCATGTTCAAGGGGTTGATTGATGTCGAAAACGACCAGCGGGTGCACACATCGCTGGTCGTTTTCGACATTTTCATGCCCGATTTGTGACCGATCCATGAGCGATTGATCGATAATGATGTCGTTATTGTTCAATCGCTCATTTTAATCGCCTAGTGGATACACGGATTTACAGTGCCTGTTTACTCAAGTATGTCACTAATGTTCCTTTAGTTTCTAAAAAAATACAACCCAAATGCTTAGACCTGTCTTCTGTTAAGCTTAATTTGTATATTGTGTTTTCTAAGTGCAAATGTAAAGTACTTTGAGTCCTATTTTGGAGAAAAGTGCTATTATAATAATATTGCTACGGATGTATTTATTACGTGTTACACAGGGCTTAACAAAGCACAATCACTTTCAAACAGAACAAAAAATATATCCGCACAGACCTGTGTTTATGATTAATATCGATTCCTCCCTCTCACTTAATATTTTCTGTCTCTAGGTTATTGTGGAGGGGGTGCACCCAGGAACCGAAATGACTTGAAAGAAGCAAAAGAAAATGTGTTTCTATCTTGGGGCACTCGCAGAATCATGTTATATTATTAGTCAATTTTAGACTAAAATTGACTAATAATATAATATATGATTCTGTGAGTGCCCCAAGATAGAAACACATTTTCTTTTGCTTCTTTCAAAGCACATTCACAACAGTCCCTGCCCATTGGGGCTTACAATCTATGGGCCTGATTCACTACGGATTGCGGGTGCGATTACGCACGCTGATCCGCTGCAAAAATATGCTAATGAATGCTATCGCAATGCTGTCACACAGCCAGCATAGAGGCGTCTACTGCCGCTATCTCATATCCATAATACCTTGCAGTCCTGCGTATACATTGGGAACATCGAGTAACATCGGCCCCTCTCGCTCAATAGGTCAAACTTAAAACCACGTTCAACAGGTGAGACCTTACTTAGAAATTGCTAACCTCATCACACGCAGTGAGTGTACAAGCTGCGTGTTCCATCGCAGTGGCTAATTTATGCACGCCCATGCAACGCAGTTCAGTTTTTTTTTTTTTTTGCGTTCCATAATGAATCAGGCCCTATATTCTCCTCCATGGACACACACGAGTTAATTTTGCGAGAAGCCATTTAAACTACAAGTACAGATGTGTCCATATACATTTCGCCTCCGTACGCTACAAGCCATGATAAACCTAACTCGTAAGCGCCATACTTTTCGTGTGACTTTTTACCTTCAAATGCGACTTATTAGTAATGCTACATTAGTGTCAGTGGCTGTGACACATTTCATATGCAGATACACCCGCAGTCACTAACGGAATATAGGCATGCCACATATCATTGTAATCAGCAGAAGCTGCTTGTGCGTCCTATTTGCATCACTTTGCGAATAAAACTCATTTGAAGGTAAAAAATCACACGAAAAGACGCTCAGCACTACAAAGTCACGTCACAGCATGGCGTACCTAGAAGGGCTATTTAACGTGCAAGGAAGTAAGATGTATGTCTTTTTGAGGGGGGGGGGGGAAGGTGAAAACGAGGACCTGTAAGAAATCTATTAATGTGATGCAGCAATGCTAGCCAATGTGCCACAGTGCTATGCAACAGCTTTCATATTGGTAATGTTCTGTAAAAACATGTGTTTCCTATGTGCTGTGTATTGAAAGTTTCCTTGTGGTACACCAAACATACAGTATAACAAATAACCATAAACTCCCCTCTCACTAACCACCTACCATATTAGTTCCTGCACAGTGTCGGTGTGAAAGCAGATGATGCTTCTACTCTGTATTTCCCTCCATGACAATTGTGAAGCTCCATCATTTCAGTGCTGACATTGGGCCTGATTCAGCAAGGAATGTAGTTGCTTATACGCACGCAATCGTCCAATTGTTGCGTACTGCACATGCGTCCGCTTCGCAGTGCGCAAACACTTCATTGCAACAGTCTTGCGATCGCAGTGAGCATGCAGCGTCATTATACACTGACAGGACGTGACCGTTCAGGGTGTCATTGGGGTGGTCGGTGAAACGCAGGCGTGCCAGTGCGTTCGAACGCCATTACGCCATTGAACTCTAGATACACACAGGAGGTTTAGCAATTTCTGAGTGAGGTCTGGTCAGTTACTATTGTGCGTATGGGTCCGATGGTTCTCTATGTTTTCGCTATCTTGCTAACTATTGAGGCTGTGAGTAAAGGTAAGGGGGTGGCATTACAGTATGTAGTGCTGGGCGTCTACATCTTGTGCTTTGGCAGCATTTCGAATGCATTCATTAGCATATTTTCACAGCGGCCGGGTGCGTGCTTAGGCAATATTGCGTACTGTAGTGAATCAGCATTAGCATAAGCTGCTGATACTGTCTGTAGAATACGCTCTCAGAGGGATGAAGGTCAGTGAATTCTGTGCTGCTGGCAAAGACTTCGTGAGCAATGGCAGAAGAGGTATTGAATAAAGAAGATACAAATGTTGCTCTGGCTCAGATTACAAAGTAAATCTACAGTGCCTTGCAAAAGTATTCACCACCTTTGCATTATTAATGTTTTGTTGCCTCACAACCTGGAATTAAAATGGATTGTTTGAAGGCGTGCATCATTTCATTCACAGAACATGCCTACAACTGTGAAGTTGTGTTTTTTTTTTATCTTATGAATCAAACAACATTTAGGACAACATAACAGATAACTTCAGCGTGCATAAGTATTCACCCCCTAAAGTCTGTACTTTGTCGAGCCACCCTTTGCAGCAATTACAGCTGCGTCGCTTTGGATAAGTCTCTATGAGCTTGCCACATCTTGCCCTGGGTTTTTGCCCATTCCTCAAGGCAAAACTGCTCCAGCTCCTTCATGTTGGATGGTTTCCTCTTGTGAACAGCAATCTTCAAGTCTGACCACAGATTCTCAATTGGATTGAGATCTAGGCTTTGACTAGGCCACTCCAACACATTTAAATGTTTCCCCTTAAACCACTCGAGTGTTGCTTTAGCAGTATGCTACGGGTCATTGTCCTGCTGGAAGGTGAACCTCCATCCCAGTCTCAAATTACAGGCAGACTGAAACAGGTTTTCCTCAAGAATATCCCTGTATTTAGCACCATCCATCTTTCCCTCAACTCAAAACAAGTTTCCCAGTCCCTGCTGCTGAAAAACATCCCCACAGCATGATGCTGCCACCACCATGTTTCACTGTGGGGATGGTGTTCTTGGGTGATGGGATTTGTTGGGTTTGCACCAGACATAAAATTTTAGTCTCATCTGACCAGAACACCTTCCTCCATACATTTGGAGAGTCGCCCACATGCCTTTTTGGCAAACTCAAATTTGTATCTTCTTATTTTTATCACTAAGTAATGGCATTTTTCTGGCCACTCTTCCATAAAGCCCAGCTCTCTATGGAGTGTAGGGCTTATTGTGGTCACATGCACAGATACACCAGTCCCTGCTGCGGAACTCTGCAGCTCTTTCAGGGTTACCTTTGGACTCTATGCTGCCTCTCTGATTAATGCCCTCCTTGCCTGGTCTATGAGTTTTGGAGGGCGGCCCTCTCTTGACAGGTTTGTTGTGGTACCATGTTCTTACCATTTGATGATGATGGATTTGATGGTACTTTGGAGGATCATCAAAGATTTGGATATTTTTTTTTATAACCCAACCCAAAATTGTACTTCTCAACAACTTTGTCCCTGACTTGTTTGGAGAGCTCCTAGGTCTTCATGGTGTGATGCCTCTTGCTTAGTGGTGTTGCAGCCTCTGGGGCTTTTCAAAAAAGGTGTGTTTATACTGACAGATCATGTGACACCTAGATTTCGCACAGGTGGACTTCATTTCACTAATTATGTGACTTCCGAAGGTAATTGGTTGCACCAGAACCTTTGAGGGGCTTCATAGCAAAGGGGGTGATTAAATATGCAAATGCCAATTTTCAGAATTTTAGTTACAAAGACTTTTTTTTTTAAATATATTTTTCTCATTTCACTTCACCAAAGTAGACTATTTTGTGCAGATCCATCACATAAAATTCAGATAGGGAAAAAAAAAAAAAACAACAGGTTGTAATGTAACAAAAAAGGTAAAAATCTAAGGGGTGAATACTTTTGCAAGGCACTGTATGTACTGTACAATGCTCTCTAGCGGTTACTGTAGTTTTTCATGACTTCAGGTTTGTAATGCATGGATTGGGGGAGAGAAGTCTACATACACCTGGCCCCCCTCAGATGGAGCTGCTGCACTGTAAGTATTGGTATCCATGCAAAGCACAACTACTTCAATTTAGTGTATAGATGAAAAGTATACAACTGCGATTCACACAGTATCAGTGGTATAACAAACTATCCAGCTTCTAAATAAAAGATAGATGTACAAACCTGCATGCTACCTGTGTTCACAGGAGTACATGATCAAACTATTCATTTGGTGAGCTAAGCATCCATTGGGTGGGGAAGGATGGGCTAATCAAAGCACATTCAATACCTCAAACACCCAGGGGCAATAATTAACAGTAATCATAATCCCAGCCGCTGAACAATAAGGGGTAGATCTACTACAGCTTCTAAAAATTTAAGTGATGGTGTTGCCCATAACAACCAATCAGATTGTAGCTATCATTTCTCTATTGAGTTAAAAAAAAATATGATACAGTATCTAATTTGTTATAGGAAAAATGATTGGAAAATCCCCCAGTGCGCTAACTAGCAGCCTTCTACAGCGGTACCCTAGAAAACACACCAAGTTTTCAACACAACAAAATTTTCAAAAAGGTGGATACTGCATCAAAGATAGCAACAGACATATATAAAAAAAGGGAAAAAACATAATTGCAGTTATGTAACTTAAAGTTAGAGGTCTTATATACTTATTGTGAATACAACAGGAATAATTTGTCCTATAGTCCAGACATGTAGAAGAAATTTCTCCTCCCTTGTATATTTCTGGGGTAGATCTCTCAGACAGGGTACATAACTGCAATTGTTATGTTTTTTTTACCTTTTTTTATATGTCTGGCGCCATCTTTGATGCAGTATCCACCTTTTTGAAAAGTATCTGATTTGGTGCTATGTGCAACACCACCACTTGTCTGTTTTAGAAGCTTTAGTACATCTACCTCAGTGTAATGGCTCATACACACTAGACCAATGAGTCCCAACCTCGGTCCTCAAGGCACACTAACAGTCCTGGTTTTAGTGATATTCATGCTTAACCACTTGTCTGGCACAGTCGTATCAGATACGACCATACCAGACTGGGCTTTCCCTGGTAGCCGCCGCTGCTGCAATGTAACCCAGGCCGCTTGCGGGACACCCTCCCGCTGCGGCTCCGGATCACAGTGATCAGTAAGATCACTGTGTGAGAGAAGCAGCAGCAGCGGCGGCTATGTACCCCGGCAGTCCCTCCCACTCCTTTCCGGCCTCAGCTCCACCTTCCCAAGTCCCCATGTGTCCCGATCACTGCTGGCCACAGTGATCGGGCAAAATATAAAAATAGTAATAAAATATGTGTATATAGATAGACAGAGATATGCATGTGTGTGTGTGTGTGTATATATATATATATATATATATATATATATACATATGCATATGTGTGTATATGTATAGATAGATATACATATATGTTCTATAGATATATTGAACATATACATCTATATATCCATACATATATATATATATATATATATATATATATATATATATATATATAAGAAAAAGCCGGCACTCTCATGCTCCTAAGCATCTTGCGTCAGTGCCCTCCTAAATTGCCAACCCTCAAAAAGGGATGGAAAAACACAAAATGTAGTGAACAAGGCGGCACTCTGGCGTCTTAAATGCGATGGACCCCAAAAGTAATATATTACTTATGGGGTCCATCACATTTCTTTAAGACGCCAGAGTGCCGCCTTGTTCGCTACATTATATATATATATATATATATATATTTATTGTGTGTGTGTGTATATATAGATATATCGATATCGCAGAGCCTCTGTTTAGGGATGGCAACCGACCATCAATGGTTTGCAAACATCGATGGTCTGTCTGAAAACAAGTGGTTTGCCATTGCTGGTGGCCATCAGTTGTGGTCTACACAGATCTTGCCCAATCGCTAAACAATTGATGGCTTCTAACGATGGTTAACATCAATGGTACAGCTGTCAATGGCCATCACTACAGTATAACATAAAAATTCCTATTTTTATGGTATACTGGGTTTTAAAAAAAAAAAAATTTTCAAATAAAATAGTGATGGATAAGTTTAAAATTATGTTCTTGACCTAATTCAATCATAAAAGAAACCGACAATTTTGGAGCGGTTTTTGGAAAAAGAATTCGTCAGTTAAGTGGTTAAGCACAGATGGTTAAATCAAAATAACTAAGGTACTAATTAAGTCACCTGTGCTTAACTATGGCTATTCTTAAAACCTGGACTGTTAGTGTGCCTTGAGGATTGTGGTTGGAAACCCCTGCACTAGATGATGCGCTGTATGAAAGATTTCCCTTGAACTTTCTGTAGTGCAGGACAAACAATATTGGGTGTAAACACTGAAAGATATCTTTAAAGATACCTTTAAGTGAAGTCATCCTGCCACATCTCTGAACAGGCAATTCTTGACGATACTGGCATATTGGCCTTCATGTACGGACGACAAATGACATCGTTGACTACCCGCGGGAGCACGAATCGTTGGTCATTCACTGCATACACACAATGATATATTGTTTAACTATATTGTTATTGTCCATATCATTCATAAAAATCGTCTAGTGTGTATGCGGCTTAGGTAAGCCACCACTGATGGTCTGGGTTAGAAGGCATCAGTGGTGGTGGCTGTCAGTGGTGGGCAAAAGACAGCCCTACAAGCCCTCACTCACAGCCCAGCTAGATTGTAGCGCTTGTTTAAATGACCTGCTGATATGTTATTACAAGGTGGATCTTTCATTAATTAAATGTATTCATTTAACTTACTACTGAGATTAAGTGTAATGCGTGGCCATTTTGAAGGTGATAGGGCCAAACAGTATGACCCCTGAAGTGTATCAGCTAGTTTACCACTGAGCTATGGTGCTTTTAATTGCAATGTATTGCCTAGTGTGCAAACCTGCCAAGGGATTATCCGCTCTATGCAGTAAGTGCTAATCACATCCATTAACTAGATAGTCAGCCAAATGAAGTCTAACAAAAATATTTTACATTTAGGGGGAGTTTTATCAAATCTTGGATAGAGGTAAAGTCGAAAGAGATAAAGTACCAACCCATCAGCTCCTAACTGTTATTTTACAGGCTGTATTTGACAATTAGGAGCTAATTGGTTGATACTTTATCTCTCTCCAAGCTTTGATAAATCTACCCCTTAATATCCTAAATACTGTTTGTGCTTTTCTATGATCTTTTTCATGTTTGGCCAGTAGCCACCTAGTGGTTATCATCCAATACTGCAGAGATCATTCTGATTGTCCCCATTCCGTATAGTACATCCAGCTACACAAACACACACGCGCACCCAGAATTGGAACGTATGGAAATTCTGATCGTTGGTTTTAAGTGAAACATGTAAAATAGTTCTTTTGTCATTGATTCCTCTTGTATTTGTTTTACTCTTCCTCTTTAGCTACTTAACAAATGGGAAAGTTTTTTGTTTTTTTTTCCTTTCTCAATCTGTCATCATCCTTCTTCGTTCAGTAAATATGAGGCTTGATGCTTATTCTGAATGGGATTGTGTACAAATACATGGCTTGCCCAGGGTAAATTGCTCACATCATAATATGTATAACACTCTACAACAAACGCTTCACATCTTTTCAGTCGGAGTTGGTCTTTGAAATGGTTATTTAAACCATACATGTCTGTTATTTAGCACCACACACCCAGGCAGCTGCTTTTCATTCTCCTCTAAATAGCATGAGAAGAATTGTTTAAACCAAATTAAACTCTTACACATAAAAGTAATAGCGGCTATTATTTTATGTATACTAAAGCAGAATCATTTATCATGGTGTGGCATTGTATGATTAGCCACCCTATGCGGTACAATGATTTGTGTTTTCCTAGTGCAATCTCCTGTAAGCGGATTTGCATTGAAGATTTTTAACTATATAACATTGAAAATCTTTTAACAATATTTTTCACTGTGATGATTTAGAATTAAAATAAAAAAGATTGCTATCTCTATCTTAGTGTGTCACTCAAAGCTCACCAAAATGTTATGCATTCCCACATTTTGAAATTTTTATGTTTTTCAACAAAAGCTTCTAAAAACTGTTACACCTCACGCAGTGCAATGATTCATATATCAAATGAAAGGAAATTTAATGCTGAATTCAACACAATAAACAGAGGTCAAATATTTGCATTACAACAAGGGAAGTTATGCTACTTTCAGTCAGATTCAAGAAGCGGATTGTAGTAACAGCTACTATCAACCAATCTGAATCGTCGTTCTGAGGACCAATCAGGTGTCGGTTATGAGCAGGTGCAAGGTCATGTTCAAAGGTGGGAAAGGTCAGTTTGGCTGTTTAATTTTGCGGAATAAAGTTGGTTACTGAAGTGCAGTTCTGGTTGGATGTTTGTGTGTATTGTTTAGTGCTGTTGACAGTGTAAAAAAATAAATATAACAATGTCGTCCGGGCAAAGTGGTGACTGGTCACCCAGGAAGAGATCCAGGATTGTGGTGTTACGTGAAAATGGTCTTTCGTATGCAGCAATTGCGAGAGAAGTTGGTGGGAATGTGACAACATCAGGAGTACGAAAGTTTTGTTTACGCTGTCCAGAAACACCAATCTGTACAAAACAAAGAAGGAAAAGGTTGGAAAAAGTGCACAACAGCTGTTGATGATAGGAGAATTAACAAATTTTGCTTCAGAGACAGATGGACTGCAACTGGTGTTTTTGTCAGTGCAAGCACGGTACGGAGAAGACTAACGGAGGTTGGCCTAAAAGGTAGGATTCCCCCCAAAAAAGCCGTTACTGAATAGAAAGCAGCTGCAAAAACTAATACAGTGGGCACATTGCATCAACAGAAGGTCAGTGGAAACAAGTGATATGGAGTGACGAAACTAAGATATCGATATTGGTAGTGATGGGAGAAAATATGTGAGACGTCGCATCGGGGAAGAGGTACATCCAGATTGCATTCAAGCGACAACAAAGAATCCTACAAGTGTTATCAGGGCCGGTTCTAGACATTGTGGAGCGCAAAAAAATATTAAATAACTTTATTTAGATGGCGTTCCTCTGTGCGTGCTGAAAACGCGCGTGCTTCCGGAAAGGTGGTGTGTCATTGTGGAACACCCCCAAATCATCACACTGTGGAGCATGCCCAGCACTTATGAAGGTGTCCCCCCCAACTCTCCCTTCGTGGCGAATAATTGCCATGTGCAGTAATGCGCCTTACACAGTATGTCTTACACAGTAATGCCCTGTATAACACATTATGCCACATGCAGTAATGCCCTGTATAACACATTATGCCACACACAGTAATGCTCTGTATAATACATTATGCCACACGCAGTAATGCCCTGTATAATACATTATGCCACATGCAGTAATGCCCTGTATAATACATGGTGCAACACACAGTAATTCCCTTTATAATACATTATCCCCAATTCAAATTACACCACACAGTAGTCCCTTATTCATGTTATGACACACAGTAGTGCCCCTTTTACAAAATGCCCAAATTAGTGCCCCTTATACACAAGGCCCACAGAAGTAGTGCCCCTTATACAATGCCCACAGCAGTGGTGCCCCCCATGCAGTGCTAATGCCCCCATTGATGCCCACAGTGTTAATGCCCCCAGTAGTAGTGCCCCCATTGGTATTGTACCCTATAGTAGTGCCCACAGTAGTAATGCCCTCTATAGTAGTGCCCACAGTTGTAATGCCCACATTAGTAGTGCCCCTAGTAGTAATGCTTCCTATAGTAGTGCCTTCAGTAGTAATGCCGACTATAGTAATGCCCCCTTTAGTACTACCTCCAGTAGTAATGCCCCCATTATGTAGTGTCCACTGTTGTAATGCCCCCCTATAGTCTTGCCCCAAGTAGTAATGCCCCCTATAGCCATGCCCCAGTGCTGGTGCTTCTGAAAAAAAAAAAAAATACAAACACGTCCGCTGCCGTCCGGTCCGACTGCGGCTCCACCACGGATCTAAGGGAGAGACGTCATGACGTCCCTCCTATAGTGCTCTCTGCAGGAGCCGGAGCTCAGGAATGAGCTCCAGCTCCCCGGATCTATGGGAGAGACATCATGACGTCTCTCCCATAGAGCTCTCTGCGGGAGTCAGAAGCCGGAGCTCTGGCTATATCGGCTGCCGGGAGGGAGCCGGGTACCCTCTGATATCAACGGGCGCCTGGCAAATAGGGTCTCCCTGCGGCGGCTAGCAGGGGGGGTGGGGGACAGCGCTGTTCTTTTTTTTTTTTTCCCTCTCCTGGGGACTCAGTGGCGCCCTCTAGGGGCCGGCGCTCCGGGCGACGGCCCTGTTAGCCCTCCACTAGAACCACCACTGCGTGTTATGATCTGGGCATGTATGACAGCAGATGCTGTAGGCCGCCTTTATGTCCCAGACGGCACACTGAACAGCAGAAAGTACATTGACACCATCCTACAACCAAGACTTCTACCTTCTATCGGGGATCTTTTTCCAGATAATGCCCCATGTTTTTTCCAGCAGGATTCAGCTCCTTGCCACACTGCACGTATATGCGCACAGTGGTTCACGGAGAATGACATACAGGTGCAGGGATGGCCAGGAAACAACCCAGACCTGAACCCCATAGAACATTTGTGGTTCTGTTTGAAAAAAATGGTACATCTGAGGTGTCCAATCAATAAATGACAATTAATTGAGGCTATAATTGTCTCATGGCACCACATAATAAAGAAGGAAGAGCTCCAATCATTGGTTGGCTCAATACCACGTCGCTGTGCTGCTGTCTTTAAAAATAAAGGATACCCAACGAAATACTGATAGGGTGAAAATCCCTGTGTACTTATGATGTTACTGTCCTAAGTGTTGTTTTCTCTGCATAACTTCCCTTGTAATGCAATATTTGTAATATTCTGTTTATTGTGTTGAATTCAGCATTAAATTTCCTTTCATTTGATATATGAATCATTGCACTGCATGAAGTGTAACAGTTTTTATAAGCATTCAAAGTTGAAAAACATTCAAATTTCAAAAAGTGTCCAATTTTGGCCACCACTGTATATGTATAAATTGTGTGTGTGTATGTATGTATGTGTGTGTATATATAGATATATATAGATATATACACACACAATCTCACCACTCCAGTAACACTTTAATCATTCAGCTCTATAGTAATGCATCACTTCTATAGTGTGTACTAACGCATTACACTCCCTCACCTCTAGTAACACATCCTTGCTCACCTCTGTAGTAACACATTTCACTCCCTTGCCCATGTTGTAACGCATTCAACATTCCTTTCCATCAACTGTGTAGAAATACAATCCCTCCCTCACACCTGTAGTAACACATTACCCTCACTCACACCTGTAGTAACTTATTCCCTTTCCTCACCTCTGGAGTAACACATTCCCCTCCCTCACCTCTTTAGTAACATAATTCCCCATCCTCACCTCTTTAGTAACACAATTTCCTTCCTCACCTCTTTAGTAACACAATTTTCTTCCTCACCTCTTTAGTAACACATTCCCTCCCTCACCTCTTTAGTAACACATTTCCCTCACTCACATCTGTAGTAACACATTAGCCCTGCTAACCCCTGTAGTAACACAATTTGCATTCCTCTCCCTCATCTATGTATTAATACATTCCCCTCCCTCACTGCTGTTGTAACACATGTTCCTCTCTCACCTCTGTAGTAACACATTCCCTTCCCTCACTATTCAAATAGGGGTGCCACACCAACTGCTAGAGATGTTTAGCAGCACTTGGGGTGACAGTTGGTGTTTGAATATTGAACTGTGCTGCAGTCACAAATGAGTCAGTCAGTCGGGACACTGCCCAGGGGGAGGAAACATTTTAGCCATATTCACCCCCTTACGTCATGGAAGGAATATACTTCCCGATTTTTCTTTTTTCTAGGTGCAGGGGTTTGGGCTGGGCATTGATGAGTCAGTGAGTTAGTCAGTCAGGACATTTGATATATTATATCAGATTAGAGCTATGCAATGTACAGTAGTAAGCATTATATGGAGTCTGGAACCCTGTACACTACAGACAGTTCTTTATACCCAAGTAAAATACTGCCAATTTGACACATCTGTGAGTTCCTGTGTTGGTAATAAGGCAGTGATGCTTGCTATGTGTGTATGTGTAGTTATGGTGGATACTAGAAGTAATAATGTAGTGACTGGTAATGCTGGGAAATATAATGTAGGGTTGATTAACACTAGGAATGCTGTGACCGTTCATGCTGGAAATAACAGTATCAGTGACTGTGAATGATGGGAATGGTAGTGCAGTAATGGTGCAAGCTGGGAGTGTTAATGTGATAATTCTGTGTACAGGGAGTGATACTGTGTTATTTTTGAAACCTGTCTGATTATATCTTATGTGTGTTTGTGTCTTTTTCTTAAATAATTCAGTATCTCCATAGTTTATTTTCTATATACATTTTTGCTGGTTTTGACTTCTCTATATCAGTATGTCACAGGAGATATTAATGCTTTATGCAATCGTTGCCGTCAGTCAAGTTATGTTGCAGGGATAGTAAGCCTGACCTGCAAAAGAAACTGTTCCTGCAGCGACAGATAAGGTACAACTATTATCTATAGAAAGCACCCCTACTCTTACCTATAGGAAGCACCATGGCGTAACTAGGGCAGGGCGAGCAGGGTGCGTGCCCTGGGACCGGTGGCACGGGGGGGCAGCGCCGGCCACGGTCCGGCCCGCCCTAGTTAGCCACCAGTGTAGCGCCAACCGCAGTGAGGACTGGCGGGCGGCAGTGGTGGGAGAGGTGTCGCGGTCCGGGGCAGCAGCGTGCATTCAGGTAAGTATATTTTTATTTAAAAAAAAAAAAATCTGTCAACACTACTGGGGGCTCAACGGGGGAGGGTGGTGGCTACTACTGGGGGCACCATTATTGGGAGGACCTCTACTGGGGGGGGCTATTACTGGGGGCACCATTATTGGGAGGACCTCTACTGGGGGGGCTATTACAGGGGTGCACTTAATTGGGAGGGGGAACCTCAACTGGAGACCACTACTTGGGGGGGGGGGGGACTACTACTGGGGGCATTATAAAAGGGGCCTACTACTAGGGGCACTGCACTGGGGGGACCACAACTGGGGGCAATAACAGGAAGGACCACTACAGGGACCACTGGATAGGGGGGGTCACTACTGGGGGCCTGCATCAGGGGGACCACTACTGGGGGCACTGCATGGGAGGAGGGGAACTACTGCTGGGGGCACTATATAAGGGGCTTACTGCTAGGGGCACTGCGGGGACCACTACAGGGGGCACTAGATAGGGGGGGATCTCTACTGGGTGCCTTCATAAGGGGGTCCGCTACTGGGAAAACTGCATGGGGGGGCTACTGCTGGGGGCACTATATAAAGGGCACTGTATAGGGGTGGACTACTACTGGGGGCACTATATAAAGGGCACTGCATAAGGGGATACCACTACTGGGTGCACTGAATTGTGGGGGCTGCTACTGGGGTCACTGCATAAGGGGGAACACTACATAGGGCACTGCATTTGGGGGGACCACTACTGGGGGCACTGAGTAAGCGGAACTAATTGGGGGCTGTATAAGGGGGACCACTACTGGGGATACTGTATAAGGGGCACTACTATGGGCCTGCATAAGAGGGACCACAACTGCATACTGGGGTACTGTATAAGGGGTACTACTGGGGTTAAGGTGCATATGGATAGGAATGTTCAGTGACCATGCCCATTTTGTTTCCACGCGTGCACATATTGGGATGTGGGGGGGGCTCCCTTTTCAAATTTGCCTTGGGCTCCACATACCCTAGTTACACCACTGGGAAGCACCCCACAATATGAGCTAGCTTACCACTTTCTCATTGCTGTGACTAGCCTCGCTCTCCCCATGAGCACCTTTTAAAAAGAGAGAACAGCATGAGAGCGTTTAGGAGCTTTTGACGGAGCTGTTGCCCCGGTTTGTTTCTGCTCTGTGACGGTGGACTACAAAAGTCAGTAGCAGGGAGGACTACAGGCGTCACTTGCAGAAGTACAAGGGCCAGAGAAAGAAGCAAGCACACACCGACTAGTTTACTTACTGGAGATATTATGTTGTGTCCACTTGTTTACCACAATACAAAGCAGTAATACAATCAATGTGAATAGTCAGTGCAGTCAGAATACAATAACCCTGTAATAGGGGCCTGACTAGGGGATCTGATATGCAGGGTGGTCCATGGAATCACTTATGCCAAATCACTAATTGTTATATATGCTTTCCCCTATATATCTTATACAGCCGAGTTTTGGCAGGAACACAGTCTATTGGGTGTAAAAAACCAGCTTGGGGCGTCATCAACTGAGGCTTCTAGAGGCCTCCATACATCTCCCTGTTAGTCTAATGTGCTGTTTTACAGAGAAATCATCCCAAACAGTGGGGATGTAGGAAAATGGGAATGGATCAGGGTAATCTGGGTAAATTCCATAAGGTTTCTGGTCCCTGGCAAGGGCCAACCGTCTGTAAGAACACTAATGCCAGAGCCAGCGCCCTATAGGTCAGATCAATCCCAGATAATAAATGGTTTCCCTGATGAGGACCCTCTTTCTCCAATTCTCTCCTTCCTCGCAAATAAAACGACAATTAAAAAACAGAAAGAAAAACTGTCCGGTGCCATGAGGGTTGCCGGGCCTAACAGCAAAACTCCCAGTGAGGCTTTTGGTCGATCCACCATACATATTAATGTATTTTTGAGCGCTTAACACCTTTAAGAAGTGTCCCAGTGTAATATGCGTGCACGTGAATAAGCAGCTGTCTAAGTGGTACTGATATCAACTCTAATGGAAATTATAATGAGGCACATAATTAACTGTGGATGCAACAATTAGTGAGGAGAGAATATACTTTGTGTAGTTACTGATGAATTTGATTGTACTGGACCAAGAAACATCTCTGAAGCATTACCCAAGAAGCATGTACTAATACACCATAATCCACAAGAATTATACAAAACTTTATTTCACATCCTCTGTGATGTGTACATGCAATGAGGTAATGTACATATAAAGCACACATTTATTTTGTGCTGCATACAGTATGTAGTCTATTTTACATGATTGTTCCACTGGCTCATTTCCCTTTCCAATTCAAGCGTAATGACCCTGGTGGGATATTGATGTTGATATTGCTTCTAGTGGATAGAATTGTTGGCTTCAATAAACCTTGACATTGGCAAACACAGGGAGGGTTTCCTTCAACTGCCCAGAGTAGTATGTAATATAATTTTACTAGAGCTTCAGCCACAACAAGCAGTATAAGGGACAGAACAAAGCTGACAGACATGCCCAAGTTTTTCCTATAAAGCCTGCTCTGTGTGTGTGGATCAGAGCGCTCAATCAGCGCAACAGACCACCGGAGAGACTAGCTCAGAGATACCGACATTCTGTCTGCCCTTTCCGGGAGGGGGCAGCCAGATCAGCAAAATCGGAGGCGTGGCTGGCGTTTGTGGGTGGATTGGGGGCGTGGCCATGTATTCACATCATTTTGGCCCCGCCTCTGCTACAAAATGCTGAGAATCCATGCATTGTGAAGCAGGGAGCGGGGCCAAAAATTCCGCAATTCGGCATGAATTGTGTCACTGGCCCCCTACCGCGATTCTCATGTAATCGCAGGGAGGGGGAGGGGTCGGCGTCTCCCTGGAGGCTTGCCTACTTTTCCGGGGAGCCAGGAGTTGCACCCGGTTTTCGGGAGGCTCCCGGCCAAATCGGGAGGGTAGGCAAGTATGGACTAGCTTCCAACAAGAAGAGACAGGTGTTATAACATGAGATGGGAGAATATGTGCTTCTGTCTCCTACTGGTTGCATTATGTATACATATTTATTATGGCACGTTCACCCTTTCCTGACCACTTATGTTTTGTTTTGTTTTTTCTGTAATATGAGATTAATAGGTTTCATACAAAGAGTTTGCTTTTCAGACTCTCCCCCTGCAGCCTATACTACAGTGAGTCCCAAACTTGGTCTTCAGGGACCCCTAACAGTGCATGTTTTATATTTTTCCTCCGTATCACAACTGAAATAATTAGGACCAGTTGCAAGGTGGGGGCTGCAGCACAGTCCAAAACTGCCATAGAGGGTGCCCCCAGACTCCTGTGTTAGCTAGCTCCTATTGGTTAGTTTTAGTCAATGGGAACAAGCCAACATGAGTCTGGGGATCACCAGTGTACACTGTATCTTTTTTAAAATATGTCAGTCAGTAATACATACACATGTGAACCAACTGGGAGACATGACCTGTTAGGGGTCCGTGAGGACTGAGTTTAGGAAACCCTGCTATAGACCATTTATAGTGTTAAGTATTAAATATGTATTACATACACTATCCACTGCATAAGGAGACCAATGTGTACACATATATATCCAGGGCTGGTGCTAGGTTCTGCCTTACCTCAAGACTCCCGAGCTTGCTCCAATGTTCTGCAGAGCAGGGACTTTTATTGTGGAATGGTGCCCACATCCTGAAAAAAAAAAAAGTGTCATCCCAGATGAGCTGGCCCTACTGCTGCATCCAAAGCTGGGTACACACTGATAGATATATTGGGCGTTCCATTGAACAACGTCGTTCAGACTCATCAGATCGGCTCTGCAGAACAGCAGATGGCCGATATAGCTGAAAGTTATATCGCCCATCTGCTGGTGTGTACAAACAATCCACCAATCGCCCGTACTCATGCTGCAGGGACCCACCGATGAGTGACAGCTCAACTGGGTGGGCAAATTGTGACATCAAGCTCGGCAAATCGGGTAGACGATTGGTAAGTGTGTATGTACTTGCCAATCGTCATAGATTGGCAGTTCAGCCACCATTGACCTAGTGGGTACCCAGCCTAACGGCTTACTGTGATCACAGGCCCTTTATGTCTGATGTATTACATACACTGTACTCTGTATGAAACACACTATAGCTTGTTAAGTGCTAATTATGCCCTTTAGAAATTCTGCATCTAGCCCTGCAACTGACCTCCTATCAGGATATACACTCTAAGGCAGTGATTCCCAACCTCGGTCCTCAAGGCACACTAGCAGTCCTGGTTTTAGTGATATCCATTATTGTGCACTGATGGTTAAATCAAAATAACTGAGGCACTAATTAAGTCACTTGTGCTCAAGTATGGCTATCCCTAAAACCTGCACTGTTAGTGTGCCTTGAGGACGGTGATTGGGAACCCCTGCTCTAAGGGGTATATTTACATAGTGCCAGTTTTTAGAAGTGGAGATGTTGCCCATAGCAACCAATCAGGTTTGAGCTATTATCTTCTAGAACAGTGGTGCTCAAACTCAGTCCTCAGGACCCCATACAGGTCACGTTTTGCAGGTCACCCAGCAGGTGCACAGGTGTATTTATTACTCACTGACATATTTTAAAAGATCCACAGGTGGAGATAATTATTTCACTTGCGATTCTGTGAGGAGACCTGGCAAACATGCACTGTTTGGGGTCCTGAGGACTGAGTTTGAGAACCAGGGTAACCTGGAAAACGTGAGCTGAGTTTGAGAACCACTGTTATAGAAGGTGCTAGATAAATGTTTAGTAGAATTTGGTTGCTATGGACAACATCTCCACTTCTAAAAACTTGCATTTTAGTAAATCTGTCCCTAACACTTTACAGTTAGAAGAGAAGGCCTAATTCCAGTCCCATCCTATTCTACATCCAAGTTTTAGATTTAGATGGAGGGTGGAATCTGCTTAACAGTATTACTATTTTGCCTCTTTGTGAATTGAGCAAGTTTCAGCATATGCTGCTCATAAACCATTTGGCAGTTATAGTATATTTAATTGCTTGCGGTCGGGAAACTGCATATTCTGCCACATTAATGGCAAAACCATTTTGGCATGCCAGAAAACATAATACAAACACTTAGGTATATTTTATTTAAAGAAAGTTGAGTTGCACAGTTCCCTTGGATACATGATTTGCCAGACACTGTTCTGTAACACAAGATAATGAACTCGGTATGACCTTTACATCATAGATTATTAAAATGTAAAATGTCAGACATAATCCTAGTTTGCTAAGGATTTATAATTGTGATTGCTTAGCAAATTACTTTCCGTGTAATTGTTTGTAGAACATATATTAAATGCTATTATATATTGTTTGAATGATTTATATAAGAATAAACTTATAAAACTATGGGCCTCATTCAGACCCACTCGCAAGCGGCTGTCCGCTCGCAAGTGGGTCGATGGTGTGCACTGCGCATGCGCACGACGGAGGGAGCTCCGTCGTGCGCGTGCGCCAGACGCGACAAGCGAAGGACTTTCCTTCGCTCGTTGTGTCTGATCAAAGGGGGCGTGCTGTCGATGTTGATTGACAGCACGCCCCCTTTGGTGGGCGTGCCGGGGGCGTGCCTGCCAGACGGAGGCGTTCCCAAGGGAACACCTACCGTCAGAAGCCGGCCCCACTGACATCACTAGTGATGTCAGTGGGAGTGATTTTGGCTCTGATGGAGCCAAAATCACTCCAGGGCGGTGAAATTTTCCCACAGTTGGTCTTGTATACCAATCAGACCATCTATCCCAAATGTAATTACACTCACATCCCACAGGAACTGGTAATTTACTTTCATCCTTTGATACATTTATCACACAGAGTCAAAATATCTATGTAGGTTATTGAGCAATACTGTAGTATTAGCATTTGGCTTCCTCCAATGTGCAGGAAATAATGGAAAACAGTGTTTTTTCCCCCAAAAGCAGACACTCAAGAGACCACCTAAGGGACATTTTAAGAGAAGTGCTGTAAACAAAGTTTTGGTCATTTGACAGTCTTCTTCACACCTGCCACAGAAAACGTCAAAATCCAGTCAACACCTGGAGTGCACTGTCCAAAAAAGATCTGGCCATTCATCAGACCTCCTGCTAGGAAATTATAATTAGCGTCTAATTTCCTACAGTCACAGAAGTTGGTCATTCCTTATACAAAAAGTGCATTTCAACACATCTTAAATATAAATACATTTAAACATGTCATCGACTATTAAATATACTCTGCTTTATACACCAATGTGTTGCAGCTCAGCTGCAGTGCTTTACAGCAAAATATATATTTATTTTGAATAGTTTATTATATATGTGCACTTATACTTGTGACATGCAATGTCCCAGCATCATGCAGAGACCCGCGCAGCTTGGGTCTGAGAGCTCCTGGCTGCAATTCTGCTCCTTGCCAATGGCGTGCCTATGATGGTGATTCATGCGATTACTCTGTAACGGACCTCACTGTGAGGAGTGGAACTCACGCGCTGATGGCTGTGTATTGGAAGTCCCCGCTGGCTCTTTATAAAGCTTCATCTGATGCTTCAGAGCATAACTGATACAGCGGTGGTGTTTGGAGTTACAGACATCTACAATCTCACCAGGCTTGTGATAAGCTGTTGTTTTGTTTTAAATTAAATGTACGTTTTTATGATATATGATTCTATACAATTCTATTACATCGTGCGCACCTGTATTTTTATTTGGTGGTCCTCTGTACTAGGCTCAGTGGCCGGAGGGCTAGGGTAAGCAGGGGACTGGAATCGGGATGGAAGAATGTAGGGCCTCCTCATATGCCACTTTCAGGTGTTGGCGAGACCTAGCCCGAGGCGTGGAGTCTAGTCCACATGATGGTTTCACCAGTGACCCCTCCAAGCAGGATGTGGGTATTCGCTGCACTAAATGAACAGGTCGCGGCCCCCGGGGTAGGTACCTGAGAGAAGCGAGGAAACTAAAGTCCTAATAACAAATGTAGGAATATTGTATAGGTCACTAAGGGTTGTGGCAGAAAAGTTCCAGAGAAGATTTGAGAAGAGATACTGCAGGCGCTGTTAAGCGATGAGGATAGCACTGGTGAATCAGATTGTGACTGTGTACTGGAACCACTGCTAGTTGAAGTGGACGCTGATAAGCGATGGGGATAGCACTGGTGAATCAAACGCCTATTAGTGAACTGAGCCTCACTTCAGGTGATGCAGACGCTGGTTAGCGCTGGGAGACCGCTCCGATGGAACAGACGCTAGGAAGGGTATTGAATACCACTACTAGGGATCCAGACACCGGAAAACATTTTTCTTAATTAACGTTATTTTTATGAAGATACTTAGCACAGGAGATATCACTGATATCTCCTTGCTAAGTCCCTCTGCGTTAATTCCACACTCCCCATACATTAGTATGGGGATATGGAAATTATGGTATTCATCAAACTCCGAAAATTATGTATTTTCGGAATTTGATCGAGTTACTATTCGACCACTGTGAGGTGGCGAATAGCAGGTAACACCTGTGTCAGCGTGTGCAGGTCCCCCTGCGTCTCCCTCCAGCGCTCTAGTCCATCCTCTGGCTCCGGAGGCTGGTCTGACAAGTGTTCTCCCAGGCAGAACACAATAAAGTTTAGAAAAAAAAACAACTTTTTTTCTAAACTACTGTGGTCAGCTGGGAGAACATGTGACAGCACAGCCACCGGAGCCGAAGGCGCTGCAGCGGGCAGGTAAGTGTGGGGACGGGGGGGACACAATTACCGCAGCTGTAGGTAGTGCTGCGCATGTGCAGCACGGATTCCAGCTGCGGTAAGTTAGTGTACATAGGAATAACTATCTATTTCTTGAAAAGCTGTCATCACAAAAATGACACCTTTTCGGAATAGATACTTATGGAGAGGAGCAATGATGTATTCCTCCGGTAATTAGGTAGAACTCCATGCGAATTCTAAACCTAATTACCTCCAGAGAAAGTTTAGGTATGATGAATAGGCCGCTCCCTCTGGAAGCTATGCAGGGTCAGGCCTGGCCAATGTTTGGATGGGAAACTGTCTTAAACAGAATGATTATTTTATTATTCCCTTTTATTTCTTATATAAATAATAAGCATTGGTTGTATAGAGCATTTTTCTTTGCACTTTATATGATCCAGTGCTTTATGCATATTATGATCATCTTTATTTCAATTGTATTTATAGCGCTGTGCTTTGATAAAGATTAGCCCATTGTACATGTGTATAATATTATGCCTAGGTATATATCACATCACATACATATTAAATAATGTCTATATAAACCTAAAGTTTATTTTTTATTTATTATTTTTTGTTATTGTTAAAACAGATTAGATTATATTTATGCTCTTAGATTTATATGATGATATGGTTGTTTTTATTTACTCCTGTTCTTTTTTACAAATTTATATTTTTATATTTAGTCATATATTTTTTTATTAACATATGGATTTCTTTGTATCCTCTATCAAGCAGGAAATATACTCTAGTTGATGAGAGAGTGTTCTTTTTTATTTATATTATTGTAAGCAGTCCAACAGAGAGAGTGTGGCTGATTAAGATTACCTTTAATGACTATTAGTCTATCAACTTCACCTGTGATTAAATCTGGCCTGAGCTTAAATAAGCTCCCTGGACATCACACCTTTTGAAAGTCACGTGGGTTGTGACGAAACGCGTGAAAGATCCCACATCAATTCATCTTATCACGGCATTAATTCTCCCATTGTGCTTTCACCCGGCCTGGGGACTAGCAACCATCCTTCAGGAGGACCTCTATTGCAGATTCCGAGGACGCTCGGACGGATGGTCCAGACATTTCAAGACCGCAGTAACGTGAGTTGGCACACGGCTAATGCCAGGTGGTGCATGCTTGCCTTACTTTCATTAGAAGCAGGTACTTTTACCAAGTGGTTTATACCATAAGAGGGACTATATATATGCATGCTGGCATACTCCTATTGGATATCCACCCACAGCTATAGTGAGCGGCCATGATGATGGTCGCGATGGTCAAGACCATCGCGACCATCGGGTTTGCGACGAGACCCTGCGGTAGGGTGTCACTGCCGCAAGCCCTGGAGTGCTTTTGGCTCTATCAGCCAGAAGCACTCCCACTGACATCACTAGTGATGTCAGTGGGGCCTGCCCCAGACGGTAGGGGTTCCCATGGGAACGCCTCTGTCTGGGCAGCCACGCCCCCGGCACGCCCACCAAAAGGCGCGTGCTGTCAATCACCATAACGATGGCTTGGCCGTCGTTATTCGGGTCCCGCGCACAGGGCCGCCAAGAGCCAAGGCGGGCCCCGATAATAGGGGGCATGGCCTAATCTCGGGAGGCGTGGCCACGCTCCCTTGCTGAAAAAGAATAAAAAAGCCCCCTCAGCCCGGCGCAAAGCCAGGGGGGGCGTGATCAGTGTGATCGCTCCCCCGCACAGGCATAGGAGACTGCTGTGGCTGCTGCTCAGCAGCCACGAGCAGTCTCCAACTGCAGCTCTGCACACGCAGTGAGGGAGGGAGGGCGGCGTCGGACCCGGGCCCCCGCCAGGCCCCTCAGGAAGCCCAGGCCCCCCCCCCTCTCGGCGCCCCTGCCCGCGCATGCGCACAACGGAGCCACCTCCGTCGTGCACATGCGCACTTGGGGCACCATCGACCCGCTTGCGAGCACTCAGCGCTCGCGAGCGGGCCTGAAGCAACCCCTTAATCTCTCCAAAATGGAGCTAAAAATATTCCCACCAACTGAAGTTTATCTTCGTGATATTTCCATCTCTGTTCAAAATACAACAATCCAACTCCTGAAGTACGTTGCCCAGGTGTACCCTTGATTCTGAGTTGTCCTTTGTTCCCCCCATTCAATCTGTTTTCCAAATCCTGTTGCATACATCTAAAAATATTTCTAGAATAGTAGAATACGCACATATCTCACACTGCAAAAACACTTGTTATCTTGTGCATTTAATATTGCAATAGCCTCCATACTGGCCTTCCCCTACACCAGAGGTTCCTAAATGCGGTCCTCAAGGCTCCCCAACAGTTCAGGTTGTAGAGATATCCATGGTTGAGCACAGATGACTTAGGGCCTGATTCAGACCCGCTCGCGAGCGCTGAGCGCTCGCAAGCGGGTCGATGTTGCCCAAGTGCGCATGCACTAATTGTGATGGTAATTGACAGCACGCCCCCTTTGGTGGGAGATGGGAGGTCTGTTTCAGACAGATGTTCTGATACTAATAATGACGGCTGCGGACGTAAGAACGGAGGGCGTGATAGACTTCCACATGCTTTCCCACAGATTTTTATTATACACAGCTGGATTCCTGCATTAGTATAATGTACAGTAGTAAGCAGGCCTCCATGGTCAGGCGGAAAAGCTGCCATGATTGTGTCACGCTCAGAATCAGCCCCATTGTGTATAGGCTCCTTTAATCACAGACTGTGCATTGTGGACAACCCTAAGTGAAAGGGAACATCTAAAGTGCTTGGCAATGAAGTTACGCTCATTTTTAATACAGACAAGTAGCCTGTAGGGGTATTGGTTTAAACAATACATGTTACACAGAAAACAAGTGTGGCTTTAGTATGCGGTGAATGCATGAAATCTATTTGTTAAAGTGGGCTTAAAAAATGTTAACTGTCAATGTCTTGTTTGTTCTGGGTATAGTAAAACTGCTAATATGATTACTTGAGCAAATGATGTATGGTCATACTGTGAGGTTTGCTGACCTTTGTGCTACTGGAAATTAGTTTGAGGGTAAATGAATTAAGGGCTTATTCCGAGTGTAGCTTAGACATACAGCCTCACGTGAGTGACCATGCCTTTTCAGAGCTGCAAGCTTGAGTGAATCATATACAGTACTGCATCAGGTTATTGTGCTGACTCCATTCCCTTCACTTCATACATAATATGTGATTACACTTCAGTACAACTTCTTGTCACTATTATTAGGAGTACAACATTTTATGTTTATATTCACAATTACATGGGTATGAATCAACTTCACTGTAATACTCCTGCTTTGTCAAATACATGTTCTTCTGTGTTCTAAATTGTTCATATTAATGCCATGCAATGAAATCATCAGACTGATTCAATAAGGCAATAGAAAAGCAAAGTGCTTCTTTGCTCCCACCTGTCAGCAGATTTCTGTAATGACAGTTTTTGGAACTACATCAATTACCAAATATCTTCAGCACACTAGTGTCCTGAGTCACTTCAACAAAAAATACAGTACTTGGTGATTGGTGGTTAGGGTGTATGACAGCTGTAGGTTGTGAGCATGGTTGGGGCTATCTGGTGAATCGTTTGGATGAATAGGATCATGGTCATATTTTGTATTGATTTTACGTTTTGCAAGCAATCAGAGATGCTCAAAAAAGTAATTGGAACTTCCACCTTTTTTTCTTGATCAATTAAAATAAATAAATAAATGAGATGGACACGTTCACGCCTGTCCAGCCATGTTTGAGTCAGTTTGCACATGTAGTGCACCCGCGCTAACCACTAACCGTTGTCCAGGTGCCCCATCCCTGCAAACCGCCGTTGGCTGTTCCACCACTGCCCGCTCACTGTTTGCTGCTGCCAGGCCCAATTGAAGCTGTCAGCTGAGCTCCGAGCTTGGACGCTGCACAACGACAGTAGCAGCTGCCAAAGTCTCTGTCCAGCCAGTAGCAGGTGCCCTGGCCGTGCCTACCCCAAACCTCTGCTGGTCCTAGGCGTTCTTGGGTGCCCCTAGGCATTCCAAGTGCCCTAGGCAATTGCTTAGTTTGTCTATGCCTAGAGCCGGCTCTGCGTGTGATGTACAGTATTGTTACATTACATTGTTCCGTCGCTGGGTAACACACATCGTATAATGTGTTATCAGCTTAAGATTGTCAGGGAGGTTTCAGGGCTAGTGACTGCCATTAGGACCAGCAGCAAAAATACATAGTATGTGCTGCCCATTGGATAGCGGTGCCTCTTGTCACTGCACCCAGGGCACAACAGTGGATGGATGAAGATTTATCCTCCTGGAGGTTATAACATAAAAATAATAATATAGGGAATTTGAGTGCCAACAGAAATTTGGTGAGGATAAGTATTTGTGTTGCCTCCACTATAAGGGGCTCAAGGTAAGTCCTATCTCCACTTGCCTGTCACAGGCCATGTTGGACAAGGTATTTATGAGAATAGAGGCTTTAACAATTTTTTTCCAACACACATTTATCCACCAGAAAAATAATCAGATCTAGTATACTGTATGTGTTGTGAGGAAAGAAAAACAGATTGTCCTATTACCTCGTATGTTGAATTCTCAAGAGATTAAGTAATTATGTTCAGCAAAGAAATGTTTAAACCAGTTGGCAGACTAGGGGTGAAGTTACATGCTAGAAGATCTAACTATTTTGGGCAGTGGAGTAACTAGGGTATTTGGAGCCCAGGGTAAATTTAAAGATGGAGCCCCCCCATCCCAAAAAATGGGCGTGATCACGAAGGGGCGTGGTCACTTAAAAATGGGGCGTGTCAACATGACATACCCCTTTTTCATCACTCTGAACATTCCTTTCCATATGCACCTTAACCCCAGTAGTGCCCCTTATCCAGTACCCCTAGTATACAGTGTCCCCAGTAGTGGTCCGTCTTATGCAGGTCCCTAGTAGTGCCCCTTATACAGTACCCCAGTAGTGGTCCCCCTTATGCAGCCCCCATTAGTTCCCCTTATAAAGTGCCCCAGTAGTGGCCCCCTTTATGCTGCCCCCCATTAGTTCCCCTTATACAGTGCCCCCAGTAGTGGTCCCCCTTATGCGGTGCCCCGTATATAGTGCCCCCAGTAGTTGTAGTAGTAGTAGTAGTCCTTCCTATGCAGTGCCCCTTGTAGTGGTACAGGTCCTCCCAATGTAGTGCCCCCAGTAGTGGTCCTCCCAGTGTAGTGGTCCCCCCAGTGCAGTGCCCCTAGTAGTAAACCCCTTATATTGTCCCCCCATTAGTAGTCACCCCCCAAGTAGTAGTCCCCAGTAGAGGTCCCCCCTCCCAATGCAGTGCCCCCAGTAGAGGTCCCCCTCTAGATGCAGTGCCCCCAGTAGTAGTAGTAGCCCCCCCCCCCTCCGATTAGTGCAGACAAATACAAAGAGGAAAAAGAAAAAAAATACTTGCCTGAATCCACGCTCCAGCCACTGCTCCCGCCACACGTCAGTCCTCCCGGGCTGGCATGCTCTGCATTATGGGAGAGACGTAATGATGTCATGACGTCTCTCCCACTACCCACTGCAGGAGCCGGAAGGCGGAGCTCATGAGTGGCAGTGTGTGCAGCAGCCAATGAGAGTCTGTCTGATTCTCTTTGGCTGCTGGTTAACACACACATCGCCGCCGCGTGTGTGTAAAAATGCACAGCCTGAGCCCGCCTCTCACCCTCCTCCTGGCGCTATTGGGTAAGTGCTCAGGGGGAGGGAAGGGGCCCGGTGCTGTGCAGCACAGGCTCGGTGCTGGGTGCAGGGAAGCCTAGCGCCAATCCTGTGTATAATGTGTAGTGCTGACCACACTCACTGCGGTCGGCACTACACTGGCTAACTAAGACAGGCCCTGCTCGACGTCCCTTCGTTACGCCACTGATTTTGGGTTCTGAGATAAGATTAAAGTCTCCCAAATCCATGAATGATCACCGTCATTGGGAATGATCTTTTGAGAGATATTTGCAAAAATCGTAAAAAAACTTTTTACACGTTGTCATTATCGGGTATTGTGTGTAGAATTTTGAAGACAAAAATTAATTTAATCCATTTTGGAATAAGGCTGTAACATAACAAAATGTGGAAAAAGTGAAGCATTGTGAATAGTTTCTGGATGCACTGTATCTCCTACTTCCTCTTGCAGAATGGCCCACTGTCCCCATACACAAGTATGGGGACAGAATTCATCAAGCTCCGAAAATATAATATTTTCGGAGCTTGAGTGCGGTAGCATTCGTCATCTTCAGATGGTGAATGCTCCTGCTCCGGGCTCGCAACTCGCTCCTTCCGTATGGGAAGGAGATCCGGGTTGTGAAGATGGATTCTTTTGGATCCCTCCTCCCCTGTCCGGCTCCTTCCGAAAGATGTTGGGGCTCTTGTGCTCCTGTAGGTCACGCATGCGCACTCCGATCACTGCTTCGGAAGGAGCAGTGAAAAGATTCATTGTTCCGAAAAGGAGTAGTGAAGTTGCTTGCGGATCAAAAAGTGTAACCCATGCGCCAGTGGTGGTGTGTGGTTAACTTCCCTCCTTGTGTAACATTGCAGCACACCCACAGGAAGTATTGCCAAGCTTCCAACAATAGCAAAAATACAAACAAGAATAGTAGGCGGCGCCTATAAACACATATCAGGGAGTGTAGTGTTAAATATCCTTTAATAAAATCTCATTATCTTCCGCCTCTTGAAAAAGCCGCCGGTGTGCGGAGAAACGCGTTGAGGACACGGACCACCAATTGAGAGCTGAGCCCATTTGCTGACCACACTTACCCTCTGGGATTATTTATACAAACTCCTCCGGCCTGCACACTCACAGCAGCTGACGCCCCATGTGACTTGCGCAGCCTCCGGGAGGTGAGACGCTAGGAGGACGGCGAGTGGATTTCCATCGTAGGGACGGCGTCGCTGTGTGCGGTCATCAATTTCACACTGCCGGAGCTGGAGCTAACAGCATTTGAAAGTCACTGGAGCGGCGGGACTGACAGGAGGAGAGTGAGTACAGCAGAGTATTGAGTGTTTCTCACTCCGCACTGCAATACAGCCATATATTGGAATTGCACATCAAAAGTGCACTGTGGAACATTGTCAGCTATTCAGTCACACTGGGCGTTCATCTCTCAATTTATTACTACAATAGTTGCTTAGTCTCAGCTACTAGACACATTGTTGTCAATTGGGCCTCCTTTTAAATTGGCTTAACACATGTTTCTACAGATGTATTGGAGCTCAGATTCATACTCATCAGTTGAGAACTATTAGAGAATTTTTTTTTACTGTATGTGTTTGTTTATTATAATATTGTATTATGATTTTGTGCTCTATTTAGGAGTTTTATTTATACTCTTGAATGTTTATCTATACTCCGATACATGAGATTTTATTAAAGGATATTTAACACTACACTCCCTGATGTGTTTATAGGCGCCGCCTACTATTCTTATTTGTAATGTTGCTTGCGGGGACAGCTAATTTCGCATCAGCTGTCACCGCGGTGAGTTAGAATGTTAATTATCGGTGTCCGATAATTAACATCATGAATAGGCCCCTTAGGGTACAGATCAGTATTAAAATTCTTGCATACTGCTCATCTTTGGGTAAAACGATTAAACTTTTTCAAACAAAATGGCCACCATACATGTATAGAAGAGCAATTCTCCATAAAAATGTAGCAATAATGAGCTTTTGAAAAGCTTAGGGCAGTGATTCCCAACCACGGTCCTCAAGGCATACTAACAGTCCTGGTTTTAGTGATATCCATGCTTGAGCACAGATGGTTAAATCAAAATAACTGCAGTACTAATTAAGTCACCTGTGCCCAGCTATGGCTAGCCTTAAAACCTGGAAGTGTGCCTTGAGGACCGTGGTTGGGAACCCCTGGCTTAGGGGGTAAAAAAAATTGCTTCTCCTGAAGACCCATTACATACACTTTCTGCTTATGTATAAGCTCAGGGCTGAGCTTCTTAATAGGAGACTTGAAATTTTGTGTTTAGCCTTAAAGAGTTGGGAGATCTGATTTTTTTTTGTGCTTTGAATATCGTCATGTCTAGAGACTTCCTAGAAAGCTACTGCATGTGTTTGTAAAAATTTGCAAGGGTAAACCATTCTTACTAACTCAGGAAAAGGAGGGTTTGGGTAGTTAGTACAGATGAAGAAACCCCAAGAGAAGGCATTGTTTGCTCATTACTACAGGAAGGAGGGATGCTATGAGGAAACACTGTGGGGTAGAGACACACCACAACCCACCTAATTGAATAAATGTGAACTATAAACCCAAGCAACAGTTAGGAAAATAACTGGACACGTCTAACCTTGGTAAACATTCTGTTAAGGAGAAACTATTAGGAATAGCAGGATTGGCATTAAAATAAAATTCTTTGAGGGTGAGTTTGTGTGAAGAGGGCTTCTGGCCTTATACAGTACATATAGTAATGTCACCAAGGCATCGGTGAGAAAAAGGCATATAAACAATACCCCAGAAGTAATACAACCTTTGCAGAATTATGATCTACCATGACCCCCAGATGAGATGCAAAACATGCAGTTCATTCTAGAAAGCCTTAAATCCATGCTTTAGAAGTGATTGCTAAAGCTGCTGGCTTGAGGGAGTAATGGGATCGATTTAGCTGGACTGGAGTGTCCAAACATACGCCAGCCTAGAGGTAGTGGTGTAGACATTGGCGAACCTTTATCTTCAGGTCAGGTTATATGAATATTCCAGTATTCCAAGCTATTGAGAGCCTTTTTTTGGAGATGAGATTAATTGTTGCCTGCTATTGTGTAAGACTATTCACTTAAATGGGAAGCTTCAGCAGTGTAATATGCTTACGTTTCTGAGGGCAAGTGTAATTTGGTGTTGCCAAACCACATTCTGATCGGGCAGTGTATTAAGTGGTGATTTGCCAAACCTCAACACAAACTCCAGAAAAGACTTGGTTCTGACAGGCAAGATGGCTCAACCAGATGCTTCTGAGCTATCTTGCTTTTAGAATGTGAAAACATTACACAAAATAAAATTTAAAAATAAACCTATCTACATTCTGCATCAATACAAATCCGTGCAGCTGTGACATTTGCATATTTTCGCACAGCTGCTGAGTACGGGATCGCAGCAGCGATGGCATTTGCATCCATCTCTAAATCAGGCCCTTATGGGGCACATCCACTAGCAGATAGTGGAATGACAGTATAATCACAAAATTGTAATCGTAAAGTTGTTCCTCTTCCCCTGCAGTAACTACACTGAACGATATGTTGTTCAGTGTAGGCACCCAGGGCCGTAACTAGGGTAGTGCGACCAGTGCCATGGCGCACGGCAGGGGGCGCTGTTTGGGCTTGTCAGTTTTCCTGTTTATTATAATTCTCACTTGTTCCTGCCTCTTCTCTTATCCCCAACATCTCCTGGCCTCCCCTATCTTTTCCCTGGCTCTTCCCTATGAGGTCATGGCCCTTTTTCAGGTGCACAATCTTGTGTCCCTATTTAAAAAATGGGGGGGGGGGTGGCGCCAATGCTCTCTCTGGCAAAGAGCACCAAAAAGTCTAGTTACGGCTCTGTAGGCACCCTCCCTCATCCCTGAACATGGTCAATCTGTCATTATTGGAAAATTGACCAGCATGTTCAGGCAATGATTGATGTTGGAAACGACCAGCAGGAGCGCGCATCGTTGGTCGTTTCCGACATTATAGTGCACGATTAATGAGCAATTGAACGATAACGTCATTATCGTTCAATCGCTCATTAATATCGCCTAGTGTATGTGCGCCTTTAGACTCCCAATAGACATTAGTACTTGTTAGCAGTGGTCAAAGTGGAATGTAGAGGATGCTTTTATTTTCTTTTATATGGCTTTTTTAAAATGTCTGGTGAAATTTCACGTTTATCTTATTTATGACTCTTTGGGTTAATTGCACCACATGCTACATTAATAATTGTAGCAAGAATTCACACTGTTCCATTTATCAAACTATTTACTCCCAGAACCCAACATCGTTTACTAACAGTTGAGAATGTTAATTACTGTGAATTTTTATAGCCCAAATGACTGTATACCAGTGATAGGCAACAGACTGCCATAGGGGCCTCATGTAGCTGTCCAAGCCGTCACTTGCAGCCTCTGTCTCCTGCCTGCTTTGTTGTCATAGTTGTTTGTTGTAGTTTGCAATGCTTTCAGTAAGTAAAATATCTGCTGATATCTTATTACATACAGCTGTCTTCTCATTAATGACATGTATTAAATGTAGCTTTCTACTGAGATTGAGGGGCCTATTCATCAACACTAAAATAACGTTTTTAAGGACATTATCCTTAATTAACGTTATTTTAGTATTCATGAACACACTTAGCACAGGAGATATCACTGATATCTCCTTGCTAAGTCCCCCTGTGTTAATTTCCACACTCTCCATACATTAGTATGGGGATATGGAAATTAGGCTATTCATCAAATTCTGAAAATTATGTATTTCCGGAATTTGAAGGTGTTACTATCCGCCACTGTGAGGTGGCGTATAGTAGGTAACACAAACTTGCCTCCAGCTGGGCTGGTCCCCCGGCGTCTCCCCCAGCGCTCTGGTCTCTCCTCTGGCTCCGTCTGCTATGCTGACATTGTATTCTCCCAGCAGAACACAATAAAGTTTAGAAAAAAAAAATGTTTTTTTTTTCTTTTCTAAACAGTACTGTGTTCTGCTGGGAGAACACATGACAGCATAGCAGACGGAGCCAGAGGCTGCTGCGCGGGCAGGTAAGTGCTGAATGGGGGGGAGGTGAGGGGGGGCAGGTGAGCAGAGGGGGGACACAAACTTACTGCATGTTAAGGCAGTGCTGCGCATGCACTGGTTTTACAGATGTAACAGCGCATGCGCAGCACTGTTTCCATCTGCGGTAAGTTAGAGCAGAGAGGGATAACTATCTATTTCCTGAAAAGCTGTCATCGCAAAAATGACAGCTTTTCGGAATAGATAAGTTATAGGGAGGAGGAATGATGAATTTCTCCGGTAATTAGGTAGAACTCCATGCGAGTTCTAAACCTAATTACCTCCTGAGAAACTTTAGGTACGATGAATAGGTCCATGAGTAACGCAGGGGTTCCCAACCATGGTCCTCAAGGCACACTAACAGTTCAGGTTTTAAGGATAGCCATAGTTGAGCACAGGTGACTTAATTAGAACCTCAGTTATTTTGATTTAACTATCTGTGCTTAAGCATGGATATCACTAAAACCAGGACTGTTAGTGTGCCTTGAGGACCGAGGTTGGGAATCACTGGAGTAACGTGTGGCCCTTTTGAAAATTCGTTGGCCACCTAATATGGCCCCCAAAGTGTATGAGGTTGTCTATCACTGCTATGTATGTTAATATACATTCCACATATTGCCATATAATGGAGGATTTACATTTGCCATAGGGAAATATCAATTTAAAAAGTTTTTTTTTTCCCCATAAACAAAGTCTATTTACTTTTTCAGAAAAATTCTGTATAAAATCTAGAAAACGTGGAAAAAGTGAAAAAAAAATCTCAACCTTCACGGACAAACAGCACAAACCTCATATAAAGCAGTTTTCTATTTAAAAAAAAATCTAATTAGTAGTTTGTTTAAGCTTATGAAAAGTCTGCACACCATGAACTTTCCTTGCACTATATATTTATATGTGACAGAGAATCTGCACCTAGCATGGAGCTGGTGTAAGTTTTGATGGTGCGTTCAATGGTTAAATTTAAAGACACTCAAAGTGGGTGTCTTAGTCCTTGCGCAGTCAGACACAGACTTCTACACCAGGAGAAGGGCTGATACAACCATTAGCATACAGTCTCAGACACGACTACAGCAAAAGACTGTAAAGCGGTTGTAACTCAGAATCAGCCCCTTACACAGTCATAAGAGGGGTGTGGGCTGCACCAGGGTGTCACCCTCGGTGCCATCTCCTCTGTCATGACAGGAGCCGGGTGCAGCAGCGTGACATTCTCCTGCAGCATCCGACTCCTGTCATAGAAGAGAAGCTGACAGCGCTGTCTGCCCAGTCTCTGGGGGTAGCCCAATGTCGAAGCTGGATTATTGGCTGAGACAAGATCAGTTTAAAATTGAATCGCAGCGACACCATCTTGCGACTGGCCGCAAGATGCCATTTTGCGAAATGGCCGCCTAAGCGCCATTTTAGATAAACTCACATTTTAGTACATGTGGCGATAATACCATTAGCATCATGCGAATGCATCTGTGACCATTACCATAGGTTACGGTGATTCACTAAAAGCCTATTTCATTACTTTACGTATTATAAAGGATATATTCCAGAAATGGCTTTACAGTATTGCATTAAGCAAGTGGCCAGGTGACAACTGGCTTGTGTAGATAAGCTTCCTGCATAGTGTTTGCCCACTACGGGTGGTCTGGCTAGAAAAAATAAGAAAGCTTTCTGCAATTACATGATTTCAAGGGCTAGAGTGTCACCTTAGGTCTGTCTCTTGTAGTTGGGATATTTTGCATTTTCACACAAGAGACCGACAGAGGTATCTTTCCTTTGAACACAGGAAATGTGGGGGTCTGCTGACAGAGGACATGTAGAACTATCTGGCCCAGCATGCTAAGATGTTAGAGTCAAGTGTACCCATCCCCATACACACATTAATATGTCTTTATATCAAACCCTGAATACCCACACATTTCATATTCACTCATAAGGTTCAATAAGCATCAAAATGTATGATTTAAATTGGTTTAGTTAGTTAAATGCTGAGAAATAAAGGTATTTGATAACTAAGGTATTATACATGATAAGCAAGTTGTGTTTGGTTTTGTTCGGATGCGTATGTTTTTTACAGCATTCTGGTGTTATCGGTGGAGAGATCGCATCATGCAAACTCAAGTTATGGATCGCAGAACTTACAAGCAACAAAAATGTTTAAATGTTAGAATGTTACAGAGGGCGTTACTAGAAAGATTCCCCTGCTGTTAGAGGCAGGGAGAGTCTATTTGAACCAGCCTGTTAAATGTGCTGTAACATATACTTCTCCTCTGGGAACCAATGACATCAGCAAGAAACTTCCCCATTGTCCTGTTTTAGTCTGGGGGGGATAAATATGTGTGCCCGGATACTGGTTTTTTAGTCTTCATGCTGAATGCTGTATGAACTGAGGGTCTCTTGCTGATGCCTATCTCCGGGTCCGGAAGCGCCTGTGTATGTATACTGTACTTGGGGTCTGTATAATTTCCTTTTGTGCCTCTCTCTCTGTGTGTGCCTCTCTCTCTCTCTGTGTGTGCCTCTCTCTCTCTCTCTCTCTGTGTGCCTCTCTCTGTGTGTGTGCCTCTCTCTGTGTGTGTGTGTGCCTCTCTCTCTGTGTGCCTCTCTCTGTGTGTGGGTCTCTCTCTCTGTGTGCCTCCCTGTGTGTGTGTGCCTCTCTCTCTGTGTGTGTGTGCCTCTCTCTCTGTGTGTGTGTGTCTCTCTTTCTGTGTGTGTGCCTCTCTCTCTCGGAGTGTCTCTCTCTCTCTGGGTGTTTCTCTCTGTCTCTCTGTCTCTCTCTCTGTCTCTCTCATTGTATTTATTTGCGCTTATTATACACAGATCATAGCATGTAACTGACTGTACTTTTACTTGAATAATACTTTGTGCTTCGGAACCACATGTTTTGAGACTGGAGTCTCTATTTATTGTATGACTGCGTACTCAAATTAGCGTCATCCTTAGAGGTTTATAGGAAGGATTTTAGAAGGTACAGGCAGGGGTATATAGAGGTTCATTTTAAAATCAACACCAACATCTCTGGTGATGCTACTGTAGGCTGCCCCCGGAGTGATGCTATCGGGATCCCCCGCAAGGCCACCTCCCCTTTTTGGCTGGGCGCGCCTGCGGCGAACAGGTATCCAGATTGTGCACTGGGTGTCATCAGACACGGTGAAGCCACTGCCCTTAGGGAACTGTGAAGTTGGTATAAAATCTGTGAATTTAAAATAAAAGTTCTTCTGTGTATAATATATTTGCCTCATTTTAATCATTATTTGCTCTTTGGATATAACTTGTTTTGTTCTTTTCTCTGGAAGAATTATGAGAATTGTTCTACAATTACTTCATATATCAGGTACTGAAACTCCAGAAGCCTGGACAGTGTTCAAAAGCAATAAGACATACACAAAACAAAGCTTACATTGTCCTTCAGATCTCCTTTCATGTAAAAATGAGCCATACAAAAGCTCCATGTTTTCCTTTCCTTTCCAATGTATGGGGACAGCGATCTGTGGGAGATATTTTTGATCAGAGATGTAACTAGAACTTTGTGGGCCCCATAACACAATTTTGAAGGGGCCCCATTAGGGTCTCCATATTTTTTTCAAGGCACCCTTAGGCTGAACTAGCAGTCATGTTCTTTACATAGTTGGGTCAAAATAACATATTTAAAAAAGAAATAAAATAAAAAAGTACTGTTCTTACCCATTGCCCCTTCCGTGTTTCTCCCTTTGCCCCCTCCTTGTCTCTTTCAATCAGCAACAGGCAGTTTTAGGAATCACTGCATGTTGCTTCATTTGTGACAGCACCCCCCCCCCTTGCCACTCCACCAACCCCTGTCCCACCCTTGCAAAAAACTGTACACAAAAAAATACACTGGCCCGCCTCTTTAGCCCACCGGCTACCGCGGTCAGGGGTATAGAAAGCGCTGCCGGGCCCAGGCAAAGAGGGGGCATGGCCTAATTGTGGGAGATGTGGCCACGCACCCTTGAGAAAAAAAAACAACAAAAAACACTTTTGCAGTGCTAAGCAACAGCCACAGTAATCTCCCACTGCATCCCAGCACACAGTGCGTGTGCAGGGCTGCTACGAGGGAAAGAGGAGGGAGGGGTGGGCCCCTCTGGAAGCCCAGGCCAGGGTAAATTTGTACCCGCGCCCCCCCCCCTCTCTGCGCCCCTGACTGCGGCACCCCAATAACAGCGCCGCTGCACCCCAGGGAGCCGTGGCGCACAGTTTGGGAACCACTGCTCTAGATAGACTCCTCTCTCCGCAGAAGAAAATAGATTAAATGTAGTCATTTTTGGAAATCTTATATAAATATCAGTTATAACCGTCAGGGGTTATCGCTGGTGATAGCACTTTTATTGATGACGGTAACCCTTTGAGGTGAGAAAAAGTACTAATTCTTTATTAAAGGAAATTTGTGCTTAACTACCATCCTTTGGTTCAGATATATGGCACACTTCCACACTACTTCAGAGTTCACAGGAGGGATCATCAGGGCTGTCTGTGATTGGTCACTTCAAGTAGAAAATCTAACTATGGCAGCACTGTGGCCCCTTCTGTTACTCTGTAATGCTGCCTGAGGTGAGCTGGGGGCGGGTTCCGGATGCGGTGATGATCCCACAGCAACTGCCACCACCCCTAGTTACACCCCTGTCTGTCTCTCCTATTTGTGACTTTGGTAAATATATCTCTTACTTAATAATGCGTAGACTTGTATTTATGCATTATTTTTGGGGCCGGAAGGGCTGGATAAAAGGCCCCAATGTTATCTCCATCATTATATGTAAAGCTAAACAATGTCACTTATTGTATTGGATTTTCATGATAAACCTATTACTGTATTTCACACAAATAGAGCTATTTTTTACATATTACATATTGTTACATATTTTAATCAAACAAGTAAGAAAATATTTTCAGAAAATCAGAGAAATGACAAAAATGAAATGCGTTTCATGCCGTTATTCCTCTACATCGGCATTATACCCCCATGACAATGCTGCTGGAAGATAATGTACAATTTCTGGACAACTGAAGGCTCTTGTGTTCACGCTTGGCTCCACGTGATCCCCAGACATATGTTATCTGTAAGAAGCACATGTGCCCTTAGTTTAATGATCCCACTCATCTGTGCAGCAGCCATTTCTGCAATGCTCCCTATAATCCGAGGTTAGTGTAGCGATCTGTTCTATGTACACAATATGTCTACAGATTACACTTCCTGTGCTGTAAAAGCAGTAAGGGATGGTGTAACACAAAGGTAACAACCATAACATCAGAAATTTATCATGAAGGGGTTAATGGTTACTCCGCAAAGGAACGTAAAATGTTTATAGCTCTTTTTGCGTTATACCTCTCAACTATGGTACAGGTATATGGGGGTCAGGGGTCTATTTACTAAGCAGTGTTAGTAGACAGAGTGAAAAGTGATAAGAAAGTGATAAGGTGCCAGCCAATCAGCTCCCAACTGTCATCTCACAGGCTGTGTTTGAAAAATGACAGTTGGGAGCTGATTGGCTGGCACCTTATCACTTTCTTATCACTTTTCACTCTGTCTCCTAACACTGCTTAGTAAATAGACCCCATGGTCTCTTGCAGTTGGAGTATAGCTTTTTATTGTTTATTTGGCCTTACTACTTATGGTGAATACAAACGGTCAGATTTGTTGTCAGATATGAACGATAACTATTTTAAAAATCGTTCAAATCTGAAAGAAAATCTGACATGTGGGCCTGCAACGATGAACAATGCGCATTCCCGCATGTCAGATAAAGATATCTGACATCGTCTGTATTTGCAGTCAGAGTTTGACGATTTTATTCATTTTAATACTGTCTGAAATCGTTCAAATCGTTTGTAAAATCATTCAATCATTCATCTGACAGATCTGACAGTATGTATGCACCATAACTTTTGTTTCTGTTTACTGCTTAAGTTACTGATCATTGCTCAAGTTCAAAGCTCCTTCCTCAGTATTATTTATTTTATTAACACATTTGATATATAAATATAATGACATATGCCCTAATTCTTCTAGAGGGGCAACTCTCTCTGCAGCGGTTGTTTCCCCAACGTTTAGGCATAGTCACTGCTGTTACTGTCGGTCCTGATCCCCATGATGCTGGGGATGTTTGAGGCGCTGTTTATTACATTTTGCTATGCAACAGAATAGTAAAGTTAGGAGATTGAATGTACAGTATCTACCACCAGGACTCTGTCATAAACTAAAGGAGGGTGAAGTAAGAGGAGTAGTGGAAGACGGGGGAGGTGGGAGAATGTACAGGGCTATGGGAATGTGGGTTCTGAGCAGAAAAGTGCGTGAGTTTAATAGAAGACAGTGAAAGGTTATTGTGACATTCTGGGGTATTTTGCTTAGTAGAGTGGTCAGTGGGGCAATATTTGGGTGCTGAAATAAGGGTCACTATACAGCTTGTCTGGGTTTAAACAAGTAAATGCTTTAATGTCAGCATAAATTAACATAATATAATAAGCAGCTTGGCCACCATTCAGGGCACTACCTCACTGCTTCAGCTTTATCTATCAAGGGGCAGCTAGTCTGCAAACAAATTCACATACATTCTCTCAAAGTCCAACCTGCTTCTTGCAGGTATGGCTCCTGACCTCAGCCCCACTTGGGCTGTATCCTGAGGGCAGCCCATAGGTGTTCACACCCCCCTTTTTAAATTGTGTGGGAGAATCCCACATCACAGCACAGAATCAGTGGCTCAACAATGCCACCTAGCCTCATTCCACTACACAGCCTCCTCCCCAGGTTAGGTTAGGTTAGTCAATACATACCCATCGACGAATGGGATTTCCAGCGCTGTCGGGCTTCCGCTGCCGGGAACTCTGCTTTGGTCGGCCAGGCGCTGCCGGGAATCGAACCACCAGCCATGCGGCCGGCGGTATTTCATACTGATTCTCTCACAATCCCTATTGAAGTCTCTCTTCACGCCATCTTCACCTCATCAGGCCTTCCACCATGGTCATGAACACCACCCTTATGCCTCTGTCATCTAGTGATCTCATCCTCAAGTTTCCTGTGTATCTTTTTATTCTGACCTTATGGAACGTTATATGCTAATATGAATCCTCCAGCACTTGTTTGATTTTGCTTTTCAAACTTGGCAACAATTTTTGGCATTTTAACATATTCTAGATAAAGCCTTTTGTGCGTCTTCAGTGGCATCACAAGGGGGTGTGGCCCGCACCCGGGTGTCACCAGCCGAGGGGTGACAACAAAGTGTCGACTCCCCCCAGTGACAGGAGCCGGGTGCTGCACTGTAGCATTACGTGCAGCACTCGGCTCCTGACACATTGAGGGAGCTGGCACTGCAAATAGACTGGTCCCTGGGGGCAGTCTGCATCTCCAGGACCCCATGGAGAGACTAAAACAGGGAGTTTGGACAGCATGGCCATACCCCCTACCTGCGAGGTCATGCCCCCTTACTGTGAGACCAGTCTCTCTTTTTACGGCCGCACGGCTTCACTACTCTACTGACTGCACCGGGTGTCACCCAGTGGAGGGACGCTACTGTGCTGCTTCCTCCATTTCAAAACTTCCAATTAATTTTATTGAACCTCTAGCCCAACATTCTCTATTGCTCTTTTTGGCTGTACTTAAGAACTTCAACAATTGCCCCCACATCAAATGGCAAGAGGAACAAGCGTCAGAGATATTGAACTTCCCCAGGAGGTGTGAGACTTTCCAATCTCTCTTAGTTTTGAAGACATTGATGAACAGGGCAAGTTGCTTTGGTTAACGACACAATGGGCCTGATGATCTGCACACAAATGCCAACGAGTAACTCACCATCCAGGGCTAAGAGACGCCCACTAAAAGCATCTCACATCCGCCGTTCATCCACAAAACCGGAAACAGTATCTAGCACGGGACCCTTGGGTCTGACCGTCGGCTTGTTACAACTCTGGCTCATGGGTATGAACAGGAGTTAGGAACACTATGTCACGATTGGTGTCTGCGAGTTACCTGTCTCAGGTGTTGATCGGGTTTCAACGGAGGCCGGCATGACTGGAACCATGGGTAATGTAGATAGCTCTATTTACAAGACTTGTGTAGCAGTGAAAACTGCCTTTGATGATAAATGACAGGAACTGGAGGGACCGGACTGGGACCGGCAGGAAGACTTGTTGAATTGAACTGATGAGCTTGGAACTTGACTCTGGACTGGAACAATGTGGACTGAACTGATGAGCTTGGAACTTGACTCTGGACTGGAACAACGTGGACTGAACTGATGGGAAATCAGGCAATGCTGAGATGAGGGTTAAACAGGGTGATCTGGAAATGCTGTGACAAGGTTGGAACTCAGGTGCAGGCTGGATAGGAGTTGATCCACAGCAGGAAGCAAGGCAGGGTGACACGATGCAGGTTTACAGAGTGCCAGGGACCAACCAGGAGTAGGACTAGCAGCAGAGCACAGGCCAGGTATTGCTGTAACAGGACGTCTGGATGCCAGGTATTACTGTAGCAGGTTTTCTGGATGCACCAGGGGTTGCTGTCAGCAGGCTTACTGGATTGGCAGGTTTAGCTGTAACAGGTTTTCTGGAGGCACCGGGGTTTGCTGCCAGCAGGTTTACTGAATTGCCAGGTATAGCTGTAACAGGTTTTCTGGATTGCACCAGGGGTTGCTGTAGCAGGTTTCAGGGATACACTTGAATGCAAAAACAGCATGAACCATACACCACGGGAAGACGAGATGTTCAGGCCCAGAATGCTATCAGGAGAGGATATATATACCATGGGTCTGGCAGCAATTGGTGGATACGGACAGGTGGTCTGGTAGTAGCATTCTGAGTGGTGGAAGGCACAACATGCAGAGGGAGTATTCATCTCTGCAGCTCTGAGAATCAGAACCACACCTGCGATTCCAATCAGGGCTAGCAGTGCTCACAGACAGAGGAGAGGCCAGGTGCAATAATCAGAGCAAATCCTCCAGGCAAATTACACACACAGATCCATGGGGCAGCTGACAGGGGTAAAGGCCCCCATACATCAGAGATTGATTGCAGCAATCATGCAATTTGCAATCGATTGTGTATAAAAATCTTTCCCTTTTCCAATCGATTGTGGCAATTCTGCAATCTGCAATCGATTGTAAAAGGGAAAGATTTTTATACACAATCGATTGATTGCAACAATCGTGCAATTTGCAATCTCTGATGTATGGGGGCCTTTAGTCTCAAGGCAAAAAGGTGACAACTAGACAGGGTCGTGACACATTAGTGCCAGTGTAGGAACCACAGACTTGTGATATGCAAGGATACTAGATTGGAACCGAGGTGAACAACCCAGACCCACGGGGCAACCCCTGGTCCAGTGACCTGGGAAGGCCAGCAAGACCAGGAATATACTCCAGTAACAAGGGTGGCCCCGGAACTCAAAATAGCATAGTACTTTTAGATAAGAACTCAGGACTCAAGTCAGGAATCTGAGTCTTAAGTATTCAGAATACAACTTGAGGAAGTTGTGACCCTGGTACAGCTCTGACAGAAGACCTGGAACTGGAACCGGTGAGGAACTCAGAACTGAGAGTCAGGATAGGTAATACAGCTACTGAAAACTTCAGTGTGCAGCCCAAGACAATAGCACACAGTGCAGGGAAGCCAATACAAATCAGCACAATGGTATAACCTTATGACCTGGACAACCACTGAGCATAGAGTATAACAGCATAAGAAACTTGCATGCAATGTCCCAGCGGTATGATGGAATGAGACCGCAGCTGAGCACACCGGCTCAGTACTGATAGATGATGATACACTGACAAATGGAAGTGATATACTTGCAAGCTGAAATGAGATGGTAGTGCAGACTAATGCAGTATAGGCACTGAGGCACAGATAGGTAACTGAACACAGCAGCAGATGGAATTCATGGCCTGATTCATTACAGATCACGACTGAAACAGCGTACGCAGATCGGCCGATGCTTTGCAGTGCAAGTACGCGAGCAGTGCGATTGCTCTGCAATCACGCATGCAGAAAGAAAGCCATCGCAGATGGAGGGACGGGATGCCAGCATTCGGGTGTGGTGACAGGGGAGTGATGGGAGAAACTAAGGCATGCCTTTCTGTTTGAACGCCTCTGCATGGGTGTGCATAAATTAGCCACTGTGATGGCATATGCGTGATGGGCCGATGTTACTCGATGTTCCTGATGGATACGCAGGACTGCAAGGTATTACGGATGTCACGGCTGCCGACACTTGAGACTCCTGGAGGGAGGCAGGCCTACTAGGCACAATAAACTGGGGTGGTCTTAGGAATGACCTTTCCATGAAACTCAGTAGCACAGGATAAAAGTAAAATAGAATTTATTCACAAAAGAATTATAATCAGCAAAGTCTCATATAAAGTTTCAAATAGCACAGAGATTCATATATGCAAAAATAAGTATAGGAGAAAATCCCCAAATATATATGCAGTCTTTAACATATAAGAACTAACATGGTAGGGAACCCCGAGTCCAGTATAAGGCTAACACCTCAGGATGGGATTGAGGACCATGGACAGGGTAGCACCCTGTAGTAATGGAAATCCGGAGCAGAGCGAGCCCTGCAGAATAATATAGTTCCGGGACAGGGCAGAGCCCTACAGTGCAGTGAAAGATGAAGCAAACTTGAGCCTTGTGGTATAATTAAGACGGAGCAGGGTTAAGCCCTGTAAGGTGATGAGATTCCAGAACAGGGTTGAGCCCTGCGGCGTGGCTAAAGTTCGGTGCGGGGTTGAGCCCTGTGATGCATAGAAGATTGAAGCAGGGTTGAACCCTGTGATGCGATGGAATTCCAGAGCAGGGTTGAGCCCTGCAACGTGGCTAGAGTACAGAGCGGGGTTGAGGGCAGTGATGTGGAGAAGATTGTAGCAGGGTGGAGCCCTGTGGCGTGGCTAGAGTACGGAGCGGGGTTGAGCCCTGTGATGTGGAGAAGATTGTAGCAGGGTTGAGCCCTGTGGTGTAGTTAGAGTTCGGAGCGGGGTTGAGCCCTGTGATGCAGAGATGACACTGTAACGGTGCAGTTGACAACTGTAACAAGGATGAGTTCAATATCCACAGGAACGAAAAGACAACAAGTAAAGTGCAGCAAAATGATGAAAGCACAGTGATGGAGCAAAAAGCAATACTTAGACAATAGGAATGCTGGGCTCTGTAGTGCAGCGGATAACTGACATCAGAAGTTCATCTGGAATGTAACAAAGTCCGCAGCAATCCACAGGCACAGCGGGGATCTGGCAGGAGTCTAAGAAAAGACCAGAAAGCAACGTTGCACAGACACTGAGACACAGTTAGTAACAGGCTTTATACTAGAGGTCTGTGATCCATAGGAAGTTTCAGAACACGTGATCCAAATGGAATCAGGTTTGAAATAATGAGCAATCTAGGAATCCCACAACCTGACGACACCTGGGAAACAGATGATCACTTTAACTCTCTATCCCCAGAATGAGAAGCATGCCAGCAAGCAGGATAGCTCCTCCAACAACCACAATGGAATTTTGCCAAAAGTAGTCTATCTTTATGTACTGAAAAGGTCGCAGTCCTGACAATGGATGTGAGATAGCGGTAGTCGGCGTCTCTATACTGGCTGTGCAAAGGCTTTGCGATTGCATTAATTAGCATATTTTTGCAGCAGACATGCGGCGTCATCGTAGCCTCAATCACAATAGCGATCTGTGATGAATCAGGCCCTCAGATCAGTATGCAGCTTGGACGTTGTGGTGCAGACAGATACCGGAACACAGCGGCAGATGGAACTCAGGTCAGTAAGCAGTGTGGACGCTGACAGGTAATGGTAACACAGCAGACGATGGATAGCAGGTCTGTATGCAGCGGGAATGCTGCAAAGCTGGCAGGTGAGCAATACTTAGCGTAGACGGTGAATAGCCAGATCCCACGAAGTAACAACAAAGTCACAGAGGACACGAACACAGGATACAAAGTAAGCTGGAGCCTTGAACTATCCAGGGTAGGAACACATTGTTCAGGCACACAGGAACTGGTTTAAATAGGAGACAGTCTCTAGCCATTGGACTAGGTGACCAGTTGAGCACACAGGTGCATCAGCTAATAACAGGGAGGCGTCCCTGTGATGTTTAGGAAACTGCAATAAATGAATGTCTGAGTCTGAAAGGGAAGCAAAGACCCCAATTCGTCACAGCAGGTCTTCAGACATGCAGAGGGCTCTCCTGATGCAAGCAAGGATGCAGTGGCTAATTTATGCACACCCTGAAAACAGTGTTTAAAAATGGTCAGACATGCCTGCGGTTTTCTATAACCCCGTTACCTTCCCTAAATGCTGACTACCTGTCATTCACTTTGTGAGTGAATCCTTTGTGCATGCATGATCGCAAACCAATAGCTGCTCGTGCACAGTGCGGCATTTGCACATGCACATTGGCAAACAAATTTTCAGTCTGCATGTACAGGAGCACAACTTACCACAAGACAGTCAATATGAGCCTCCTGCAAGCTTTTCTTTCAACTGCAAAAGTGTGTGACCTGGGGGCCTATTCATCAACACTAAATGGCCCGGTAACCATAGAGATTTTAGTTACCAGGCTATTCGTCATCAGTCAGACCCCTGATATTCAGCAAACACTCAAAAACTGAAACTGAGAGAAGGTAAGTAATGCAGCTACATCTGTAAATGTGATACTGAGGGGACAGCTGCTTTTCGGCGCAGCTGTCTAAGCACCGGAGCAATGATGAATTGCTCCAGTGTAATCTATCCCTCGCAGCGAACTTCAAAACTTCATCATGGGAAGTCAAAAAGCCTCTGATGATGAATAGGCCCCCTGGTCATATCCATATAATTCTCACATGGAAACACTAGAGTCTTATCCTCAGAAGCCATATATATTCTTGTAGTCTTATGCATGTCTTGTGCCTTTGTCTCAAGGGATAAAAGATCACCAATTGTATTTGTCCACTCCATATTCTCAAATTTAGGTAAAGTTTTATCTTCAGAAACTGTAAACCTCTGAGAGGACTGCAAATCTTTAGATATAATGGGGAGCTTTTTCCATTGCATTTTCCAACTTGTTCCAAGTCTGCAGAAGGTTCAAGTTTAATTCCCAACTTTTGTTCAGCCATTTTAATTCCTTGTTCCGAGTCAGCAGAAGGTTCAAGTTTAATTCCCAACTTTTGTTCAGCCATTTTACATTCTGCAACTTTTTATGCTCAAGCTCTTGTTCTCTGGCACTCATTTCCACCTGGAGATTGTGCAACTGTTTCTGAGCACTTGATAGACATTTGTCAAAGTTCTTATGTTTTCCTCACATCCCTTTAATTACAGCATGTGTCGTTTAGTTCTTAGTTAATTTTGCTTAGCTGTTTCTTGCTGAATTTCCTTTAGAAATGTACTCCTTTCAGCAGAACACTCAAAGTGCCAAACACATCTGAATTATCTGAACTTGATTTCTCAAAATGTTGCTTGAAGACAAATAACCTCCTGGTCTTTTGAATCTCTGTCCCTTTTCCGCTGAGCATGAGTCTGCAGCCTATGCAGATATTTAATTTTTTTCCAGAGGATTAATAGAGCTTCTCAGTTAAACAATCTCTCTAATTTGTACTCTGCAAGTTTTGCTTGTGTGGAAACAATTAAAGAGTCTTTTCCTTTCAAAACCAGAGCTAAATACATAACTTTTTCTTTTGAGTGCGCTGTCACTCAGATGTCCATTTACACTTTATTTTAATGCTTCCACTTCCTGTTTTAGGGCCTTATTCAGCGTGGATCGCACGGCTGTGTTCGCACGCACCCACTAGCTGTGAAATTTTGCTAATGAATGCAATCGCACGCCAACCGCAGCTCCATACCAAGACTCCCATCACTGTATAAAGCATCCACTTCCCATGACATGCATCCGCAAGTCAGCAAAAACATCGGTAACATCAGAACGATTCGCACAGCTGTGGTTGATCTGACCCTACCTCACAATCTGCTAAACTTCCTGTCGCCTGCATTTCTCTGACCAACCCCAATCACCACCCCCCAATGGTCACTTCCTGTCAATCCTGCCAATTCCACTGTGTGCTCACTGCGATCGCATCCTGATCGCAGTGGCTGGTTCGCGCATACCAGCTGCGTGCGAACCAACCTGAATAAGGCCCTTAGAACCACACAGTTTTGGTGAAACGCAACAATGTCTTATGCTTTCTCACATTATTTTCATGCTTTTTTCAGCATAGATTCCTTTAACACTTTAGCCTTCTCAAGGTGTTCAGACATTACTGCCAATTTGAGGTCTGTCTCATTAAAAGCCTTCATTTCCAGCTCTCTTTTTTTTATTCCTCCTGTCTAAATGAAATTTTTAAACTCTGTAAATTTTCAAAAATTTGCAAAAATTTCTCTCCAGCAGACTTTTGATTTAAATGCTAAAGCTGGCCACACATCTAAAGATTATCTGTCCAACCAGCCAACTAGTTGATTGGTTGGAATGAAAATCTGATAACGTATGGGAGTAAATGATGATCAGCAATTTGCTCCTAAATGCCAGAAAATAGATGAAAATGGTCATCAGACAAGTTTTTTAAATGTTTGATCTAAACAATTTGTTCAAACAACAGTTTTTGTCCATTTTCTGGCGTTTGGGAGCAAATTGCTGATTGTCATTTGCTTTTATACCTTACCAGATTTTCAATCCAACCAATCAACTAGTTGGCTAGTTGGACAGATAATCTTTAGATGTGTGGCCAGCTTTACAGTATCTGCTTTACTAGAAACATGAGTTTTTTATGCAAAACTTGATATGGTCAAATTCTTCCATGCTGACATAGTACTCTCCTGGTAGACCTGGCACCATAGTTTTATACTCACCACACACATTATTAGCTTTACTCTGCCTTTGAATTTTAGTTTTTTTCTCTGGAACATTACTTTGCAACATAATACCTTTAAAAGAGTTATCATGCACCATATCACACAGGAGTTCAAAAAAACTTTTTTACTTCCAGACTATAGACTCCAGTCCTGGATTTGCAACTCTCCAGTTTGAGATTGAACACTTGCGGATAAACTACCTCTTCTGGGAGCATGCTTCTTTTTATTCCCCATATTTATCTCCACACTATATATTCAGGAACTGCTTTTCTCATTTTATTGTATCACACTTTGCTTTCAAATGTATTCTCAACACAGCAAACCACTGTACTTGACACTGTAGATGTGGTACCACAGTTACCAGCATCTATCATGTAACTGTTCCTTTAATTGGCTTTGCAAAGGTATCTTGCTCTGCACCACACCCAACTATGATGAGGATGGTACAACAGTGAAAAAAGTAGGGAGGCAAGGAAGAAGTACTCAGGGAGATGTAGGGTGACAGTAATGTGAGACATACACAGTGTGGGGGGTATCGTACCACAGAAAGAAAGTGCAGTGAGACAAAGAAGTGCACCACTTACCTGAAGGAAGTGCAGCAGAGCAGAGGTCAGTGGGAGGAGCAGAGGTGAGGGGGCATGTGCACAATGCACAAGAGGCCACACCCCCTAACTGAACAGAGACCACGCCACAAGTGGAGCCGTGAGTATTTACCGGGCCAGCAAAATTTTGGCCACATGGCTCCATTTACCACAGCTGGGCTGATGCTGTGAGCAAGCCAGGTGACTCGATCGGTGATAAGTGGAACTCTAAGCCATCTCCCAGCAGTCTCTTCGGATTTGTACTCTTTAATGCTAATCACTGAGCTGCTTGAGTGAGCAATCGATGACTTACTAATAATTCAAAAGGAAAATCTTTATCTCCGGAATACTGGATTCCCATCATATCTTTCCTGTAACTGGATCAATGACAAATGGGATTACAATCTAACCAGTAAGGAGTGGGTTCTACAAACATCTTTAGAAATATATGTCTTTCCCGTCTAAAATTGGACTCTTTTATTGACTATCATCCTAATCGGCATCTAGCTGGGTTACTTTTTATTATTGATATATGTTTTACTGGCCATTTCTATAATGATTTATGTTGCCTTATAATTGATTGTGATTAAAATTGTTATTATATATCTTATCAAAGAGATTTACTTTTATTTATTAGCGCTCTCTCTATTTCATATTTATTTGTGTATTATTGTTTTGTCAGGTGCATCCGAACACCCCTACTGAGAGCTACTTTATTAGCTGTTTTTATTAATCATTTATAGTGTGCGCCTGATACTGTATATACTTTTCTTAAATAGAAGTAGAAATATTCTGCGCTTGTAGATGTATTGTAAGCAGCTCAGTAGAATAGAGATTGAAAATGATATGTCAAATACGAGCGCTAATAAAAATATGTAAATGGTTCTGTAGTGACTAGTATGCTGTAAAAATTGCATGCTTTACATCATCATATTTTTATGATGCTGATATCTGTGTGCACTGATTAATTTATAAAAACACTTAAAATATTGGTAACAATTGTATGATAGTTTAAGTATGTGAGTTGTTAGCTACTATGTAAGTTATGTAACACTGTATCTTGTATTGAATAGTCAGTGGTCTATTATGTTAACATGTGAAGTGGGAGCATTCGATAGCACTAAAAATGATTCCGGAACACAAGGACCATTAAAACAAAATTACTTGAATGTATATAGCTCTTATGAGGTATATTTTTAAGAGAGTCCGTCAGTCCGTGCCCGGCTGATAGCCGCCGATGATTGCCACACCTGACAGCGAGGCCAAACAAATGGAGGTAGTGTGTTACTCTAACTATCCCTATCTTACCTCCTAGGCTTCTTCTGTTGGTGCGGCAGGTCTTCTCCTTGCTGCTGCCGTGGGCGGATGCGGGATGGAAGCCGCTGGTGGTGTCGCTCTGCCGGGACGGGTGGTATGACGTCACCCGCTTCCGTGCACATTGCGTCTTCTCTATAGTCGGGCTGTGGATCTCTCTTTACCTTCTCCAATGCGTTTCTTACCGCAGCGGGTACTTTTTCAAGGATAGGGTGTCTCTGGACTGTTGCTCAATTTATACAATATTTTTAAAATAAACTTTATTGTTCCTATTAAAATTTGAGCAGGAAGTTCAGGTTAAAAAAGCGGTAACCTTGTGTTCCTGTTAAAGAAGTGCTCCCATGTTAATGAAAATGCAGAAATATATAGAACCAGTAAGATGATATAGTTACTGTTTATGTGGTGCATTATGTGCTCTAATTTATATGTCGGTATTTGATGCGACTTAAAATGAAATGTAAAGCTTTTAGACATTTTTTTTTTTTTTTTTTAAAAACATTATTAAAAAAATTCCTTTTAAAGGTAAAAAATGTGGAAATTGTAATAATTTCAAGGTTCTTCCAGAAAGGCATTCAATTCTATATCGATATTTAGCCCTCTTGGTGTGAGGGTTCTTAATGTGTGAATCCATTTTGTTTCACATTTTATTAAGTTTGTACTGATGCTTCCTCCTCTCCCATTTTGTAGAATGTTTTGGATGCCTATAAATTTGAGACCCCTTGGATTTTTTCCATGCTTTTCCGAGAAATGCTGAGACACACTATGTGAATCGATTACTTTTTTTATGTTGTTGATGTGTTCCATAATTCTAGTTTTTAGTTTTCTTTTCGTCTGTCCTATATATTGTTTGCCACAGGGGCATTCTAGAAGATATATGACCCCTTCAGTTTCACATGTAATGTGCTCTTTAATTTTAAACTCTTGCTCTGTATTATTTGATTTAAATTTCTCAATTTTCTTTGTATTGTTAAAGTTTTCATTTTTGCACGCTTTACACTTTAGGCAATGGTAAAAGCCTGTATTTAGCTTATTTCTCTCCTCTTTTTCGATTGGTACGAAGCTTTTAGTAAGTTCTTGTTTCAGATTCTTAGCTCTAGTGTATATTATCTTTGGCCTTGTTCCAACCATTCCTTTGAGATCTTGATCCAATTGTAAAATGTGCCAATGTTTGCGATATATATTTTCAATAATCTTATGGTTTCCATTGTATTGTGTGATCAAGGTGACTTCAGGGTTCTCTTGGATTTTTTCTTTATACTGTAGTAGTTCTTCCCTTTTCATATTCATGACTTTCTTCATATGGTTCTCTAATTTTTCTTCTTTGTAACCTTTTTCAGCAAATTTATGTTTCAAATCCTCTGTTTGTTGTATTAAGTCTCCTGGATCTGTGCAATTTCTACGTATTCTTTTCATCTGGCCCTCTGGTATGTTCTCTATCCATTTCCTATGGTGGTTACTTCTGCTATCAAGGAAGTTATTTCCATCAACCTCCTTGATATGTGTTTTCGTCTGCAGTGTGCCTCCCTTGACAAATATTTCTAGATCAAGAAAGACCACTGTTTCTTTGCTGCTCTGTGTGGTGAACTCCAGGCCAATGCCATTATCGTTGATATATTTAATGAAATCTCCCCAAAGGTTATCCGGTCCACCCCAAATGAACAGTATGTCGTCTATGTACCGTTTCCAACATATTACATATTCAAAAAAGGGGTTGTTGGTCCAAATGTGGTCGTCTTCCCACTTTGCAACAAAAAGATTCGCATAGCTTGGTGCGAATGTAGTGCCCATAGCTGTACCTTTGAGCTGTTTAAAATAACCCCCATTATACCAAAAAAAGTTATGGTTCAGGATGAAATGAATGCTGTCCATTATGAAATTTACTTGTCTTGTCGGGATGTTAGTACTTGTTGTGAGATAATGTCTTGTGTGATTGCATCCTATTTCATGGTCTATACACGTGTAAAGAGATTTTACATCACTTGTGCATAGGGTATAGCTGTTTTTCCATTCCATTTTCTCCAGTAACTGTAGGACTTGCATGGTGTCTTTCAAAAAACTTTTTTGTTTCGTTACTATCTCTTGGAGGAAAAAATCTATATATTTAGATAGTTTTGATGATATAGAGCCAATTCCCGAAACTATTGGCCGTCCTGGTGGATTCTGCTTATCTTTGTGTAGTTTCGGCAAATGGTAAAACACAGGAATTTTCGGGTTTTTCACATCCAGGTAATCCATTTCTTTCTTTGTTATTATTCCAAGATGTAGCCCTTCTTCGAGGTGGAGTGATAGTTCTCTCCCATATTTTTCTGTTTGGTTGTTAGGTAATTTTTGGTAAGTTATTGGATCTTCTATCAATCTCTCTAGTTCTTTTGTATAGTCTTCTTTATTCATACTCACCAATCCCCCTCCCTTGTCGGCGGGCTTGAAAACAAATTATAGTTAGTTTTCAATTTTTCTGGCTAACTATAATTTGACCATAGCAGAGAAAAAAGCAATGAAGAATTTGAAAGAAGATGATTCAATAATCATCAAGCCCGCCGACAAGGGAGGGGGATTGGTGATTATGAATAAAGAAGACTATACAAAAGAACTAGAGAGATTGCTAGAAGATCCAATAACTTACCAAAAATTACCTAACAACCCAACAGAAAAATATGGGAGAGAACTATCACTCCACCTCGAAGAAGGGCTACATCTTGGAATAATAACAAAGAAAGAAATGGATTACCTGGATGTGAAAAACCCGAAAATTCCTGTGTTTTACCATTTGCCGAAACTACACAAAGATAAGCAGAATCCACCAGGATGGCCCATAGTTTCGGGAATTGGCTCTATATCATCAAAACTATCTAAATATATTGATTTTTTCCTCCAAGAGATAGTAACGAAACAAAAAAGTTTTTTGAAAGACACCATGCAAGTCCTACAGTTACTGGAGAAAATGGAATGGAAAAACAGCTATACCCTATGCACAAGTGATGTAAAATCTCTTTACACGTGTATAGACCATGAAATAGGATGCATTCACACAAGACATTATCTCACAACAAGTACTAACATCCCGACAAGACAAGTAAATTTCATAATGGACAGCATTCATTTCATCCTGAACCATAACTTTTTTTGGTATAATGGGGGTTATTTTAAACAGCTCAAAGGTACAGCTATGGGCACTACATTCGCACCAAGCTATGCGAATCTTTTTGTTGCAAAGTGGGAAGACGACCACATTTGGACCAACAACCCCTATGTAATATGTTGGAAACGGTACATAGATGACATACTGTTCATTTGGGGTGGACCGGATAACCTTTTGGGAGATTTCATTAAATATATCAACGATAATGGCATTGGCCTGGAGTTCACCACACAGAGCAGCAAAGAAACAGTGGTCTTTCTTGATCTAGAAATATTTGTCAAGGGAGGCACACTGCAGACGAAAACACATATCAAGGAGGTTGATGGAAATAACTTCCTTGATAGCAGAAGTAACCACCATAGGAAATGGATAGAGAACATACCAGAGGGCCAGATGAAAAGAATACGTAGAAATTGCACAGATCCAGGAGACTTTATACAACAAACAGAGGATTTGAAACATAAATTTGCTGAAAAAGGTTACAAAGAAGAAAAATTAGAGAACCATATGAAGAAAGTCATGAATATGAAAAGGGAAGAACTACTACAGTATAAAGAAAAAATCCAAGAGAACCCTGAAGTCACCTTGATCACACAATACAATGGAAACCATAAGATTATTGAAAATATATATCGCAAACATTGGCACATTTTACAATTGGATCAAGATCTCAAAGGAATGGTTGGAACAAGGCCAAAGATAATATACACTAGAGCTAAGAATCTGAAACAAGAACTTACTAAAAGCTTCGTACCAATCGAAAAAGAGGAGAGAAATAAGCTAAATACAGGCTTTTACCATTGCCTAAAGTGTAAAGCGTGCAAAAATGAAAACTTTAACAATACAAAGAAAATTGAGAAATTTAAATCAAATAATACAGAGCAAGAGTTTAAAATTAAAGAGCACATTACATGCGAAACTGAAGGGGTCATATATCTTCTAGAATGCCCCTGTGGCAAACAATATATAGGACAGACGAAAAGAAAACTAAAAACTAGAATTATGGAACACATCAACAACATAAAAAAAGGAATCGATTCACATAGTGTGTCTCAGCATTTCTCGGAAAAGCATGGAAAAAATCCAAGGGGTCTCAAATTTATAGGCATCCAAAACATTCTACAAAATTGGAGAGGAGGAAGCATCAGTACAAACTTAATAAAATGTGAAACAAAATGGATTCACACATTAAGAACCCTCACACCAAGAGGGCTAAATATCGATATAGAATTGAATGCCTTTCTGGAAGAACCTTGAAATTATTACAATTTCCACATTTTTTACCTTTAAAAGGAATTTTTTTAATAATGTTTTTAAAAAAAAAAAAAAAAATTTCTAAAAGCTTTACATTTCATTTTAAGTCGCATCAAATACCGACATATAAATTAGAGCACATAATGCACCACATAAACAGTAACTATATCATCTTACTGGTTCTATATATTTCTGCATTTTCATTAACATGGGAGCACTTCTTTAACAGGAACACAAGGTTACCGCTTTTTTAACCTGAACTTCCTGCTCAAATTTTAATAGGAACAATAAAGTTTATTTTAAAAATATTGTATAAATTGAGCAACAGTCCAGAGACACCCTATCCTTGAAAAAGTACCCGCTGCGGTAAGAAACGCGTTGGAGAAGGTAAAGAGAGATCCACAGCCCGACTATAGAGGAGACGCACTGTGCACGGAAGCAGGTGACGTCATACCACCCGTCCCGGCAGAGCGACACCACCAGCGGCTTCCATCCCACATCTGCCCACGGCAGCAGCAAGGAGAAGACCTGCCGCACCAACAGAAGAAGCCTAGGAGGTAAGATAGGGATAGTTAGAGTAACACACTACCTCCATTTGTTTGGCCTCGCTGTCAGGTGCGGCAATCATCGGCGGCTATCAGCCGGGCACGGACTGACGGTCTCTCTTAAAAATATACCTCATATGAGCTATAAACATTCAAGTAATTTTGTTTTAATGGTCCTTGTGTTCCGGAACCATTTTTAGTGCTATCGAATGCTCCCACTTCACATGTTAACATAATAGACCACTGACTATTCAATACAAGATACAGTGTTACATAACTTACATAGTAGCTAACAACTCACATACTTAAACTATCATACCATTGTTACCAATATTTTAAGTGTTTTTATAAACTAATCAGTACATACAGATACAGTTTTTTGATTTATAAATTAATCAGTGCACACAGATATCAGCATCATAAAAATATGATGATGTAAAGCATGCAATTTTTACAGCATACTAGTCACTACAGAACCATTTACATATTTTTATTAGCGCTCGTATTTGACATATTATATACTTTTCTTAGTATTTCTTGGTTTGTATTATTCTAGGAGTTTTAGAGAAAATCCAGGCTGACATCTAGTCCATTCTCTATGAATGCCAGTGTTCCTTCAGTCACTTTGTTCTGGTGCGTTAGGATAATGTCAAACCAGTGTAAGGTGCTAAGGTAAAGCTACAGCCTATTTATTTCTTTACTAAAGGTTATTATTTATCTACAAACTACATAATATACAATGTAACAGTATATATTAACAATTAGTGCTCAAAGTGGTCCTAGAGAAGTAGTGTTACTCACCCCCCTTCCCCCTCTGCATTTTTTAAAAAAGGGACAGCGTGCGTCAAGAGGGGCGTGGTCTCAAAATAAAGGGGTGTGGTCACACAATAGTATTCCCAATCCTCCAGTAGTGGTAGTGCCCCTTATGCAGTGCCCACAGTGGTAGTGCCCCTTATGCAGTGCCTGCAGTGATAGTGCCCTTTATTCAGTTCCCCCAATAGTGGTGCCCCTTATGCAGTGCCCCCACTAGTGGTGCCCCTAGTAGTGGTAGTGCCCCTTGTGCAGTGCCCAAAGTGGTAGTGTCCCTTATTCAGTGACCCCAGTTTGCTATGCACAGCAACGGTTTGTGCTCCCCCCAACTCCCCCCCCACCACGGAACACTTCGACCCACGGGTGGGACAGCGGGACAGTCCCAGAAAAATGGGACTGTCCCGCTGAATGCAGGACAGTTGGGAGGTATGATATACTGTACAATATGCACAAGCAAAGAAGAAATCAGCACCTATCATGGTCAGTGATGCATTCACAACCAGTCAATCACAATCGTTAGTGCTGGCTTCTGTCATCATGGTTATCCAGTGAGTAGCTGTACACACCAGCTACTCACCTTACTAGGGAAACTCATACTACTGCTTATTAAGATGGGGGCTTTATTTTATTATATAGTAACATTTATTCATACAGCGATAGCATATTCCATTGTGCTTTGCAATTACCACTGTTCTCCAATGTTTCAGGTAATTTCCCTTTTGCCGTATTTTTGTATTGTCAAAAATGTATGTTCTGTGTGTGTTCAGACCTGCAGAGCTTCCTCTCCACCCTCCAGTCAACCAAATTCAGTCACCGGGAATATACATGTGTTCTGCACACAAATGGCAGGCACTCACCTTTTAACATAATTTATTTTATTTTCTAATCTACTAAAATGGTATAATGTGCGAAATCATCATGTTACGTTCAGCAATACAATTATTGCTTATCTGTCACATCTTGTGGGTTATTTACTATCCATAAAATGTAAACCATGCAGAGAATCTACATATAAGCCTACTTTACCTTTATCCCACACTCACAAGAGCACACCTCTATAGTCTCCGGGAGCTTAAGTGGTGAAGGCAAGGGTACATTCAAGATTTGTTTATTTTAATGTGTCAAATATTTGAACTTCGTAGCATTTATATACTTGGGCCTTCTTCTGCGGCATCTGTGTTACTTATACTGTACTTGTTTTAATACGGTTTTATTTCTTGTTAAAATTAAGAATTATTCTTTTTGGTGGCGTATTTTCATTTTCTATTTGCATAGTGTGACGTACATTCAGACGCACCAACCAATGTATACACCTGTACTATTCAAAATAAATGCTTGATCCTGTTCCATTTTCATGTTCATTTTATGCATAGCCTGTAACATCAAAGGATGCCCACTCACACCACTTTTATTCCATATCTGATAAGTACATTATGGCATGTAGTAAACATTAAGATGAAAAAACCCTTTAAGGTGTATGAATTAACATTTTCGGTTATCTGTTTCCTTGCTCTCTTTTGCTGACAGTTACTCTCTAGTGCCAGAGACATGTTATGCAAATGAGAGGATGTTGTGTCTGGAAAGAGATAAGTGAGTATTGTCAATATTCCAATAGTGTATGAAGCACCTGGGCACTGTAACTGAAAGAATAAATGAAAACTTTTTTTATCACACATCCCACTAATTGCACAATAGTTACTTTATATTTGAAACTAACACAGTTCTAGGACAGATAAGTTTTAACGAGATCTGTTAATGAATTAATTCATTTTATTATTATCAAGCTGAATGGTAAGTCAGCCAGCCTAGTTTTTGTTCATAGTATATTCGTTTAAACTACAATATTTATTTTGTGGTTCTAGCAGAACCTTCATAATGAGAGATCTGGGGTGCAAAAGAGGGGAACCGCTCAGCACCCTTGGGACAGCCCCCCAAAGGATAACTGTGTTAAAAAAAAAACTAAAAAAAACTGAGGAACACCCCAAAAAAGCACTTTGAAAAAGTGCAAAGTGGGGGTACAAACATAAAGAGTAACAAAATAGACTTTTGGGGGGGGTCTGCAAGTATGGGTGAGGTGTTTTTTTGATTGCAGGTGTTTGCTGAAGGTGCGTTTTTTATGTTTCTTATAACTTCACTTTAGCGACTTTTAAATATGCTTACACCCATTTTGAAGTACCCCAAATTTGACAGGACTACTTGTTTTCTCCTAAAAATACTGCTTTATGCCATTCTTCACCACTTGTGCAAAGACGCTAATTAGTGGCATTTGTGCGAACTTAAGTACCCCCAAACTGTTCTCAGGCACTACTACATTGATCCCCAATGTTTCAGCATCTTTTTGGGGGGTTCAGGCTGATTTCCCCGTTTCTGACCACTTTTTGCATGTCTCCGTTTTTGCGTCTTTTGGAATTGAATAGGGCAAATCTCGGGTACATGCGCGATAAGTTTCCACGGCTAAAATTCGCGATGTAGGTGAAAACTCCGGCAGGCAAAACTTTATTGCATACGCAAAACTAACTGAATACGGGTCCAAGGTGGACATACCATCATCAGACAACAAATATGAGATATTTTTATAGATGCAAAATGTACCTGACTATTGTACCACTGGCAGGTAGGGCAAACGTGAACTTGTCATTCCAAAACCGAAGTCAGTCAATCTCTAAGTTGACAAAAAATTATGTAAACACACCTCCTAACATTTACCTAGGCAAAATCAGGACAAAATAAGCCCCACCACTGGTCAGGGCAATACAAGTCGGCCATCTCTCCCAAAATGCTAGGTAGGGCCATTGACCATCTATGGTTAGCAACCATAGATGGCCTGATACCAATGGCAAATAATTTTGCCATTGATGGATGTTTAATAATGGTGAACAATGGCACCAGAGGTCTGATGGCAGTCATCTGCATATGCGCAGCTGCAGTTCAACCATCAATGGTTTTCTTCTGATTGTTTTCTTTGATGGTTAACCCATCAATGGCCATCCCTGCCAAATAGCCCTGCCCCCCTTCGGAGCCCGCACATTGGATCTGTTGTACCTAAATGGGGACAGTTAGTAGGCATCTGTAAATAAACATAACATTGCCTCTGGTATGCGACACAACTCTCCATCTTTTGCAAAATGAAAAATTATGTTGCTATAACCTAGGGCCTAAATAAGAGATTTAAGTAAAACCGATGTTTACGCACACCTCTTATGTTTTTAGATCTGGGCATGCGCAGAAGCCGCACTGCACATGGACAGATCTGGGGCATGATTGACCTACTGCTGGCATTTGGGGGAGGTGACGAGACGGCGACACAGAGCGTTCCAGAACACGGGCTATGCCAAAGCGGCTTTTCCTTGGACGGAGTGTCACTGACCCCGGCAGCGTGATTTTCCCAGACATCCTGAGTAACCTGAGGGTTACTTAGATGTCCGATGGTCACACAGTTGATCCAATGGCTGTGACTCCACAGTAGCAGATAAGAGAAGCCAGTGGAGGGCGTCTTATTACTTACATTTGCATATTTTAGCACAGCTGCTGCATACAAAAACACAACGGCTGTGCTACTGCGTCCATCTCTGAATCAGGCCTATAGACACACATCCTCAATACAACCAGCAAAGAAGAAATCCCTCATTGGCGTCAGTGGTGCTTTCTCAAGCAGCCAATCACAAGTGGTTTACTAGTGCTGGCTTCCGTCATCATGATCATCCAGAATGTGCACTTTGCTGACACGGCATCCTCTGTTTAACATAAAATGACGCTGGCGCTATAGAGTAATGATCAGCAAAGAGAGCAGATAAAGAAAAAAGTAAGCATTATTGTGTGTAGAAATATTTAATCATACACCTTCAATGTAATGGGCACACCTGGAAAAACCTTAAGTCTGTGTGTGCAGGGGGATGTAGGCTAGCCCTGTCGGGATGCTGGTGTCGGGATTCTGACAGCCAAGATCCTGACTGCGGGCATCCCATACCCAACCCGTGTATGCATACTATGATGGTACAGACTAGGCATAAAATGAGCATCAAAATGCAGCAAGAACAATCTTTTATTCTATTAAAATATATATATATATGGAAGAGAACACATCTATGAAAGGTGTTTCCATCAATTTCATTCATAATTTTTTTTATTTTTGAATGCTTATGTATTATAGTCATCCAGTAATGTGAAGTACAGACAATATTTGTTTTTTGTAACTTTCAGTGATTTTACATGGGCACATTCAGCATCTAATATACAGTATAGCCCAAATATAATACATAAACCAGTATGTACATTATTGAAAGTATTTTAATTAAACAGGGCTAACAATTCCTTGTTTTATTTTACTTTGCCAGCTGTTATCAGTGCCTTTACAGGAAATTGTTTTGGCCCAGCAACGTTTGGTAACAAAGAGTCTAATCTAATTAGGAGTGCAGATATTCTTTAAGAAGTGCTGGCCAATCGCCTTCAAAGTGCACGGGCTAAATGGTGCTTTCATTCATACAAAAACATCTTTGTCTGAAATCCCTGCCGGTCTCCTCTCCCTGAAGAACGATGTTGCACAATATTTTATTACATCTAACAATTAAGATATGAAAACCAACATCACTTCAAATACTGGTTTTGAAGTAAAAGATATGTTTCATCACAGCAAAATGACACAAGTAATATGCAGTTTTAAGGATGATAAAATGTCTCCGTTCTCTTTTACTCTAATAAAGAAAATGGAAAATGTCACTCCAGAATTCCCTTTAATTTGTTCCAAAACATTGTGCAAGTTGAGTTTGAAAGTATTTAATTGTATTTCACATTGCACAAGAAGATAGACTACATAAATCTCAATAAAATATGAATTCCGCTTATTGTGTTACAATGAAGATTTGTGTCAGTGTTGCTTTCATTCACATTTAGTGTCATGTCTGTTTGCAGCTCTGCTAATTGTGCAGGCTAATGTTACTGCTTCAATGTCACTTTAGACTGAAATAATGGACGTGAAATATGTTTTGAAAAGAAACGAAAATGTCTAAATGTCAGTAAAAGGAAACTTGTACTGTTTGGCCTCCAGCATAAGCTGCCTCTATTGCTTCCATCACTGTGTGTCATAGATTTATAAAGCTTTACTTTTTGGAGGTTTAGACATTTATTATACAGAGAAAATTCCTAAATAGATGGGACTTCTTCCTATCCATGAAGCACTCAGCCAGTAATAGCACCACTGCTCCTTCAGCCGGCTGCCTCTAGCAATAGCTTCCCCATGTAAATCATTGTCCAGCCGCTCCGGCAGAGTTTTAATGGTGTGATTGAAGTGGGAGACCTTTTTTAGGCTACTATTACCAATTAATGTTAGTTGTACAACAAAGTGGTATGTGGGGACAGATTTGACCTATTTTAAACTGTAGATTTAAAAGTCTTCCACATTTCAGTTTCATCCTATAGATTGTAAGCTTGCGAGCAGGGCCTTCCTACCTCTATGTCTGTCTGTTATTAACCAGTTTTGTTCTATTAATGTTTCCAATGTGAAGCACAACGGAATATGCTACGCTATATAAGAAAATGTTAATAAATAAATGTATATCAAATAATGTAACGTTTAAGGGGCCCATTTATTAATTATCTCATATGTAACGTGATCTGGGCGCAACATTAATGACAATGATCGCATTGAAGGTTGCAATCATAGCGCCCAAATGTAGCAAATTGCAACTGTAGAGACAGCGGCTCTGTAAGAAGCTCGTCTTGGCCATGTGCTGGGAGTAAAGAGACCTCATCAGTGGCCGCTTTGCTCCTGTGCCAGGGATCCTGCACATGTGCGGTCTACTGACCACACATGCACGTCAGCCATTGCCATGGGTGGCTCCTATGGAATCCTCTTCCGTTAATTTTTGCAATGTGTAGCCCATAGGCAACAGCGTCTTTAGCCATCTTTAGATGCTGTAAGCTGCGTATTCTGACACTTGGTAAATCTGACAGCATCACATCCCCATAAAAATCTATAGGGGTTGCGGCTGTTTGTGGAAATGGAGGGACTCCATTCCCTATATAATACTTTCAGAGGATAATAAATATTTGCAGGTGTCCCCCCCAAAATGGGTGTTTTCGAGGAATATGCTCCATATATTTAATGATAAATAGACCCCTAAGAGATGCATTGTCATTACATCTAGGGAGTCTATTTATCTATTCAAATTTTTGGGAAAAGGTGTATATTGCTGCTTCATGTGCAATGTGACCTCTGAGGGAACATATAAGTTATGCTGAGGCAGAAAATGGAAACACAAATGGCCAAGAGGGGTAAGATAAGGCAAAATCTGTCCAGCAGCTGCCAAATTGATAAATATGAGCAGGAACACATTTCTTAATGCTTCAAAAAGAAGTAGAATGGGTCTGTGCCAAAACGCAGTGAGCATTGATAAATATACCATTATAGTATATTTCTGTTTTGTAATTTTTATTTCCTATTTTTTTGCAAGGAAATGTTTTCTTAATTGAGAATATTTTAGTGTGCAACTAAAATTCATTTGAGTCTTTATCAGTTTATCATACCTCCACTTTCTACATGAGATAATGCACTGCCAAATTATATGGACGTTAGTAGTAGGAGTATGAAAGTACAAGGCTGTAGGCCAAATGCGTTTATGCAGCTCATAGATACCTCATACCAGAGGGGCTCGGCTGTACCTGGTTGCAATTACTGGGACCTACTGCAGAACTACGCCATACTGGGAGTGTGGCCATGCCTTCCAGGAAGACTCGGGCCCCAGACAATCTGGAGCCTGTGTACATTATCAATCCGTCCCCCATTCTGCACCCCTGCATACAAATCAGGGTTACTTCTAATATCCATGACAATATACAGTAGGGAGTGAATTCTTCCTTATAATACACAAATGTTCCTAATGAATATATGTCACCAGAAGAAGGGTTGACATCAGAACTCACCGCTAGTGCAGTTCATTTTTTTTTTTTTTTACTAGAGTTCATACATATATATTAGCATCACTTGTGTATTAAACAGGTATTATTTACTGTAATTAATATATTATTGTACATTCTCTTCAAACACTGGTTTGGAATAAATATGCTTCATAACAGAAATATCACGCAAGTAATATATCTATGGCTTTAAAAAAATAGATAACTAACGGACAAAAGTTGTGATGAGCATTCACTACCCCTTATTGCTGGAAAGATTCGGTAATAGAGCGCCTATATTCACAGATACTGATGACATATATTTCTCTTTATGTACTTTACAGAAGGTTATCTCTCTCAGTGGCTCCATCATTTTATGAATAGCACTTGAAAGAATACCTTAACAATTTGTTTTGTAAAATTCAAGGTAACTGAAAAACACTTTTGAAAAATAAAAAAAAACAACTGATTTTCACTTTGAGGTATTATATTACGGCTGGTGACATATTGCTGTGATTGGTTGAAGTATTGAGTTATTCTGTATGAAATTGAGCATTATCTCATTCCTGGACTCCACAGTTAAAGTGGTCACAAATGTTAAGATCCGGCCAAAAACATTTTAATTGTTCCTGGCCACCATGCTGTGAGTTAGGGCCAATGTGATTTAAGGCAGCCAAGTTGGATGACAAAATTGTCATGTGCATGACCAGCTGTAGATAGATAGAACATTACAACATTCTCCAGATCTCAATTAGTAAACATATAGCCTGCAAATTATTAGCACAAAAAAATCTAATCACAGTCATCACACAGTCTGTAAAGGAGGGACTACGAGGTTCTTAATTATATAAATTACTAAAATGAAATTAGCAGAAAGTCTTTAAAGGTCCACATGGGACAGATCTTGGTCTATATGATGTAATCTGGGACAGATCTTTGCCTATGTGATGTCACCTAGTACAGATCTTGACTTATGTTATGTCACCTGGGTCAGGTTTTGGCCTATGTGATGTCACTTGGGATAGATTTTGATTTATGTGATGTCACTTGGGAAAAGTTTTGGACTGTGTGATGCTAATAGTACAGGTCTTGGCCTATGTAATGTCACCTGGGACTGGACTTGACCTATGTGATTTCACCTATTACTGGTCTTGACCTATGTGATGCAAAGGGTACATGTCTTTGCTGATGTGATGTCACCTTATACTGTCATCTGGGACTGGTATTTAATTATTTGACACAAATGATACAGGTCTTGGATTATGATGTCACGTGGTACTGATCATGGCATATGTGATGTTACCTGGGACAGATTTTAGCCTATATGATGCAAATGGAACAGATCTTCTCCTGTGTGATGCAACATGGGACAAGGCATCAGTGCCATGAAGCTCTTTCACGGGTGCCACGGGTTGGTGGGTCAAGACCAAATCAAATTATCTATGGTCCATGTGATAGGCAAAACCAGTGCTGGTGACTGCAAATCAACAAATAGGTGGACAAACAGAACGACAACCCTGTCCACCACCACATAACTAAGCCAAGAGATGACATGTAAGCACAATTTACTTAATTCAAAAACTTTTGCAGAATATCGCAGTAAGATACATTTGGCCTAGGGATGTGATGAAAAAAATGCTGTACTCTTGGGCGCCGTGATTCAAAAATGTTTGGAAACCACTGACTTAGACAATCAATCATCTTTGGCCACACATCAATCACCCCTGCCCATGCCTAGGTACTCCCAAACCATACCTCCAAATTCACACCCAGTACAGTGCTGCAGGGTGTCAGCATTATGTATTGCAGATAATGATGTATGGTCTATTTAAACATCACTATTTTGTTAGTGGCATTCAGAAGATTACATATTTCATATTTTTGTTGATTGTTTTTTTTTATAAAGATCTGTGAGATGAAACAAACACAGATTGCTAAATATACAGGGACATATGATATCTTGAGGCACATTATCTCACACTATGGGACTGATTCAGAGCCGCACGTAAGCGGCCGCTCGTTCGCTCTGAGCGATGTTCGCACAACTGCGCATGCGTATGGGTCATAATGCGCGTGCGCAAACCAGTCATTGCGGTTGGAAATCGTGCGCTCGCAAAACAGCGAGGGGCTGTTAATTTGATTGACAGAATGTACCGTTTGTGGGTGGTAACAGGGGAAGGTGCTTGAAAATGGGGGGGTGGAGATCCGAACGCAGGCGCAGACGCAGATCTAAAAGGGCGTTTAATGGGAGTGCATAATTAGTAAAGGAGCGTCATCGACCACGTCACTTGGTTGTCTTTTAGCCTGAACTACTCGCAGTGATAGCGGTAGGAAAAAGCTACCACAAGCACTGCGAGCAGTTCTGATGCCTTTCAATGTTCCCGATTAATCTAATAAATACCGGAGATGACGTGTGATGCGAATGGCAAAGGGGCGTCTTTACAAAATAGCGAGCGCATTTTTCGTTCGCTCACTCAGACATAGAGGCGTCAACAAACCGCAAAGAGCGAGCGCTCAATTTAAATAGCCGGCCCCTTTTTTGGAACAACCATCCGCAAATAGCATCCGGGTCTGAATCAAGCCCTATGTTCCTTTATAGCCAGCTCTACTACTAGACTCAACCGGATGGCCATTTGACTTTAGTGACGGCAACTGATACTATCATGTGTGCCTGTAGACTGTAGTGTGGGATTGTGCACTGGTGAGCAGCACTACAATAGGAGAATGCTGAACTGTTACAAGTCACTACATTTCTGGTGATTGAGCACAGATTAGATGATACATAGATTGCCTTCCCATGTAATCCGGGCACATCTAAAGGGAAAAACATGGAAGAGTGTATGCTCTGCAAGGATAGCCTGCAGCGGTCATGTCCACTGTCGTTTATCCAATCTAGTAATTATTAGTTAAAAGTTTGGAGTATTTGGTCTTTTATGAAAGTTGATGCACAAGAAAACATAGCAACCAATCAATCAGTACTGTAATTTTTTATTGTAGAGTTTAGAAGCAGGAAACAAAATAATTACTATGGTTATAATATTTATATTATGTTCAAATGGTTGACACAAAATGGTCGACACATTTTTTTTGTAATTTAACCCTAACCCTCCCCTTAGTGCCTAACCTTAACCCTCCTCCTATGCCTTAACCTAACCCTCCCCCTAGTACAGAGGTTCCCAAACGCGGTCCTCAAGCCACCCCAACAATTCAGGTTTTTAAAGATATTTAAATCAAATTGACTGTGGTACTAATTAAGTCACCTGTGGTCAAACATGGATATCCTTAAAAACTGGACTGTTAGGATGCTTTGAGGAACGAGTATGGGAACCTCTGCCCTAGTGCCTAACCCTAACCCCCCCTAGTGCCTAAACCTAACCCTATTCTAACCCTAACCCTCCCCCTAGTGCCTAACCTTAGCCTAACCCTTCCCCAAGTGCCTAACCCTAACATTAAAAATTTTGAAAAACCATTAAAATGTTGACCATTTGTGTGTCGACTATTTGAACCTGTTGACCTTTTAACCCTGTCAACTTAATGCTCTGTCGACCATTTGTCAGTTGGACTTTTGTCCTTGTCAACTTTTTGACCATGTCAACTTATTGCCTGTCGACCATCTGGTGTCAACCTGTTGACTGTCGATCTTCCATCCAGATACCGTTAAATGTATGAACTGTTAATTTCATTTTAGAGGATCATACTGTGGAATACTGGGTAATAGTGTTTTTTTTTATTTAGGGATTAAAATTAGGAAAGATATTTCCTAAACTGTCGCCTAAATTTAACGGTTGACTGTTAATCCAATTAGGTAACACAAATGTTATTAATTATGACAAAGCTTTAATCACATACGTAATTATTTCATACACAATGAAAATGTAAATAAGTATTATTCTTTTAAAGTCAAGACACGCATCTTAAAAATGTGTTTAATAATGAGTGAAATGGGTTACAGCATTCATTATAATGTTTACAGCGCAGTATATTGTACATAGATCATTGTCTAACACACTTTGATTGAACAATCTCTTTGTAAGAAGCCGGTCTCTTCAGATCAGAGCTAATTTCAGGGATTGAAAATCAAAAGAAGGAACTGTAACAGTTGTCTAAAGCTTATTAGGTATAAATGGGACATCTGAATAATGTATTAATCTGGGACTCCCAGCCCTGCATGATAATGTACTTTGTTTTCAAATACAGTAACGATTGGATGCTATTTAAGGTTAAGATTTATTCAATGACAATTACCAATTATCTAAAATCTGAAACAACCATATTTTAAATATGTTTAAATAGAAGGGTTTTCTAGCATTAAGGGGCATATTTATTAAATTATATTGCAGGAAATATCCCCAAAACAGTGACTTTTGGGTATCCCTACAAAAGGTAAGTATCCCCAGGATGTAACAAGGTGGGACCACGGCAGATACTGTACCTGACACGTCCCCGCCGTTTTTTACCACAAAAGCAGCCCCTATAGGTTTCCATGGGGCTGCTAAAACTTCAGATTCAGATGGCATTAGACCAGAGTCAGACCCAGCGACAGGGGGTGACTAGGGGCACAGCCGCACCAGGCCCCGAGATTCTAGGGGCCCCGGAGGGGCAAACAGACAAACCCGTTTAACTGCTGGCTGCTCTGCTGCTGCGATGCAAAGTGCACTGCAGACACCCTGCATCACTGACGTTCCGCAGCGGCATTGACAGCATTGCTGTAATGAGTCAGACTGACTCATTACAGTACACTGCCATGGGCCGTAGCAAAGAAGGGGGATGATCCGACCCCCCTCCCCTCTTTTCCTCTCCCAGTTCCTCTCCTCCTCTTACCTTCGCCTCCCTGACAGTGCAGTTGCCGGGGGCCTGACGTCACACTCTAGTGACCGGCCCCAGGGCAAAGAGGTGAGAGTGGCCTGTGTTGCTACTTCCTAGACCAGCTCGGTTCTGGTCTCCTCCGTTACTTTACCCTGCTGTGTCTCGGCCACGGGAAGTTACCTGCGGCAGAACGGTCAGCTCTGTATCCTCCTGACCATTTCTCTTTATTTTATTTTTTACTCTCCCTCTGCCTCCCCCCACCCCCCTCCCCCTGGGAACAACACCTGTACCTGCTAGGAACACTGGGATGGAGGGGGGCCCCTAAAAATATAGGTGTACCGGGCCCCGTGATTTCTCTTGCCGGCCATGACCAGAGTAACCTACAAGCTACTGCATGACATATTTTATTCGGAGGAGAGAATCCTCTGGATCTCCCCACTTTGGCTCCCACTGATGCATGGGCAGGCTAACAGCCATGCATGGCGTAGTACATGCGTCGGTTTTGAACCCGGAAGTACACTTATAGTGGTAGCTATCACTTTGGGGCCCATTTATCAAAGTGAATTTGAGGTAAATTCCCTCAAATACTAAGTATCCACCGGATGTATGAAGGAGGGACTGCAGCAGCTATCTCCGATACCTGCTGCGATCCCTCCATTGCCGCCGGCAGCCGCCAACCCCATAGGTTTCTATGGGGGATGCGATGCTGCAAAATGTATCAATTCGCATTCCCGATATTGGCCCCAGCAGCTAACGCTATCTAAAGATAGCGTTAGCCGCTGTAGTCTATGGGGACTTACCGCATATCAGCCGGCGGAGGGATCTGCCAGATCCCTCCGCCAGCAATGGGCGCCGCTCATGTGCAGTCCGCGGGACTGCACATGCGCAGAAGCCCCGACTGCCCTCCGGAGACATCGCAGGGACGGGCTCTTTTCGGAGCCCTTCTCCCTGCATGTCCCGGATAATACATCCGGCAGATAGGATCGCATTTTGCAATGCGATCAGGGGCAGTACTGCATGCCCTGATCGCATTGCAAAATGCGATCATTAATAAATGGGCCCCAAAGGCCTAGCCATTCGCAAGGACGGTGCTTTTTCATTAGCTCTGTCCTGGCACCTACTGAATAGTGAATGCAAACGGTAATTTTCATTGTCGCATTGAGAGTTGGGGCATAATTATCACATCACAAAAGCATTAAAAATGTGATTGGTGATAAATATGCCGCAAAATGTTAGCAGAAGGCATCCATTCAGCTCTGTCAATAGCTATCGGGCATGTCCAGTTAGTCGAGGGGTTTACACAGCTGCTAAGTGGTAGCTCGGACCATTTCAATTAGGTCCTGTATCCTTAGTGCATTAAGCCCTGAGGGTATACTCGCAGCTCCAGAGGTTGCCAGGAAAGTCACCATAGAAATACACCATCTTGAATTTAACATGGTGGGAACCCAAAGACTCCTCATTTTATGTGTAATCTATCTTTATTGTGTATTGCAGTGCAGGAAAATGCCAAATAATTGAATAGCTCTGGGTGTGGACCCGGAGCTTTTCCCTGTGTGGTAATTCCTGTGTATAATTGGATATGCCCCTATACTGTATGTACATAGTGGCTGATGCTGCATTGGACCTATGCTTGCTTGTTTAGCATAAATGTTATGCTTACATGCGTATGCCTATTTGTTCACATGTGACTATTGATCCACCTTACGTCTTTAGAGGTAGAGCCAGGGTCTAAAATAGACCACTACACATGGTTACATAATTGCAAGTATACAGACCAGCATTTACACACATACAATATATGTCTGTCAGGAGGCTCTCATAGATGGCAACAATATGCACTGATGATGATGACATTTCTTCCTAGATGCTTCCGATTGGATGGTAACAGATTGGCCTCTTATAATTTCTGGCATCTATATTACAGTCAGCGCTCTATGGTATATGGATGTATTCTACTGTTTTTAGTTGAGATGATAACGGATGTGGTGTGTGTCATATTGCTGCTTCACACTACTGTGTTTAAGTGTCACTGTGTTGTGAGACAGTTCTGTTTCTTATTCAATCTGCACATCCAGAAGCTGACATATATTGAGTTTAATTTAGTCCGGTGGGCAATAACTGTAGGCAGGGTGTTCACACGTTATGTGTATGAAAGTTTAGTCCAATAAAGAGTTCCTTATAATCAGGTGGGCAAAAACTGTTGGCAGGATGTGATCCTATCTGTGTTGACATGCAAAATGTGAACACTTAAGTAGGGACAAACAACTCACCCATGTGCTGAAGCTGAACGCCGCAAACAGGAAGAAGCGACGTCATCCAGCTGCGTCCCACAGCCCACGTGTTCTCCACCCGGTAACCGGGGCAACCAAGACACCAGCTCCAACATATCAGGAACACGTGCAGGGATACCGGGGCTGCATCGCAGCGGAACATCGCCGTCACCTGATCCTGAGAGGACAATATTAGAATAAACAGTGTACCGACAACCACAACCAGTGATCTAAAAACAAAAAAAGAGGGACAAAACATACACATAAAACAAATAAGAACTAACATTGTAAATACATATAAAAATAATAAACCATGAAATCAAACCAAATGAAATAATAAAATGAGAAATAAAATGTCTACTACAGCGCATACAATAGCAAATGAGAAATAAAAAATAAAAAACAAAAACGGTGAAGCAAACAAATGATTAATGCTACTATTAAAGAAAAAAATACATGAATAAAACAGCAATGACCAAAATCAGGGCTGCAAAAAATAAAAAAAAATAAAAAAAAGACAAAAAAATAAAAAAATTGTATATAGAGACTAATAAATAAATATTACAGGTAGCTATCCAGTATGTAGACTCATGCAGCACCTGAATAAAACAAGACCAATGAAAAATAAAAAATGAAAAAAAAACCATGAATGAAAAATGAATTATAGAAAACAGGAAAGTTGTAGATTTTCATTCAGTCCATAAGGGGCCACACTGTTCATCCGATGGATCCATCTGGCTTCCAATCTCAGGAGGGCTTTTTCCCTGTCACCTCCTCTGGCAAATGGTGGAATATGGTCCACCACTTAGTACCGTAAAGTGGCTAAAGAATGGTTATTCAGTTTAAAATGTCGTGTGACCGGTTGGTCAGATTCTCTACCATTAAGCGCAAGACGAATGGCTGAACGGTGCTGCGTAATCCTCTCACGGATTTGGCAAATAGTTTTCCCGATGTACACCAGGCCACACGGGCATCTAATAGCATAGATCACAAAGGAAATTGTACATGTCAATGTATGTTTAATAAAAATCTTTTTGCCAGAGTATGGGTGCATAATGTAGTCACCCGTTTCCATATATCTGAGGTGACACACCCGAGACATTGATAACATCCTGGTTTTTTAATAAGAAAGTTATCTCGAGGTTTATTCAAAAAACCTGTGACGTCATTTTTAACAAGATGGTCCTTTAAATTGGGCCCCCTCCGGTAGGCGTGCATCACTCTATGGTCCTTAAGACACTTCAGGTTAGGATCAGATGTGACCAAAGGCCAGTGTTGATTAATGGAGTGCCTGATGGAAGAACTTGATTTATTGAATGAATTCACAAAAATCATTTTCTTTGAATCTTCATGTTTTGATTTAGATGACTGTTGTAACAATGTTTCTCTCGAAATATTCAGGGCTTTAATTTTAGCCCTCTCCAAGTCTTTTAAACAATAACCTTTGCAAAGAAATTTATGTAGCATGAGGTCAATTTGTTTTTTGATTCTTCTTCATTGCTGACAATTCTTCTGATTCTCATGAATTGTGAAAAGGGTAATCCCATTTTCATAGCTGGAGGGTGGTGGCTAGTGGCATGCAGGAAAGTATTCCTGTCTGTAGACTTAGTAAAAATGTTAGTTTCAATCATTGAACCATTCCACAATAGTTCTACATCCAGAAAATTAATTTTGTGTGGATCGTGTTCAAATGTGAACTTAATGAAATGGTGTAAGGAGTTAATGAACAACAGAGTTTCTTCAAACTCAAAAGCCGTACCTGACCAGACGACCAAAATGTCATCTATATAGTGGGTGTAGAGCAAACAATATTTGTTAAAGGCTGGATTATCCATGAACAATTGTTTTTCCAATTTAAACATGAAGATATGGCTAGGGAGCGTGAGACATTAGAGCCCATGCTGCAACCTTGCAGTTGAACATAAAGAGCCATCGAAATAAAAATAATTCCTTGTTAGAGTAGGGCGTAAGAGGTCAATAAACAATCCAATTTGGACCTTTAAATTCTTCATTATTCAACAGAAACTCAAACATAGCTGAGATACCTTCATTATGTGGTATACTGGTGTAAAGATTCACCACATCAATTGTACACAAGAGGATAGACTGTGGGAAATTAGACACAGATTGTAGTTTCACCAGTAATGAGATAGTATCCTTGAGAAATGATGCTTCTGACTGAATCAAAGGTTGGAGATAAAAGTCCAAGAACTTCGACACCACACTGTAAATAGACTTACGGACCAAGATTATGGGTCTACCTGGAGGGGACACCAAACATTTATGGACCTTGGGCAAAGTATACAGAGTCGGAACCACCGGATAAGGTTCCAATAAATTATTCATAGTGCTAGCAGTAATATACTGCTGGTCAACCTGGAGAATATTTCTTTATTCTTGCATATACTCGATGGTGGAATTTGACTGCAGTTGTTTGTATACATTATAATCCTCCAATTGTCTATAAATCTCAGCGCAATATGCAGTGGTGTCTTGTATAACAATTGCCCCGCCCTTATCCGCCGGGCAAATTATAATAGATTCATTTTTGCACAATGATTTAAGGGCTTTATTCTGATCTCCAGTAAGATTAGAAAATTGCTTACATGGAATAGAGTCAGTCATAACTGCATGGTCTACCATCCTAGAGAAGCAGCAAATAGAAGCGTTGGTAGATGGAGGTTCAAATGTAGAATTAGTTCTCAATGGAAATTTAACCCCATGTGGTGCTTGATCTACTGTGTCAGAAAAAAATTCTTTAAATTTAAATTTCCTATTAAACTTCCAGGCATCTACTTAAAATGACCTAAAGGTCCAGCATTTTTCCTGATTATTTACAAGTCCTGCGAGTGCCGTCCATCTGCTGCTATATATATATATATATATATATATATCTGTCCTTAGCACAATAGATGTTATGGATCCCTCCTTTATATACTCTTCATGTATGGCTGAAGCGAATGTCTGTCTCTATGCCCGCCCATGGATACCTCGGGAATAATTGGTGCAGTTTCAGAGTGGTGTGGACACAATTTTTGCAGGTATTAGGCAAGATAAATGGTACTTACCACAGGATTTTCTGCTGGTTCATTTGATCTCTGCTGTTCTGCAATCCTGTGGCTGGTTGTGTGCAAGTAAGGGGGCTGGGTACTAATGAAATTTAGTTGAGAGCAGACATGCTTTTAAAATAAAATCTTTCTTTATTCACATATAGGTATGTACTGTACACGTAGTCGGGCAACTAGTACTGATAAAATGTCAAATTAAAGTGAAATTAAAGACTTACGTAAGTGTTTCTAACGCGTTTCATCCCTCGGGACTTTTTCAAGGGCATTTGATTAGTTAGTTTCGACAAGAACACTTTGTAGGGTGGCCCATGCACTTGCAGTTCTATGGAAACAACAAATGTTTTTATCAGGACGACAATTCCACCTGTCATGTTTCCGGGGCGACGCTGGACTGGTATACAGAAAATTTGGTAACCTGGATGGACTGGCGTGCTCAGAGGCCAGATCTTAACCCCATTGAGAACCTCTGGGATGAATTGGAGCAACGGGTGCATTCTAGGCTGACTCGACCTCCTTCAGTGTCACAGTTGGTCACTGTACTTAAGGCAGAAAGGCAAAACATACTGTCTGCTGATGTCCCGGAACTTGTGGACAGTTTGCCAAGAGAGGTGTCTGCAGTAATCACTGCACATGGTGGACCTACAAAGAACTAATGTCAGTATAATCTTGTTGATCTATTTGCTTTCAGTGTCCAATCACTTTTGTCTACATAGTGTATATACAGTAATAAGCAAAAAAGTATTTGTCTCTGTTTGTCCTTTATGCAGGGCCAGAGTTTTGTACCTAGCTCCACCATGGCGGTTTAGTTTGACCAGGATTAGGTTTTTGGCTATGTCTGAAGTTCTTCAGAGCCATGGAGGTCTACATGGTGCCCATTAAATAGGCTGTGGAGTCTCTGATTTTTGAAACTATGGTGTAAGCAAGTTAGCTCAGGATGTCTTCCAGTGCCTAAAACTGCACTGATCTGAAGGCACAGGCTGCTATGTACCAGTGGGGGGCAGGCAGAGCTCTAACAGAAGAACAATGAGTCTGATGATCACCTGTCACACTGCACCTGCAGTGACAGTTACTAATTTCCTCCAAGCACATTTTCATATGCCATGGTCTCTAATGTTGGTCTGCATAGATTTCTGTTTTGCACTGATTTCTGTACTGTGGTGATTTCTGAAACCACATTGATTTGGGAAGCTATACTAATTTCTGTCCTATAAGTCACTCTGCTCCTGATATAACCCATTCCAACAGTCATATATATACGCCTGCCTGCACTGTCATTTACTCCTAAACTGCATTGAGTATCCAGGTGTGAATGACTTCTGTGCTACTTTTCAAAGCTTTCCCCCTTTAGTGTTGTTCTTTTCACAGCTCAACCTTCAAAAGTGTGGTCCTCTTTAAGACACAACCAGTAACTATGGGACTGATTTAGCAGGGGACTAAATTGCAAAGTTGCACGCAAATAGCTTTGCAATTCCGTCCTTGCAATTATGGTAATGCAGCAGGAGGCGTCATGGGGTCACACAAGGCGGCTGCCGCAGATACAACAAAGAGGCCAGGAAATCTCCATCAGCCAATGGAGATCCTGGCCTCTTCCCTCCCTCCCAACGGTGGTGACACGCCTCCATGCAGGACCCGTACTGCACATGCACAGTATGGGTCCAGCCCCTGCGCAGACTCCTGACTGTCGGAAGACTGCTTTCAGGAGTGTACTAGCGTGTACTGCTGAAGGAGGCCCTATGTTACAGAATATCCATGCCACCAAATAAACATCCAGTCTGGGTCGCAGCTCCTCAGCTGCTAGAAATAAAAGAGAGGCGAGACGTCAGTAGACCTCAGAGGAAGTACAAGCATGCTTTGCAGCTCAAATGAGAGATACACGTAGTCACTCGAGAGAATCACACAATGCTAGGTTAGCTCGCCATTCTGCTGATGCTGCTAGACATGCAGCATCCAGTAACATGGAATCCTCAGCTGCAAGACAAACACGTCAGTTAGTCAAAGTTAGCTGCTAGACATGCAGCTTCAAGGGCCATAGAGTTGGCAGGTGCAAGGCAAACATGTAAAAAAATGAAGGCTGCAGATGTACTTTAAGGTCCATTCTTTAACCAGGGCAATGCCGGGTATCCCAGCTAGCATATAATATTTTTGGGAGCGGCTCTCTCAGCCAATCAGCACTTTCTACATTGACCTCAATGGGAATGATTGGCAGTGACCCGTTCATTTTGAGTTATACACTGTACCATTTTTTTTGTCTTATAAAGACCTATGGACTACTACATAGACCCAAGAGAATCCGATCCAAGTGGCAGGTATATATATATATATATATTTTTTTTTAATAAAGGACTACAGCCCCCCAGTGTCTGTGTCCTGACATTATTTGCAGTGGGACTACAGGTGCCAGTGGACAGGCTTGCTAGGACCTGTAGTCTCACTTTAAAGAACAATATCATTATCTATTTTTTACACCATTTACCTTGCACCCGCCGCAACAAACGGTGCAGGGCTGGAAGATCCCCTGGAGCCAGAACCCCATTTTATTTTTGGAGTCCCAAATTTCTGAGGATTTCTAGTCGTGGGCTGACCAGTTTGTGTGACTCCCTGCTATAGTATAAGCCCCCCAGCTGGTTCAGCCTTGTGCTGGTCAATGGAAAATTAGGGGACCACACATTGGTCTTTTTCTTCCAATTTTCCATGATCAGAACAGGCTGAAAGGTCCAGGGCTGGTTATGGATTCAGGGGGGACCCCACGCCGTTCTTTAAAAACATTTTTTTTAAGTCTTTCTTTATTTGTAACGGTAAGAAGCCTGCACAGATCTAATTGTTCAGGTTTGCCATAATTTTTGCATTGGTTTTTGGTCAGTTTTAAACTGACCATTAGTAAATCTCCAGATTCTATAGTCGTCTATTTGGAAGTATCAATTGTTGGTCCGAAGTTCTAACTAACTAAAATCAGATTTGTTGTCGATTTGCGGGTTTTGACTTTAGTAAATTTCCAATTTGCAAACTTGACGGGAAATCGCCCCAAAACACAAAATTGACCAAAATCGATTCTTAGTAAATTTACCCCTTTAAGTTTAAAAAGTTCCGGCGATGTTTTGAGATTTGGTTTAGAAGTCAGACACGATTCTTGTAAATTTACCCCTTAGTGCAAGTGCAAATGCCCCATTATCACCCAGTTCAGCTGCAAGTGGATATGCGATTGAGTTGCGGACCACTTGGAATCACCTGTTGTTGTGTACTCTTGTCTCCATTTCATGTGTAGAGAGAAAATACTAAAAATATGTACACAAAACTGTATGCATTAGCCCCTATAGCTTTAGATCACAGATTCTCAAACTGGGTCCTCAGGACCCCAAACAGTGCAGGTCTCCTTACAGAATCTCAAGTGAAATAATTATCTCCATCTGTGGATCTTTTAAAATGTCAGTGAATAATGAATACACCTGTGCACCTGCTGGGTGACCTGGAAAACGTGACCTGTGTGGGGTCCTGAGGACCGAGTTTGAGAACCACTGCCTTAGATAAATTTGGGGGTTCTTAACGTTTTGACTCTGCAGAGCTTATGCAATGACATTATAGTGCCATGAATAACTGCCCCCTACAAAAGATGTAGTAGAATATGAGTTGGATGTATTTTATCACTTGCATATATCATGATGGGGGAAAAAAATGTACAAGCGGTGAGACGTCCACTTTCGGGCTGCGTGGCCTGTGCACTTGTGATTGAGGATGTAAACACTCCAATAACGGCTCAACATCAGTCACACCTAGGGTTTATTCTAGCTCCTCTCCTCTAATCCAGCTAAACATGGCCATTGAAGCATTAAATTTGCAATTTGGAATGCAGCAGTTCCCAAACGCACCCATAACACTCCTACAACTTCGTATGATCGGACCCTTTTTGCTATCACTTTAGGCAGGGTTGCCAGGTCTGCATAGCGGGGGGGCATGGCGCGGCATGGTGGATTGGCGGGGGGACATTACCCAGTATTAGGGGTGAGGCAGGGGCATGACCACACGATCGCGCCACCGTGGTTCCTTTCCTGCTACACAATGCTGGCATTGTGAAGCAGAGGGCGGGATCATGATGACGAGATTGCATCGCTAATCGCATCATCGCGTGTGGGAGGGGGGGTCAGGGGGTAGGCAGCCGGGAGACTTGCCTGCTTTTCCGGATGGCCAGGAGTGCCAGACAATTTTCGTGAGTCTCACAGCCCAGTGATCGCAAACCCCTTCTCAAGTGTTACTGATACCATACACAATTGCGATCCCCATTGAATGCTTGGGTGCGCACGTTTGCAGTAAGGATTACTCTGACTTTCCGCAGATGTGCAGTAGCAGAAAATCACAACTGTGGGAACATTGAAACTGTGTACATCTCTGAATCAGGCCCTAAATTCGGTAAGAATATTTTGGGGCATATTTCAGCATTAGTATTAGGTTTTTAATTTTTTTCTGTGTGAAATCAATCATATTCTTTCCCTTTTCTTAACATAGCTAAAAACACTAATCATTGATTAATGTTACTACTAAATGAAACCCATATCCATTCTAAAGTAAACATTGAATACACTTTAATAGATTAATAAAGAGAAATGTATCCCAGTCAAACTGTCGCAGTGAAAAAATAGGTTTGGTCATTTAGGGGTACAATGGTCATAAAGAGATTAAATGGGAAGTGAGAAGACAAAAGGTGGATTAGTTAGAAGCTGATTGGTTGGCAGTTCATCTCTGTCAACGTTATTTCTCTCGAAGGCTTAGTAAATAGACATCAAAGTCTCTCTCACCCTCACCCCATCCCGTATCTCTCCTTCCTCCAGGGCCGGATTAACAGTGGGGCGGATGGAGCTTCCTTCTCCAGGCCCCCTGTCAAAATAAGTCCACTGCCCACAGATCCTGGTGTGTTCTGCTGGAGACGGGGAAAAAATAAGCACTGCAGCTTATATTAGCATGCTGCTATATGCCTTGCCAATAGGTTTCTGCCACGTCTACCACCCCTTCAACAGCGCGATGGGTATGTCTAAATATTGGATTAAAAAAATCACTAATATGCCGACCTAAAATATTTAATGAAACAATATAAAAAATATATATTCAGTTATGACAGCCACATTTTTTTTAAAAAGAAACATCTCTGAAAATAAGATACTGTATTAGCCAGAAATGTTAACTATTTGTGCAAAGTCAATGGTGAGAACCGCAAAGGTAACTTAAGGTTACTTTCCCGGTTACCACCATTGACTTCAATGGTGGTAAGAAGTCATTGGCTGAGGGGCGGAAGGGTTGCCTCTCTTAGCCAATGAACGCTCAGCACCGGGATTTCTTTAGTGAAATCCCGTGGTGGACTGCTCATTCGCGTAGTATTGTCCTTAGAGGACAGTACTGTGTTCGTGGTCCGGGATGTTTGGGTTTTTTTTGTTGCCAAGACCCTGGATGCCTACAAGGAATGAAGGGGACATGATCCACGCATAGGAGGTGAGCATGATTTTATAATTACAGGTACCCTATGGATTATCTACTTGGAGAAGTGGACGTGATTGGCTTCAGGGATACATAGGTGCGTATGTGAGATAGTGAGTGTGAGTACATGCATGTGTACATGTATATTTTAATAAACTTGTACTGTCATGGTGTGTGTGTTCTGTCGTTTTTTAAATATTTATTTTGCTGTGGAACTGCAGGTACCAGCGGGCCCGTAATGCCCCGCATGATGGTATTGTTGGTTCTCCTAGTACCTGTACCAGCATGCGAGGGAGGCTTTCTGGTACCTATAGTTCCACAGCAAAAGGCAATATTTTTACTACTATCAACTGCACCACACTAAACACTATCAACCCAGCACCCACCGCTCCAGGGGTGCCAGGGATAGCCACGGGCTATCAGCCTAGGGTGCCCTGGACAGGGGGACCCCAGGGATCCACCGGCCTGGGCTGACTAGCGGTCAGGGATAATGCTTTGGCCGGGAGACTCAGTGAAAGGGTTCCCCTGGCTGTGGCATTACCCAGCCCCCTCCCCACACACTAGAAACAGTTCGGTGCTGGTTCTGGAAATTGCAGAGGAACCCTATGCATTTTTCCCCTGTATATCCAGGACCGGATCAGAGTCCAGTGCTGGTTTTTCTTAATACAGGGGGCCCCTACGTCATTTGGCCCCTGTATTTTGGCAACCAGGGCTGGTGCTGGTTGTGCTTAACACATACAGGGGACCCGCTACATCATTTGTCTCCTGTATTTAGCACAACCAGTACCGGGTCTCCATAGCCCAGTGCTGGTTGTTCTTTTTGTCCTTTTTTTGGGGGGGGGGAAGCATGGGGGGGGCACACCGTTTTTTTTTTACATTTTTCACAGGTTTTAATTTTTTGAAACAGACAGATCTCACTGATCTGTCCATGTACAGTATCTGTGTTTATTTGTTTACACACTGATGCATGTTCACGGTTCTCCCAAATCCGTGTAGGCATCTGTTTGTTCGAGTTAGCCAAAATCGAAAGCTAAATACAAATTAATAATATGAATGAAAACAACTCGGCAGCTTAATAATTCAGTAACCTGTTCAAAAAAGAAAATACATTAATACGGACAATGTCATCCGAGATTGATCTCGAATGACATCGAATAGAAATCAGCACCTTAGTAAATTTACCCCAAAGTTTCTTGTATACGTACCCAATTTATAATGAGATGAAATACTGCTTTTTATTGTCTCTTTGCAAATCCAAAAAGAAAAAGAACTTTGGGCCTGATTCAGAGCCGCTCGTAAGCGGCCGCTCGTTCGTTCCGACCGATGTTCGCACAACTGCGCATGCGTACGGATTTTAATACGCATGCGCGAACCAGTCAGTGCGGCCGAAAATCGTTTGTTCGCTAAATAGCGAATGCCTGCTTTTTTGAGTGACAGGAGGAGGCGTATGTGGGTGGTAACAGGGGAAGGTGCTTGAAAACTGGGAGTGGAAATCAGAACGCAGGCGTGCTTAAAGGTTAAAACGGGCGTTTTATGGGTGTGCATAATTAATACAGGAGCTTCATTAACCACGTCACTTGGTTGATTTATAGTCAGAACTGCTCGCAAGATTGTGGTAGGAAAAACCAACCACAAGAATAGCGAGCAGTTCATACGCTGTTCGATGTACTCGATTAATCTATTAAATAGCGGACATGACGTATGGTGCGAGCGGCCAGGGGGGCGTTTTTTTCAAAATTACGACCGCAAGTTTTGTTTGCTCGTTCAGACATAGAGATGTGAACAGACCGCAAAGTGCGAACGGTTCATTTGAATAGCCACCCCTTTTTAATGAACGAGCGAGCGCAAATAGCATCCAGCTCTGAATCAGGCCCTTTGTTCCCAAGATTGTGGGTTTGCAAATCCACTCCTGAAAATCCTCTATCACTCTGAATGTCCCATGATACTTAATAAATCCACTGTGGCCACAAGTATATATATAAGAATAAATCCATTTAGTGGGCAGTATTTATTCACCTGGCGGTTCTGCGATTCAACGCCGCTCATACGCATCATAGCGGCCACAGCCAGATTAATATACGGAGCCCAGGAGCCGACAGTGTAAGTGCTTGTTATTTTGTTAACATTACCTTCAAGTGTTCCCCAATATACTTGTGCCCACAGTGGATTTATTTAGTATCACAGGACATTCAGAGTGATAGAGGATTTTCAGGAGTGGATTTGCAAAGAGACAATAAAAAGCAGTATTTCATCTCATTATAAATTGGATCTTCACTGGACCCTTTTGACCGTTTATAACTAGTACATATACAAGAGACTTTGGACCTCATTCAGACCCGGTCGCAAGCGCTGAGCGCTCGCAAGCGGGTCGATGTTTAGGCCCTGCGCACGCGCAGTGGCCGCACTGCACGTGCGCAAGCCCCGGAGCGAGAGATAAATTCTCTAGCTCCAGAGCTCACTACAAAAGGGGCGGCTGTCGATGTTGATCGACAGCTCGACCCGTTTTGTAGGTGTGGCCGGGGGGGTGGTTTAAGGAACGCCTACCGTTTTGTGGGCGGCCGCACTGACATCAGCTTCCTGCTCGATCAGAGCAGGAAGCTCCCTGGGGCTTGCGGTTGCCTAGATCCAACCTTAGGGTCTCGTCGCAAGCCCCGATGGCCGCGATGGTCTTGACCATCGCGACCATCAACCTGGTCGGTCGGTAAAGCTGATACAGTATCTTATTTTCAGAGATGTTTCTTTTTTATAAAAAATCTGGCTGTCATAACTGAATATATATATTTTTATACTGTTGTTTAATTCAATATTTAAAATATTTTAGGTTGGCATATTTGTGATTTTTTTAATCCAATATTTAAACATACCCATCGCGCTCTTCTATTGCATATTACTTTGAGTTTCCTGGTTTGCTACCATTTTTCTAAGGGTTTGTCTAAATTGTTTAACTATTTATTCATTTATTTACTGATTATATATTTATTATCATCTTTATTAGCGCCAGAGGCCATATTGTTGTTTTTTGTTTGCCCCATTCCTCGTGTGTCTGAATGTGCAAGGGACACCCACTTTGAACTTCTTTAGACGCAAAACATCTGGTGCTGAGACACTGACCAACTGATTTTGAAGAGTTTGTTTTTTGACAATCCGTTTTAGCCTCATTATCTAGAGGAAATATAGGCCCTCATTCAGAGCCGTTCGCTATTTGCGGTCGTTCGTTCAAAAACAAGGGGTGGCTATTCAAATGATCCGTTCGCAAATTGCAGTCTGTTCACACCTCTAAGTCTGAACGAGCGAGCAAAACATACGCTCGTTTATTTGTTAAAAACGCCCCCTGGCCGCTCGCACCATACGTCATGTCCGCTATTTATTAGATTAATCGAGTACATCGACCAGCGTATGAACTGCTCGCTATTCTTGTGGTTGGTGTTTGCTACCACAAATTTGTGAGCAGTTCTGGCTATAAAATAACCCAGTGACGTGGTCAATGACGCTGCTGTATTAATTATGCACACCCATAATACGCCCGTTTTGACCTTTAAGCACGCCTGCGTTCGGATCTCCACTCCCCGTTTTCAAGCACCTTCCCCTGTTACCACCCACATACGCCTCATTCTGTCACTCAAAATAGCAGGCACTCGCTATATAGCGTACACACGATTTTTGGCCGCACTGACTGGTTCGCGCATGCGTACTAAAAACCGTACGCATGCGCAGATGTGCAAACATCGCTCGGAACGAGCGTACTGCCGCTAACGAGCGGCTCTGAATGAGGGCCATAGTTTCCAATAAACTAAAAACCTTGCTCTTCCTAAGTCTTACTAATTGTCCTGAATGGAGCAGAATATCAGTACTTTTACCATCTGCGTAACTTAAACCTTTTTTGAAGTAAATTTTCCCTTCCATTACTTTGGATTGATGTGCTCTTATTCAGAACTACTTACCTCCTCCCTCAGAGCCTTGGATGTCTTGAAAGACTTTGATGAAAACAGAGGATAGCGTGATTAAAGACTCCACACAAACTGAACCGTTTCCATGGCAACAAGTCTGTTTCATCTTTATTTTTGTACTACATTTAGAAATAAAAAGCCCTCTATTTCAGTCAGACCACCAGTGCAGCATGTCTGCTCATTTTAGCCAAGCAAGAAAGCAGAGCCGTGTGACAGGGATGTAATCAGCATCCCGGCGTGCGGGATGCCGACGGCCGAAATCCCGTCAGTGCCAGGATCCCGACCGCCGGTGTCCCGAAGGTGAGTATCGGGCGTTAGGGGGAGGGTTAGGGTGCAGGGTATGCAGTCGGGAAGCCGGCGGACCTAATTCCGACAGCCGGCTTCCCGACTGCTTAATCCCGGCGAGGGTTAAATGAGAGGCACCTGTCATTTTACCAATGCCGGGAGACCAGCGCCTGGCATCCCGATCGAAGGGACGCCGGGCACGGATAGCCGCGCGGGGGGGGGGTTAGGTTTAGGGTTCAGGATTAAGGTAGGCGTTGGTATTTCGACAGCTATTTTAAGTCCCGTGTCGGGCTTCCACCGTTGGGATTCAGACCGCGGCATGCCGTCCGCCGGTCTGGTAACTACATCCCCGCACATGTACCTTTAACTCACCCACATGATACTATAGTTTTCCTCATGTCTCTCAGAACAAAACCACAGTCCACACCAGCCTCTCCACAACCATGTAATACAGACCTCCACACAGGCATGTAACACATGACAACCGTACATGTAACACAGGCTCCCTAGCAGTATCATTTGCCCCCTGAGCCCCCATTCTCTATGTCTGTGTTCCCCCATGGCAGTGTCACCATCCCCCTCTCTCCATATTTCTCTGCCCCCCAGCTCTTACCTGTATCTTGTGTGGCTGGGGCAGATCCTGTTCCTGTAGTTCCGTACCCTGGCTGGCTAGCTTCCATAGTTCCCTTTCTCTGCAGCCGCTCACTCAGCCTCAGACAGGAAGTGAAACTAAATTAACTCCCTGTCTATCTGAGGCTGAGCACGGGGCCTCTGTGTGCTGCTGCTGCAGCCTCCTGATGTTCGGTTGATGCTAGATCCTATGTGGAGAAAGGACCTCTATGACATATCAACCACGTGTCCGCTGCAGGAGGGCTGGACCGCTCCCGTGTTACCATCCACGTGGGCATAGAGGGGGAATAAATATTTGTGGCGAGCGTAGCGAGCCACCGTGCCCGAAGAGTGGCGAGCGTAGTGAGCCCGCGAGGGGGACACTTTTGGTCCCCCGTTAGCATCCCCGCCCCTCCCCCTTTCATGCCGACGTCACAGGTCCATTAGAGCTCTCTAGTCTAGACCTAACCAACAGGCTATACCACACTGCTGCAGAGCCCAATTCACAGAATTCTCCTGCCCTAGCTTATGTTGCAGCTCACACATATGCACAGCCACACAGGCACAGTTGAGCCTCCGTGATCAGTGCCCCTGCCCTAAGTGTGGTGGTGGCACTGTCACTATGTGTGACAGCGGGCCGTGGCAGCTAATAATGGGGGGACCAGCTTAGCTTTCCCGGTGGTCCAATCCACCCCCTCTCATCTGCCGCGATCAGGGGCGCCAACAGGGTGGGGAAGCGGGAACAAATTACCCAAGCCCGGGTTTGCTGGGGCGGGGGCCCGGGTCCAGCACTGCACTCCCCCCTCTTACATCACAGCAGCCCAGCACACGCTGCTGTGTGCTGGGCTGCACTGGGAGACTGCTCGCGGCTGCTAAGTAGCAGCCACAGCAGTCTCCTATGCCTGTGGGTTCTGTGCCAGGATGAGGGGGCTCACTGTGCCCCCCTCACCAGCGTGCAGTGACGTTGTGCTGCAAAAAATTTTTTTTACCTAAGGGGGCGTGGCCACTCTTCCCACGATTAGGCCATGCCCCCTTTTTACCAGGGCCCCGCGCGGCTCTTGACGGGCCTGGAGATGATTGCGGGTGGAGGCAGCCGGATCCGCCCACAGGGAATGTGCGCTCTGTGTGGGCGCTCCGGCCGCACCACCATAGTTACGGCTCTGGGGAGGTTAGGGTTAGGCATCGGGGAGGGAGGGGTAAGGGTTAGTCTTACCTGTTTCTCCTTTTGGGAGTCGAGATTCTGACTGTCGGGATGCCACTGTTGGTATTCTGACCAGCATCATCCCGACCGCCGGAATATCCATACCCAACGCGTTTGGAATACTGGTGTTTAATTTTTTCAGCAAATTTATAAAAGCTTTGGCTCACACATTTTTAGTTTCCATTTTTCCCTCTATTAATTGCGTTCATGTGTATCCGTCACTTACAACCATTTTCTTGGCTGAAACTAAATTAAATTCACTATGAACTAGTGACATTACTGAGCTATTAGGAATTTCGGGATGATGCAGAGTCAAATGTTAATTTGTCATTGCTGCTCCCGCATTCTGTGCACAGTACTAAATGTGTTTATTTATCCATATACTGTACATGTTAATGAGCGGACCGCCCCTATCCGTACACTTTGTTTGATACCTGTCAACATTATCAGTGCAAACTTGCACTTATCCTATCCTTTGTGCAAAACATACGTATGAAACAGTCGTATTTAAGCTTCTGGTCAACTCTGTATAACTTGCATATCCGTCAACATGCCTACTTTGAACTAGAGATGTGCGCGGACCACCGTGTTTTGGTTTTGGATCTGGATTTATCTTTGTGTTTTGGTTTTGCAAAACCACTCTCAAGTGTTTTGGTTTTGGATTCGGATAAAAATCCATTAAAGATCTAAAATGTCCAAATCCAAAACCCAAGTTCGGTGTTTAAATCTGAGTTCCAAACCGGCAACAGATCCGAACCCGGACTCTGGGCCTAATTCAGAGCCGCTCGCAAGCGGCTCGATGTTTGGGGACTATGCATGTGCTGCATTCGGCGTGTGCATGTGCGAACCCCAACGAGCGACTGAGACGGGGCGGCTGTCGAGGTGAGTGACAGCTCTCCCCGTTTTGTAGGCGGGTAGGGGTGTGGCTGCACAAACGCAGGCATTCCCTTAGGAACACCTGGCTTCTGTGGGCGACCCTACTGACATCACTAGTGTTGTCAGTAGTGGACTTCCTGCTCTATTAGAGCAGGGAGTCCACTTGGGCTTGCGGCAGGCGAGACGCTACCCCAGGATCTCGTCGCAAGCCCGACAGTCGCGATAATTGCGCCAGTCTCCAGCCCGCTTGCACAAGCTGTGGGTGGACACCCACAGCTTTGCGAGCGGCCTGGAGAAAAAGAAACGCCCACAGACCCTGCAAGCTGCCTGCGGCAGCGAGCGGGTCTGAATCAGGGCCTCTGTTCGAACCCGGTCACAAAAGTGGATTCGAACCTTGACCTGTTTCTACTCGGAATCCCTAAATTCGGGTGTGTTCGGATTTCAGAAATCCAGACACGCACCTCTTGCCCATGTGCAAAAGCCCCTTTAAAGTAGGGATGTGCAGGCTCGGATAGGTTCGAGTTTGCACGTGGAGTTCGGATTTTTCCTTTTTGGAGGGAAAAATCCGAACTCCACGTGCAAACTCGAACCTATCCGAGCCTGCACATCCCTACTTTAAAGCCCAGTTACTCCATTTCAGATGGAAATAAGGATGCAACTGATATGCATACAACTCTGCATATTACATTAAATTCCAGAGCACAATATATTCTACGGGGCGGCCATACATTCAACTTTGCATCAGCACCTGTGTATGCAAAATGCCAGGACTGGGATAGGCTTTGAACCAGTGGCGTAACTAGGGTGGGGCGAGCGGGGTGCGTGCCCTGGGCACCGTTGGACCGGTGGTGCGGGGGGTGCGCCGCCGGCCACGGTACTGGCCCGCCCGCCCAAGTTAGCCAGTGTAGCGCCGACCGCAATGAGTGCGGTCAGCGCTACACATTTACACAGGACCGGCGCTAGGCTTCCAGCGCCGGTCCTGTGCTGCACGCCTGAGCCTGTTCCCTCCCCCTGAGCGCTTGCCCAATAGCGCCAGGAGGCGGGCTCAGGCTGTGCATAACACATGCATCGCCGCCAGCGCTGGCTGCGATGCGTGTGTTAAACAGCAGCCAGTGAGAGTCAGATAGACTCTCATTGACTGCTGCAGCACCCACTGCAAGAGCCGGACTTCCATCCGGCTCCTGCAGTGGGTAATGGGACTGACGTCATGACGTCTGTCCCATAATGCTGAGTGCGCCAGCCCGGGCAGGAGCGGCGTCGCGAGCAGGACCAGGACCAGGAGCAGAGATTCAGGTAAGTATATTTTTATATATATATATATATATATATATATATATTTTTTTTTTTAACCTATCTGCACAACGGGGGAGGGGTGTGGCTACTACTGGGGGGACCTCTACTGGGGGAGGGGTGGCTACTACTGGGGGGACCTCTACTGGGGGAGGGGTGGCTACTACTGGGGGGACCTCTACTGGGGGAGGGGTGGCTACTACTGGGGGCGCCATTGGGAGGACCTACTCTACTGGGGACTACTACTTGGGGGGGAACTACCACTGGGGGCATTATAAAAGGGGCCTACTACTAGAGGCACTGCACTCGGGGGACCACTACTGGGGGCACTAATAGGAAGGGCCACTACAGGGGGCACTGGATAGGGGGGATCACTACAGGGTGCCTGCATAAGGGGACCACTACTGGGAAAATTGCATGGGGGGGGACTGCTGCTGGGGGCACTATATAAAGGGCACTGCATAGGGGGGGAAACTACTACTGGGGGCACTATATAAAGGGTACTGCATAAGGGGATACCGCTACTGGGCGCACTGCATTGTGGGGACTGCTACTGGGGGCACTGCATAAGGGGGAACACTACGTGGGGCACTGCATTTAGGGGGGCCACTACTGGGGGTACTGAGTAAGGGGAACTAATTGGGGGCTGTATAAGGGGGACCTCTACTGGGGATACTGTATAAGGGGCACTACTATGGGCCTGCATAAGAGGGACCACAACTGCATACTGGGGGTACTGTATAAGGGGTACTACTGGGGTTAAAGTGCATATGGATAGGAATGTTCAGCGTGAAAATAAAGGGGTGTGTCATGTTGACACGCCCCATTTTTAAGTGACCAAGCCCATTTTTTCTGAGCGCTCGCAAGCGGGTCGATGGTGCCCAAGTGCGCATGCGCACGATGGAGGCGGCTCCGTCGTACGCATGCGCGAGACCCGAACAACGATGGCCAAGCCGTCGTTATGGGTCTAGCCCCAAAGGGGGCGTGCTGTCGATTGTGATTGACAGCACGCCCCCTTTGGTGGGCGTGCCGAGGGCGTGGCTGCCCAGATGGAGGCGTTCCCATGGGAACGCCTACCGTCTGGGTCCGGCCCCACTGACATCACTAGTGATGTCAGTGGGAGTGCTTTTGGCTCTGATAGATCCAAAAGCACTCCTGGGCTTGCAGCAGCGAGACCCTACCGCAGGGTCTCGTCGCAAGCCCGATGTTCGCGATGGTCTTGACCATCGCGACCATCATTTTGGCCGCTCGCTATAGCTGTGGGTGGTCACCCACAACTATGCGAGCGGCCAGGAGGCCGCTCCAATAAGGAGCAGGGACGGCCCTGATTCAGAGCGAGCGCTCTGTCAGAGCGTCCGGCTCTGAATCAGGACCTGGGTTTGTACATCAGCCAACTGACATGGACCTGCAGGGTGCAGGTGAACAAGAAGTTATGGAGCTTGGTGACATACTCGTATATACAAGATTATATATATATAACCATAGCAGGATGCACCAGGCAATGCAGGTTTGTAAAGTAGTCTTGTAATAATGGCAGGATGCCTCAGCCAATGCAGGGTTACACAGATGTCTTGTAGTCCACTTTGGCAATGCAAATACATTTCAGACACAGCACTCGGCTCTGCAATACTGACTGGAGGAATCTTTTTCCCTCAGACGCCTCCTGCAAGCATTAGCATATTAGTTTTGCGGTATTGCACAGCCCCTCCCCTGTGCAATATTGTACATTTCTGAAACGGGCCCAAAGTCCAGAGACATTGCAGTTTGTAACAAAATAGGAATCTAGAAACATTGATGACCCAGCAAAGTATGCTGGATCAGGCAGACTTAAGTAGCTAGGTGACAGGTATAATGCATGCTGGTGATGAGTAGGTCATTATCTGACACCTGGCTGCAGAACCGACACGGAAGAGCTGCATCTGCTGGTGCACACCAGTAGCGCACAGGCCAAAATAACAAAATATTGGCCCTGATTCAGACCCACTCGCAAGCGGCTGTCCGCTCGCAAGTGGGTCGATGGTCTGCACTGAGCATGCGCATGACGGAGGGAGCTCCGTCGTGTGCATGCGCCAGACGCGACGAGCGAAGGAAAGTCCTTCGCTCGTTGTGTCTGATCAAAGGGGGCGTGCTGTCGATGTTGATTGACAGCACGCCCCCTTTGGTGGGCGTGCTGGGGGCGTGCCTCCCTGACGGGGGCGTTCCCACGGGAACGCCTCCCGTCAGAAGCCGGGAGCCAAAATCACTCCGGGGCTTTCGGTTGAAAACCTCAACCGCAGGCTCCAGCTCGCAGTTTCGATGGTCGCGATGGTCACGACCATCGTGGCCATCAAACTGCACGCTCGTATAGGCTGTGGGTGGTGACCCACAGCTATACGAGCGTCCAGGAGGACGCTCCATTTTTATGGAGGGCGGCCCTCATTCAGAGCGTGCGCTCTGCTCTGAATGAGGGCCATAGTCTTAACACCAACAAAGTTTGTCTTGAAAATTAGACCTCAAACAGCAGTCTGAATAGCACACTAGTTGTCAGATTAACGTCTGTGTTGCACACTATCGCCGATTATCGCTGATGACGTCATTTTCACCGATTTCAATTATCCCCGTATTCAATTCCAAAGACTTTTCGCAGGTTCGAAAAGTCTTTGAAAAAAAACGTGGATAACTTTTCACCACTGAATAGGTGGCGAAGAAAAGTGCAAAATTGGGGTTTAGGTGTGCAGGGTTAAAAAAAATAGCCTGCACCCCTGGGAATGATATTTAAAAAATAACTGTGTCAAAAAAAGTTTTTTTTTTTAAAAATAGGGACACCCAAAAAATTCATTTAAAAATTTGTTGTGAAAAGAAAAAAAAAGGAAAAAAAGTGTTTAAAAATAGGGAAATAGGTTCAGGGCTATTCTGCAAGTATGCGGCAGGTGTTTTCTACAATAGGCTATTAGCATCAGGTGCATTTTTGCAGAATTTAAAACAAAAACACTTTAGGGACTTAAAAATATGCTAGTACCCATTTTCATGTACCCCAAATTTGATGGGACCACTTAAAAAAACCAAAAAATTAACCTAAGTGCTCTTCTGCATCACTTCTTCAGTGTCGGGAAAAAAACACCTGCCTCTGCTATTTAAAACCCCGACTTTCATTTGCAGGCTAAAACGGGGGTACCCATAGTGATCCCCCAGGTTTGGACAGCTTTAGGGGGGTCCTACAATTTATTCCAGGTATTCCCGTTTTTTTTCGCCGATCCTATTTTGCCGGCTCCCGTTTTTGTAGCTTTTTAATTGAATACGGGGATAAAGCAGGCGCTCGCCTGATACTTTATCCCAGGAAAAGCTACGGACTTTTCGCTCCCATATTGAATACCCCTCTAGGGGCTAAATGTAATAGACTGCGAGCCGACGCATAAATCAGATGAGGCCCCTATTTCTGGGAATGGAGGGCAGCCATACCCCTGCTCTGCCCCCCAAATGCCGCAGCATGTCAATCATCCTGCGGCTTAGAGGGGTCTGTGGGCAATATTGCAGGACCCGTTCTGCAAATGCGCAGAACAGGTCCTGCGTATGCGCAGACCCTAAATCATCAAAGATCTATGCTAACCATCAGGCTAGCTTACATCTCTGAAGCAGGCCCTCAGACAATAAAATGTTGGTAGCAGAATGGAGATCTACCTGTGACACCATGCCCCTCCTGATGCCTGAGAAGCAGTTGCTATACTGCATGATTAGTACTTATGTTGTATAAATGCTACCTGACCATATTCTCCTTGGGTAACTCAGGAATAGGGAAGTAACTGAGAGAGAGAGGGGCCAGTACATTTGCCTTACTGTATACATCTACTGTATGCTTGTTTTTGTTTTTTAGTACATGATTTATTCACAAACTACACATACCATACTTTAGCATTAACTAACCCATGCTTACTTCCAGGGCTTTGTCCAGCTCATCGCTGTGATGAATTTGGCAGGACCGTTCTGTCTTAAAAGAACCATTAACTACACGACGTCCTGGTGACATGCAGGAAGCTTCAGTGACATGACAACGGCTATTTTCTACCTGGAATAGATGTGTGTTAGATGCTCCATTGTATGACAGTCAAATTAATTGTAACATATGCTATACAAAATAAAAATTATACAAGGTTTTACTATTTTTTTTAATCAGCATACAACTACTCTTTTAGTTTGCCTGTTCTCCTCCTTCTCCCAATTTTCCTATTCTATAAACAGTGACCCTATAGCAGGGGTCAGGGAATTTTTTTTACCTTTTACCCCAAAATATATTTAGATACGCTGATCTTACCCCCTTGATTTGAAAGGAAGGAAATCATATAGTAGTGCCCCATATAATGCCCCTGTACTAGTGCCCTCATAGAATGCCCCTGTAGTACTTCCCCCATATAATGCCCCTGTAGTAGTGCCCCCATATAGTGCCCCTGTAGTAGTGCCCCCATATGATGCCCCTGTAGTAGTGCCCCCATATAATGCCCCTGTAGTGCCGCATGTACAAAAAAAAAACACCTTAATCCCCGCTCCTGCATCCGCTGCCGTCCTGTAAGCCCGGCTGCTCCTCAGAAGTATGGGAGAGACGTCACAACGTCTCTCCCATAGTGCGCATGGAGAGAGGCAGAAGCTGGAGTTCAGAGGGAGCTCCAGCCTCCGGCTAACACGGGGCTGCAGGGAAGGAGCCGGGCGCCCACTGGTAATAACATCTCAGTGGGCGTCCGGCTTAGAGCCTCCCTGTGGCACGGCCGGGCATGCATATCATATGCATGCCAGGCTGTCCGTCCATTACCCCCAGGAATTTCATTTTTACCCCATGTGGGTTAATTTACCCCTGTTCCCTGACCACTGCCCTATAGCTACATCCTATTTATAATTCAGTGAACAGCCAAATGACAGCAGCGTACTTTACTTGGCCCCACGTGTAACACCAATACTAAGTTCTTAAATATCAACCAGATAAAATGTTATTTGGCACTGTATGCTTTTTATATTTTAACTTTAATCTCTCTTTTATATCACTTTAACTGTGTATACATTCTCGCATTCATCTTGATGTTTCAAGGTCATATGTACAATAAACGATGAGATTCGAAGATGTTTAAAAAGAGAAAAAGAAAAACTTCAACGGCAGCTAGTTCTGGTTTGTCAGATTGTCCAGTTTGAGTTGAGCTGCTCTTCGCAATACTGTTTCTTAAACTTTGGACATTATGTAGACTAATAATATCCTGTGCAAAGAGAGTGCCACCCCAGTAACATTGCCACCCTAGACCCTTATCTGTGTGTTTTTTACACAAATCTTGGCCTGTGCATGATCAGATCCATGAGAAACGGGCGTCTCTAGCCCATAAGCGGGCCTCAGAATCGTCCAGAGCTTTACATACATGGGATGTGGTTTAAATCCTGGCTGTCGGGATGCCAGTGCTCAGAATGCTGGCACCGGAATTCCGACACCAGGGAAAGGTGCCGTTACCGGCAGTGGGGAGAAGATGATGGTATAAGTGAGGGAAGGCAATGCATATGAGGGAAGGGGGCCCTGCTTGGAGAGTTAACAGTCTACAGTGGAGGGGCAGACAGACAGAGGTGACACAGATGGGAGAGACAGCGAGCAAGGAGCATGGGCAGTAGGTTAGGACAGTGGTTCCCAAACTGTGTGCTGTGGCACCATGAGGTGCCTCGGGACAATTGCAGGGGTGCCTCAGGTTGGTGGTCCAGCACCAAACCAATTATCTATGGTCAATGTAATGTAAATATGTGGACAAATGAAGCTCAAAACTGTCCACCACCACATAACTGACCCTAAGGATGACAGGTGAGCACAATTTACTTCACTTTACTACAATTTTTTTCTAAATTTCTCAATAACAAACGTTTGGCTTAGGGGTGCCATGAAAACAATGCTGATACTCTAGGGTGCCGTGGTTCAAAATTTTGGGAACCTCTGGGTTAGGGTGAAAGCTGGAAGGCTTTGATAAAGAGGAGGAGAGTCTGAGAGGGAGAGAGTTCCAGGGGAAAGGAGAACACAGGCAAAGTCTTGGAGGTGAGAGTGGGAGAAAATAATCATTTGTGTGGAAAGGCGTCATGCATTTGTGGAGCGAAGTGGACTGAAAGGAGTTTAAAGGGAGATAAGGTCCGAGATGTAAATAGGAGAGGTCAGGGTCAAGCTTTGCAAGTAAGAGTGAGGAGTTTGAATTGTGTTCTGAAAGGGAAGAGGAGCCAGTGTAGGGCTTGAAGGAGAGGGGAGGCAGATGTAGAACGTTTGGACAGGAAGATGAACCAGGCAGCAGCTTAGTGAGGACAGATTGGAGTGGAAAGAGGTGGGAGTCAGGGCGGCCAGATAAGAGGAGGTTACAGTAGTCCAGCCGGAAGCTGACCCGTGAGTGGATGAAGGTCTTAGTTGCATCAAGAGAAGCAATCATAGATTTTAAAAGATATTTATTAAATCAATTGCTGTAATTTAAAATAAGTAACAATAAAAGTTGTTGTTTTTTATTGAAGATATGGCACATTCAGTATTATTCAAGTTTAAGAAAATATGGCTTAGGCTACAACTTTGAAGATGTGTAGTTGTAATTCATATGTGAAATACATATATAAAGTTACTGCTTGTTTTAATCACTATGTATTACTCCGGGCAGAAGTGAGACACATAATATTTTTCAAAACTGCATTTACAGTATTCAGGGATTTTGTGTTCTAAAAAAGAAACATTATCTAACACACGAGTAATTAATAATGTCTACTCTGTCTGAATTTATTCATTGAAAATAATATATATATAAAAAAAAGGTAGGTATTTAATTACCAGCTTCAAGGTGAGCCAAGGGGTACAGTTGCCTCTGTTGAGTATGCTGCTGGCACTGGTCCAAATACTGCTAAATACGGGATACTAATTGACTTATCACAGTTGTATTATGTTTGCTTTGCTGAGATCTAGAATATTCTTCATACAAACCTGCAATGGCTCAGCATTTTTTTGATCAACATATTGTTTTATGTACAATGGGCACTTCAAGACTTTAATTGGTTCATTATACTATCAGTGTGAAAAAAGCAATTATATATATATATTATATTAGGGGTGAGCTGGTTCGGTTTTACTCGGATCTTTAAACGGCATTTTATTGGCTATCGCCTATCATGTGTTTTGGATAGCCAATATAATAAGTCCGAATTTGCGGTAAAGTGGCGATAAGAACCGAGTAAATCCGAGTAAAACCGAACCCGCTCACCCCTAATATATATATATATATATATATATATATATATATATATAGACTGAGACACCACCTAATTGGATTAATCATCTGCTGGATATATTTTGGACTCCAAACTCTCCCTTTGAAATAACTTTGCAGCTTGAAGAGGATTCCTTAAGGATTGTGCCACAGCCTACCTAATTTGTTCGCTGGTTGCCAGAAGGCTTCCTATTTACAAGTTACCTTTTTACACATCTTGGATGATTCCTTGTTAAAACACTTCAGCGTTATTACAATTAGCTGGATGCCAGAGATCTCCTGCAAGGCTTCTTAGCCCACTGGTAACGTTTTGCTGCTATTACCCAATAATTCTGGGACACTGTGGAGGGAGTCCTATTCCTACTTTGACATTGGCAGACTTTTATTTACATTGTTTTTATTTTATTGTTTGTCATTTTATATGCATATTTTATATATTTAAATGATCCATATTTCCAATTAGAGATCATATTATTGCACAAGAGTGCTTATTTTAGTTTAATAAACTGTATTATATTGATTTAATCAACAGGATTCTGTCCATCATATTTGTCTATTCATTACATATATTTTTTTATATAGCACTGGTTCTATATTATATGTTTTTCTGTTTTCCTATACTACAGAGATGACTAGTGCGAGAGAGAGGCAATTCGTTACTGGATTTCTGGAGCTGAACAGAAGCCATGAATGTCTAGAAAATAAAAACAAAAGATTACAGCAACAAACAGAAAAAAGCTGCAGCCATAGACCTAGTGACGTACAGCTTGCCCTATCACGATGAGGTGTGTTCAAAATGGGTAAAGGCCCAAATCCAAAACCTGAGGACTGTCTACTTAAAAGAGCACACGAAACAAATGGACTCGCGGGCTTCAGGAGCAGGGGAAGAAGATGTCTACACAAGTATGGTCCTTTGGCCTGCTCCGATTTATTCACAAACAGGAACCACATAGAGCTTCACAAACTCTAATGGTGGAGAATGTACCTGGAGAGCAGGAAGAGGACACAAGTGGATCAACCATCCTCTTTGGATGTGGTAAGTACAGACGGTGCATACACATCATGCCAAATGTTTGAAACAAGTCTGACAGTCCAACTCTGTTCAATGGAGACAGTCCTCCTGCCATGGCACTGCCCTCACTCCATTAAAAGAGACCAGGTATTGCTCCCTGACCTTTTTAGCCCATGCAGTCCCCGTTGACTCCACATTTACAGGTGTTGACACAGAGGGCAATTGGACTGTCTCCTCTGGCTGGTCTGTGTCATCTGGAATTGCTGTGCCTGATGTCCTTTGTTGGGTGGTTGTTTTACACCTTAAAAATTTGTTCAGGAAACAGCATGCCAAGATGACCCAGTAATTTTTTTCCACGCGCAAATTGACGGCTGTGTGGAATATGTGGAAACGGTTGCTTAAAATACCAAATGCATTTTCCACAATCTGCCGTGCCCTGGATAGCCAGTAATTATAGATACTCTTCTCTTTGGTCAGGCACCTTTGCACATACGGCTTCATCAAGTGTCCGTGTAGTGCAAGCGCTTCGTCGGCCACAAATACAAAGATAAGGCCTTGCTTCGTTTCCGCTGTTGTTGGCAATTTCAGGCTATTGGAGGTAAGCCTTTCATAGAAGCGGGTGTTTTTAAAGGACCCACCATCAGCATGGCCATTTTTCCCAATATCCGCAATGAACTCGTACTTGGCGTTCACCACCGCCATGAGTACAACACTAAAAACCCCTTGTATTTATAATAAAAGGATCCACTCCTGGCAGGTGGGGCTATGCGGATATGCTTCCCAGTTTGGGAAATTCCACCTCCGATCAAATTCCTCACTTCTCCACCATTGACGGGAACTAGAATAAAAAAAAGAAAAAAATATATATTAAAACATGATATATACACTTTTTTATTCTCTACTCCAACAGTCTGTAACACCTGACCAGGACCTCAGCTGGGGCCCCCAAATGTCGGCCAGAAGTGAAAGCGAAGGTGAACGTAGTCAGCCTCCTTTCCAAAGAAGATGCTCTCAACGCCATTGGGACTATTGTGTCAAGTTGAGCAAACCCTCCAAAAAGCCCGGACTTGTTTGATAATCTGGGCACACATATTGCCGTTAGTTTACGGGCTATGGATCCGGATCAGCAGATACACGCTGAGCGGATAATATATGACACTGTCATAAAGGGAAAAAACAAAAAACATGCCTGCACCACAAGGATTAACGACGAGCCTCTGCCTCAGCCAACTGTGCAGTCATTTCCGAGGATTGTGGCCTCCACATCACAATCCAACCCAGCTACCAGCCCACAGCACTGATGGGACTTCCCCATCCCACCCTACACCCCCTCCCTCTGACCCTACTCCCCAAACCACTTACTCCTCTACATCCTCAGAGGCTCTGCACAGAGCCATGCTGGAGATGGGCGAGGAGCCACCTCAATTTTAAAATTTTTCTTTTTTTTATTTGTAATATTTGCTCCTAAAATATCAACAAGTTTTATCTCTTCCAATAGCTACTCTATGGTATACGGTGGTGATGACGCAGATTGGAAAAGGTCACTAAACACATGGTGTAAGGACAGATTGTTGGATGCCGGGGCCACAAGCTGGACTTGTGTTTCTTAGCCTATTCAATCCACCGTTTGAACCACCATATACCATAGAGCAGCATAGCTATGGACAGATAAAACTTGTTGATAACGCACTTTTTATATTAAAATTATAAAACATTATAAGCCATGTTGGCTAATGACCCATTAAAATGCAGCTATGTTGGTAGCTTTTAATTTGAAATATGCAGCCATAAAGGTTGCTATGTTACATACTGTATGTACAGCCATGTTGGCTGTTTTGTTTCTACATTTTGTTAAAAAAATGTCTTTCACCAGAAAAACATATGTAGTGTTTTTACTCACCTGAAAGTACGTGTACTTCAGGACATTTGCAGGTGTCTGGGATGAGGTGCCCCAAAGACCAAACTTCAGGTCTTCAAAGGACCTTCCTGTAGCCAGGTACCTCAGGGTAGCAATGAGCCTCTCTTCAGCAGGGATGGCCTTCCTCATAATCGTATCTTGCCTCCGGATATAGGGGGGTCACCAGTCGCAGCAACTGGAAAATGGCGTCATCCATGCGCAGGTAGTTGCGGTAATCGTCCCGGTTGTTCTCCCTAATCTCCATCAGCAGCGGCATGTGGGAGCGAGTCTCCCTCCTCATCAGCCACTCCTTCGTCCAGCAGAACCTCATCCTCCTCCTTTCCTCAGCTCCATCACATTTCAGATAGCCATAGGCTAGCAAAAGCGTATAGCAATAGGAATCCATCATCACAGAATAGAATATAGTATAGAACACACATTCTTAAAGGTAAGCCAAAAACAAAGCAGAGCACAATAGCAATGTAACAGTGTTCAGCAGGTATAAACCAAGCCTCACTAGTCACAGAGCAGAATGTGCACAGACCTAAAATGGCAGCTACCTTTTATACCCCCTAGTTAAGCCCTCCCATTATTAAAATTCCAGCAGATGAATTGTGAGGTTGTTTGCTGCAAATGATATATCCTTTTTGATCTGCAGTTGTTTAAGACCCATCTATAGCATTTGGTCGTTTGTACAATCGTTCTGTGTGGGCACAATATCGTATGACCGGTAGAGTTCAGGAATTCAAGGGAAATCACAAACGAGATTGGATCGTAAGCAAATTGCACTGTGTATGGGGGCCTTTAGACATCAAAAACTTAAAGAGCATGCCTACTTTTGGAGTAGTTCTACCTCTCTGAGAGACTGATTCTGAGTTCCATGCAAATCCGTTGTGTTAATGGATATTGTGAATGTTAGCACTGCACATGATCCATGGCCGAGTGTATATGAGCAACTACATGTCATTCAGAGTTGTACATAGCTAAGTCACATCTGTACTTGTGGCTGATGGTTATAATTGGCCTGCAACAAGGCATTCACTGTTGGCTAAGTGTTCTGAGGATGTGTCGCTGGCAGGGCCGGCCCCGACCATTATGCTGACTATTGTGACACGCTTTGTGCCAGCCAGCAGAGGGTGCCACTACGTACACATGCTCCCAGCTGCCTGGCAACAATTCAGCCACTCACTGGACACAGAGTACAGAGGAGGAAGGCTCCTGGGGGTCAGAACAGTGAGTTAACCAGGATAGGGGGGGCAGAGCTTTAAATAAGACAGGTTGGGGGGGGCGGAACAATGAGTGAGACTGGGGGGGTGGAGCTGTGAGTGAGACAGGATGGGAGGGCGGAGCTGTGAATGAGATGGGATGAGGGGGTGGAGCTGTGAGTGAGATGGGGTTGGGGCAGAACAGTGAGTTAGAAGGGGGTCGGAATGGTGGGTGAGATGGGATGTACAGCTTACCTGTGAGTAATATGGTGTGGGGGAGTGGAACAGTGAGTGAGCAGATGGGGGAGCAGAGCTGTGAGTGAGACAGGGTGGGGAACGGAACAGAGAGTGAGATGGGGGGAATGAAATGGTGAGTGAGACAGGATGGGGGGGCAGAACAGTGAGTGAGATGGGGGGGCATGCCTATGAGTAATATGGAGTGAGGGGTGGAACAGTGAATGAGCAGATGGGAGGGTGGAGCTGTGAGTGAGACAGGAAGAGGGCCGAAACAGTGAGTGAGATGGGGGGAATGAAATGGTGAGTAAGAAAGGATGGGAGGGCAGAACAGTGAGTGAGATGGTATAGGAGAGTGGGGTTGTGAGTGAGCTGGGATGGGGGGCGGAGCTGTAAATGAGACCGGGTTGTGGGCAGAACAGTGAGTGAGATGGAGGGGGGGCAAATTATGTATGATGTGGGATGGGTGGTGGAGCTGTGAGTGAGACAAGGTTGGAGCAGAACAGTCAGTGAGATGGAATGGGGGCAAAGCTGTGAGTAAGACAGGGTGGGGGGGGGGCAGAACAGTGAGTGAGACAGGATGGGAGTGGAGCTGCGAGTCAAATGGGGTGGAGTTGTAACAGTGAGTGAGACGGGAGGGGAACAGTGAGTGAGAAGTGATGAAGACGGAGCTGTGAGTGAGACAATGTGGGGGTCCAACAGTGGATGAGATGGGGGGCAGTGAGTGGGATGGGTATGGGTGATGCTGTGAGTCAGATGGTGTGGGGGCGGAGCTGTAAGATTGGATGGGGCAAAGCTGTGCAAATGCATCGCTACTTGAGCTAGCGGATGGATGGGGGTTCTGCTGTTCTGCGGTCACGTAGATGTTTGCAACTCTGCAAATGGGCAATACCAGCATTTATTTCCACACTTGTGTCCAACAGACGTACAACTCTGATTTAACACCGTTAGTTGTGTATTGCTGAAATTAATAATATACATGTAATAAGTGGAACGTTTATAGGTAAATAAATGAGTGAGACTTATTGCTCTATTCTATTTTTCTACAGCAGGTTGCAGTGCTAGGAGGGAATTGCTTCTCTAACACAGCAAACACAGAGTGACTGATTGCTTGGCAGACTGAGTTACAGAAATACATTGTGTGGATTTGGTGATTGATACATTAGGTCAGCGTCATAGTGACTGTAATATCTGAATTTCCAGCTTTTCTGAAATACATGAAACACTGTTATTAAATGGTTCAAAAGATGTGAGAGCTGCCTGTAATGTACAGTAGTTGGAAGGTAAATCTGGGGTTATTAGCATAGCTGCAGTCTAATGTACAGTAAGGGTAAGGCTGAACAATGTATTTGACCGTCACGGTTTTTACAGGAACATTTCAATCTTGTGGTTTAAAATATATGGGGGATTTGGTAAAAATAAATAAACTGGATTATGATAGAAATCTATGTTGAATGCAAATTACATACAGTAGCTAGGGTCATTTACAGCACGTCACAAATATACAGTGTCTTCTTATTGCACTACTGTTTATTACACGCCTTCTCTGTCCATCTGTGCTAGTTGTACAGCTTCTTTTCTCTAAATACGAGCAAGTTATGTGCACTTCTATACAATCACTCCAAGCACTGCCTGACTCCGTATCTTCAGCTCAGGAAAGGGCTGTTCAAAGGGAGCGGATGCACGAGGGCACCACCCCAGAGGTGGCACAGTGCGGCCGCCGTCGGGACCAATCGCGATACTGAACCTGCAGCTTCACACTCTTATGTCCTCTCTATCACTCTGGCCTGTCCCAACTTCAAAACTACTGGTATTAAGGGTGAGTGCCTCATACACACACGCACGGGGGGGGTTCTGAGTACCCAGAAACTCCTCCTGCCCGCCGATCAGTGGTGTAGCGCCGTCGGTTTCAGTAAGTGTAGTATGGACCGCAGTGTGTGCGGTTCCGCACTACACAGTAACAAACAAACCGACGCCGGTTAGTACTTGATTTAGCAGCCAATGAGAGTCAGATAGACTCTCATTGACTGCTGCATCCACGGAGGGAGACAGGCTGGACTCACTCATGAGCTCTGCCTTCCAGCTTTCGCAGTGGGGCGGGGATTCAAGTAAGTATATTGTGTGTCTTGTGTTATTTATGTAAGTGGCACTGCATAGGGGAACCACTACTGGGGGACTGTATAAGGGGCACTACTGGGGGCACTGCAAAGGGGGGACCTCTACTGGGGCACTGTATAAAGGGCACTACTGGGGGCACTGCATAGGGCAAACTACTACTGGGGCCACTGTATAAGGGGCACTACTGGGGGGCACTGCATAAGGTGGACCTCTACTGGGGGCACTGCATAGGGCAGACCCGTACTGGGGGCACTGTATAAGGGGCACTGCATAGGGCGGACCACTACTAGGGACACTGTATAAGGGGCACTACTGGGAGCACTGCATAGGGGGTACCACTACTGGGTGGCACTGTATAGGGGCACTTCTGGGGGCACTGTATAAGGGGCTCTACTGGGGGCACTACATAGCGGGGCACTGTATAAGGGGCACTACTGGGGCGCACTGCAAAGGGGGGACCTCTACTGAGGCACTGTATAAAGGGCACTACTGGGGGCACTGCATAGGCCAAACTACTACTGGGGCCACTTTATAAGGGGCACTACTGGGGGCACTGCATAGGGTGGACCACTACTGGGGGCACTGTATAGGGGGACCACTACTGGGGGCACTGCATAGGGGGACCACTACTGGGGGCACTGCATAGGGGGACCACTACTGGGGCACTGTATAAGGGGCACTACTGGGGGCACTGCATAAGGCAGACCACTACTGGGGCACTGCATAGGGCGGACCACTACTGGGGGCACTGTATAAGGAGCACTACTGGGGGCGCTGTATAAGGGGCACTGCATAGGGGACCACTACTGGGGGCACTGTATAAGGGGTACTGGGGGGAGGGGAGTCTTTAATAAATCATGCTGGCTGTATTTATTTGCCTGCTGCATTCATGTTTTTTAGTGATATATTTTACTGTAGTGGTTATAAATCCTGTGCAAGCTGTTTCTATCTATCTATCTATCTATCTATCTATCTATCTATCTATCTTTATTTGTGGCTAGATGTTTTTTCATTGGTTCAGCAACCAAGGATCTGGAAATCCCCCTTTCAAAATCCTGCATTTGCCACTGCGCTATGGGACTCGATCTGGCTCTGTGTCCTGCCTCTCCTGCACTCAGCTGAGCTCACATCACACCTGGATTCTCTTCCCACACACACCCCACACCTGCCACCCACAGTTGCCTTTTTTGTTTTTTTACACTGTTCACAGGGGCATAGGGAAGTGAGGATTATCTCTTTGCTTAATGCATAATGGGCAGGCCTCAGTGCTGCATTTTAGGGATGGCCATCGGTGATTCAAAATCATCAATGGTTTATGGCCGATGTCAAATAGTTTTACCATCGATGACAGAGAGCCAATGGTTTTTTGCCATTGATGTACGAGTAGGAGCTTTTTTTTTTTTCCCTGGACGGGATGGAGCTTAGCCCCGCCCCTGGTGCCTGCTAAGCCCCACCCACTTTTTCATTGTCCCACTGCCCCTGTTCCCCACTGCAGTGGTGGCCATTAAGGGTTGCAGAACCTTCAATGGTTCACCATCGATGGTTTGTGTGCCATTGATGGTAACCACCGATGGACCCGTCGATGTTAACCATCAATGGACACCCCTCCAATTGACATCCCTACTGCATTTTCCACTAGGCATGTGAGATGAGGGACTAGGCAAAAAATAGAAAAACAGGTAGATACGTGGGGAGTTAGAGTATGAGCGGCCAATAATATTGTGCCTAGGGGCGGCCTGACCCCTCAATCTGCCCCTGGCCAGCTTGACATTGATGTGCTTTCAGTCTATTGGCTCCGCACCCAACATCACAGCATGGCCAAAGAGCAGTCCAGGGCTGATCTGTCCTTCCCTCCCATCTCCCCCTGCTTCCCCTCTCCCCATTGCTCCCCACCAGTGACAATGATAGTCCGGTGCAGCACACCCACTGTAGGCGGTTTCAATACTCTCTGGGCTCTGCCACCTCTCCTAGTGCTTTCTGTCCTGCTTATGGCTATGGCACAAAGGCTGCATGACCATTTTCCTTTTTGCTAAAAGTTAGCTAAGTTTGGTTCAGGGCGCGCAAACCTACAGTCAGGTACATAAATATTGGGACATTGACAGAATTTTAATATTTTGGCCTCTATTCACCACCACAATGGCTTTGAAATGAAACAAACAAGATGTGCTTTAACTGCAGACTTTCAGATTTAATTTGAGGGTAATTACATCCAAATCAGGTGAATGGTGTAGGAATCAGGTGAATGGTGTAGGAATTACAACGGTTTCTATATGTGCCTCCCACTTTTTAAGGGGCCAAAAGTAATGGGACTATCAACTCAAAAGCTATTTCATGGACAGGTGTGGGCTATTCTCTCATTATTTCATTATCCATTAAGCAGGTAAAAGGTCTGGAGTTGATTCTAGGTGTGACATTTGCATTTGGAATCAGTTGCTGTCGACTCTCAATATGAGATCCAAAGCTGTCACTATCAGTGAAGCAAGCCATCATTAGGCTGAAAAATCAAAACAAACCCATCAGACAGATAGCACAAACATTAGGTGTGGCCAAATCAAGTATTTGGAACATTCTTAAAAAGAAAGAATGCACCGGAGAGCTCAGCAACACCAAAAGACCCGGAAGACCACGGAAAACAACTGTGGTGGATGTCAGAAGAATTATTTCCCTGGTGAAGAAAAACCCCTTCACAACAGTTGGCCAAATCAAGAACACTCTCCAGGAGGTAGGTGTATATATGTCAAAGTCAACAATCAAGAGAAGACTTCACAAGAGTGAATATAGAGGGTTCACCACAAGATGTAAACCATTGGTGAGCCACAAAAACAGGAAGACCAGATTACAGTTTGCCAAACAACATCTAAAAAAGCCATTACAGTTCTGGAACAACATCCTATGGACAGATGAGACAAAGATCAACTTGTACCAGAGTGATGGGAAGAGAAGAGTATGGTGAAGGAAAGGAACTGCTCATGATCCAAAACATACCACCTCATCAGTGAAGCATGGTGGTGGTAGTGTCATGGCGTGGGCATGTATGGCTGCCAATGGAATTGGTTCCCTTGTATTTATTGATGATGTGACTGTTGAAAAAAGCAGCAGAATGAATTCTGAAGTGTTTCGGGCAATATTATATGCTCATATTCAGTCAAATGCTTCAGAACTCATTGGACGGCGCTTTACAGTGCAGATGGACAATGACCCGAAGCATACTGCAAAAGCAACCAAAGAGTTTTTTAAGGCTAAAAAGAGGAATGTTATGCAATGGCCAAGTCAATCCCTTGACCTGAATCCGATTGAGCATGCATTTCACTTGATGAAGACAAAACTGAAGGGAAAATGCCCCCAAAACAAGCAGGAACTGAAGACATTTGCAGTAGAGGCTTGGCAGAGCATCACCAGGGATGAAACCCAGCGTCTGGTGATGTCTATGCGTTCCAGACTTCAGGCTGTAATTGCCTGCAAAGGATTTGCAACAAAGTATTAAAAAGTGAAAGTTAGATTTAGGATTGTTTAGTTTGTCCCATTACTTTTGGCTCCTTAAAAAGTGGGAGGCACATATAGAAACCGTTGTAATTCCTACACCGTTCACCTGATTTGGATGTAATTACCCTCAAATTAAATCTGAAAGTCTGCAGTTTAAACACATCTTGTTTGTTTCATTTCAAAGCCACTGTGGTGGTGAATAGAGGCCAAAATATGGAAATTCTGTCAATGTCCCAATATTTATGCACCTGACTGTATGCATTTCTGACTAGTACTTGTTCATGCCCAGGCTTTCACGTTTGATCCAAAGGCACATAGCATGTCATATGAAACGCTTCCCCATGTACAGCTTGAGCAGCACACACCTGATGCATCTTTTCAAAGGCTCTATGTGCTTTCCATCCCCCCTGCAGATATAATCATTGCCTCAAGATTGCTTCCTCTTACATTAGCAGCTGCTGTCCACATTGGTACTGCCCCTCTAGCTTACTCCGGTATCTGTGTCCTTCCCCAACATAACACTTTTAGGTGAGCAGTATGTGTCTGAACTTCCCACACCTCCACATCAGAGCTGTAATGTGTGTATATATTTGTGTGTGTGTGTGTGTGTGTTTTCTGTGGGGGCCAATGAGTGTGTTATTTTTTTGCCTGTGGGGGCAATGTGTGTTATTTTTTCCTGCTTGTGTGTATGTAGGAGTGGCTCCACAAATTCTTGCACAGGGTGAGACTAGGCTTGGGGCCAGTTCTGTTTCAGCCCAATACTTTTATTAAAGTAATGTTCTTAAAGTTTTGTGATGTAACTGCTGCTATCAACAGCAGTAATTTATTTATTTAAAAAGGTGCCCTTAACAGCCAATCAGTTTCTACCTATCATTTTAGAGAATGTATTTGATAAATGCTCGCTAGAAGCTGATTGGTTGCTATGGGCAACTTCTCCACTTGTCCACTTCTCCACTCTTTAGACGCTGTAACACATCTCCTATCGATACCACTTAATCTATAGACCCTAAATGTCGCTGTTTAGCGATACAAGTTGCATAAGAACTAATTGCTTTCCAGACTTATATTGTGGTTCCAAAGCACAAAAGTTCTTATTGCAATAAAAGAAAGTTACACGCTTTGATCTAGCACAATTAGCGCAAAAGACAATTAAATACAAAAGGTACAAGCCGATACATACGCATGCACACTGGTCGTCTCTCGAGAAGCCTGTGGCTGTATATTATAAACCAGTAAGCAGGCTATATACCTTACAGAACAAAGAAACTAGTTAACAGGTTTCCATTGGGTCTTGCTCCTGGACATTCTTGTACGATGCAGGTCATTGGACAGTTCATACAGCATCACTAGGGGTATGTCCCAGTTCCTCAGATGTTGCTTTGTGTGGTTTTCCCACCAAAGAACTGGTTTAAACTAGTCAAAAGACACTACATACAGATGTACATTCTAACCACTATTTTCATATAGTTCATATTTTGCGAACGCATGATGCGATTTCCTTGCGGATAGAACCGGAAATCTGCAAATAAACAATGATTTAGAATGGTATCAAACATGATATGTCTACTAGCTTATGTACCTTAAATATCGTATACATTACATTTCGCAACATAAGTATTTGCTAATAAAACCTCTAATATTAAGCTTTTAATGCAGAGGAACCTTTTTATGCGTGGTGCGTTTATGTGTTTTGTGCTTTGATAAACAGCGCAACTGTGCGCTGTGCATCTTGTATATTTTATGTTTTATTTGATGTGCGTATGGGTTGTGGTAGGACTTTCAACAATATGCGGTAGCAACGCAGATGCACGACGCTTATAATCGCATATAGCATCGCACACAATGGTTTCATGCTGATGATGCAAGATGGCATCGTGAGGGGCAACACAAAAATGGAGTCACCAGATATTAATTTAAAATTTGGCCTCAGCCAATCATCCGGCTTTGACACTCCTTAGAAATCTGGTATGGATGTGGATGTGAATTGATTGGTTATGTCCATTGTAATTTGTGAAATGCGTTGGTTGCCTTGGTCTGTCAGCAAGGAAACTGCATTTCTGCCAAGGCTGGCAAATGGTGTCATCTGCCACTGATGATGATCTTGTTTGTTACATTAGGAGTGTTTGGAACTTGAGATCTCAATTTAAAAATATCACCTATTGCGCTGTATTCAATAAATGGGCCCATTTGGATATCCCATAGGATCCCTCCCCGACACTCTCCACTCACACATGCACGATGGCCCCTGTAAACTGAAAGTAAAGCGATCGCTAATGATAATCCTATCTGAGCCCCTGTGCCCCAGTCTCTGCATGTGTTTAATGATATATGCCGTTGGTACTAAATTTCTTATTGCCAACAACAACCTGATAATTCTTGCTACTGAATATCCCGTATGACTTAGTGAAATTGCAGCTTATTAAATTTGATTATCTGTTTTCAGAACAATGAAAAAAATTGGAATGATGAGTTGTGATGCCTCTTGATTAAAAATTACAGTTTCTGACGATTTTTCCGGCAACTTTGCACTTCATAATTCAGGCAGTTTGTATAGTAACTTGCTCAAAAATTGGTGATTCACATTTCATTTCTTTTCCCTCCAAATCCTTTTAACATGAATAATATGCTATGGACCTCATTCAGAGTCAGTCATAAGCGGCTGCTCGGTCGTACATATCCGATGTTTCCAAACCACGCATGCGTACGGTTAGTTGTGCGCATGTGCATACGAGACCTTGCGATCAAAAATGCTGTAGATCGTATGGCTTACGAGCGGGAAGTGGCTTCCGAGAGTTGATTGACATGAAAGGCCGTTTATGGGTGTTGACGGGGGTTGGTGGTCTAAAAACGCAGGCGTTCCTCAATGTTTTCCTGGTGTTTTAGGGGCGTACATTAATCACCTGCTACGACCAACATAGAAGGCCGGAAGTAGTAAAATGTAAGGATACTGGATTTCAACCTCTATACGCACCTACCTATACCTTCTAAACCCTGCCTATAAACCTCTAAAATTTACGCTATTTGCGTACGCAGTAATACAGTAAAATAAAGACTTTAGACCTTGAACATGTGTTTCCAAAGCACAAAGTATTATTTCAAGTAAAGTACAGTATCAGTTACACGCTGTGATCTAAGTACAATTTAGCACAAAGAATTATACAGACCCCAAGATACAGTTATACATTACGCACACGCTCTGGACCAGATACCGGCATCAGCAAGAAACCTCCGTCAATCAGCAATCAGCAAGAAGACTCCAGACTGGGGTCACAACACACACCTTTAAACCCTCACAGAAACAGACAACACAAAAGAGGGGATTGTTGCTAATCCCATTGGTTCCCAGTGCGGGTGCATCTGTTACAGGGCATTTAACAGGTTGGTTCAAATGGACACAGAACAGCCTCTAACAGTTTTTTGCCTCCTCTATTTCCCTTGCATGCAAATCTAGGCTGTTGGTTTCACAAAATACATTTTGGTGCTTTATATCTCTACGGTCCATAAGTTGAGAATGCATGTTGTGATCTTCACACCGATGATACCGGGAAGCTGTTGAGAAAATGCAGATCAGTATAATACCAAACACGGCTTACTTATCACGTATTAAACCTTAGATACCAAAATAGTCTTTATTTCACAGTATTTGTAATAAATGAATAAAACTTGGATCTTATACTGTAAAGCTATGGAACCTTTTATGTGAGTGTGCATTAAGTAAGTATTAGGGGTTTGGGAAAAGACTCTAGTTAGGTTTATCTGATTTGGGGCAGATGTGCACGCATGCAGCTAATAAACAACGTTCGCATGCAGGATATTGTGCATTCGCTAATGTGCGTCATGTTAGCAGCCCAATTGTGCGTAATGTGCCGTGTTTATGCATGAGATTCTGTTTATGACGGATTTAATATATATATATATATATATATATTATATATATATATATATATCTCATTTCTTACTAACATTTTCAAACTGCAATGCAAATGTGTTATGGGCAGTGAGCTTCAACCAGGGTGGAGAACCCCAACCATGTTGGTGCCAGCCTGTCTGAAAAAGAGCAGATTTAATTCAAGTGTCTGGGCCATATTACAATTGCCACAGCTACACCTGTCCATTAGTGGAGTCTCTCCATTTAAGTGCAAAAACACCCACAGTTTCTGGTGTATTGTTGTTTTCTAATTCCTTTTCTCAGGAATCTGTTTTTCTAGTTGCTAACTGATACTGTGTTTGTTTTGGTATCAAGGTTGTCCCAAGAATGGGCTTTGTGTACATCAGGGCATGATTTCTGGAAGGATTACTAAAAAGTGTTCTAATGCTAATAAGTCATTTTTTATGTATGTTAAACAATGGCGGTATGTGTCTGGGGAAGATTGTTACTCTGTGGTTTTGACAAAATGGCGTTGTGCGATCTATTTCTAAAATGGAGTCTTGTCGCCATTCGTGAGATGGCGTCGAGCAGATTCCGATTGTAAACAGATTCTGTCTCAGCTGATTATCCGGCTTTGACAAACGTCACTCTGCGAGCAGGTTAGAGGCCTGGCGCTTCGTACAGCTTGAAGTTGGGTATGTGCACTCTCAAGCCCCAGAATACAATCGATACTATAGAATGTTACTGATGTTAGGAGTGATGTTTCTATTTTGAGCCACACAATGCAAGCAGCTAATAATCGTTTGTTGTAGCTAATAACACTGCTAATTGGCATGTAATTGATTCAGCTGCGTTCTCAATCATTAGGCATACGACCGAGCGGCCACTTATGACCGACTCTGAATGAGGTCCTATGTTCCCTCCAGCTAAGCAGTGACCTCCACCTGTAAATGCACACTTTCCTATTTTATCTTTTTTAAGTGGGTGCAAAACTAGGCAAAGTAATTCAAATACTAAAACAAGGAATGCCCCAATCTGCCCAACTCTTCCCACTGAATGATACAAACCTTTGCATGCCTGTAGAAGCCACAATCTTGGGAACATATTTAATTAGGCATGAAATTTTTAAAAACTCCATGATGCTTCTAATTAGCATAATTAGTCAAATAAAATATTTCATTATTGTTTTTTTTTTTAAAATGGCCTCAAATTACTCCAAAATAAAGCCTTTTTGTTAATTTATGCACCCCAAATGTAATTATAGTATTTATGTAAATGAAAAATAATTGCATTTTATTTATTTTTATTTTTTAATTTTAATGTTCCTTAAATTACCCCCAAATCACTTTTTAAAATTTATTTTGCATATTTTTTTTAGTTTGTATTTAGTCTAAGTAAAGTTAAAAAAAATTATAAAAAAACGAAAATTATTTGCAGCATTTATGTAAAGATCAAAATAATTTTCTTTTGGACATTTACAAACATAATTTCTGTCACCCAATTTGTTTTTTTGTTTTTTAAAGTAAAGTCTGTTCCCCAATTTAAAAAAAAAAATTCCTGTGGAATTTTGCAGTAAAAATTACCAAAACTACTTTTTTATCAATAAGAGTATCAGGAGTCCATAAGACTTTAAAAATGCCCAGTAAAAATATGAGCATCTGTGCAATATGGGTACATAACATCTCAAAACAGCATTATCAATGCATTATTAAAGTTTTATAAACTACCCTTAATGTTTTCTGACTAATTAAAATAAATATATTTTCTTTTGTCATAATATGTCAGGTCACTTCCACCAGCAGAATGACTCCTAGATCAAATACAAACTGAAAGAAACACCCAGGTCTCTTTAGAAAGAGCTTTCTGATCTCTTTATATCAAGTCAGTGTTGCCTTGGGGAGATTCACTCTCTGATCTCAGATAAGATGAAGAATCAGCAAGGAAACATTACACATTCAGAAAAGAGCTGCCAGCAGTTAACGTCAAATGATCTGCCTGACCTCATGCTTCTCAGGATCGCTGGCTGTCAGCTTCAGTTTCTTCAGTAGATGCAGGATATACATGCATATTTCTGCATATTGTATTTCAGGAGGGTTCAGTGATTAATACTATTATTTGTTCCGAATCTCTCTTAAAAATTCAGATGCATGGCTAGGTTTACTCCTGCAAAAAAAAAGAGGTAATTTAGCACCTATAACAAAACATATCTATCTGGATGTAATCACATTATGTAGTTGTCTTAAAAAAAAGAAGCCAAAAATAACTGCTTGGCCAGCATTTTGCTTCTGCAGTGAAGTCAGTTATGAATTGTGTTGTTTTAAATATACAGTATATATATATATATATATATATAGATAGATAGATAGATAGATAGATAGATAGATAGATAGATAGATAGATAGATAGATAGAAAGGCATGTGCTTAACCTCTGCTGTTCTGAGTATAAACTGGCTGAACATGATAATACTAAATCCCATGCCGATGGACAGTTACTGTCAAGCTTGGGTTTCAATAGACCTGTAGTACTAATTATGTTAAAGCATGCAATCTATACAAGCCATAAAATGGTCATGGAAATAACTAGACAGGCATGACATAACACAGCATAGACACATTTATGTATTTAAAGGTACAGTAATACAAAAATGTAATTAGGAAAAATGCAAAAGAAACATATTTACTTATCCTCTTGTAGGCATGAAGCACTGTAGATGGTCATTACCGTGCTGTGGATTGACGTCTGGGGTGGTGTTGTACTAGGAATATAAAGTGTTGTTATCAGTGGGTAGGGTAGGGGAATAGGTTTAGGTAAAAGTGTGGAATGGTATGAGATAGGGAAGTCAAAGTGCAAATAGGGTGGGTTAAAGACACTCTTTTTAAAAAAATGTAAAGTACATTCTTTTTTTTTTTAACACAGCTGCTCCAAAAACATGCAGAAATGCCGACAATGTGTAGATTTTTAACCTTACTCATATCATTGGCAGCTTGACTTTTCAGTCTCCAAATTACCAGCTGTTACATATGGAAATTTGGAATCCAAAGTCAATGGACTCTCACCACGATTTTTTGCTAAATTAAAAGTCACTACAAATTTGAAGCCTATTACTTTTCAGCCAGAAACTCTTCTGAAAAAGCTCCCCTTCCAATGATAATGAATTGTCCCGCACCCCACCCTCCCTGATACTTTTTGATTTTACTCAATGTACCTACAAAAAAAATCATATTTCACTATCCTTTGCAAGTGTTACGGACCGAGCTTCCATTTTGTATATCGGGAGGCTTGCCACCTACCAACAGCTAGTGTGTTAGGGTGCAAGACTCCCAAAATCACTGAGAAGGTAATGTGAAAACTTTCACTGACCTTCTCTTAGCATGCTAGTCACATGCATGAATGGTCACATGGACGCTAAGCCCGTCCCCTGATCAGATTTTGCCTCAGCGCTGACAGAGATGGAGAACTTACTATTGTTGCCTTCTCACAGCAAGAGGGTTATTAGACAGCAAAAAGTATACCTGTATAGGTATGATCAAGCGCTGAAATGAGATGTTTTTACCAAGCAGGATAGTCACTCCCTATCCCTAACCAACGGGATAGTCACTCCCTATCTCACATGAAAATACAAAAAGAGTAGTAGCGCTGCTTGTTTCAATTACATGTAATACATGAATAAAATAATGGTACTGAGTACATTCAAAATGTTTAATAAATGAATAAAAAGTACTTCACTGTTTCCAATAATGGATATATGCAATTGACATGTGACATTTAAAAGTATAGGATCTCACCCACAACGTCAAATCCGTCTTGGCCTGTTCATATATAGCCCCTATGTGTGGGACGTAGGGAATGCCAAAGATGGTATAAATGGAGACTGTCCACTGGATAATAGTCCTGGTTGTCGCTAGAGGGATGTCCCTTTCAAGATGTATTTTGGTAAATCATATTGTTGGGTCCTCAAACTATGCGGTGTCCAAAAGCAGCGGATGTCTGGCTACGGCCAGTGGCTAATGTCTCTTGGATGGCTTAGTCCTTATTGTCCCAAGGGCTGCTTCAGGCAATGGTAGATAATCAAAATGGATGTGTCATAGAGGTGGGTTAAGTAGGGGTGATGATCCCAATAAAATCCTATTGACACTGCATAGTTTGAGGACCCAACAATTTGATATACCAAAATACATCTTGAAAGGGACATCCCTCCAGTGGCAACCAGGGTTATTAGACAGCTTGTTAAACAAAGGCTGATGCAGGATGTAGTTGGAATCCCAGTGCACACAATGCTGGCGGTCGCAATACTGATGCCGGAATTACGACAAGGGTCAGAATCCCGGCTCGACAATCCCAGTGGCCGTGATCCCAAAGGTAAGTATGAGGGTTAGGGTGAGATTTTGGGTTAGGCACTAGGGGGAGGGTTAAGGTTAGGTTGCGGGAGGGGGGGGTTAGGGTTAGGCTGCGGGGGGTGGAGGGTTGAGTTTGGCCATAAGAGCAGAGGTTTTGGGTAAGGCTGTAGGAAAGGTGGGTTAGAGGAAGGGTTAATTTACCTACTTGCAAGCATCGGCATTACAACCATCAGGATTCCGGCGTTAGTATTGCTACTGCCAGCACTTTGTGTGCCTGGATAACATACCCAATCTGTCTGATACAACTAACTCCTCTTCAGAGGAAGACATATTGTTTAAAAAGAGAATGATTAATAACCTTGTGGGGTCGTAAGAGAGCAGGGATTCTGGTAGCATCCAAGACAGCCCTCTTAAAAGCTATTAGCAGAGCTACCTTAATGATTGTCCAAATTTATATATAACACCCGCAGGACTCGCTGGCTAGCGAAAGTGGGTCTGACTAATTTTGCTCCAAGGCCAGTGGATGCTCCCAATCCTACAGACTCTGACCTATTAGGGCCTGATTTTATAGGCAAGGTCAAAGTCCGTTATAAAGCCTGCAGATCTTTTGCAGACCTCATGGCAGCCGGCCTTCAAAGCAGCCCTTTTGCCAGGAGGGTCGTTCTGTCGGAGCCAGCAGTGTTACCTGAGACCAACAAGATGCCCGTAGAGCATCTAGAAGAGATTTCTCCCAGGCACAAGTCGCAAGAGGTGCGGTGTCCACTAGTGCAAATCCTTCCAAGAGAGACAGAGGATACTGTAAGTCATCTCCTTGCACTCCCTTCCCCCCTCATCTTTCTCAATCTTTGCCCTCTCGGAGGCAGGATACCACAGACAGATGGTTATTAAAAGGTCTCTCTCTTTCCCATTTCTGCTTTCCTCACCAGACTTTTTCCTCCTCGAAAAACCTCTGCTGGATGGTTGCCTCTCCCCCACTGTCTCAGGGAAAGATAGAATTAGCAGACACCTCCAAGGCAGGCTGGATTAGCCATAAGTTTCCTGTAAGGAAACAGGATGGTTCTTATAGAACCATTTTGAATGCCAAATCCCTCAACAATACATAAAACCTTGTTCATTCCACAAGAAGGGTCTTGCAGATATGCCTTTCCTGCTTCTCCACAATGATTTTTGCATCAAGATAGACCTCAAAAACCACATAATTAAGGTCCACCCAAACCAAGGAGACTTCTAAGGTTCCTTTATGGACAGTCATGGTTTTTGGCCTGTCCAACGCACCTTCCACATATACTTGGCTCATGAAGGTCTTAGTGATGCACCTTCGCCAGAAAGTACTCCATTGTATTATTTATTTAGACAACATTCTTGTAGGTTCACTCAGGCCAGGGAAAACTCCTTTCTCTCCAAGATCTCATTCTCATCCTGTTCCAAAATCTTGGCTTTGTTGTAAACATTAACATGTCAATAATGACATATTATATAATGATATATTGACACACATGCCACCTGCTCCCCTGGATGTCAGAGCAGGTAAGTGAAATTTCCTTTCGCTTTACCTTCCCAGCGATGTTGGGAGGGTGCACCCTAACCCACCAGCTGTTGCTAGGTGGCAATGCTATTCCCTAGAACAGAAGTTGCCAAACTCTGTCCTCAAGGCACCCTAACAGTTCAGGTTTTAAGGATATCCATGCTTGACCAGAGGTGACCTAATTAGTACCTCAGTCAATTGGATTAAAACACCTGTGCTCAACCATGGATATCTTTAAGATGTGAGTATACATAATACAGTTATGTGAATCTATTTAATGCCACTTATTCCTTGCTTTGCAGAACACGCAGACAGTAAAGAGGTTTACCCAGTTAGCTTACTGATGACCGCAAAATTCCCCTGAAACCTTTTGTGTAAACCTTCCATCTAAACCATTTAAATTATTTTTATTACCACCTTTGCTTGGAAATGGATCTAAATATCCACTACTGCTTTCATTTTTAACTGCAATCTGAGTTAGGCAGTGGTTCCCAAACTGTGCGCCGTGGCACCCTGGGGGGCCTCAGGACACTTGCAGGGGTGCCACAGGTTGGTGGTCCAGCACCAAATCAATTTATTTATGGTCAATGTAATGTAAATATGTGGACAAACAGAAGCTGAAACCTGTCCACAACCACATAACTGACCCTAAGGATGACAGGTAGGTACAATTTACTTCACTTTACTACATTTTTTTTTCTGAATCTCTCAATAACGTTTGGCTAGGGTTGCCGTGAAAACAATGCTGATACTCTAGTGTGCTGTGATTCAAAAAAGTTTCAGAACCTCTGGAGATAGGCATGTGAGTGCCCCTACTGACCAACCACTTGTGCTTATCAATAACGTACTTGCACTTCAGATGCTTTAATTAAAAAATGCAATCATTGTATGGCAGGGATGACCTCAGGCCCGGGGGCCGTATAAGGCCCACGGAATGATTTGGTCTGGCCCTCTGAGCTTTTTTCTGCTAGCCTCATCTGGCTAGCAAGGCAACTAGAATGGCACCCTGCAGACAGAATGTATGCAGCAGTGCCACCTGGAGCGTTCTTAGGATGCTTCAGACTGTTACACCGCTGCCCTTACAGCTCCCCGGAGCATCCTCAGAATGCTCCAGGCATTGCTGTAATCCCTGCCGCCGTGTGATGTTACATAGAGGGGATGTGACCTGTACTGGCACGTGAATAATGTTATATATATCAAAATGGCCCTCTCAACAAAACAAACAAAGCATCACACATCAAGGTTACCTTTAATCCCTACCTTTCAATCTTACTAGGCTTTACAATAATATTGCATTTGTGCCTTCTACCAGCAAAATCAATAAATATTGGGATTATCTGATCTGCCCCCCCACACACACAAAATGTACATTTCCAACAGTGTTAAAAAAACAAATAAAATAAACCACCCCAAAAAAATGATCTTGTATGTAGTCTTATATATTGAGTGCTATATCACAGTTTACCTAGTAATCTGCAAAAGTTTGGGCTATTACACTGGTATTTTATTTTTGTGAATTGCAAGGTATCAGTCCCTCCTTTCGCTATGTCACGTTGAGATGAGCGGTTTCTTTTTGCCAAATTAGTGTAAATTTGGATTTATCTTATTGGGATGTAGCTATGTCAATCCCGATGCTGGAATCCCGACAAGGGATTTAATATAGGCATCGAAATACCTACACCTATCTTAATCTCGATGCCAGAATCCAGGAGGACGCGTGCCCGGAAAAAGGTAAGCCGGGGTTAGTGTTAGGCACCCCTAGGCGGGAAGGTTATGGTCAAGCACCACTGGGTGGGGGGGTTAGGCATTAAGTGGGGAGGGTTAGGTTTAGGCCCGAAGGGGGTAAATTTAGGTTTAGGCACTAACGGGGAGTAGTAGGGTAAGGGTGCATGGTGGGGTTAGAGTTAGACTGCAAAAAGGGAGGGTTAGGGGGAGAAGGGGGAGGGTAAGTATACTTATCCGACCCCTGTTGGGATACCAACCATTGGGAATGCCACTGTTGGTATTGTGACAGGACGCATACCGACAGCCGGCATTACATACCTATTGCATCTTATGGGCTTAGTAAAACATGTGAGAGCTGGATAGCCAATAAGATTCTGTTTTTAACATCGAACATAAGCGAGTAAAACCAAATTGCTCATCTCCAGTGTAACTGACTGTTTACCTAAATTAATTGTGAAATAATCAGACTGTGTTATATTCAATGATGGATGAGTCTATGGTTAAGGATGATCATCCTAGTACTAGTAGCAACACGGGCACTACTACTAATAGTAATTCAATATCTTCTACTTGTGGAAGCAGAGTTCATGTAGGAAGCAGAAGGTTTCAGCAAGGCAGTTCCATATCACATAAATCTTGCACAATGTAAAAAAAAAATCAGCTTGTGGTGGTGTGACTAGCAGTGGAAATGTCAATTATGATGTATGTAGTGATTTGGCCAACAGAAGTTAAATAGCTAACATTCTATACACCATTCATAGTCACAAAGAAAGGCTTAGGCTATGGTGGTCACTTTTTGTCGTATATGATGCTACTACTAGTAGAAACAAGCCCAGGCCAAAAGTGAGTGGCCAACACAGTCTTGCATCTTCTGTGCTTCCCAAGCACTAGCTTCTTGCTCTAAGGGCCTGATTCAGAGATGGACGGATTTGCACACAAGCGGCTATACAAATCCGTCCATCTCTGATGCAAATGGAGACGGAGATGTCAGACACCTCCTTGCTGCATTTGCGATCCCACCAACATCGTAGGCTGGGATCACCTACACTTTGGTCAGGCTACGGGAGCTGAAGCTACCCATAGCCTTACCGGGTGCTGGTCTTGTAAGAGGCCAAGAATCTGTGTCCATCCATGCAGACCCTGACCTCGTCCCTCCCGGAAAATGGGGTCGACACGGCCTCCGTTTCTGGGAAAGGACACTAGCCACGCCCCCCAAATGCTGCAGCATGTCAATCATGCTGCAGCTTGGGGGGGGCTGCGAGCGATATCGCACAGGTGCAGACCCCTAAACATTGGAGATCGTCGGATGAACGTACATCTTTGAATCAAGACCTAAGTGTAGAACTAGTAGTGTGACTGGTGCCACCTTTAAATCAGATGGATCCATAACTGAAAATAATAACACTGAGACCAAAGAACAAAATGAGTGTTCACAGAAGAATCCAGAGGAGAGTCCAACGGTGTTCATGAGCGGCATGTGTGTGTCAGACAGATCACATTTTGAAACTGTGATAAGTTCTTCTGACAAGCATCCTTGTATTATTTCTAAATAATCTGAAAATGTGAGGATGAGTAGTATTGGCGAAGATTTAGAAATAGAGGGTGGAAATTTAAATGTTGCTAATCTGCAACAGTTTGATGGTGATAATTATGTATCTGACATTAAGGATGATGATGATGGCTGTGTTCAACCCCTCTTTTAAGTTCTTGCTCTTTACTGTCGGTTACAGCTCCACAACATCGCTCGCATCAGACCCTTCCTCTCCCAGGATACCTCCAAAACCATTGCCCACTCATTAATTATCTCTTGCCTCGACTACTGAAACCTTCTTTTAATGGACTCCCCCGCTCCCATCTTGCCCCTCTCCAATCTGTACTCAAGGCTGCAGTTCGACTTATCTACCTATACAACCGCCTTACATTTATTTATATATTATTTATTATTTATTACCAGTTATTTATATAGCGCACACATATTCTGCAGCGCTTACATCTGCCTTCCTGCTAACCCAAGCCTTTCACTGGCTCCCCATTCCCCTACAGAGCCTCTTCAAACTCCTCACTGTCACATACAAGGCCCTATACAACTCCACTGCTCCCTACATCTCCAACCTCATCTCCATACACAATCCCCCCCATCCTCTCTGGTCAGCCAATGACTACTGCCTTTCCTCCCCTTTGATTACCACATCTCACTCTAGAATCCAAGATTTCTCCTGTGCTGCCTCCCCCACCATTGAAACATTCTCCCTCATTCCATAAGACTATCCCCCAGTCTGCAATGTTTCAAGCGGGTGCTGAAAACCCACCTGTCATAAAAGCATTTCCATCCACTATTTAACCATGTCACCACATAGTCTACCTCACCTTCATGCACCCTCCAATGAATCCAGTCTTGCTCCCTGCCCTTAGCTCCCCTTACACTGATCTACTCCTTATGTCTTCCATATGTGTCTCCCTTCCCTGTAGACTGTGAACTCCATAAGCAGGTCCCTCCTCCCTCCTGTTCTATTTACCTATGTCTCTTACACACCAGCTACACTCTACACCTCCCTCTTGAGCTCTCTGCCCCCAAACTCAATTGTTTTTTCTGACAATGTAGACCCGTTATCTGTGCTCATGCTAATAGGTACAGATTTCAGCTTACACTGACTATTTCCACTGCATAAGTATTAAGAGTTGTAGTGCTATTTGTTATATGTCTGTACTGTCTTATCGTTTTTCATCTGTACAGCACTGTGGATCACTTGTGGTGCCCTATAAATAAAGTTTATAATAATAATATTAATAATAATAGTATGTGAAAAAGTTGATGATTATGGTGATGAATGTCTCGAAGTAAGGCAGCCACCAGAGGTCCCACCTCATGCCTATAGAAAGCGCACTGTGCCATGCCTGGACAAAAGACCATAAAATCAACCTCTCAGGTGTGGAACTATTTCTATCTCAACATAGGCAATGTTGGTCAAGCCATCGATAGCCTTTGTACCACCAGAATAACTTGTGTCCTGTTTGCGAGAGATGAAGCAACAAAAGTTTAGTATCATTTAAACATGACATAAACGAATCAGAACATAACAATAAATCGTCCACATATTGTATTAGAACAGATCCATTGGCAGGTTGAAAAGATTGTAAACAGTCATGAAACCTTGGGGCAATTGTGTCCATGTGTATTGTACACCCCTGTATGTAAAGGTGAATAGGTATTGACAGTCAGGTTGAAGAGGCACAGAGAAAAAAGCAGAACAGAGGTCAATGACAGTGAAATGGGTTGCATTTGGTGGGATCTGCATAAGAATGACAGCTGGATTTGGCACTACGGGAAATTGGCTCTCTACCACCTTAATAACCCCTCTAAGGTCTTGTACCAGCCTATAACCCCTCCCACCACTCTTCTTTACAGGAAAAATGGGACTGTTGGCTACACTAGCTGTATGAACTAAAATTCCCTGCTGTAACAATCGCTCAATTATGGGATAAACCCCTAATGCTACCTCCAGTTTTAATGGGTACTGGGGAATTTTTGGAGCTTGCCTATCGCTTTTTAAATTTACCATTGCGGAACTTACGTTTGCCATTAATCCAGTGTCCTGTCCATCCTTGGTCCAAAGTGAATCTGGAATTTGGGATAACACTTGATCTACCTGAGATGGATTTTCACTTAAACCGGTAGAGTGATACATTATCCTTTGGGGAGTGTCCAACATATCCCTCACCTTGTGATATCTTCTCTGGGATATCTAAAAATACACCATCAGGGGTACAATCAGTGGCAGGCTGGGCCGGGGGGCAGGGTGCCATGTGCCCCCTGGGCCACAGTGTCATGCGGGCTGCAGGCAATCTGTGTCACTGTGACACAGACTGCACCGCGTGTGTAGCGCTGACCTGATGGAGTTCGGTCAGCGCTACACAAGTGACAAACACACAGCTGCCGGCACTGGCAGCTGTGTGTTTGTTTGATCAGTAGCCAATGACATTCTGTCAGACTCTCTTTAGTTGCTGCTGCGCCCACTGCAGGAGCCGCTCCATCTTCCAGCTCCCGCAGTGGGTAATGGGAGAGGCGTCATGATGTCATGATGTCTCTCCCATAATGCAGAGCGGCCCGACCCGGGAAGGACAGACGGAGGAGCGGCTGGTGACAGCGGGAGCGGGGATTGAGGTAAGTGTGTTTTTTTTTATTACATGTCTACTGGGGGAGGGGCGGGCACTACAAGGGGGAGGCCACTACTGGGGGCACTACAATGGGGGGGACTACTACTACTGGGGGCACTACAAGGGGGGAACCACTACTGGAGGCACTGCAAGGGGGTGACTACAACTACTACTGGGGGCAATACAAGGGGGGGACTACTACTACTGGTGGCAATACAAGTGGGGGACTACTACTACTGGGGGCACTACAAGGGGGGAACCACTACTGGAGGCACTGCAAGGGTGGGACTTCTACTACTGGGGGCAATACAAGGGGGGGACTACTACTACTTGGGGCAATACAAGTGGTGGACTACTACTATTGGGGACACTACAAGGGGGGGACTACTACTACTGGGGGCACTACAAGGGGGAACCACTACTGGAGACACTGCAAGGGGGGACTACTACTACTGGGGGCAATACAAGGGAGGGACTACTACTATTGGGGGCAATACAAGGGGGGGACTACTACTACAAGGGTGGGACTACTACCTGGGGCACTATAAGAGGGGGGCTACTGCTACTAGGGGCACTACAAGGGACTACTACTACTAGGGGCACTACAAGGGGAGGGGACAACTACTTAGGGCACTGTATAGGGGGGAGGGGACTACTACTAGGGGCACTACATATGGGGGAGGGACTACCACTGGGGGCACTGCATCGAGAGACCACTGCTGGGGGCTCTATAAAAAGGGCAATACTGGGTGTACTGCATAGGGGGGGACTACAACTAGGGCCACTAATTAAGGGGCACTGCATAAGGGTTACCACTATTGGGGGCACTGCATGGGGGATGGACTGCTATTGGGGGCACTATATAAGGGGCACTGCATAAGGGGTACCACTACTGGGGGCACTATATAAGGGGCTTACTACTGGGGGCATAAGGGGCACTGCACAGGGGGGACCACTACTGGGGGCACTGTATAAGAGGCACTGCATAGGTGGGGATCACTACTGGGGGCACTACTGGAGGCCTGCATAAGGGGGTCCTCTCCTGGGGCACAGAGGGGCACTGCATATGGGCACCATGATGGGGCTGCTTCTAATCTTTATCTTTACTTTACATTAATCCCATATGGACCTGCCTCATCCCTGGAACACTTGAGGGGGGGGTGGGGCGCCATAGCACGCACATTCTTCGGGCACCCTGGCTACATGCTACTCCTCTGCCAGGGCCACCTGCATGCATTTGCCCCCCAGGCTAAAAGTTGCCAGCACCTGGGTACAATATATGACACATCCCATCTTACATAACAAATCCCTTCCCAGTAGGTTAGTAGGAGCCGCTGCTGCCAGGAGAAAAGAATGCCTGGTTTGGAATGGCCCGATAGTGACCTCTGTTGATTTTGTTAAAGGATAATGTTGCACTTTACCTGTTACACCCATTGTTGGTACTGTTTCATTGGTTACCTGTAAATTAACGGGATATTTTATCACTGACCTGGTCGCCCCTGTGTCTACAAGAAAAGGATATTTAGTACCAGATACATCAACCATCATTACCGGTTCTTCCCTAGTACTTCCCGTTAACCTGACTATCTGTAGACTACAGGTATAACCTGACCCCTAGCGTTGACTCCCACTCTCCAATACAGCATTTACGGCCACAATTGGAGCTGGTGCCTGTTGGACATTTACTGTTCTCTGCGTATATCTCTTATGGGGATATCCAGGTACTCCCTGGGTAGGGCGTCCTACCCTCTTCACTGTACAGTTCCTACTTACATGTCCCGGTTGATTGCAATTAAAGCACCTTCATGAGTGGGGTGGATAAAAGGATTGCTGTGTGGGTCGAGCAGGAGGGAAAGGTTGGTTGCATGGGTAAGGATATTGAGGGAGATATGGTGGTTGTGGATAGTAAAGGTGTTGTGGGTGTGTGTGATAAGTGGGGTAGGGCTGTGTTTGTGGTGGTGCAGGATTAGTGAGGACGTGTAGCTGTGCAGGTTCAGGTGTAGGTGCAGGTGAGTCTGCTGGCTGTGATGTTACCATCATTCCTTCTAGAGCTTGAATACTAACAGCCATTAGTTTCTCGCTCTGGGTCTCTCTCTTTTTAGAAATGTTCTTATCACGTTCAATATCGGATTCTATGAGGGTGTCTACAGTGACTCCCCTCCAGCCAGGCTGTGAGGTCTGAACTCGGGTCTTTAGGTTCTCTTTTAGACCATCCATAAGTACAGTGACAATCATTCCCCCGTGGTGAGTGCTATTTTTAATATCTTCTAACCCAGTATACTGGGTGATAGCCTGCAGAGCTCGGTTACAATAGTCCTCTGCAGATTCACTCTCTTCTGTTTTATGGTGAAAATTTTGCTCCAGTTAACTACTACTGGAAAATATACACCCAATTGAGTTACAATGCGGGAACTGTTACCTTGGTTAACTTCGTCTGTTAAGGGAACATCTCCATCCAATACACAATCCGTTATATATTTTGTCACGTCGGTATTGTGTGGAAGACAAGCCCTTGACACCACTCGCCAATCTTTATTGGTTGGCTCATGAGAACTACCCAAATTTTTCAAAAATCTTTGACATTTGGCTAATTCCTTTTTAGGATCGGGGAAATCATTCATTATGGAATTTAGCTCCACTCTTGTCCAAGGACAATGCATTGCTACCTCCCTTGTGGGCACTACACCGTTTGCATCTGCATTCCCATTCGGAACAGTTATTGTCCGGATAGGATGCAGACTGGCCGCACTGCTACTTTTGACCTTATTACCTGGCTGGGGGTTTAGTCTATTACTGCAACTTATAGAGTTAACAACTTCCTCTACGGTGCCGTGGATGTTAACACTTCCTGTACTATCACTGATGAAGATGGCGGCACCACTTGTGCTTGTCGTGGTGGAGCATCTAACATGTGTACAGCATGGGAAATGGCAGACATAACATCATCTGCATCATAAACATTTTCCTTATGATTACTTAAGAGAGGGTACAAATTACTTGTTACATTTTTATGGGTTTTTCAATGACTGTACCTGCACCCCCATCCACATAGGGCGGCGGTGGCACGTGAACCACTGGCAATACCTTCCACAACGCTACCTTGCTGCACTTGCGCGCTATCTCGCCGCACGCAAGCACCGTACTTCAGCACTGCGGGTGTACTTTTAATTTAATTTTAAACATTTGTTATATTTTACCTTTTTCACTCAAGAACGCACCAAACTGATGTTATCTCGGACATTGTTCAATACCTCCTTATCAAAGCTACCAATTCTGGGAAACGGTCTAACACTCGTCATCGTCATCTTAAACCATACATCACAGTACCTAATTGCATAAGCACCGTACTTAGTATGCATAATACGACGTGCCGACCCAAGCGGCGCTTCCATTAGCAGCACATCATTGTCTAACAGCTCTACTGTTTGCATGGCTCACATCCTGGGAAAGCTCCTACGTTTTTCAATAAAGATTTAAACTGGTGAAAGACACTCAAGACACTTTCACTTACCTGTGGACGTCTTGGAAACAGGGCGTATGCACAAACCCTTTTGAAGAATAGCTAGATGCTTCCACGCACCTATGGAAGAAGCTGCTTCCACGCAGAATCCCTTTCTGACTACCTTTCAACTGCTAGGGGGTAATACTTACCCTTTGTTTTCCAGTTGATTTCGTCCACCCTCTCTTCAGTTCACAATCACAGTTTAGCCAAAACTATGCGGTTCATTTACAGTGCTCAAATAAGCCTAACCGATTACCGAATACTGTAATCACACTGAGAGCCGAACCCTAACAAAAATAACAACCCATACACCTGCTATGTGTATAGTAAATGGTAAGCTACTACTGAGTCACTAGGCCGCTTCTTATGCCTAGCACTTAAGGGCCCTATGATACCCTTAACATTTAGGAACCGTGTTACACCCTAAACCAACAAATGCTCACTGTTACACACTTTTTTCCTGCACAGAAAAATGCACGTTAACCCAGCTACTGGCAACACTTGATAATGTATTCTCAATGGCTTTGTTTAAAACACGTGGCAGCAATACCGGAAATACGTATACGCTATTGTGCGACTAGTCAAATACACAATAATGCGACTACTACACAACACGTATTATGATTTTTATGCTATACTGTGACTTAGCCACATACACAATAATGCGACTTCCCCTTTTTAATACACAAAACAAAATACAAAAAAAACCTATCGATGAAGGAAAACAAACTTTTTCCTCCCTCGTCCCTGGATTCTCAGTCAGCGCTCCTAAAGTCACAATAACAGGTAGCGGACTCTCAGCAACAACAGTGGTAACAGATTTCGAAGGCACAATGCATTCTCCTGTTAGGCACCTCCACCCATTTGCTGAGAGATCGCTACCCAGCGTTACCGAGTGACCGGTGGTGTGATTAACACTGCGAGCCCCCAACTATCGATCCCTGATTTAAACCTCTATGCAATCATACCTATACCTTCTAAAATCCTGCCTATACCTTCTAAAATTGTCGCAATTTAGTGTAGTGAATCGCACAGTAAATAAATGCCTTCAGACTTTGAATGTGTTTCCAAAACAGAAAAAGTTATTATTCAACATAAACCAGATGGTTACACGCTGTGATCTAAAGACAGTTAGCACAAATAGATCATACAGACCCAAGGTACAGTTGTTATATACGCACGCGCTCTGGCCCAGATACCGGCATCAGCATTAGAAACCTCCGTCAACAGCACAGCAAGAAGACTCCAGACTGGGGTCAGAGAGCGCACATATATACTCTTGCAGGGATAGGCAGTACAATAGACAAGTTTGGCATGATCCCATTGGTTCTTCTTAAAGGTGTCTCTGTTACAGGATAGTTTATTGGACACTTTCAAATGGACACAAACATCCTCCAACCGCCCTTTGTGTCCTTTTTCCCACTGCATGCTAATCTAAGCTGCTAACATTACAGAGTACATTTTAATGTTTTAATGATTCTGGATCAGAACCTCTATACACACCTTCCTATACCTTCTAATGTCCTGCCTATACCTTCTAATGTCCTGCCTATACCTTCTAAGGATGACGCTAATTTGCGTACACAGTCTCACCATAAATAAAGACTTAGACGTGGACTCTGTGGTTCCAAAGCACAAGTGATATTCAGGTAAAAGTTCAGACAGTTACACGCAATTGATCAAGACACAATTTAGGCGCAAAAGGAAATTATACAGACCCAAGTACAGTATACATACGCAGGCGCTTCCGGACCCAGAGATAGGCATCAGCAAGAGACCCCTCATCATTCAGCAGGAAGACTGAGAATCAGTGTTCGTGCACTCATATTTATACCCCCCCAGAATAAACAGGACAAAAGGGAAGTCTGTTGCTGATATCATTGGTTCTCAGGGGTGAAGCGTCTGTTACAGCACATTTAGCAGGCTGGTTCAAACAGACTCTCCCTGCCTCTAACAGCTGGGGGTCTTCCTCTTCACGCCTTCGGCAGCATCCCAACAGTTGTTTCTAAAATATAAATTTTGTTGCTTGTAGGCTCTGCGATCCATAACTCAGGAATGCATGATGCGATCTCCCCACCGATAACACCGGAATACTGTGAAAAGAGTACGCATCAGTACAACTCCAAACACGACTGGTTTAGCATGTATAATACCTTAGTTGTCAAATATCTTTATTTCTCAGCATTTAAACTAACTGAACCTACTTAAATCATACACTTTAAAGCTTATTGAACCTTATGTGTGAATATGTAATGTGTGGGTATCCAGGGTTTGATATGAGGACGCTAGTTAACTTGGGGCAGATGCGTGCGCATAAAGCTAATAAAACAGCGGTTTCATACAAAGTCCTATACATTTGCTAATATGCGACTATTTAACAGCGCTATTGTATGTATTAATGTGCGTATGGGAAATGATGAAAAATGCAATCGCAGGGTGCTATTAGTATTATCGCCACATGTACTAAAATGTGAGTTTATCTAAAATGGCTCTTAGGCGGCCATTCGCAAAATGGCATCTTGCGATCTCATTTTCAAGATGGCGTCTTGCGGCCAGTCGCAAGATGGCATCGCCGCGATTAAATTTTAACCTGAACTTGTCTTAGCCAATTATTCAGCTTCGACAGTTTTAACACTCTATAGTCCATAGTTTGCAGAAGCAGGTTCCGATCTTTTCACCGATGGCACCGGAAATATGTGGAGACACAGTGGATCATTACAACACCAGACACGGTCTGCTTACCATGTACTAGACGTTAGGTAACAAATAACCTTTATTACACACCATTAATAATTACTGAATAAACCTTGAATATTACACTTTAATACTAGGGAACCTTTCATGTAAGTGTGCAGTGTGTAAGTATTAGGGAATTGGGAAAAGACGCTAGTTAGCGTTGAGTGACTATGTGTTTTGTGGAGTACATAATGGTACGTGTTTTGTAGGGATAATTAGTTTATATGTTTTAGCGACTATCTGTATTTATGTGGTGAGGACTTTTAACTTCTTTCTATTGCGTGGGAATCACACTACGCTAAATAATAGCATTGCTGTATGTACTTATAGTGGCGAGTTTCACTAAAATGGCGCTGGGCAGCCAGTCGCAAAATGGCGTCTCGCAGATCTAATTTTAAACCGATCCTGTCTCAACCAATTATCCGGCTTCGACAGTCTTTGCAACTGCGATCCTTGCTGAATCAGGCCCTTAGTGTTATATTTTGAAAATAAATAGCGAACATAATAATAAAACAATGAAGGGTGCATGGATGATGCTCATGTAATTGACCGATTGCGTGCATCTTTGCAACTGCGATCCTTGCTGAATCAGGCCCTGAATGTTATATTTTGAAGATAAATAGTGAACATAAATAATAAAACAATGAAGGGTGCATGGATGATGCTCATGTAATGTTCTCCAGAGCCCTGGCTGTCAGCACCCTGAACCCTTCCTCCTCCTTGAGGGCCCAGAGGGGAGGGGTGCTCCAGGTGCTGGCAGCTAAGGCTTTAGAGAGCATTGCACAAGCAGTATTGCAGCCTTAATCTTTAATAACAGGGGTATGGGGTGAGACTGCAAGGTGAGTGGGCTTTTCCACAAGGAGCAAACATTTAATTGTTGGGCGTTATATATTTTGTTATAATGTAGAAGGCCAAAAACTTTGTAGACCACACATGGGCGATCGATCAAAAATGGTGACTGGATTAGTGTCATAAGGGAGAGGAGGCAGCAAACTGGGTGTCATATTATGAATTGGCCATATGGGGCTCATTGCTGTTAAAGCATCAGGCTGGTTATCAGTGGACAAATTAAAATGATTATAATTGTTGTTATTCTGTGTTGCCATCTCCTCTAGGGTGTTTACCAACAGACAGAGACTACCTATCACCTCTGGCATGGCCACTTCCGGAAAATACAGTTTTAAATATTAGTGACATCTTTTCCTTCCCCAGCTATTGCAGGCTCAGGCTTTCTGAATGTGATGGAGCTGTAGCTATTTCCTCTGCCTATTCTGCCACTGTATAGCTTGCATATGAATAAATTTCCTGATTAAATAGATTTGGGTTTGAGTCACGGAATAGCAAAGACCTCCATGTTGTCTGTCCTCACAATTCTGTATTTCAGTTTGCGGTTCATGTAGGAATAAAGCTGGCCACAGAATACAGAATCACTAGAGGTCTGAAGACAGAATCAGAGCAGACACATATCCTCAGTGAATTAACACCAGATAAGATCCATAAACTCCCAGACAGACTCCGGGCAGCTGAATCCTTTTCTTGTGATGAACTTTGGTAATTCCAGACAAAGGTGGGTGTTATTACTGTACCTGGAGTCTGAGCTGCCATTTTATTGTTCTCTCCTGTCATTACCCTGGAGACTCGACTAACATTTTTTTTCTTTATTGTCATGCTCTGGAGTCTGGAAGACAATTTTAATCACTTTTCTTGTCATGCCGTACGGTCTTGGCCACCATTTTATTCTTTTTTCCTGTTGTGCTCTGGAGTCTGGACCTACATTTTTCTCTTTTCTTGTCATGCCCTGGAGTCTGGGCCAACCATTTTAAACTTGTTTCTTATCATGCCATGGGGTCTTGGCCACCATTTTATTCTTCTTGTTTGTCATGCCCTGGAGTCTGGACTAACTTTTTTTTTCTATGTTCTAGTCATGCCCTGGAGTCTGGGCCACCATTTTAAACCTCTTTTCTGTCATGCCCTGGAGTCAGGGCCACCATTTTATTGTTCTTTCTTGTCATGCACTGAAGTCTGGACCACCATTTTAAACTCTTTTCTTGCCATGCCATGTGGTCTGAGCCACCATTTTATTAATTTTTCCCTGTTGTGCCCTGAATTCTAGGCCACCATTTTTCTCTTTTTTCATGTTGTGCCCTGGAGTCTGGACCACCATTTTAAAAATTTTTCTTGTCATGCCATGGAGCCTGGGCACCTTTATATTCTTCTTTCTTGTTGCATCTTGTAGTCTGAGCTGTTATTGTTCTTTCCTGTCATTCCCTGGAGTCTGGATTAACAATTTTCTTTTTTTTTCTTGTCATACCCTGGAGTCTGGGCCACCATTTTAAACTTCTTTCTTGTAGTGCCCTGGAGTCTGGGCTACCATTAAATTGTTCTTTTTTGACATGCTCTGGAGTCTGGAAGATGATTTTAAACACTTGTCTTGTCATGCCGTAGGGTCTGGGCCATCATTTTTTTTTTTTTTCTTGTCATGTCCTGAACCAACATTTTTCTCTTTTTCTTGTCATGCCATGGAGTCTGTCCACCATTTTTCTCTTGTTTCTTATTGTGCCATGGAGTCTGGCCCTCCATTTTTCTCTTATATTTTATTGTGCCTTGGAGTCTGGACCACTATTTTAAACTTCTTTCTGGTCATGCCATGGGGTCTGAGCCACCATTTTATTCTTCCTTCTTGTCATGCCCTGGAGTCTGGACTATATTTTTTGATTATTTTCTTGTCGTGCCCTTGAGTCTGGGTCACCATTTTAAACTTCTTTCTTGTCATGCCAGACCACCATTTTAAACACTTTTCTTTCCATGCCATGGGGTCTGGGCCACCATTTTATTCTTTTTTTCCTGTCACTCCATGGATTCTTGGCCACCATTTTTCTCTTTTTTCTTGTTGTACCCTGGAGTCTGGACCACCATTTTAAACTTGTTTTGTGTGGTGCCCTGGAGTCTGGGTCACCATTTTAATCTTTCTTGTCATCAAGATAGTATAGAAGATGCCCATAGAAATCAATTCACTTCTACTATAATTTTTATAGAATGTTCTTGATAAATGCTACCTCAAAGCTTTTATTAGATCAAACTATGGCTGATTAAATTGCACATCACCCACAAGTTCTGTTAAGGATGTAGTACTATTCCTACTGCCACAGCATCCTCACACAACACTGAGGCCCTGTCTATTCTTGATGCAGTCTTTTCAACATCATCAGTATCTACTTTCTAAAAGGAACTGGCCTCTTTCTCTCTTAATTTCTGTGTACTGCACAAAAGGACCTCACTTTCATTTATTTCTGTTGTATTCTATATATGTCTTATCTGATAATAAACTGCTGTGTGTTTGTGCCACTACTCTATCACTGAGTTTAGACAGCCAGCTACCTGCAGCCTTTGGACAATATTGCTGAAAAATTTAAATATTGAAAGTATGGAGATGTTCATTTATAAAACTGACTGTAAAGTGACTATAATGAATACAAAAAAAACTACAAATGACATTATAATACCTGTTTTTGACCTTTTGAATAAGCTCTAAAACTAATACCAATACCAAAACCAAAACTTACAAGGAATTATGGGCAAAACCAAAGGGAAAACACGAAAATGGTTTCAGAGCCAAAACCAATACCAAAACCAGAACACGGGGGTCAGCACACATCTCTAGTCACTAGTAAAGGGTCACCTCAGTATCTGCCTGATTATCTGCCCCCCCCTTCCCCTCATCTCAGTCCCGCTCCATTGTCATTGGGAGCCAGTGGGCAATGTGCATGTTGGAGATGGGACAGCAAATTATTATACAGATTTGTTATCATTTACTTACATAGAGCCAGCATATTCCATTGAACTTTACAATAGAACAGTAATAAAACAAGATTGGGTAATAACATATTGACAAAGAGGTAAGAGGGCCCTGCTCGCGAGCTTACAATACATACTTACTGCCAGTAGGTTGTTTCTGTATTGAGAGAATATACGTATATACGTGTTTATTACTAATTCCCACCAATATACCTTTATAAATTACCTGTGCATATACCTGGGTTTATACAATGAAGATTTTAAATATCACCTCTCTATTTTTACCCCATGTATTCATTATTTACAGTTTTAAGAAAAATTGCATATATCTCACACGCTGGGCCTGATTCAGAGATGTATGCAATGTCGGACGCAGTGGAGCGATTTTTTGCTACTGCCCTGCGATTGGTTAGCAACAGCAGTCGCAGAGAGGATTTTTTACGACAAGTGAGTGACAGGTAGTCAGCGTATGGCGGAGATTAAGGGGATTGCTAAAAAAACACAGGCTTGTTGGGACCATTATCTGGGCGGGTCCTAGTGAGCCTCTGCAAATTCACACACAGCTGGAGAAGCCCCTGCATATTAGGTGAGATGCTCATTCTGAGAAAGCAGAGGCGTGCTCAGAGGTTCTATGTGTAACCAATGTTTCCGATGTTTTTCGCTTTTGTATATAAGTGGTGGAGACTCCAGGGGTGAGCGTCTCTGTGTGGTCACAAGATAGATAATATAGAAACCAGCGCTATCTACATGAAGGTATGATGGACGGTTTTTAAATAAAACTATCTGCAAATTTATTCAAATATTTAATAGTGCACATAATAGAAAACATTTAGTTAACAGATAAGAAATTTTAAGCAGGCATGTATAAACACATATATATAAATAATATCACAAGTCAAAGGTATGCACAAAATGGATAAGTGCAATAACACTCCCAAATCACTTCAGCTGGAAATTAGGACCCCCTCTTATGTGTCCAAAGGATAATATTTAGCAGCAAAAAGGTTTACCAGTCTGTGGTCATAAGTTCTCAAGGTTTCCTATTAGCATCCACTGTGCCGTAATGAAGTTTATGAGATGTGATCCACGTGAGGTCTTTAACGCTGCAGGTTCGAATCCTGTCCGTAGGACTTGGCAAATAGGTCCAAAGTGCATCCAGTGAGTCTTTGGGGTATAAAGAATGAGCCTCTCAATGCATTTCGCTGGGGTATGGTCCCCCAGCTTCCTCAGGAGTATAGTAGGCATAAGTGTATAAGTCCACAGACCTTCTTAAATACCCACTTGTTGATTAAAAATGATAAACACATGTAATCAATCAATACATATAAAAGAAGAAACCGTCCATCAAATCTATTTAAAGTTATTATGTAGGCAATCCTGTTTATTCCCAAATATTTAAGCATATACAGTATTTATTAACATATAATGATCAATGAAACTTTACTTACACAGTTAAATTACGCTGCATAAACAGCTTCTTCGTTCTCATTGTTCCGATCATGTGACTAATCTAGTCACATGGTTTATTTTCTATTAACAAAAACGGTGTGTGGAAATTCGCGTCACTAGTCCAGTCACGTGGCTCGGTCCACACTAATCAAATTGGAGGTGTAACCAAAGCCTCCCAATCGTGTGTAGCCATATATTTACATATTTGCAAATAGGTGACTATAGAAACAAATACAGTGTTCCATGTGGAGACTTATCATAGTGGCTCCATAGTAAACTATTCGAAAAGTGTCTTATTGACTGCAAATATTGCAAAAAGCAATCTATTAATTAGATAATAACTATTATTTCCTCCAAACCAGTTATATCCAGAGGCAATGCAGATCTTAGTTGTCACAATGTATCTCCATAATCATACATTACATCAGGTGAACAATTTAACGAAGTCTCATAGATGTAGAAAAGTCATATACACATCTATAAATATACCATAAAATATAAATAAAATAGATAAGTATTCATTAATACCAAATTTAATTGATCAGTTTTATATCCTTAATCTTTTTATTCAGATAGTCCAAGATGTATATTAATAACAACTACTCACAAGTACCATATTCTAAAAATATTTATTAAAAAAGTACATGTAGTAAAATAATAATCACAAATAATATAAAAAATAGGGAGAAAGATGAAAAGGAAAATAAATCCTTTCAAGAACAGTCTCATCAGAGTTTCAGCAAATAACTGAATTGAGTTCTATAGATCATTTAAACCATCTGGATGTAGTGAATTTAACTGCAACATCCAGTATACTTCTCTACTACACAGAATATTGCACCTATTACCACCAGTTGAAGTGGGGGAAATACGTTCTAGTCACATAATATGGAGGCAAGTGGGATCGCTATTATGTTTTGCAGAAAAACGGCGTGGAACACTATGAAGGGTATTTCTATTAGTAATGTTTCTTTGGTGCTCCATAAATCGAGTTCTTAATGTTCTGATTGTACGGCCTACATAGAACAGCCCACAATCACAAGTAGGTAGATAGACAACGTACTTAGAGTCACAGTTACTAAAAGAGTTCAAAAGATATTTTCCTTCCTTCCCAGGTATAGAAATTTCCGTGGTCCACCTCACCATGTGGGAACACGTGGTGCATTTTGGTTTTCCACATTTGAAAAAAAACCCATTGGTTTTGGAGGTAGCCAATTGGTATTTGTCAAATTCTTATTGTTTTTATTAACCATTTAGATGACTTGGTGCTAGGATTGTTTTTAATTATTTATTTTTTCGGAAAGTAACAATTGGTCTAGGTGGTAAAAGGTCTCGTAATATGTTGTCTTGTCTCAAGATTCTATAATATTATGAGATGATGTTTCTGACTTCTCTTGAGCTATTGTTGTATTTACATACAAAAGCCATGTCTCTATTACTCCCTTCTTCCATACTGTCCTCAGGGGTAATTTTGGGACAGAGAAGATTCATTCGATCCATATTAAGAACCTCAATATAGGCTTTCTCTAAAATGTTATCTGGATAACCCCTCTGTCTAAAAGTTTCCAGCATATCTCTAGCTTGTATGGAGAAAGTGTCAACTGTAGTACAGTTGCGCCGAAGCTGCATCAGCTGGGCCTTTGGTATGTTCCATTTCCATGGAGCAAAATGGGCACTTCTATAATGTAGGTAAGCAATGGTATTAACAGGTTTCATAAAATTAGAGGTGATAATTCGATCACCTTGAGCATCAAGGCTCACATCCAAAAGTAAATTTTGCTAGAATGATAGGAAAATTGGAGATTATAAGAATTGGTGTTCAAAGAGGTAACATAAGCGGTGGCAGACAAAAGATCACCATCCCAAATAATAAAGAGATCATCTATATAATTCCCATAGAAGACCAGGTTCGCAACCCATCCACCACCCCACACATGGGCGTCCTCAAAGTCACCCATGTATAGGTTAGCATAACTGGGTGCAAACCTGGTCCCCATGGCTGTTTCCATCACCTGTAAATAATAAGTGTCAAGTAAAAGAAAATAATTGTGTTTAAGAATACAAGTCATGCATTGGAGAAGAAAGTCCCTGTGTTCTACCCTGAGATCATCATCCTTAGTGAGTATCCTGGCTATAGCTCCCACACCCTTGTCATGTGGGATGTGGGTTTATAGTGCAGTGACATCAAGGGTTAGAAAAGCAAATGATGGTTTCCACTCAATGGATTTAATAGAGTTGAGAAAATGAGTGGTATCTCTAAGGTGTGACCTCAGGGTGTTAACACAGGGTTGTAAAAAGGAATCTAAATAAAAATAGAGATTCGAAGTAAGAGAGTTAACACCAGAGATAATTGGACAACCTGGGAGTGAAGTGAGGGACTTGTGAATTTTAGGTAAAAAATAAAAAATGGGAACGGTCGGAAAGTGAGGAAATTAAAAATTTAATTCAGTTTTGGATATGATCCCCAAGGCAGCGGTCAGATCTAGCAGTTGTTTAAGTTCAACTAAATAAGTACTGGTGGGATCCCTCAAAATAACAGAATAAAAGTTACTGTCCCCCAATTGTCTTTGAGCTTCAGTGATATAATACATCCTGTCGATAACTACAATATCACCTCCCTTGTCTGCCTCTTTGAAGACAAGGGAGGTGTCCTGCATAAGAATTTTGAAAGCCCATTTTTCTTGTATGGAAAAATTAGAACCTAATTTGGCACTACCTTTTTTCTACATACATAGAGTTTTGAAATCATCCAAGGTGATCTTGTAGAATGCTTCAACACTGCTGTTTTTAGCTCCAATCGGAAAAAAAAAATCAGATTTAAGCTTAAAACGATTATGGTTAGTTTGTATGTCAAAAATCTTCTTCTCTGGTTCTTGATTAGGGTTCCTTCAAAGCTCTGTATTGTTTTCCTCCCATAGGATTTCTAAAGTGGACAGCATAACATCGTCTGTGCTATCTAAAACGATAGGAATTGAGTTGTCATTTTGTTTGTGTAACTGTTTCTTAGCAAAAAACCTTTTTCGGCAGAGATTACGTATAAAGCAGTTCAAGTCAACATAGAGGTCAAATATGATGTGTTCACTAGTCGGGGAAAATGTAAGACCTTTACTCAGTAGGGATAATTGGGACTCATCTAACTCTTTAGAAGAAATGTTAAAAACATTCTTAGTATTAGGGTGACAAAGATTTCTTGCATTTTTCTTTATTCTTTTTTCCCCCTCGCCTACCTCTGGGCTTGAACCTCTCTGTCTTTTTTGGGTCCTCCGGAGAATCCTAGTTGTTGATTCAGATTTTCCCTGTATGTTTTTGGGTGTGCCCCTAAAAAATCCCTCTGTATCAAGTTCTTCCTTCACCCTCCCTATCATTGATTCTGTCATATCTGTCATATCTAATGTCTTGATGTATAATGCCCCTATTTCTTGTAATACTGCAGGTACCTAGTGTGTACTCCCTCCCTAGGATTACATAGGGTCGTGTATCTATTAGGATGGGAATAATCAGTGGTAAAGTCTATTTTCCCTTCTTTCCTACCTATAGGTCTACTGGTTATGGTTTCTCTCGGTTTCTGAGAACCTCTTGTTCCATTATCAAAGTTAGAGACTTTCTGTTTAGGTCTGAAGGATATTACTATATTGCTTTCATAATCGTTCAAGTTCCTCCTAAATTTCTTCTGTTTGGTTCCAGAATGTTCCTTTCAAACTTAATAACTCTATCATTGATCAGTGTCTCTCTTTCTTCAAAACCAGTAAGTGTATTATACTCATCCATTGATTTTTTAAGGTTCTCAATTTTTCCTGACAATAAGACCCATCATCAGGGAGCAATTATCCAGAATTTGATCCCATTCTTTTTGATATATATCCATTTTGTGCATATCTTTGAATTTTGATTTTATTTATATATATATGTCTATACATGCATGCTTGAAATTTCTTATCTGTGAACTAAATGTTTCTTTTATGTGCACTATTTAATATTTGAATAAATTTGCATTTATTTTTATTTAAAAACCGTCCATCATACCTTCATGTAGGTAGCGCTGGTCTCTGTGCGCAAGATGGCAGCTGAGTCACTTGCATATTTTCTCTAGTCCACTGTGTATGGGATCGCAGCAGGCTCGGGCATTGTGGCATTTATTAATCAGGTCCATTATTATAACCTTAAGAGTTAGCTCTATTCTCTGTTGAAGAGGAAGTCTTCTTGTGTATATGCAATTAGCTCCAATGTAAAAAACTCAGATGTACTTAGTATTGCCTATTAATTATATACCAAGAGCAACTTCCTGTCCAATGTTTTCAGTGTATATATTATTTTAATCTGAAATCATGTTTCTTGCAGCCATATATTCTGTACATACATAATTTCCTGCTTTACTAAGTAATTGATTTATACAGTACATACTACCATCTGCTGTATTTTACATTATATGAATATTCATATTTATCTGTCCCTGCTTCCGGTCTCATTGCTAACCTGCAATCTAGTCCTCTTAGTCACATACTGGTTATCAATACATAATAATATCCTAAGCACTATAACAGTAACTGCTACAAATTTGCAGTAGAACTAAATAAGTTGGTCAAACATGCTACACGGTGAGTTTCTAAAATATTTATTAAAATTCATATCTTCCAATTACATTTTGCTATGCCCTGACTGTGGTAGCGACCTATGTGAAGAGCCCCGCTGCTTGCTGCATGGAAATTAAGACCTCAATCTTATACATGAATTTGTCTTGCAGTCCTGGTTTCTCAGGCCAGTAATAACAGATGCCTTTAACATAAGACGTTGCAACATCACTAGGTATAATACAATTTACAACTTTTGAATAACTAAATGAACACAAGTCTATCAGCAACTATAGTGTCTTATATTATAAATTAGACAAATTATTTCATCATACTTTGTTATCATGATAGACGTTCAGATCACTTTGAGAACATATGTACAGTACATATATAAAACCTCAAACTACTTATAATATACTGCTTAACACGCATGATAATATATAGTCACACTATGAAATGTCCATTTGTCTCGCCATTATGAAAATTAATATTCATACAGTAATTAAATTCAGAATGAGGTTTGATGTAATTAATTATGACTCCTCCTGGCCTTTAAAAATGATAATGAAAGCATGCTTTGCACAGGAGCCATAGCTAAAAATGTATATGTCTCTCTCTTTCAGCACTGAGGGGATGTAACAGCAAGGCAAATATGCTAATACCTATAACAATTTATAATTCTTGCTATTAACTAATCACAAAGGTTTAGTCAAGAATTACAATTAATTCCCTGCTCTAAAATTCACACAAACTATGATATTCACATTATTGACAACTTGTAATAAAGATTTCACATCATTTAGTTTCATATTTTGTAATCTTGGTAACAATGATAAAACATGAAAATCTCTCTCTTTCTCTCTCTAACAGGGGTATTCAATATGGGAGCGATAACATCGTTTTTGCGTTAATATCGGAGGTATGGCGTCATTATCGCAGGTTTTACTTTTACACCGTATTCAATTTCAAAGACTTATCGCAGTTTTGAAAAGTCTTTGATAAAAAACGGTGATAACTTTTCACCATTGAATAGGTGTCGAAAAAAAGTGCAGAATTGGGGTTTAGGGGTGCAGGCTTAAAAAAAATAGCCTGCACCCCTGGGAATGACATTTAAAAAAGAACTGTGTCAAAAAAAGTAAAAAAAAAAATAGGGACACCCCAAAAAATGTATTTAAAAATTGGGGTGAAAAAAAAAAAAGGGAAAAAATTATTTAACGATAGGGAAATAGGTTCAGGGCTATTCTGCAAGTATGCGGCAGGTGTTTTTCTACAATAGAATTATAGCGGCAGGTGCACAAATGCAGAATTTTTAAAAACTTACTTTAGGGACATCAAAATATGCTAGTACACATTTTCATGTACCCCAAATTTGATGGGACCACTTAAAAAAACGAAAAAAATTACCTAAGTGCTCTTCTGCATCACTTATTCAATGTCGGAAAAAAAAACACCTGCTGCGGCTATTTAAATCCCCGACTTTCAAATAAAGGCTAAAACGGGAGTACCCATAGTGTTCCCCCATGTTTTTACAACTTTAGGGGGGTCTTACAATTATTTTAAGGAAAAATTCGTAACTTTACGCAAATCCAACTTCGGAGTTTCCCGTTTTCGTTAATTTAATATTGGATACGGGGACAAGCGGGAGCGCGCGCCATACCTTAATGCAGAAAAAAACTCCGATATGAAACGTTAACTTCGACAGTGAAGTTAACGTTTCATATTGAATACCCCTCTAGGTTTGTTACTGGGTGTGAGTGCTATATTCCAGGCTATGCCTACTGTATTGTATGAATTGACCCCATCCTGTTTTTTTATTGTGTATCTGTATTTAGCCCAGCATGTGGGCTCCTTGTTCTCACTATTGCCTCACTATTATCCCCCGGAAATGCAGGGAAGCCTCCTGGCGTCCGCCGCCCCACCGCCCCCCCTTCCCCGTGATTACCTGAGAAACTCCCGCAGAGGGGGGGCGGTGACATGATTCATACTGAATCGCATCATTTGGCCCCACCCCCTGCTTCACAATACCTGTAATATCGGCATTGTGTAGTGGGGGACGGGCCAAAATGATGTGATTGCATGGCCTCGCTCCACCCACAAATGACAGTAAGCTGTTCAGCCCCACCCCCTTGCACCAGCCACGCCCCCCTGCCATGCCAATATGGCTGCTCCCCCTCGGAAGGGGTAGCCAGAATGTCAGCAACCATGGTATAGAGGCTGTGTCTCAGGCTTATAGGGGTATTCAATATGGAGCGAAAACACCGTTTCTTCGAGGGTTTCGCTTGGATGACGTCATTTTCGCCGCTTTTACTTTTACACCGTATTCAATTTGAAAACTTTTCGCCGGTGCGAAAAGTATATTGCATTCGACCCTGCGAAAAAGTATCACCAAGGAATGGGTGGCGAAAAAAAGTGCAGAATTGGGGTTTTGGAGTGCAACATTTTGGAAACCACCCTGCAACCTTCAGACAGTCCCCCAAAGGTAAACTGTGTCAAAAATTTTTTTAAAAAATACCTCAGAGGACCCCAAAAAAAGCACTTTCATTTTGGGGACAAAAAAAAATTTGGGGGTACAAAGTTAAAAACTAGCGAACTACAATCTAGGGGGGTCCCCAAGTATACCCCAAGTGTTTTTTTCATTGCAGGTGTTTGCAGCAGGTGGATTTTTCACGCTTTTTAAAACTTCACTTTCACTAGCAACTTTTAAATATGCTCACCCCATCTTCAAGTACCCAAAATTTGCTGGGACTACTTATTTTCTGCAAAAAAACCTTCTAAATACTATTCTTCACCACCTTCCCAAATCCCCAAAATAGCAGCTATTGAGCCCGTTTAAAGACCCCTAAACCTTCAGCAGGGCTAATCGGGGGTATCCAGAGTGATCCCCCATGTCAGAGCATCTTTTTGGGGGTGTTAAGGTGATTTCCCCCAAAAAACGCATAGACGGCGAAGTTTTCGTTTCATATTGAATACCCCTGCAAGAATCAGACCCTGTGCATTTAAGAAAAAGAGGCCACCTGATTACAAGTATAATGTAAAAAATACACTTTGCAACATAAACAAACTAGTCCATACCGCCATCCTCTATTGCAACCATAGTTGTTGATTGTGGGTTGCCTTGCTGACCTGTGTATCTCATACAACTATATATAATTTTTTAACAATTTATTTTACTCTAGCATTTTAGTTAAATAAATATATTTGTTATATAGAGTGATAAAGGAGTTAAAAATGTAGCTTATAACTTGGGGATGTGGAGCTAACATTCTCAGAAATATGGCAGCATGCGCTGAGCAACCTCTGATTAATACAGTTTTTCAGAAATTCGCCAAAATATTACATATTAACATAGCTTAGTTGTAAGATTTATTAAAATTAAATGCAAAAATAGTATGAACGGAATAAAGCTATGTGAAACACTGAAAAATAAGTATTTCTAGCAGTGAGTTATTGCAGCTTACAGCTGTCTGCAGACACATTTTTCCTTGAGGGGATCTTATCTTACTAATATTACAATTTTTTCCTTCATTCTTCCTTCCACTCACTAGCAGAGTTGAGCTTTATGTGACCTCTCCCGCTTATGCTGCCTCCAGATGTTTTTGTCTGATGGTTAACTCCATAAAACACATAAGGTAACTGGTAGCGTCCAGTTGCTGGAAATGTTGCTTTTTCCCAGTAGAATTTGCTGCTTTGCAGAGCTCCACTTTTGCTCTGTAGAATATTATTCTGTACTGTATTTGATAAAACCCATTTCACATAAGTCTATGAATGGTTTCAGGACATTGACAGTCCCTATATTCTAATGTGCAACTATTTTCTGGAAAAGTTTTTGAAATATTGCTTATTTCTAGTAATACCACATTATTTCTCTCAATTTCTTATAGGTATCCTTCATTCAGAATATAGCAACTCCAATGCTTTCTAGTCTCAATAACTTTTGTGCTAACCACCGTTTATACTGTAAATAATTAAAGGGCCCCCCATACATCAGGCAACCGTTTCCCCGATCCAACCAGAAGCCGCCGATCTGCCGGTCGGAAACGTAGACTGGCAGCCATCGATGTTAGCCGATCCATCAGTGAATCAGTGAAATTCTTTATGTTCAAAATCTCAGATTTGTTGATCCCAGTCATATGGGGATCAGGAATTGCTCCAATACATAGCAGATATAAACTCTCCTCTAGGAGAGGATTCAACTGCCATGTAGTTGATTGCACTGACTTCTAGGTAAATTAACCTATCAAATTAAAGGACCACTAAACTTGTTGACATAAAATAGCTAATAATTAAAATGACAATATGTTGTGATGAAAATAACTCAAAAATAGCAGCCTTTTGGTCAGTAATACAGGGTTATGGTCTATCTCCACTTGGTAATCTCAGACTTTTATAACATAAATTAGATTTAAGTAAACAACTGTACAGTAGGGTTGGCCATCGACCATCAATGTTTTCAAAACATTGATGGCGGCTGGCCGATGTTAACTAGTTTTGCCATCGATGGCAGAGAACCAATGGCTCTCTGCCATCGATGGATTACTGGAGCCAATGTTTTATTTTCTTTTTTACAGGTTGGAGCTTAGCCCTGGCCCCTCCATGTCCGCTAAGTCCTGCCCCCATTTATGATTAACCCACGGCCCGGCATCTCCCAGCAGCGGTGGCCATTGAAAGGGTGCAAACCATTGATAGTTCACCATAGATGGTTTGTGTGCCATCGATGGTAACCACTGATAGGCCCATTGATGGTATCCATCAATGGACACCCCACCGATGGCTATCCCTACTGTACAGCAAAACAACTGTGTCTCATAGAAAAGAACAATCACTTAGTGCCTCCTCAGGAAACTATTTATTACCAGTTATTTATATAGCGCACACATATTCCGCAGCGCGTTACAGAGAATATTTCGCCTTTCACATCGGTCCCTGCCCCAGTGGAGCTTACAATCTAGCCAATTAACCTATCAGTATATTTTTGGCGTATGGGAGGAAACCGGAGTACCTGGAGGAAACACATGCAACCAGGGGGAGTGTATACAAACTCCACACAGTAAGGGCCATGGTGGGATTTGAATCCAAGACCTCAGTGCTGTGAGGCAGCAATCTTAACCATTACACTATCTGTGCTGCCCACCTTACTTCTTGGTCCCTTTCTATCCACTGAGCATCTGGGCTGCCTACCACTTTAACATTAGTGACACAACTCACAAAGATAGAGAGTCTTTATATTGCTGAGGTACCTTCCTCATTCAGCTACTGGCATCACTCTAAAGCTGGACACATCTAACAACTTTCATCCAACTTGTCTGACCAACTAACAGGGCCACCGTCATTCCTGAGCCCGGACAGAGAGGGGAGCCCACCCCTGGCTCCTACCGCTGATACCTGGAGAGCTGCACAGTGGTGGAACATTGGCCTCCGGGTTCCAGCTGTCAGTTGGCACAGAGAGATCCTGCCTGCTCCCTGCTGATCACTGCAGTGACACAGGTAGCAGTTATAGATGGATCTATCCCATCCAGTACTGTGGGGTTCGTCCGGGCAGATGCCTGCTTGACAAAATGGTACATCAAAAGGGACTGGAGAGATAGAAGGGGGCTGACTGAAGAGACAGAAGGGGGCTGGCTGGAGAGACAAAAGGAGTGCTGGAGAGACAGAAGGGGGCTGGCTGGAGAGACAGAAAGAGTGCTGGCTGGAGAGACAAAAGGAGTGCTGGAGAGACAGAAGGAGGCTGGCTGGAGCTGGAGAAACACTGTGGGTCTGGAGTTGTAGAAACATGGGGGGCAGCTATGCCAAATAAACAATCATGAAGTGTACTCCCTGCATTACTCTTTATCCAGTCAGTGTATATTCAGTATGTGTGACAAGAATTACAAAAATGCACGAGACACACTTTACAGGGAACATTTTGATACTTTTAGATCTTATATACAGTGTATCTGGAAAGTATTCACAACTCTTCACTTTTTCCACATTTTGTTATGTTACAGCCTTATTCCAAAACGGAATAAATTAATTTTGTCCTCAAAATTCTACACACAATACCCCATAATGACAATGTGTAAACATGTTTTTTGAGATTTTTGCAAATGTAATAAAAAAAAAAAAAGAAATCACACATACATAAGTGTTCACAGCCTTTGCTCAATACTTTGTTGATGCACCTTTGGCAGCAATTACAGCCTCAAGTATTTTTGAATATGATGACACAAGCTTGGCACACCTATCTGTGGGCAGTTTCGCCCATTCCTCTTTGCAGCACCTCTCAAGCTCCATCAGGTTGGATGGGAAGTGTCGGTGCACAGCCATTTTCAGATCTCTCCAGAGATGTTCAATTGGATTCAAGTCTGGGCTCTGGCTGGGCCACTCAAGGACATTCACAGAGTTGTCCTGAAGCCACTCCTTTGATATCTTGGCTGTGTTCTTAGGTCGTTGTCCTGCTGAAAGATGAACTGTTGCCCCAGTCTGAGGTCAAGAGTGCTCTGGAGCAGGTTTTCATCCAGGATGTCTCTGTACTTTGCTGCATTCCTCTTTCCCTCTATCCTGACTAGTCTCCTAGTTCCTGCCTCTGAAAACATCCCCACAGCATGATGCTGCCACCACCATGCATCACTGTAGGGATGGTATTAGCCTGGTGATGAGCGGTGCCTGGTTTCCTCCAAACATAACGCTTGGCATTCACGCCAAAGAGTTCAATCCTTGTCTCATCAGACCAGAGAGTCCTTCAGGTGCATTTTGGCAAACTCCTGGTTGGCTTTTTACTAAGGAGTGGCTTCCGTCTGGCCACTCTAATATACAGGCCTGATTGGTGAATTGCTGCAGAGATGGTTGTCCTTCTGGAAGGTTCTCTTCTCTCCACAGAGGAATGCTGTAGCTCTGACAGAGTGACCATCAGGTTCTTGGTCACCTCCCTGACTAGGGCCCTTCTATCACAATCACTCAGTTTAGACGGCTGGCCAACTCTAGGAAAAGTCTTGGTGATTCTGAATGTCTTCCATTTACGGATGATGGAGGCCACTGTGCTCATTAGGACCTTAAAAGCAGCAGATAGGAGGTCTACATACAATTCCTCGGACTTCATGCTTGGTTTGTGCTCTGACATGCACTGTCAAGTGTGGGACCTTATATAGACAGTATGCCAATCAACTGAATTTACCACAGGTGTACTCTAATTAAGCTGTAGGAACATCTCAAGGATGAATAGTGGAAACAGGATGCACCTGAGCTCAATTTTGAGCTTCATGGCAAAGGCCGTGAATAATTATGTACATGTGATTTCTTAGTGTTTTTTTTTATTAAATTTTCAAAAATCTGAAAAAAACTTTTTACATGTTGTCATTATGGGGTATTGTGTGTAGAATTTTGAGGACAAAAATTAATTTATTCCATTTTGGAATAAGGCTGTAACATAACCAAATGTGGAAAAAGTGAAGTGTTGTGAATACTTTCCGGATGCACTGTATGTACAGCACAATGGTCAGGATTGCTGACTCACAGCACTTGGGTCATGAGTTCCATTCCCATCTAAATCTGTGTGGAGTTTGCATGTTCCCTCAGTGTTTGCATGGATTTACTCTCACTCTCCAAAACCATAATGGTCTTATGGCTGTAGCATGTTATTTAGTATACTGTTATGTATGTTTGTCACCAGAATTTACAGTGTTTTCTTTATTCCATGTTCTATATACACATCATACCCTACATTTGACAATGTTAATATATGCTTTTTTAATTTAGCATGTGTTTATTTGTTGAAACAAACATTTAATTGGCAAAAGAGTGGCCATCGGAGAGGTGGTTGCAATGCATACAAGACTGTAAGCAAAAAACTATTAAGTAGTTGACTTCTATTTGCAAAGTGACCAGAAGATGGCAGCAGCAATTCACAAATAGAATTCACATTGACTCCCGAATGGTTTGCCAACCAGTATGTTATATAGTATACTCACTATTCAAAGTAAGATCTGAAGAATATAAAGCATCATCCTTCCTGTATTCATTTGATAGGTAATATAGTAAAATGCTTGCTATGTAATCAAAGACTTTTCTGGCAGTTTCCACCAATTGAAGAGTCTATATTACTTCTTAAAAGCCAGTAATTTATTAAACGTTTATAATAGGTCATTAATTCAATCACATCCATGTCTTAAGGGTGATCGCTAGATCAAAAATATATCAAAACTGAAAAAAACGTGTTACACATTTCACGGGACCACTGCCCACTTTTTCAGATAATTTGTTGCAATAATTTTCTGACAATCAAAATCCCAAAGCGCTGGCACACTGCAGGAATATATGGTGCTATTCTTTCCCCAAGATTTGGGATTTTGATTGTCAGGAAAAATTTGGCAGTGTGAAACGCGTAAAATATATTTGACTCTTCAATTGGAGAAACTGCACCAGGAGGACTTTGTTTATGTTTGGAATCTGTAGAAGAGTTTCTGGATTACTCTTCTCCTTTCAAAGTAGCAAACACCACCAACTAGTCAGAAATGAGGACCTTAGTGGATAGGGGCTTGGTCCATAATCCTTTGAGAATACTTGTTAAACCTACTAAATTCTGTCACAAGATGGCAGTAAAATGTGGACCATGGCAGGTAGATGTGCACCCAGTGATAAACTGATGACTCACTAGACACATTGTTAAATATGTTATGCAGGGAAGGCTCCCGATGACTTAGTATCCAACTCGCTGTGAGTACCAAAGCAATTCAGCATTACTCCGATACGTGGACAGCTGCTCCCAAAAAGCAGCCAGCTCGGCACAGCGGGGGGTGTGGCGCTATTTTGAGGCCTTTTGCGTCATCATGGCCCCGCCTCCACTACACAATGTCGAGATTACCGGCATTGTGTAGCCGGGGGCAGAGCCACGATGACATGATTCAGCGCGAATCGCGTCATCAGCTTCCCCCCGGACCTGCCACTGATGTAATGAGGGAGCAGACGCCGGTGGGGGTGCAGAGGGGTGGCGCCGGCCAGGAGACTTGCCCACTCTTACGGGGGGCCGGGAGCAACACCCGCTTTTTGGGAGGCTCCTGGCAATTTTTGGAGAGTAGGCAAGTATGCCCTGGACCTCAGCTCCCCACAGGCAAACTATTAAAACTTCAAGACTTCAGAGGTTGCTGATTAGGCGGCCCTATCGGACCCCTAAAAATGTTTAGGCCTGTTATTAGTATTTCCACATGTGTAACAGTCCCATTAGATATAATGAATAGGCCCCTAAAACCAATGCTTAAGTGGTCCTAGAGAAGTGGTGGAACTCCCCCTCCCCCTTTGCACCTTTTTTAAAAAAGGGACAGCGCATGCACAGGCACACAGTGAAAAGGGGGCATAGTAAAAATAAATCACTTATTTATTACCAGTTACTTATATTCAGTAGTGCACACATATTCCACAGCGCTGTACAGAAAACGTTTGGCCATTCCCTACCACATGTACACACACATAAACACAAATCAGCATTTTGCTACATGGTACTAATTGTACCTGCAAGCCCTGGCAGCCCTAAACTGCTTGGGGAGGTTGCAGCTTGTAGAACAGGCCTGGCCAAAAAGTAGATCGCGATTTACCAGTAGCTCAAGGGGCATCCGCCGGTAGATTGCTACCAACTGAAGTAAAATAAACCTGAAACGGATTCTGGAAGCCTCAGAAGGCCAGCTCCCAGTAGTGTAGTGCACAGGTGACGTCATTACATCACCGTCGCACTGTAAGGAGCCACCACTGCTGCTGTCCACCTGCCTGGCCCCACACAGCGTGCTGAGTGTCATGGGGGGCTGCTGTCCCACCAGCACAAAAGCTCCTCACAGAGCACATCCCTGTACTGATAGCACCAAATTTTCTGCAAGTTCCGGAGCTGCTCCCAGAGGTAGTGTGTGGGGAAAGATTGTGTTATATGTGCGGTAAAGGGGCTATAGGGTGATGCTACCAGGGCACAGCAACCTCCTGCTGTGATACTTTGCCACCCCAAGCACCGACTTCCCGCCGCACACACCGAGTAACTGACTTGTTTATTTTTTTTTTTTAAATAATACAACCCCTTATATAATTAAGCAGTGGAGATAATTTCAGTTTATTAATAGTTTATTTCATGGGGGGCGAATGTAAGAGATTGCAGATTTGTGGCAACTCTGTACACCTGTGCTTGTCATTTTTGTTTAATACTACTATATTTATGTATGTGAGAGCTGTTGTATAATACTATTGTATGTTATGTATGTGAGAGCTGTTGTATAATACTTCTGTATGTTATGTATGTGAGAGCTGTTGTGTAATACTCCTGTATGTTATGTATGTGAGAGCTGTTGTATAATACTTCTGTATGTTATGTATGTGAGAGCTGTTGGATAATACTACAAACTGTTATGTATGTGAGAGCTGTAGTATAATACTTCTGTATGTTATGTATGTGAGAGCTGTAGTATAATACTTCTGTATGTTATGTATGTGAGAGCTGTTGTGTAATACTACTGTATGTTATGTATGTGAGAGCTGTTGGATAATGTTACTGTATGTTATGTATGTGAGAGCTGTTGTATAATACTACTGTATGTTATGTATGTGAGAGCTGTTGTATAATACTTCTGTATGTTATGTATGTGAGAGCTGTTGTATAATACTACTGTATGTTATGTATGTGAGAGCTGTTGTGTAATACTACTGTATGTTATGTATGTGAGAGCTATTGGATAATACTAATGTATGTTATGTATGTGAGAGCTGTTGTATAATACTACTTCTGTATGTTATGTATGTGAGAGCGGTTGTATAATACTACTGTATGTTATGTATGTGAGAGCTGTTGTATAATACTAATGTATGTTATGTATGTGAGAGCTGTTGTATAATACTAATGTATGTTATGTATGTGAGAGCTGTTGGATAATGTTACTGTATGTTATGTATCTGAGAGCTGTTGGATAATGTTACTGTGTGTTATGTATGTGAGAGCTGTTGGATAATGTTACTGTATGTTATGTATGTGAGAGCTGTAGTATAATACTTCTGTATGTTATGTATGTGAGAGCTGTTGTATAATACTACTGTACTTTATGTATGTGAGAGCTGTTGGGAAAACAATATCAGTGCGCCTGTGTGAAGCATAGTACTAGCCTGTGAGGGGAAGCCGACGGTCAAAATCCCGACCGCCGGCTTCCCAACTGTCTAATTCCGGCAAGGTACAAATGACAGGCGTCGAAATCCCGATGCCTGTCATCAGACCTACGCCGGGAGCCCGACACCCCGCTTACCAATCGAAGTTAAGCTGGCTGCGGACAGCCGCGGGGGGGAGGATTAGATTAGGGGCTCCCGGGGGGGACTTAGGGTTAGGCACCGCCCCGGGAGGTTAGGGTTAGGCTAGGGAAAGGGGGGTTAGGGACCCTCGGGGGAAGGTTAGGGTTAGGCACCCCCCACCGGGAGACTTAGGGTTAGGCTGCTGGGAAGGGGGGGTTTGGTTTAAGCACTTAGAGGGGGGTTAGGGTTAGGCACCCCTAAGGGAGGTTTAAGGGGCAAAAATAGGTTAGGTAATACTTACCTTTCTAGCTTCTGGAACTTCACCCCTGCCGGGCTTCCGCTGTTGGGATTAGAACCGCCGGACATGCGGCCAGCGGTAAATCATACTGATTCCCCTGTGAGAGCTGTTGTATAATACTACTGTCTGTTATGTATGTGAGAGCTGTAGTATAATATTTCTGTATGTTATGTATGTGAGAGCTGTTGTGTAATACTACTGTATGCTATGTATGTGAGAGCTATTGGATAATGTTACTGTATGTTATGTATGTGAGAGCGGTTGTATAATACTAATGTATGTTATGTATGTGAGAGCTGTTGTATAATACTAATGTATGTTATGTATGTGAGAGCTGTTGTATAATACTAATGTATGTTATGTATGTGAGAGCTGTTGGATAATGTTACTGTATGTTATGTATGTGAGAGCTGTTGGATAATGTTACTGTATGTTATGTATGTGAGAGCTGTAGTATAATACTAATGTATGTTATGTATGTGAGAGCTGTTGTATAATACTTCTGTATGTTATGTATGTGAGAGCTGTTGTATAATACTAATGTATGTTATGTATGTGAGAGCTGTTGGATAATGTTACTGTATGTTATGTATGTGAGAGCTGTAGTATAATACTTCTGTATGTTATGTATGTGAGAGCTGTTGTATAATACTTCTGTATGTTATGTATGTGAGAGCTTTTGTATAATACTACTGTACTTTATGTACAGTATGTGAGAGCTGTTGTATAATACTTCTGTATGTTATGTATGTGAGAGCTGTTGTATAATACTACTGTACTTTATGTATGTGAGAGCTGTTGGCAAAACAATATCAGTGCGCCTGTGTGAAGCATAGTACTAGCCTGAGAGGGGAAGCCGACGGTCAAAATCCCGACCGCCGGCTTCCCAACTGTCTAATTCCGGCAAGGTACAAATGACAGGCGTCGAAATCCCGATGCCTGTCATCAGACCTACGCCGGGAGCCCGACACCCCGCTTACCGATCGAAGGTAAACCGGCTGCGGACAGCTGCGCGGGAGGGAGGGTTAGATTAGGGGCTCCCGGGGGGGACTTAGGGTTAGGCACCGCCCCGGGAGGTTAGGGTTAGGCTAGGGAAAGGGGGGTTAGGGTTAGGCACCCTCGGGGGAAGGTTAGGGTTAGGCACCCCCCCCAGGAGACTTAGGTTTAGGCTGCTGGGAAGGGGGGGGTTTGGTTTAAGCACTTAGAGGGGGGTTAGCGTTAGGCACCCCTAAGGGAGGTTTAAGGGGTAAAAATAGGTTAGGTAATACTTACCTTTCTAGCTTCTGGAACATCACCCCAGCCGGGCTTCCGCTGTTGGGATTAGAACCGCCGGACATGCGGCCAGCAGTAAATCATACTGATTCCCCTGTGAGCCTGAGTCAGAGGTAGCCTCTATGTATGCACGGCTGCGATTTCTTATGGATTAATATCTGCAAAAATATGCAGTCACCGTCTCTAATGCCAGCGATCCCATAAGCAACTGCGATTGTCATTATACAGTTTCACAGTAACATATATAAATTGCGCAAACACGTGTTGTAGTACTACTTGCAGTGGATCCTCTCTATGGATTTAGGTGTGCAATAAATGCATGAAAAAGTGTTTTGGGGAGTGTGTATTTCAATAAAATGTTGTAATAATTGTTTTGTATGCAGCGCTACAAGTATAAAATACAAACAAAATAATACAGATATTGTTACATCTAAATTGTAAGACTGATAGCAATATATTTATCATTGTTATGAAGTTGGTTCAAATGGTTTAGAAGAGCATTAACAATGAAACAAGCAGGAAATATAGTTGTGACTTACATTACTCCAGCAGTAGTAATGAGCTTATGTTCGGCTTCTTAAAAGCTTAAAATCCATACTTACCTACTTTTGAAAAAGCATTTCAGGGAGATTGTGAAATGAACCCCTATGAGCGCGCGTTACAGTGGGCGTATATACTGCTACATCTGAGAGGCGTGTCATAAAATGGACTTACATCCAAATATAAACGAGCCAAAAAACAGTCGGTAAGATCTACTTGTTGATGAAAACACTCTGATACTTTTCAGAAAATGCATGTAGCCATAGGGATCATTGTGATTTATAACCAATGCAGGGAAATGATACTAATGATCCCATTTGAATGTACATTTTTTTTATTTTTTTTAAATATAACAGCTACATAATGGGGGTAAGGTGCAATTAGGGAGATTGCTAGACTCTTTAGGGAGTCTCCCTGACAATGAGGGAGAGTTGGCAAGTATAGTATAATGGGCCTGATTCAGACCCACTCGCGAGCGGCTGTCCGCTCGCAAGTGGGTCGATGTTCTGGACTGAGCATGCGCACGACGGAGGGAGCTCCGTCGTGCGCATGCGCCAAAAGCGAGGAGCGAAGGAAAGTCCTTCGCTCGTTGTGTCTGATCAAAGGGGGCGTGCTGTCGATGTTGATTGACAGCACGCCCCCTTTGGTAGGCGTGCCGGGGGCGTGCCTCCCTGACGGGGGCGTTCCCACGGGAACGCCTCCCGTCAGAAGCCGGCCCACTGACATCACTAGTGATGTCAGTGGGAGTGATTTTGGCTCTGATAGAGCCAAAATCACTCCGGAGCTTGCGGTTGAAAACCTCAACCGCAGGCTCCGGCTCGCAGTTTCGATGGTCGCGATGGTCAAGACCATCGCGGCCATCAAACTGCACGCTCGTATAGCCTGTGGGTGGTCACCCACAGCTATACGAGCGTCCAGGAGGACGCTCCTTTTTCATGGAGGCCGGCCCTCATTCAGAGCGTGCGCTCTGCTCAGAGCGTACGGCTCTGAATGAGGGCCAATGATCTTTACATCCAGTTTCCTAAAACTGCTTTACTAAGATTAAAAACATTGTATGAGCACCACCTAGTGCTCAACTTGGACATAGCTTCTCGTTTGTGTATACAATGTTTAGTGTATTATGGGCCTGGTACAGAGGTGGACGCAGATAGAGCATCTTTTGGCGGTCGCCCGTTTGCGAATTTATGAAAATGCAGCTGCAAAGTACTTCACTGATACGTATGTGCATATGAATGTGCAATGACTGAATAAAAATCACTAGCATAAACATGCACATTGGCAGAGCCTTTTCTGTCATACTTGGATATACTCCACAGTTTTTACTATAAGAATTCTAAGAAAAATGTAAAGAAAATATTATAAATATCTTCTTTGTAGTATTGTAATCATTTTTATAGTCACAACTCTAGAGTAGAAATGTGTATGGCAGGTGAGGCACTGCCTCCCCGTCTACCTTTTCCGCACATCCCTGATCAAAACACACCACATTTCCAGCTCTATATATATTGCTGCACCCTTGTATAATGCCCATATCTGTAAATAATAATAGCCAGTGCCTCCCCAGTCATTTACCTCACCACACATCACTGCCTGTCACCCCTGCTTTCTTCCTGCCCTTGCACCTTGTCCCCTCTCCTTTCTCTCTCCTAGGACCCCTCCTCTTAGTCCTGGCATCTTGTCCCCTTTTCCTGAGAACCCTCCTCTCTGCCCTGCTCCCTCTCCTTTTTATTCTTCTGGGATGCCTTTAGTTCTCACAACCCTAGCACCTTGTCCCCTCTCTTCTCTCCCTCAGCAACCCTTCTCTCTGCCATGGCACCTTGTCCCTATTCCTCTATCTCTCTCCCTTTACACCTTGTCTCCGCTCTCCTATCATTCTTGGGATGCCTCCTCTCTGCCATGGCTCCTTGTCTCCTCTCTCTCAGTTCTGGATCCCTTCTCTCTGCCTTGGCACCTTGCCCCCTTTCCTCTCTCTCTCTCTCTCACCTGGGAACCCTTATCTCAAACCCCTTTAAACTAGTAGCACCTGTTTAAAGGGGTTTGAGTATCAAATACCGGCAATCGGATGCCTACTGTCATAATGCCAACAGCGGCATCACGATGCTCGGAATCCTGACAGAATACTAACCCTCCCCCCTTCTCCCCCTAACCCTCCCCACCATGCACCCTAACCCTCCCCGTTAGTGCCTAAACCTAACCGTCCCCCCTTGGTGCCTAAACCTAACCGTCCACCTTTAGGACCTTATTCAGAGTTGGTCGCAAGCGCCGATGCGCTCGTAACCGACTCGATGGTTAGACCTGCGCACGAGCAGCGGCCGCACTGCGTGTGCGCAAGCCCTGGAGCGACAGAGAAACTCTGTCGCTCCGGAGCTTGCTACCAAAGGGGCGGCTGTCGATGTTGAATGACAGCTTGCCCCGTTTTGTGGGCGGCCGCACTGACATCATCAGTGATGTCAGTGGGGAAAGCTCCCTGGGACTTACGAGCGCCCAGACCCAACCTTAGGGTCTGGTCGTAAGACCTGATGGTCGCGATGGTGATCACCATCGCGACCATCAACCTGGTCAGTCATTAAACTGTGGGTGGTAACCCACAGCTTAACTAACGACCAGGAGGCCACACTTCAAAAATGAAGCGGCCGCCCTCATACAGAGAGAGCGATCGCTTCTTGCGACCGCCTCTGAATGAGGGCCTTAGGACCTCATTCAGAGTCGGTCGAAGTGGCCGCATGGTCGTACGCCACCGATGTTCGCTATTCTGCGCATGCGTAAAGTTCTCAATGCGCGTGCGCAAACTAGCCACTACGATCAGAAATTTCTCTCTCCTTGAACACAGCCAGGTCGGTAGTTTGAGTGACAGATTGAGGCGTTTGTGGGTGGTAACAGGGGAAGGTGCTTGAAAACGGGGGAGTGGAGATCCGAACGCAGGTGTGCCTAAGTATGCGAACGGCGTTTTATGGGAGTGCATACGGTTTATGGGAGTGCATAATTAACAAAGTAGCGTCATGGCACATGTGACATGGGAGGTTTTTACACTGACATGATCGTAGAGCTTAAGAGAGGGTATGGTCAACCTTAAGCTCTACGACCAGTTCCGATGGTTCCCGATGGTCTCGATTAATCCTTATATGCCCGGAGATGACGTGCAATGCGTACGAGAAGGGGGCATATTTTTTCTAATTCCGGCCGCTTCCTCCCCTTGGTCGGCCAGCTACCAATCCGAACTTAGGGACGCAACTTGCGAGGGAATCATTTGCATATCCGGCCCCTTTTCCCGTACGACCGCTTCGACCGACTCTGAATGAGGTCCTTAGTGCCTAACCCTCCCCCCCAGTGGTGCCTAACCCTAACTTCCCTCCCCAAAGCCTAACCCTAACCCCGCTGTGGTGCCCAAACCTAACCCTCCCCCCCGCGCGGCTACCAGCTAAGACGCCCTGGTGTAGCTTCGTTCTGGATGGCGTCTGTCGAGATTCTGGCATCGGGATTTAGATAGGTGTCGGGATTTCGACGCCTATCTTTAGTCCCGGGTCAGGCTTCCGATGTCGGGATTTTGACAGCCGGCATCCCATCTGCCGGCATTCTCACTACATCACATTTAAGGAGGGTAGTTGGAGCTGTCCTGTCAGTCACTCACTCACTGAGAGTGGCACTGGCCAGGACCTGCTGCCGCTTGCCCGCCGCTGTCACTCACTGGACCGGACCTGCAGTCAGGTACTGCTGGACAGGACACCGACACCGCACCACCTACTGCGCAGTGCTCTCGTCCCAATTGTGGTGGGCGGCCAGTGTTCCGCCCTCATGGCACCACATTAGTTATGGCCCTTCGCCCACTGTCAGCATCTGTAGATGCTGTAATATCGCCTGGTGCGTCTTTAGACACCATCGGTTCCAGCCTTATAGCAGGTGCAGACTTTCCATCTGCATATGGCCTCCAAAATAAACGATTGAGCATCTGTATAGGCAAATACTTCAGTGTCGTGACTGTAACACGCCCATAACACAGACCATCTCCGTTCATCTGTTTAGCCACCTCCCAGTCATCAGCCAGGAACACCCTGTACTTTTCTCAGACTTTTCTGTTACCATGCGTCTGAAACGCAATAGCGCCTTTATACATACACTCTATGTAACGCATACAAAAAAACACTCAACTCAGAGAACATCGTCATTGCATGTGGCTCTGAATCAGGCCCATTTGTGTTGTGTATAGACGCCATTCTCCAGTGTCAAGGATCATTTTTGTAAAGTAAATAAACAGATAAAACGTTAAAAGAAAATTCCTTCAATGTAAAACAAATACTTCAACAAATAGAGCATTTTATTTTTAATGATTTTCATATGTTATTGATATCCTGAGATGGCAGTAACGGAACAATTACCTCCATGGTATTTAAATTTGCTTCCCCATGAAAAAGCATGTGTAGGGTGTTACCTCCGGTGGGGAACGCCACTAGTGATAGCAGTGTTATTGCTAGTAATAAACATTTGCGGTATAGAACAAAACAATAAGAAGCAATAAATACTTGTTTTTTGTCTGGCAATATGTAATTTCTAAAGTCTTTACCAGGATTTAGCCCCGTCTCCCGGTGACATTGGGCCTGATTCAGCAAGGATTGCAACTGCGATTGTGCAAGCAATATGCCAATTGTTGCGATTTGCACATGCATATACATTGAGCGAACCAGCCACTATGATCGGGACTGCAAACGCAGTGACTCTTCAGACCCATCAAAGAGTGATTGACAGGAAGTATCGTTTGGGGGTGGTTGGCGAAACACAGGAGTGCCGTTGCAAGGGCATGCATAAATTAGGCACTGCGATGCCATGAGCAGCTTGAGTACTCAGCATGCGATGAGGTTAGCAATATCTGAGTAAGGTCAGAGCTTGTGCAACTGTGCGTGAGGCTGTGATGGTACTCGATGTTACCGATGGTTTAGCAGTCTTGCTAAGTATTATAGATGTGTGTAAGGTAAGGTGGACGTCCTTATGTTGTAAGGGGACCATGCTGAGAAGTCTTATCAGCGAACGGGAGAAAGGTTGCTTATTTCGTGTCTACAATGTAAAGTGTGTGTGGACAGGGGAAAATCTTCTACATAGCCAGACCCCTAAAAAGGACAACCGCTGAAGTTCAGGAAGGGAGCTCTTATAAATAGGGAAGAGATACCCATGCTGTGTGAGTGCTTCTATGACTTGTATGAAGGATCCCTGTTAGATAGCCCCCTGCTGAGTGCTCCTATAGTGGAGGGAATGGGAGGCTGTTGCCATCTGGCAGCAAGGATAGAGGGGAATTCTGATCGAGGAAGTTGTGTAACATGTTCCTTTTCCCCATATTTGAAGGGGAGGCCACATGGCTTTGAGGGAGTCTGGGTGAGAGCTTTGCATTAATTTCCGTGGCCTTGTTCTTCAGATGTTCATATACGGATGTAGTTTAAATCCTGTCAGTCGGGATGCCAACGCTCAAAATGCCAGCTCCAGAATCCCGACACCAGCATCCCGACAGTAAGCATTGGGGTTAAGGGGAGGTTTAGGGTTAAGCACTAGGGGGGAAGGTTAGGTTTAGGCTGCGGGGGGGGGGGGGATTAGGTTTAGGCTGCGGGGAGGTTAAGTTTAGGCTTCCTGGCATTAGGATTCTGACTGCCGGGATCCTGAGCGCCAGCATCCCGTACCCAACTCTCATGTACAGCGGGAATTCTCAAAATAATGCCTATTGCAACCGTTGAGTATTGTAAAAGAGTAGGAGATTGTCATATTTGCTGAAAGTATTGGGCAGTAGGAAGTGGGTGAAGTTGTGCCTGTCACTATCATGATTTATACAGCAGGAGATTGGTGTTAAATGTGCCACAGTATGCAGCCATTATGCTTATTGTGCTGGGAGAAAAGAAGCACTGCTAATATAGTTTTCTTCCTGATGCCCAATATTTCTCTGATTTTATACTGCACCAGTCGGTCCGCATGTGTCCACTCCACTAGTTACCATTGTCCTAAGCACCGGAGTATTCAGAGGCCTTTCTGGTCGCAGTTGCCATATGTGGAGCAGAAGAGAGTTAAGCTGAGTGCACACTGATAGATATATCACCCGTTCCATTGAAAAATAAGCTAATGCCTTCCAAAGCATAGACGAGCATAAAGATGCCCACTGCTGCCTTCTCATATTCGCCCAACGTACAACACCGTAAACATCGGTACTACTGACGCACATTGGATAGTCACACAGCATGTAAGTCACGTCTGTCCTGTCTGAAACACTGCAGCTCTCATCACACACAGAGGCCCTGATTCAGAGCCGGACGCTCTGACAGAGCGCTCGCTCTGAATCAGGGCCGTCCTTCCTGATTTTAGAGCGGCCTCATGGCCGCTCGCATTGCTGTGGGTTACCACCCACAGCTATAGCGAGCGGCCAAAAAGATGGTCGCAATGGTCAAGACCATCGGGCTTGCGACGAGACCCTTGTGGTAGGGTCTCGTCTGCCGCAAGCTCTGGAGTGCTTTTGGCTCTATCAGAGCCAAAAGCACTCCCACTGATATCACTTGTGATGTCAGTGGGGCCGGCTCCAGACGGTAGGCGTTCCCATGGGAACGCCTCCGTCTGGCCAGCCACGCCCCCGGCACGCCCACCAAAGGGGGCGTGCTGTCACTCACCATCGACAGCACGCCCCCTTTGCAGCGAGACCCATAGCGACGGCTTGCCCGTCGCTATCCGGGTCTTGCGCATGCGCAAGATGGAGCTGGGTCCGTCGTGCGCATGCGCACTGGTCGAACATCGACCCGCTTGCGAGCGGGTCTGAATCAGGCCCAGAGACCTCTCATACTCTAAAGGCGATCACAATGACTAATTTATGCACGTCCATGAAACGGCGTTTAAATGGTCAGACACCTGTGTTTTTAACCCTCCCCCGTTACCTCCCCCAAATGCTGACTGCCTGTCACTCACTTTGCAAGTGATTTCTGTGTACAAGAGTAATGGCAATGTAACCGGTGCATAAGCAGTGCGGAGCTTGCACATGCATAATAGCAAACAATTGCTCATTCTGCAAAAATGCTGGCATTGTGTAAGTCTCTAAATCAGGCCCTATGTGCATGGTGCAGGCAAGGAACAAGAACCTCTTCAGAGTCATTTTGGGAACCACTTCACTAACAGTACGTGCTGTAGGGGGGGGGGCGCTGAACAAACGGAGGCGTTCCCGAAGGAACGCCTGTCGTTTGTGGGTGACCCTACTGACATCACGAGTGATGTCAGTAGTGGACTTCCGGCTCTATTAGGGCTGGAAGTCCACTTGGCATTGCGAGTGCTAAGACCCTACCACAAGGGTCTCCTCGCAATGCCGGCGGTCACGACCATCGCCAGGCCGCTTGCACAAGCTGTTTGTGGTCACGCAAATAGCGTGCGCCTCTGAATCAGGCCCTTAAACTTTAAATGTTGCATTTAATGCTCTGTTCCGCTTGTTCACATATCTGATATGGTTAAGTGGACAGTGAGAACAGTGTCAGTTTGAAGGCCACTAACTGTTTAATGTCCCTGTACAGGTTGGGAAATGCCTTTACAGAAGGTTTGCAAAGGATTATTTAAGTCGTTTTTGGAAAGCACTCTTGCTGGTCCGGGTCCCCTTCTAGCAGCAGAAGCAGGTGCAGGATTCTCAAGACAGACACAAGGTAAGGCCTTAAATCAGTGGTAGCCAACCTCAGTCCTCGAGAGCTACTAACAGTTCATGTTTTCCAGACCATCTAGCTGGTGCACAGGTGTATTCATTACTCACCAACACATTTAATTATTTATTACTATATTCTGTGAGATCTGGAAAACATGCACTGTTGGTAGCTCTCGAGGACCAGGGTTGGCTACCCCTGCCTTAAATCATAGATCTTACGCTTGTCCATATATCTGTGCTGGTTAAGTGGCACTTTGAGGCCACTAACTATGTTTTTTTTTTAATGTCCCTGTACAGGTTGGAAACTGCTTTTTCATGTGGAAAGCACTACTAGAAGTCTTCCTGGTCCCCTTCTGGGATGACAAAATCCACTCCCAGCAGCAGCAGGCATGACGCTCAAGGATTCTTCTGGGGCAAGGACTGATGTGAATGTGTCAAATATTTTTTTTAAATGCCTCCTCCCTCCCCTCCCCTTCCTACTCATAAATTTTCTTCAGAATCAAAAAAAGAAACCATAGGGTTTCCGTACAACTCTAAATCAGGCCCAATGTTATATATTGGGGTAAAAATGCACAATATATATCAAAAGCAATTGTTGTATTAGAGGTGCAATAATAATAAAGGGAATTGTACAATGTATATAGATAAGCAATGTTATTATTGGAAAAGCAAAGATATAGGATAAGGAATTATTTAATTAGGTGATAATGGATATACATGTTTTGTATGGTGATGACTATAGTCTGGAGTGATAGGGTGTGTAAACAATTAATCCAGAGGTTCCTAAACACAGCCTTCAAGTCTCCCCAACAGTTCAGGTTTTAGAGATATCCATGGTTGAGCACAGGTGACATAATTAGTACCTCAGTCAATTTGCTTTTAATAACCTGTGCTCAACCATAGATATCTCTAATACCTGAACTGTTGGCATGCCTCAAGGACCACGTTTGGGATCCTGTGCCTTAATCATCAATTAATCTTAATGAGACTGGGCAAGACATACAAAGCATAAATAAACAACGATAGGAGGGAAGGGGGTGCTGAAGGAATCGGTTAATTTACTGCCGGATCCATGCCCGGCAGTTGGAATCCCGACTGCGTCATCCCAGCAGAGGAGGAAATCCCGATCGTCAAAGGTAAGTATATACTAACCTATTTCTACCGCTAACCCTCCTTAATGGGTGCCTAACCCCCCTTCCCCTAGCCTAAATCTAACCTCCCGGGGGGGTGCCTAACCCTAAGCCCCCCCGGGAACCCTAAACCTAACCCCCTCCCGCAGCTATCCGCGCCCGGTGTCCCTTTGATCGGGATGCCGGGCGTCGGGCTCCCAGCGTATGTCTAATGACAGGCGTCGGCATATCGACGCCTATCTTTAGACCCTTGCCGGTATAGAACAATCAGGAAGCCGGCTGTCAAGATTAGGTCTGCCGGCTTCCCGACTGCATACCGTGCTGAAGGGTGTGAATGGGGAGAGAGGAGGGCGCCGGTGGCTTTTGTCACTGTTGAAACGGAGTATTAAGGGACCCATTTATCATTCTATATTTGCGGCTATATCCCATATTCAGGGGTTAACAGCAAATATTAAGTTTCCAATGGATGTATGAAGGAGGGACTACAGCAGGTATCTCCGATAACCGCTGTGATCCATTCTATGGGGGATGCGATGCTGCCAAATTTACCAACTTCCGGAATGCGATGCATTATAAATATTGGGCTCCCGCAGCCAACACCATCTGAAGATGACGTTAGCCACTGTAACCTATGGGCTACATCGTGCATAATTAGCTGGCGGAGTGTTCCTCAGGAACCCTGCACGACAATGGCAGCCGTGCATGTGTAGTCAGTGGGACGGCGCATGCGCAGCAGCTCTCCAGGCACCCCTGCATGTGCCGGATGATACATTCCAGTGGGGATGTAGTCAGCATCCCGGCATGTACGATGTCGACGGTCTGAATGCCTCATTCCCTGCAGAGGGCAAAGTATCTTTAAATTGGTGAGATCACCAAAAAATAAACATAGTTTATATGTTTTATGGCGCATACACACGGTCAGATTTTTCCTTCAGATCTGAACGATAACGATTTAAAAATCGTTCAGTCATTCATATCTGAAGGAAAATCTGACATATCTGACATGCCTGAACTATGGACGATGAACGATGCGCGTTCCCGTTTGTCAGATAACGATATCTGACATCTGATGTGTTTGCAGTCAGACTTGGACGATTCCATTCATTTTAATGCAGTCAAAAATCGTTAAATCGTTCAAAACTTTGGTAAAATCGTTCATCTGACAAATCTGACCATGTGTATGCTCCATAAACTTGGTTTTCCCTTTTTTCTTTATTTCGCTCTTGACTTATTCTCTGCTTTCCCCCTCCTTTTCAGCAGATAATGTATATATCAATTTTGAATTCAATTTTAGGAGTAGATCTCCCATCCCCCACCTACCTGGTAGCTTCTTCTTCTCTTTCTTCACCTGTGTACCCCATGACGGGGTCCCCGTCCCCATATCCCGAATACTACAGGTTTAGTGACGAAGTACAGTAGTACAGCTTCACACTTTCACTACTAGTTTATTCCATTTCTGCCACTGAAACATATTGTACATTTGCTGATGGAAGTTATTGTTCAACTATATATTGTCCTGAACTATTGAAATATTGTTTTTTTTTACTGAACCCACATTTTCTGATATGTAATTGTAAGTAGAGGTTAAACTGTGCTGTTCTGACTACACAAAAATAGAATTCATCAGTGCACCATTTCCATACTTCCTTTAAAGTCCATGACAAACCCCTTCCTATAGCAGCATATTCTTAAAAAGTAATCTATTATGTGATATAGTAAAGCATCAGTCATAACAAAGCAGTAACACTGGGTAACCGGCGTCAGCCGCACGCTCACATCATGCAGTGCACAGCACACATCATCATGTAGTGCAATTATAGCATACACCATGCAGTGCATAGCACACATCATCATGTAGTGCAATTATAGCATACACCATGCAGTGCATAGCACACATCATCATGTAGTGCAATTATAGCATACACCATGCAGTGCATAGCACACATCATCATGTAGTGCAATTATAGCATACAACATGCAGTGCATAACACACATCATCATGTAGTGCAATTATAGCATACAACATGCAGTGCATAACACACATCATCATGTAGTGCAATTATAGCATACAACATGCAGTGCATAGCACACATCATCATGTAGTGCAATTATAGCATACACCGTGCAGTGCATAACACACATCATCATGTAGTGCAATTATAGCATACAACATGCAGTGCATAGCACACATCATCATGTAGTGCAATTATAGCATACACCATGCAGTGCATAGCACACATCATCATGTAGTGCAATTATAGCATACGCCATGCAGTGCATAGCACACATCATGTAGTGCAATTATAGCATACACCGTGCAGTGCATAACACACATCATCATGTAGTGCAATTATAGCATACACCGTGCAGAGCATAGCACACATCATGTAGTGCAATTATAGCATACAACATCCAGTGCATAGCACACATCATGTAGTGCAATTATAGCATACAACATCCAGTGCATAGCACACATCATGCAGTACAATTATAGAATACAGCATGACAAAGCCGCACAGCAGAGCAGGAACATGATGCGCTTTCTGGTGACACGACGTTGCTATGACGACGAGCGCGCCGGCCGGTGACAGCCATGTCAGGGGGGGGGGGAGAGGGCGATCATTGGGCGGTGACGTAGACGGCGACGGCAGAAGGCACCTGTCTGCCGCTGCCCGCAACATGGAGGAGAGCGAGGAGTCCCAAGGAGAGGAGAAAGAGCTGGACGGGGCTGAAGGTCAGGCGGTGGAGGAAGGAGGAGGAGGTGACAACGGTGAGGATGAGAGCAATGGGGAGGAGGAGGGGGCGGGACTACCTCCGCCGAGACCGTCTGTGCTGGACATTCAGGTGTGTCATCATTATTATCCGTGTATGTGCCACGCACCATCGTATTATTACCCACCACCCCACCTGCTATACTACCCAGCATGCTGCCTGCTCACTGCATTGCTGGACAGTGGACTGGACACTCAGGTGTATCGGTGCATTAACAGGTTTATATCCCCCCCCCGCCTATGTCCACGTGGATAGTAGGGAATGACGTTGGACAGTAACTGATGATGTCAGGGTACATATACGGAAGGGGATCTATCCACTACCATCTGGGTATGTGGGCTGTCTGTGTGTGCCATGCATCATCATCCCACTGCCCACACTTCCTAAATATTACCCATCATGTAGCCTGCTCACTGCTTTGTACTAAAGGTGTAGGTGGGCTGTCAGGCTGCGTGTATGTGCCCACTGCTGTTATACTTCTAACCATCATGTAGCTTGCTTGCTGTGGGCACTCAGATGTGTCACTATTGGTGTAGGTGGGCTGTCAGACTGTGTGTATGTGCCCACTGCTGCTATACTAACCAGCAGGTGGCTCAATTGGTAAGGTGACAGACTGCATAGCATAAGGTGTTAAGTTCGATTCTCAACTATGACAATGGTGTACAGTAGGTAGGCTGTCAGGCTTAGTGTATTGTGCCCACTGCTGCTATACTAACCATCATGTAGCTTGCTTGCTGCAGGGCACATAGATGTGTCACTATCAGTGTAGGTGGGCTGTCAGGCTGCGTGTATGTGCCCACTGCTGCTATTGAAACCATCATGTAACTTGCTTGCTGCATAGCATTAAGCTAAGGAGTGTCACTATCGGTGGGCTGCGTGTATTGTGCCCACTACTGCTATACTAACTATCATGTAGCTTGCTTGCTGCGGCGCACTAAGGAGTGTCACTATTGGTGTAGGTGACTAGGCAATGGGTAATGTCGACTGTCGGGATGCTTCCTGTCAGAATACCGATAGCAGCATCCCGATGGTTGGTATCCTGACAGGGGTCGGGTAAGTATACTTACCCTCCCTTCTTGTAGCCTGGTCATGGCAATGGCAGATTATAGTGCGGGTGGAGCCCATGGCTCCATCCTTATCCTCCCATCCGGCCATAAAGGGGCCTGAGTTTCCTCCCTTCAGCTCTGTAAATGGTATCGCAGAGCTGCTAATATAAACTGTCTTCTGTGAGGAAACAATAAAAGCAGGGTTCTTAGTTGTTTAAGTGTGTATAAGCCATCCGTCACTTTTATGTAGCAGCAGCTTATACTTTCATCACTTATGTGGAAGTTGAGAGCCAAACTGTCATGCAGAGCTGTACAACCTACACTTCTATAATGCATGATTACATTTCTTTTCCTTTTTAGCAGCTGTTTTGCTATTTAATTCCAGGAGGTCTGGTGACGCTGTAATGTAGCTCTGTGTCTGCCAATGGATGAATTTCCTGATCTCTCAGATGCAGTTGGCTAGTGCCATGGATAATGATGGTTCTGCTGTATTCCTGTTTAGTTGGCCTTGGAAAGTTTATGTGAGGATGGATATGGAGAACATTCATCAGAGTCTGACATGCGTCTTACATTGCTGGATCCTGGTCAAGCTTGTTCCCTTGAAAGGTAAAGCAATAATTTTGTCAGTTTGCATTTTAATTAAAGATGTGCAAGCTCGGTTCGGATTTTCCCGGCAAATTCGGTTTTTTCCCACCATATTTCAGATCTCAGAAAGAGACAAAATGTTATCTTTCATTGTCCATGAAAGATGAGGTTTTGCCTCTTTCTGAGATCCGAAATTTGGCAGAAAAGATCCAAATTTTTCGGGAAAATCCGAATTGAACCGAGCCTGCACACCTCTAATTTTAATACAGCCTTCGCAGTCACTGTTGCCTTTCTTTGCCTTCTTTTTCTATCAATAAACCAAAAACAACACTTTGCCTAATAAACCCAAGGGGCACTGTGATAGCGGTGAGGTCCGCTTTTAAATATAAAACCAGAAAGAATATGGGCCTGATTCAGTAAGGATCACTACTGCGATTGCAGCTCCGTATTCGCACGCAGGTCTGCTGCAAAAATATGCTAACGAATGCTATCGCAATGCCGTTGCTCGGCTAGCATAGATACGCCCACTGCCTCCCACTACCACTATCTCCCATCCGTAATACCTTGCAATCCTCCATAAACCAGGAGAATAGGAAAAATGGACTCTTTGTGGGTGCACACAATAGGTATAGAGATTGGACGTATAAGCCTTATAAAATGTACCTTTTATTGTATATAGTTAAAAAGATGTGCAACTATGAAAATACGTCTTTTGTCTTTTCATAGTTTGCTCATCTTTTTAACTATATACAATAAAAGTTACATTTTATAAGGCTTATACGTCCAATCTCTACACCTATTGTGTGCACCCACAAAGAGTCCTTTTTTCCTTTTCTCCTGGTTTATACATTGTAAACAGACTCTGGGGAGCACCACGGATTTACCAGTCAGTCAGACTGAGGTCTTCAGATCATTTTGGACATTTGTGTGTTTATATGTATAGTCGTGTATAGGTTTATTTGTAGAGATACATCGGGGTAAATTTACTAAAGTGAGAGTTTTTAGAAGTGAGTTTTAAAAGTGATGTTGCCCATAGCAACCAATCAGATTCTACTTAACATTTAACTAGCACCTTCTAGAAGATAATAGCTATAATCTGATTGGTTGCTATGGGCAACATCACTTTTAAACCTAATTTCTAAAAATTCTCACTTTAGTAAATTTACCCCATCATCTTTTCTACAGCGGCAGAATATTTTTCAGTGCGGCTTCCAATATATGTTGTTTTATAAACATCAGTAACATCGCCCCTCACTTAGAATTACAGCAGTGCTGACCTTACTTTGAAATTGCTAACCTCGTTGCATGCAGTACGTACTCAAGCTGCGTATGCAATCACACTGGCTAATTTATGCACACCCTTGCAACAGCGTTCAAACGCCTGCGTTTCTCCGACCACTCCCCCATCACCACCCCCAAACACTCACTGCCTGTCAATCACTCTGCGATGGCTCCCCGTGGTCTGTGAGATCGTATTGCGATCGCAGTGGTGCCTACGGCCACAGTGATACATGCGCAGTACGCAACAATCATCCATCTGTGTACGCTTTAGCAGCTGCGATCCATGCTGAATCAGGCCCTGTGTGTGAATGTCTTCACAGTGTTCACTCTACGTCTGGCGCTGGGCAGGGCGCCGGACCTAGAGAAAGGGCACTTCTGCGCGTGCCGAAGGCCAAGGAAAAGGGGGTGTGTCTGTATGACGCGTCACCTTTCCGTCTCTCTTGGGGGCGTTCCCGGCACTTACGGGCAGCCCCCAAGCGCTGCGGTCACTGTGAATGGATGCCGGGTGCATGCGCCTGGCATCCATTCACCGACGGTGACCGCTGCACCGCCGTTTTCCCCACCGGCGGGACACTGCGGCCCGCAGGATGGGACAGAGCCCGCAGGCTGTTCCAGCACGGCGCCCCGCCGGAGGACAGGGTGCTTTCTTCTCTTTAGAAATAGGGCAGGGCGCGGCACCCCGCTAAAACAGCCTAGCGGGAACGCTATCGTCACATACTTCGGAGCTTCAAATAATTAGCTGTTGCACCAGCTGCTAATTATAATATAGACTATATACACACAATTTATAACAGCGCTGGTGGATAGCAATTAATAAGTTAACCAAATATTTTGGTATATGTGTAAAAAGTTGATATATGATAAATAATGAATAAATAATACTCTGTCGTAAAATACTAAATAATTTAACATATAAATATACACTTATAATTAAGAGTTAATAGCAGAGTAAAATTTATAAATTACAAAAGTAAAAAGCCTTGGTTCACCAATAACTCCCAATATTTAAGTTAATACGAAGCTGCATGGAATGAAATTTAAATACATGTTCTAGAACAGATACTTATCAGAATTGGCTGCATAGTAAAGAGCGACACTTGAGACAATCCAGAAAAATAACCTGTGTTCAGGAGCTGAAGGATCTGGTAATTTAGGAGGTTCATGTCTCCCCCAATAGTGTGTCAGTCCTTCAGTCTAGATGGTTTACCGTGGTCTGATGTTTGAAGCTGCACCGTGACCGGAAGTGGTGAGGTACAAGTTCAGATAAAGTTGTGTAAGCCCACAATGCATTGAAGTCTGTGGATGCAGTGCTCACTGCTATAATATCCCTCACTGATATGCAGATAATTACCGGGCACATTCCTTTTGCTGGTGGATTATTTCAGCTGGTTGGAGCTAAGTCAGCAGGCTCTTGTAAATGTGCGGTCACAGTCAACGCGTTTCGTTTTGTATCCCAAAACTTTTTCAAGAGAGTCTATTAATTCTGTATCTATTAACTGTTAGGTTTACTAAGTTAGTATGGGTTGGGTATGCGATCCTGGCGCACACAATGCTGGTGGTCATAATCCCTGAGCCAGAATCCTGATTATGGAAATCCCGATGCATGCAGGTAAGCAATTTAACCCTACCCCACCTTTCCCGCACCTTCCCGGTGGCTGGATGATCGTTATCGTTCATCCAGCACACCAGCAACGACGAACCCTATGTAACCTGGTCGATATCGTACAGGTTGGCATGCATGCACGGGCGATGGTCGATATCGTTATTGTCCATAAGTGTCCACGCATCACTGGTCGTTGGGCACCAAAAAATTAACGATCTGAATGATAACGATATAGCCGATATCGTTATCGTTCATATCGTGCATTTTTATCTTATCGTTTGTACGCACCATAACCATAATACTCACCGTTGGGATCACAGCCGCTGGGATTCTCTGTGCCGGCATTGTTTGCGCCGGGATGCCGACTACATCCCGTTACTACATCATTGAACATTCCAAGTCTTTTCCTTTGTGATTCTAGACTGCATTCCCCAGGAAAAATTGTAAATGAGCTTTTTAAGGAAGCAAAGGAGCTTGGAGCTGTGACTGCAGAAGAAGCCAGTAAATTATCAGAAGATCTTTTTAGAGTGAAGGTAAGTACTCCAGAAATGACATACAATCAGCAATTATGTGCACATTCTATTATATAGAAATAAAAAATATATGAAAAATATATATATAATATTTATTCCAATACAATATGCTGTGTGTTTCCTAAATACTGACATTCATTTCTTGTGCGAATTGAAATTTACAAAACGTCTACAATATGAGACACAGATTTCTCGTAAGACATTTATAAAAGGGGGGGCTGGTCCACTATCCATTTGGTTGCAGACTCCCCATTCCCTGATCTCAACATTGAGATTGAAGGGGCATATCTGACAAGTGCTATTTCTAATTGAGAAAGCTTCAATGGAGATATAACAAGTCCTGTTTTTAATTACTTAAATCTCATAATAAAGGTTTATCTTTTCCACATTGCACGTTTTGATTTTAAATTGGAAAGTAGATACAGTATGTATCTTTTGGTACTATCACAATCCCAACCTGCTAAGATTCAACAGCTAACATCTGATTTTTTATTTTTTTTTATCGTTCCTGCTTGGTTTCACCTCCTCTTTCTTGAGTTTTTGCAGTTCTAAATCATTTGGAGTGCTGTGCGAGCTCTTACACTGTGCGCCGCAGAACTTGTGTCTTTTCTAAAAATATAAGAGCTGGGAAAAATGTTCTTGAACATTAGGTGGATATTTATCAAAGATTGGAGAGAGTTAAAATTATAAGAGATAAAATACTAACCAGTGTTGGTTCAAAGGACAGGCTGGCAGGGTTAATGTCTTTTGCCTTGCGGCTGTCACCCGGCAGCGCCGCCTAGTCTGACGGCAGGGCACTGACTATCGAAGTCAATCATTGGGGTCAATCCAATTAGCCGCGAAGGGTGTGAGTTGCCGTTGCAACAGAGTTAAAACGCTGGCAACGGACTAGCACCTCGCACCTTTCGCGGGCCGAATTTGCAGAATTTTGCTCGCAACCCTATGGGGCTGCGAACAAAATTCAGCTAAAATACAGACTGCCGTAAAGTGCGGCCATTGCCAGGATGACTCGCGCAGGATGCAAATATTTGACCTCTGTTTATTGTGTTGAATTCAGCATTAAATTTCTTTTCATTTGATATATGAATCATTGCACTGCGTGAAGTGAAAGTTTTTATAAGTATTCAAAGTTGATAAACATTCAAATTTCAAAAAGTGTCTGCAATTTTGGCCACCACTGTATATATCTTATGATAAACAATATACCACTGTTTTCCATGTGATGCTAAATAAACTTCGCTCTTCATCTGTACAAACTGCCACAATCCACCTGAACCCTGCTCCAATCCCCCTAAAAATATAAATTTTGGATAGCCCTGGGCAGCGTGTGTGTGACACTTTGGGGGCAGTGTGGGTGTGTGAAGCTATGGGGGCAGTGTGGGTGTGTGAGGCTATGGGGGGGGGCAGTGTGTGTGTGTGTGAGGTAGGGGGCAGCGTGTGTGTGACTCTCTGGGGGCAGCGTGTGTGTGACACTTTGGGGGCAGTGTGAGTGTGTGAAGCTATGGGGGCAGTGTGGGTGTGTGAGGCTATGGGGGGAGCGTGAGTGTGTGAGGTAGAGGGCAGTGTGTGTGAAGCTATGGGGCAGCGTGTATGTGTGTGAGGCTGTGGAGGCAGCGTGTGAGGCTGTGTGAGTGTGTGAGGCTGTGGGGGGCATTGTGTGTGGGAGGCCAAGGGAATTTCTCTTTCTGGGCTCCACCCGGCTCTAGTACTAACCAATCAGCTTCTAGCTTACATTTTACAGGCTGTGTTTGAAAAATGACAGGAGTTGATTGGTTTGGTACTTTATCTCTCACTATTTTATCTGTCTCCAATCTTTGAAAAATACCCCCCTTTATCTGAGGAAATCATGCCAGTGTTTTGTAAAATAGACAGCAAGTCTGTCTAATCGGCAGCCAAAGAAATTACCAATACAGAACCAATCTGTTTGCTGAAATGTTAGAGAGCATTTTTATACCCTCCTTTTTTTTTTTTTTTTTTTTTTACATCTGTTTACAGTTTTTAAGATACAGTACCAGTGCTGTGTAGGTGTCTTGTAGGCACTCGCTACCCTTTAAGACAGAACTTTTTAATATGTCCTGGGCTTACACCCTTTAGTGAATGACCTCCTGCTGAATTACATATTTTAATCCTGGACTGTTAGCTTTGTATCCTGTATTATTTTTAGACCATTCACTAAATGCCCCCATACATCACCAATCAATTGAAACCATTCTGCAGACGATTGTGTAAACAGATCTGCAATGTATGGAGTTCACAGATCGCAGATTCTGACCAAAAAGTCATCAGAATGGATAAATCAGGTTGTCCAACATATTGGATTTCACAGACCAATCAAGGCGGTAGATTGCTAGCATCTGGTAACAATCAGCCGATTTGCAGACCGTTACTAGTAAAATGCTTTCAAGATTGGTAAATTTGTCTTTCCCGAAAAATTATCACTTAAACTCTCTGTAATGTATGGGCACAGATTGGTGGATTGGAGAATTTTTAAATTGGGGGATAAAAAATAAATAACAGAATCTGTGAATCACTTTTTTGTGATGGCTGATTTATGGGCCTCTTTAGGAGATCTTTTATTACATGGTGTATTGTAATGGTGTTTTAATAGGGTTGTATTTCCTTCTTTACTAGTCATTCACCGGGGGTGGATACAAACTGGGCGATTCATCATTGAAGGAGTCTGAATACATTCGAGGTGATGAGCTATTTCCTGGAGGATCAGATGTGAGAGGTTCCTTATTGCCATTACATCTTTTTTTCCTTCATTTATTTTGACTGACCTGTTTATATTGAGTACCAGTTCCTCAGTAGCGGCTTCAGAGGTGAAGCTGCAGCACAGTCTATAATTGAAATAGGGGAACCACACCAACTGCCCTTCCAAACGCTGCCAAACATTGCTGGTCAGGACTCGCAAGCAGTTGGTGTGACTCCCCTATTCCAAATCTGGACTGCTCTGCAGCCCCACCTCATAATGAATTAGATTTGACAGCTAATGAACTGATCGAGATGTATAGAAAAGTTATGGATGGCCTACAATGTGCAACACTGCAGGATAAATGGACAGTGTCCGACTTCAGGTAAAGGGGATTCTCGTTTTTTTCTTTTTGCTGTGTGGGAAACTTTTACTGAGAATGATTTGTCCAAATGTTGACAGCAGCTTTCACTGTTTGTTTCAGGCATCATATTAACTGATTTCACCGCGTGTACGTATTCTTCTATGCTAGCCGTCCTTATTAAACGTCTAACATTAATGAGGATGTCTAGTTATGTAAACAACAGTAAGTGATTTATACAAATGTTTTTTGGAATGATTGTAGCAGATAGGACATCTCCATGTTTTATTCACTTTTTGAGGTATCATTTTGTGAAAATAGCTTAGATGATCCTATAGATTTTACTGAAATGTTTTCATTTCTTATTGTGACAATTCACATTATTTTTACTTCAAAAATGAAAAATATATTGTATACGGGCCTCTGAAGATCTTCAGAAACGATCCCACATTTTAATAGCAAAGCATCGCTCTTAGTTGAGTCATGGGGTACAAAGATGTAACTAATAAAATGGATCTCCACCCAATGGAGACCAGACACTTAGCTAAAGCTTCTCTGTTTGTACCCATATTACCCAACCTACTGCTAGGCAGTTTTTGTTTTTGTTTTTTTTTCTCTCACAAACAAATTTTGTATCCATTTTAGGGATGTGCAGGCTCGGATAGGTTCGAGTTTGCACGTTGAGTTCGGATTTTTCCCTCCAAAAAAATGGAACTCAGAAAGAGGCTAAACGTCATCGTACATGGACGAACATCATCATTCCTGGACAAAAGTCCAGGAATGATGATGTTCGTCCATGTACGATGACGTTTAGCCTCTCTCTGAGTTCCGTTTTTTTGGAGGGAAAAATCCGAACTCAACGTGCAAACTCGAACCTATCCGAGCCTGCACATCCCTAATCTATTTATTGCCTTTGGACTGATTTTACCATCCTGCATGGTGCATGTACGTAGGAAATGGAAGCATTAATTAAATCCTTTCACATTGGTTTTACAGGGACTAGATTGGGTGTGCAGCTGCCTTCTATGTATCTTACTACTACATACAGTGGGCCTGAATCAGACCCGCTTGCGAGCGCATAGCGTTCACAAGCGAGTCGATGGTCGGCTAGTGCGCACGCGCGAGCCCCGGAGCGAGTGAGAACTTCATTCACGCCGGGGCTCGCTGCAAAACGGGGCGGCTGTCGAGGTTGATCAACAGCTCGCCCCTTTTTGTAGGCTGGACAAATGGAGGCGTTCCCGAAGGAACGCCTGCCATTTGTGGGCGGCCCTACTGATATCATTCATGATGTCAGTAGTGAACTTCCTGCTCTATTAGAGCAGGAAGTTCACTCGGGCTTGTGGGAACCGAGACCCTACCACAAGGGTCTCGTCGCAAGCCCGATGGTCGCGATAATCGCGACCATCGCCGGGCCACTCGCAAAAGCTGTGGATGGTCACTCACAGCTATGTGAGCGGCCTGGAGGCGGATTTGAAAAAAAAAAAAAAAAAAATCCGCCCTGATTTTAGAGCGAGCGCTCGCAAATAGCGAGCGCCTCTGAATCAGGCCTATTGTCTGTGTATGAAACCAGTATTTGCTTTTGGAGCCTCTATGGTGTCCATGTTTTTCACTGCTTCAGCTTCTCCAGTGAGTGTCGTGTTTAGGTATGAGTCAGGGCACTATAGTTTTTCCCCTTGGTTTCCTATATCTCTTGCAAGTTCAGAGTACAAGGAGCAGAGCCATAACTTGCTTCTGATCTTATGGATAAATAATGCATTGTCAGGAGTTAAATTGCTGCACAGTGACACTGCAGCAATGAAGGATTCTTTACTTTCGCCCTTGTAGTCAGGGGCGTATTAACGCCCGATGGGGCCTCTGTGAGGCAGGCCCCCTCCTTTGAGCAGCAGCCACCCTCCTCTTAATTTGTGCGCCAGACAGCAAGCGGGACCCTCCTCCTCCACGACGCCATTTTCCCAGTGTTATTTAGGAAGATGTCGCATGCGCACAAGAGAGCAAAGGCTCTGGCACAGTGTCAGCGTCTTTGCTTTTGCTGTGCAGCGCCATCTTCCCGAAGACTTCACTGGTGGGATGGTAAGTATAGTCTTGATGCAGGCTGTGCAGAGCGGGGCCCCGCTGGACCCAGGGGCCCGTATGCACTGCACACCCTGCACCCATAATAAATACGTCTATGCTTGTAGTATATAACCTATAATCCTCTTTTCTCTGTTGGCTTTACTACTAGCAATGAGAGAAAGTCAGTATGTAAATCACTAATTACATACTGCGTGTGTGCTGTTACAAGGTTATCGTCTCTGTGCTCACTTAACCTATATGGAAATCTGATGCTGCATTTTTGACAATAACATTTGGATTCATTTTTGATGAGTGCACTTCCATAATTGGGCTTTTCGATGTCTACTGCTTAATTATACTGTTTTGTAATGAGCACTCAGTTTTCATTGGAATGTAAACACTTACTGAAATGTATTCCTTCATTAACTGATGCAGTGCCCTATTCATATATTTTAACAGCTCCTTTTAATCATTATGTGCTTTCCATACTGTTGATGTTGATCTTCAGTGTCCATTGATTCTCCTATCTGCATCACTGTGTCTTCTCTTGCTGCTGCTGACTGAGCTCAGATCTCTAAACACTGCAGTGCACTTCCTGGTCACCTAACACATCCAAGGTGTAAATCAGTGCTCAAGGCACGCCACCAATACTCGGAGGTATGCATCTATTAGCTCTCTTTTGGTGCAGCTTACTGCCCGTGGTGTGGTCCCAGCCCCAGCTCTGCAAGCTGTGTCTGACTATACAGAAGCGAGGCTGTTGCTGCCTCATCTCTTGTCTCCCTGCAGTCCCAGGGAGCTCTACAAAGCTGGTGTTAACTATAAAAATGATTACAATAAACAAAGATATTATAAGTTATAAATATCTTCTATGTATTACTCTAATCATTTTTATATAAAATCTCAGGAGTATGACAGGGGAGGCTCTGCCTTGGTCAGATATAGATATATGCAATTATATGTAGGCCTGTTGTCTATTGGTGACAGATGTTTCCTGTCTATTACTTTATTTCTATATGTACCACTGTTTTTGAATTAGTGTATTTTACTGCGCAAGCTAGGTATTACTGTTGGCTACTCTGGTAGATCTTCTATTTCTACTTATTGTATCTACTTATTAAGAGTGTTTGCCCTTGAGTTTGAAGCTGGGTACACACAGACAACGTGTAACCAGCCAACCCACGGTGCGATGGAGTACATGTTGTGCGGTCTGTACACACCATGCGATCTGGTGAACGACCGCACAATAAGTTGTTCACCAGCCGCATCTAGTAGCATGGGGTCATTCATCAGATTGAGCATGCATGCAGCTCATTCTGTCCATGCGATGAACAACCCAGCGGGGAGCGTGCAGGGTCCGACATAGTGGGTAGACATTTGCCGATGTGGACGATATGTCACCCGATTCGGCGGATCTGGCCGACATATTGTCTAGTGTGTACCCACCTTAACTGTGGATTCACATGTTTTTGGGCAGTTTTGTGCTGTTTAAAATTTTCTTAAAGGGGAACGAGATCAATGATTAGCTGTAGTTCACTGATCAATTTTCAAAAAGTTTTTTGTGAGCTATAGCCTCATTTTTACAGGTGAGGTTTTCACTGCAAGTGTTGACTCTTGTTTCTTTTCTTTGTCATTCCTTCATCCTGGAACTTCAGTTTAGACTTGAGAATTCTTTCCCCAGTAGCCCAGGTTCTATTATATTATCTCGTACATCCTGTTCTCTGTGTCCTTCTTCTTGCTGACACTTTAGCGTATTCATTTATTTCGTTGATATTTGACCAGTTGGTCTTCTATACATCAAGGCTACCATTGGTCAAGTCTGTTTGTTTGTTTTCCCTGCTATTTATTCCCAGTATGAAGAGTTTTCACACATGTAAATTATTCGTTTTTGGTTTTTTTTTGTATGGGTGGGGACTTCCTTTCCTACACAGTTTTAAAGCTTTGGGTGAATGCTTATAGAAAAGTACAGCTGCTTATGAGTTTATTCTTCCTCCAGTGTTCTTGTCATTTGACAGACCTATACCTTACTATGGTATGATTCCTTTTACTGCAATAATGACTGTGAATTTTTGGTATTATATAACAATGCAAATTATTTTACAGATTACCCCGGTGTCATTAATGTTACATCTTCACTGTTGTTATAGCTGAAATTGTTATTTTTTTTTTATTACTATTTTCACTCGGGTTACCTATAAGAAGATCTATTTTGCTTATTTATATATGCGAAACGCTACGTTACAGTGTCAGCGGCTGTAACACTGTAACGTAGCGTTTTGCATGCAGATGCAGTTGCACACAGAACATTGGCATGCTGCATATCATTTTAATCAGCAGAAGCTGCTTGTGCATCCTATTCGCACTGCTGATGCATTTGAAGGTAAAAAGTTGCATGGAGAGACGCTCGGCGCTACCAAGTCACGCCACGGCATGGCACAATTAGAAGGGCTGTTTAACGTGCATGGAGGTAGGTGTATGAGGACTAGGGATGTGCAGGCTCGGATTAGTTCGAATTTTCCCGCCAAGTTTGGATTTTTCCTGCCAAAAATCGGGTTTCAGAAAGAGGCAAAACGTCATCTTTCATGGACAAACATCATCTTTCATGGACTTTTGTCCAGGAATGATGATGTTTGTCCATGAAAAATTACGTTTTGCCTCTGAGACCCGATTTTTGGTGGGAAAATTCGAACTAATCCGAGCCTGCACATCTGTACATTTCCTCCCCTGACCTCTCCCCCTCTTTTCTCACTCGTATCTCTGGGACATCTCTAGGACATCCTGGATGTCCCAGCGCTTTCTTAAACTTAACATGTCTAAGACTGAGCTAAACATCTTCCAAACCTCCCGCATAACCTCACTTCTCACAATTTCTCTATTTATTGATGGCACAACCATCTCCTCTAGCCCCCACGTGCACTGTCCCAAACCACACATTCAGTACCTTTCACAGTTCTGCCATTTCCATCTCAAAAATATTTCCAGAATCAGACCCTTTCTCACCCAGGATGCTAATAAGACCCCATCCATTCACTGGTCATCTCCAGATTGGACTACTGTAACCTCCTATCTGGCCTCCCTGACTCCCACCTCTCTCCACTCTAATCTGTCCTCAATGCTGCTGATCGGCTCATCGTACTCTCCAAATGTTCTACATCTGCCTCACCTCTCCTGCAAGCTCTATTTTGGCTCCCCCTCCCGTTCAGAACCCAATTCAAGCTTCTCACACTAACTTACAAAGCCCTTACTCAATCCTCTCCCATTTACATCTCTGACCTCATCTCCTTTCAGGCATCTGCCTGCCAACTTCGCTCCACAAATGCGTGCTGCCTCTCCTACCAACTGATTACTTCCTCCCACTCCCGTCTCCATGATTTTGTTCGTGCTGCTACCTATCTCTGGAATTCTCTACCCCTCTCTTTCAGACTCTCCACATTTCTACCTACCTTCAAATGGGCTCTCAAGACCCACTTCTTCGTCAAAGCCTTCCAACTCTCATCTAACCCACTGCTCTGTCTACCCCATCTGTGTCACCACAATCTGTCTTCCCCTCCCTTTTAGAATGTAAGCACTCATGAGCAGGGCCCTCTTCCCTCATGTGCTTCTCCTTTCCCTTCTTATACTATCATTTACTCCTAACTCCCCACAATGGCACCTAACAGTTGGTTGCTACTGCCTTGCTGCTTATTTAAGTGTTATGATCACAAATGCAGCAATGTTTATAAACCATGTCCTTGTCCTGTATTGTTTGGTACTGTTAATAACTGTTTTCTTGTGTGCTCATAAGTACTTTGTAAGGTGCTTCGGAACCCTTGTTGCGCCATATACAGTAAATAAAGGATGATAATAATAATAATGTGCTTTCATATATATATATATTAGTACTTCATGAGTACACCCAACATGTATTTGAGTCAGTAGCTATCAATTATCGCCTTTTAGATTGTACAGTTTAATATGTGTCTGTGATTCTCCCAAAATTGATATTTCAGTAATTCAGCTAATATCATAATAGCTCATATATTGCAGCTATTTAATGATTGGGTCTCACTAGCAAAAAAGATATAAGTAAAGGGCATCATAAAATCTGTATTAATTACTATCCTAGAATGAAAATCTTTTTTTTTTTTTTTTTTTTAAATTACTCAAACAAATAGTTTCATTGAGGATTACTTGGGCCAAATTATTCCACCAGCTGTTACAGCATGGTAGAGCTTATTTCCCCCTCATGCTAGGGACCTGGAAGTGACGTGAGTGATGGCAGAATTGCAGTTCATGCCCATTAAGGCCAATTATACAAGTAAGTTGTCACCACGCGGGCTCGCTGTGCTCGCCACGCTTCAGGCTCAGTGGCTCGCTACGCTCGCATTTGGATGGTAGGGAATGATGCTGGAAACTGGCTGATGACGTCAGGGTCCTCTCCGGTAAGGGGATTTAGACTTTACCGTTACAGCATGTGCTAAATACTTGAACTGATACAACTGAGTTACTTTGTTGCGATAATTGTGTGTGTATAATTCATGAGATCTAACTGTTAAGCTTGGTACACACTACTCTACGATATGTTGGTCCGTAATGGATTGCAAGGACCATAGTATAGTGTGTTCCCCTAATTCCACCCAATTAATTTTCATGAATTGGGTGGTTGCATCTTCTCACCTGATGTGCTGCCCATCAGACGGGACAATGCGACGGACAATGCAGTGTAGTTACATTAAGCATGTAACCATATAGTGCGTTGTCGTGCAGTGCACACAGCGATGTGATATTTTATCTAAATATCTCTTTTGTTGTTGGAAAGAAATGCTAACGATTTATGTAATGATGTTATTGTTAAAACAAATTGCTAATAGAATTTAATCACATCAGTATGCCTAGTACTGCCTTCAGAGTAAAACGCATGATGAAACTGGCTCTTATCGCTCAATTGCGTCACTGATTGTCAAGTCAAGGCTGACTGACCATTTCAAGGACATTCGTCTGTCGCTGAGCTGCCAATTGGTGACCCTATATTTACTCTGATGCTAATGTTACTAATTCTCCTTGAACTTTGCCACAGATCACAGAAGCTAACAGTGAAAGTCCAAATAGCTACAAAAGCAAATAAACAGCCTGTGTAATATTCATTATTTTTTTTTGTTGTTAGTATGAATACGTATCAGGGTTTTCTATTTACTATACTACATGTTATACATCTACATTGCAATAATGCTATATTTGCATCAATCCCCTGCTGCTATCCCACCTTGTACACCAACACTGTTACTGAGCAATAGCTACTTCACAGTTGCCTTTAATTTTATTGTTGCATTTATTCAGCTCTATGTTTGGCAGGTGCAAATATTGCTGAAGCTCTGGAGCAATGGATTCAGTTTAGATGACGGAGAGCTTCGATCTTACGCAGATCCAGTTAATGCTCAGTTTCTGGATTCCATTAAGAAAGGGTAACATGTTTAATTTTTTTGTAGAGATGTAATATGTATGTAGTGTCATTTTCTGCTACTTTAAAATATGAAACCTGTAGAACCGCGCAAACATGTGGGCAGAGGACTAGGTAGCTGCGCGACAAACTTGTTCAGCTGAGGCCTCGTGACGCGCTGCCCTGGAGGCCGCCACAGCCCGAGTGGAGTGAGCCGACACCATGGCTGGTGCCGGGCGCCCCGCTTCAGAGATCACTGAGCGGAGCCATCTTGCAATGGTCTGCTTTGTGGCTGGCCCGCCACGTTTGTGGGCATCGTAGCGGACCAATAGAGACTCCGTCCAACGTAAGTCCGAAGTTCTGTCTAAGTAAATTTGCAGGGCCCGGATGACATCCAACAGTGACAGATCGTCCTGGTCCCTTCAAGACTATGAAGGTGAGAAAACAGGAAAAACAATTTCCTGGTTTAAGTGGAAAGATGAAACCACTTTCGGTTGAAAAGAAGAAATCGTTCTGAACAGCCCTGCTGTCATGGAAAACAAGAAGAGGGGGTTTGCAGGACAAGATCCCCAACTCAGAGACCCGCCAAGCTGAGGCAATGGCCATAAGAAAAAACACTTTCCACATGACGAATCGAAGGTCCACGGATTCCAAAGGCTCAAACGGAGCCTACTTAAGAGCCGACAGAACCAGGGGCAAATCCCATGGCGCTACTGGCGGCTGAAACGGAGGCTGCACTCGCAAGACCCCCTGTAAAAAAGTCTGCACCTCTGGGAGGAGAGAAAGACGTTGCTGAAAGTAAAAGGACAGAGACGAAATCTGTACCTTCAAAGATTGAAGCCGTAAGCCGGCTTTCAAACCACCCTGCAGAAACGCTAAAAGCCTTGGAAGGCGGAACTGGGCAATATGCACTTCGCGCCGCTCACACCACATGATCTAAATTTTCTAAACCCTGTGGTAGTTCTGCGCAGAAACCTGCTTCCGCGCTCAGAGCATGGTCCCGATGACTGAACCCTTAGCCTTTAACAGCTCGGTCTCAACAACCAGGCCGTTAAAGCCAACTGGGGTAGGTCCTCGTGACAGAATGGCCCCTGCAGAAAAAGATCTGGTCACAGCGGAAGATGCCAACCTGGACCTGCGGCTAGTTTGAGGACCGTGGCGAACCACGACCGGTGCAGCCAGTTTGGAGCCACTAGGATGACTGAAACCTGCTGCTCCCTGACTCGACGGAGTACTCTTGGTAACATGGGAATTGGAGGAAAGATGTAGGCCAGACGGAAGTTCCAGGGAACTGTCATGGCTTCCACTGCAAATGCCAAAGGATCTCTGGACCTCACACAAAATAGAGGGAGCTTGCAATTGTGGCGAGACACCATCCGGTCCGCCTCTGGCAGACCCCACCTCTGGCCCAACTGCTGGAAAACCTCCAGGTGGAGAGACCACTCCCCTGATAGGAAAGTGGTCCTGCTGAGGTAGTCTGCCTCCCAATTCTCTACCCCCGGTATGAAGACCGCTGAAATTGCCGGGACAAACGTCTCTGCCCAAGTGAGAATGAGACTTGCCTCTGCCATGGCAAGCGTGCTTTTGGTTCTGCCCTGGTGGTTTACATACACCACCGCCGTGGTGTCTGATTGGATCCTCACTGGCAGGCCGGCCAGGAGGGCCTGTGCCCCGCACAGGGCCAGATAAATGGCCCTGAGCTCCAGCACATTTATCGAAAAATCTATCTCCAATGACGACTAGGTCCCCTGGAGACAGAGGTTGACTTGTGTCTGTGGTGACAATGATCCAGTTGGGAGTAACCAGGGACCGACCCTGGAGAAGGTGCTTGGTAATCAGCCACCAGCGAAGTGACTGATGAGTGCTGTCTGACAGAACCAGCAACTGAGAGGAGAGGTCGTCCGAGCGGCCCGTCCAGTTCCGGAGAATCTTCCACTGGAGAATCCGTGAATGGAAGCGGCCGTATTGGATGGTCTCGAAGGTAGAGACCATCATACCCAGTAACTTCATGCCCAGCCAGACGGATCGGCGAGGGGCAGACAGCACTTTCCTGACTAAGTCCTGAAGGGCCTGGGCTTTGGGCTCGGGCAAGAAAACTCTTTGTAGTGCCGTATCGAAGATCACCCCCAGAAACATCAGACGTTGGCAAGGCGTGAGGTGACTCTTCTCGAGATTCAATATCCAACCGTGATACTGTAATTCCTGAACCGTGTGATCCAGGTGGAGCTGTAGTTGGGCAGGCAAATCCACCTTCAGTAGCAAATCGTCCAAGTAGGGCACGATCGTTATCCCCTCGGAATGCAGCAGACTCGCCATCGCTGCCATGATCTTTGTGAAGATCCGTGGAGCTGTAGTCAGTCCAAAAGGCAGAGCCTGGAACTGGTAATGAGCTCTATCAGCTGTGAACCTGAGTAGAGAATGATGCCCCGCACAAATCGGTATGTGGAGATATGCGTCTCTGATTTCGAGAGACACCAAAAACATGTTTGCCGACATACCCTGGATCACCGATCGGAGTGATTCCATGCGGAACCGATCCACCCATAGGCGGCCGATAAGTGCATTAGACTTTCGGACCAGGAACAGGTTGGAGTAAAAACCCTGTTCCTGTTGAGACTGTGGAACTGGAGCTATAACCCCCTCGGAACAGAGGGAACTGATAGCCTGATTTAAGGCCAGTTTTTTTTCCGGCTCCCTGGGCAATGCCATGGCGGAGAAACATTACGGCGGTGGCCCCCTTAGGTCGATCACATAACCTCGGGAGACAACGCCCCTTACCCAGGCATCCGCTCCCGAAGCTACCCACCGGTCTCGGAAAAGGAGGAGACGGCCCCCCACCTTCTCAGAGACCGGATGGGCTCAGATCCTGTCAGGTACTCTGCTTCTCGGGTGCCGTAGCACCCGGGCGCCTGAATGTACCAGAGAATCTACCGCGTGGTGCAGAACCCCTGCTGGGGAAATAGCGTCCTCAGGCCGTATAACCTCTAACCGGTCCCCCCCCCTCGAAAGGAAGAATGGAAGACCCGGAATCATGAGCCCTTTTGCTTCTGGGGCTCTTTCCACCTGTCGCCTGGGATATGATAGTATCAAGCTCTGAGCCGAACAGGATGCCTCCGCCAAAAGGGAGAGATTCTAAAGTGCGTTTAGATATGGCGTCCGCCTCCCAGGCGCGGATTGAGAGTGCTCTGCATGCCACGACTGCCGTAGCTGAGACTCTACAGGAAATCTGCGCCCCATCTTGTGCGGCTTCACACACGCATAGTCTGCTGCCGCACGAATTTGTTCTGCCAGTTCCAGCAACACCTCTCTGGATGAGTCACCGGAAAGGCCTGCCACTAATTTGTCAGCCCACTTCTTCATGGCACGAGAGACCCATGCAGATCCCAACAATGGGCAAATAACAACCCCGGCACCCATAAAAATACTCCTTAGGCATCCTTCCAATTTTTTATCCAGCGGATCCTTAAAGGAGGCCGCCCCTCAGACAGGCAGAGCCGTGTGCTTGGCTAAACGAGCCACGGCCGCATCCACTCTCGAAGGCAACTCCCACTTGGCGAACTGCTCCTGTGGAAAAGGATAAAGGGCTGCAAACTTACGAGAAGTGGTGTACTTCTTATCCAGGGTCTTCCATGCTTCCTCGACGAGATCCTGAGAAGCCGGAAAACAAATGACCCTCTTATGCCTCCGCTTGAACTGCTCCTCCGCCGCTGCTGAGGCGTCAAAGTCCAGGCAGTCAAAAGACTGTCCTACCGCCATAATAAGTTCCTCCATGCCCTGACTTAACGCGTATTCCGGACCTTCCTCTTCAGCAGAGCCTCCTCTACTGGGAGTTCCCCCTCCTCCTCCTTGGGATCTGACCCCTCTAACGGGCCCCTGGATAGAGGAAGACGCTTATGCGCAGTGCGAAGCTTAGGATCCTCAAAGAAGCGTTCCATAAAAGAGGATACCTTCTCGAACCCTGCCGCTGAGCGCTCCACGGTACCGACCCAAGGCGGATCAGGGCCCTGGTGACCGACCCCCCACTACTGCGGGCGGCGATGGCAAAATAGGGGCTGGCGCTGTTTGAGCTAGTTCCTCTCTCTGGCGGAGCAACATCAAGTCAGAGAGCGAACTGTTCATAACCTGAGCCCACGCAGGTTCCTCCGTAACCGGAGTAGCTCCCCCTCCAGGCTGCGCACAAGTGGGCCCCAGCTGACAGTCCAACACAATGTCCCCGCATCCAGTTGTCCACATGGTAATTTAACCTGACACTGAGCACACGTAAAAAATATAGCCATAGTGGGGTTTTGGCCCTTTGCAGACTTTAATTTGTCCATCATTTGAGCCCCCTCTTCCTGCGCTACCCTGCCGCGGCAGGCAGCCCAGAAATAACAATAAAGACTTTATAAATATATATGTCACATGCGGCAATGAATACTGCAAAAACTCCCAAACAGGCACAGAAAAGATTTAACAATAACTGTAAAATACTTAGCTGCACCCCGCAGAGGGAAAGGAGCTTGAGATTTCTCTGTCCTCCCTCTATGATGGCCAGGCTTGTCCCACTATAAAGACGGGGACAGCCCACGCAGCTTCCTAGAGTCTCCATTCTGCTGCTGGAGAGTGGGGGGAACCAGCAGCTCTGGCTCCTCCCCCTGCTATACTGAGCAAGCCCCAAGGCTTCTCCCTCAAGTGCTACTTCCCTCTGTGGGGAAAGCACTTGGGCTAACCCGCGCACACCGCGGGTGGTCTGTAGTCGGCGCTTTCCCCACAGGAGCTGCCGACAAGAAACCCGGCAAGATGGTGCCCGCCATCCAGGACCACGCTGACTGCCTGCACCTCTACCAGGTACAGCAGCGCGCTATCTCCGAGCCCAGACGGTCTTTCAGAGACTGGAGTGTGTGGAACGGGGGAAGCGCTCAGCGCCATCCCCCACTTTGATGCGGCTCTCACCACCGTTTACACTCTGGCTGTGCACTGCTATAAGCAGCGCACAGCACCTAACATACAAACAAAAAATTACATTTACAAATAAAGCAAAAAACCTATACTAAACAGGGTTGCAGCGCAGCCCTGAAAAAAATTGTGCCTCTCTCCACAGGCACTAAACTTACACTGAAGTCAGGGGTTGCAGAGGGGAGGAGTTATAGATTTCAGTGTTTAGTGCCAAATCCACGCCTTCCCACCTACAACCCATGGTCCAGTGTCTCCCGGCCTTGAGGAAAGAAAAATGAAAGAACTCGGCTAACTAAAGCAAAAGCCTCTATCCACAGTGGGTGAATTTTAGGACATTTCCGAAAAAAATAAAACAAATCTCCCACTCCTTAATTTTATTCCAACAACATTTCTGCTGAGTGCTTCACATTGTATGCAGTCTTGTAGGTGAGAGGTACAATCTATGAAGCAGTTTAATGTGCATTTGAGAGTGGCTGAAGCACTTAGACACAGTTTGCCTTATTAATAAGTAGCTGCCCACTTACTTCACTCTCCATCACTGGTGAGAAGCTTCAGAGTTAATATCTACTTCACAGTTGTATAATTATGTAATTTAATTTGATTAAATGCATATAATTAATCTCATTGAAAATCTTTGCTTGAGGAATAAAATTATGCAGGTATCATTTAGATTGTTTTGTAACAAAATTATTTCAAGTTGTTTAATCTCATTAAATTTCCTCTTCCACAGTCATCTGTCCCTTCCATCAAATCAAGCGTTCATTGCATCAGTCCTACTTACGCTTACTTTTCTGTTTTGTTCTCTGCTCTTTATTAGGTAGCACATTTCTGCTATCATTGCCCCTAATTTTCTTATTATAACAAGATACACTTTACAGAATTATGATAAAGTCCAAAACCATATAATATACATTCGACTGTATGGACTAGTTAATGCGTGGTGCTGTACAATTAGCCCCCTTACATTTGAACAGAACAAATATTAATACCTTATGTCCTTTTACCTTTTAGGGAAATTCCGATTGAACTACAGCGAATGGTTCACGATGGCCAAGTCAGTATAGACATGGAAGACCATCAAGACCAAGAATATGTGAAACCAAGGCCAAAATTCAAGGCCTTCAGTGGTGAGGGGAAAAAACTTGGAAGGTATTAAAGTAATTTATTCAATATGTACTATATTGTTGTAAAGAGTTGGGTATATTGTGTTGACATACATAATGTTGACATGCTTGGCATGTCAACATTGACCACGTCATCATTTCTACTTGATTAGGATATTGACAAAGCGTTCCTGGTGGTCCAGCAGTGACTTACCTTGTTTGGCGGGTCCTACAGCTCCAGCTGTGTCTTCCGTTCTTCCAGTTAGCTGACAGTGAGTTTCGGCTGATCCTGCAGTGGTTCTGGCGGTATCACTAACCCCTAATCCTAACTCTCCGTCCGCAGCCTAACCCTAACCCTCTGCTCCCGCAGCCACCTCCGTTCCTACAGCCTAAACCTAACCTCCCCTCCCACAGCCTCACCCAAACCTTCCCTCCCACAGCCTAACCTTCCCTCCCACAGCCTAACCATAATCCTCTGCTTCCTCAGCCTAAAACTAACCACCCCTCCCACAGCCTCACCCAAACCTTCCCTCCCACAGCCTAACCTTCCCTCCCACAGCCTAACCATAATCCTTTGCTTCCTCAGCCTAAACCTAACCTCCCCTCCCACAGCCTAACCCTAACCCTCCACTCCCACCACCTAACCCTAATCTCCCATCCCACAGCCTAACCCTTCCCTCCCGTAGCCTAATACTAACCCTCCACTCCTGCAACCTAACCATAACCTTCCTTTCAGCAGCTTAACCCTAACTGTCAGCATACTGAGAATATCAGCATTTTACATGTTGACATTTCAACAGTGCTGACATTTCTGTCAACATGATTGACGACACGATGACTGCATCCCGTATATCCTTTTTTTTTTTTTTTACAGTGATACTAGATTTACTTATGTTAATACATAATACAGTTTCATAAATTGTTTATTATTAGTTATAACAAAGCTACAATCAGATGTTGAAAGACTTTGAAGGAAAGATGTGGTGACAAATAGCAGCCATTAAGTATCTTTGAGAAAAAACATTCTAAGAATGGGCCTGGCTGCTGAAAAACTGCATTGTGTGTGGCTCACGTTTAATATAGCAGATAGTAGTTCATTAGGTCACCTGCTGCACTCTGATCCTGGGCTGAGGTGCTGATAACAAGATATATACTGTAAGCTGCAATATAATATACAGAACTACTAAAATACTATAGCACTGCACTTCAAGTAATGTATAGGTAATACTGGATGAGCAATCTGATTAATGTTACAGGTATTACCAACAAAGAAAACATGTGAACATACACATGTATCAGATATGATCACTTGTTGATCCCACAACTTATATAGTTTTTGATTGCATTGTCACCTCACAGGGACTCGCTGCTGTCTATGTAACACGCTCTGTGCTGGGTATCAGGCAGCCACTATTATAGGGGGAATTCAATTAGCCGCCGTAATTTATCGCATGCTAATTGATTCCCCCCGGGGCTATTCAATTAGCCCCGAAGCCAGCCCACAGGCTGAACTTAATAGGGATTTTGTCTCGGGTCTGATCAAGCACAAAAAGAAATCCCTGATAAAAAAGCTGTTAACGGGTGATAAAACCCTGTTAATGCATAGGTCCGTGAACTTTTCACGGATTCTATGTGTTAACTCTCACTAACATGTTAATTTAACGGGCGTTAAACAGGGTCTCGGGTAAAAACAGGGTCTCTAATTGAATAGTCCTGGGCGATAAAGCAAGGCTATCACCCTTTTTCACCCCCATTAAATTAGTGGGTCTAATTCAATTATATATATATATATATATATATATATATATATATATATATATAAATATAGATGGGTACAGCGCCAATGTTTGTAAATTTATGGTATAAAATGGACAGCTTAAAATTAGCAACGCAACCTAGAAATATTTTAGGCGTCATGGGTAAATATGAAAATACTAGTGCAAGTATTTAGAAAACAAATAGGCAGAATTTTAATTAACCCTTCATCATGAAGTCATAGGACGAAACGCGTTGGAGGTGACTGTTACTTGCCTCATGAACTTTGAAGAAAATTCACTTTTCCATACACTCAGATGAGCTGCTACTATTTATAATTTGCTCATTATTCTTTTAATTATTTTTACTGCATTCTGGTTTATTTTTATGATTATTTATATGTTGCTTAGGGATTCTGCCTAACAATGGGCGTTTTTTATTCTTTGTTTTTAGTAAATAAATTTTCTTTTATATTTACTCCATTGCACTGGCACTTTCTGTTCCTAGTGACTTAGTTTACAGGACTATATTATCCATTTCACAGGACGCTAATTGTTTACATATTTATTTATTTATTGGTAATGCACAGGCACTTCTTATTCATTTTACATAACACAATGTTATTGTCCATCTGATAAGTTATTTATTTCACGTTATTAATTTATTGTGATTGCACAAGACACTTTATATTCAAGTGACAGGAAAAGAACCTTGATCTAACAAATACCTAGATAGCCAGCACATCTTGTACACCAGTCACACACTGCTCTGTCCTGTATAAGGCAACAACCACTGCTCTCTGTATAAGACATAGGTTCCCACTATCCATGGCCAGTGGTAGTATTTTGGCAGGGCCTAAAATGGGCATCACATTTTGTGGTTTTCTTTTTCTCTGTGACCGTGCTCATTGGCTGACATTTAATTACCGTGGACATGCCTTACAGCAAGAGGTTCCCAAACTCCGTCGTTACAGTCCAGGTTTTAAGGATATCCATGCTTGAGTCCAGATGGTTAAATCAATTTGACCGAGCTACTAATTAAGTCACCTGCGCTCAAGCATTGATATATCCATAAAAGTCGTACTGTAATGGTGGACTTTGGGAACCTCTGTCTTACACTTTACCTTCCACAGTGCTGCAGTTAGCTGCTGCTCCCTTGTGCCGCTGGTTTTCTGGGATTATGGCGCTGGACTGCGAAGTCAGTGTAGCACTACGCTGAGACTACTCCCCCGTTTCCCTCCCCATCTACACAGGGACACACTACTTGCTCCACACAGATAAGGGCAGATCAGGGGTTATTGATGGAGCAGCACATAAGGACATTCTAAGAGGACAGCGCCCAGCACCTTTCCAGCAGCCCTGCATTCTTTGTCATGTGTTAAACCCAATACTTGACTTCTCTGTGGCAATAAGTGCTAATGCCAAGGCGCTGTGGAACCCATATAAATAAAGGATAATAATAATGTTATAGGGATGTTGGTGCTTTTACAGTAATAGTACAACTAAAAAAAAAAAAAAAGCTGTTTGTACAAGTATTATAATTGAGGCTCACATAATAAAAAGCTTATATTGTTGAATGCTGACCTACTCTATTGCTCTTTCTCGTGTTTCATAAAGGTATTTACTGATAGATCAATTGCTTTTGGGCTATGTCTATTTATTTCCATTTCTGTGACCACACAGCCTGACACCTGAAATAATAAGTACCCCTTCTTCTCCTGAAGAGGAACACAAGCCATTTTTAAATGCTGAAGTTGAACTTGACGAACATATTCCAACAACAAAAATTCAGATTAGACTATCTGATGGAAGTCGCTTAATCCAAAGATTCAACCTCAGTCATAGGTAATGTCATGGAAGTGCCTGCTTAAACTGTGTGTCAGAAGACCCATATTAAATGTATTAATGGTGTCTATTTTTTTTGCATATAGTTTCTTGTTCAGTAGATCTTGAATATAGCAAATGGATGTGACAAACTTCATGTTTATTCCAACTGTCTACATACAGTCAGGTCCATAAATATTGGGACATTGACAGAATTTTCAGATTTTGGCCTCTATTCACCACCACAATGGCTTTGAAATGAAACAAACAAGATGTGATTTAACTGCAGACTTTCAGATTTAATTTGAGGGTAATTACATCCAAATCGGGTGAACGGTGTAGGAATTATAACGGTTTCTATATGTGCCTCCCACTTTTTAAGGGGCCAAAAGTAATGGGACTATCAACTCAAAAGCTATTTCATGGACAGGTGTGGGCTATTCCCTCGGTATTTCATTATCAATTAAGCAGGTAAAAGGTCTGGAGTTGATTCTAGGTGTGACATTTGCATTTGGAATCAGTTGCTGTCAACTCTCAATATGAGATTCAAAGAGCTGTCACTATCAGTGAAGCAAGCCATCATTAGGCTGAAAAATCAAAACAAACCCATCAGAGAGATAGCAAAAACATGAGGTGTGGCCAAATCAACTGTTTGGAACATTCTTAAAAAGAAAGAACGCATCGGAGAGCTCAGCAACACCAAAAGACCCGGAAGACCACGGAAAACAACTGTGGTGGATGACAGAAGAATTATTTCCCTGGTGAAGAAAAACCCCTTCACAACAGTTGGCCAAATCAAGAACACTCTCCAGGAGGTAGATGTATATGTGTCAAAGTCAACAATCAAGAGAAGACTTCACAAGAGTGAATATAGAGGGTTCACCACAAGATGCAAACCATTAGTGAGCCACAAAAACAGGAAGACCAGATTAGAGTTTGCCAAACAACATCTAAAAAAGCCATTACAGTTCTGGAACAACATCCTATTGACAGATGAGACAAAGATCACCTTGTACCAGAGTGATGAGAAGGAAAGGAACTGCTCATGATCCAAAACATACCACCTCATCAGTGAAGCATGGTATTGCTTGTATTTATTGATGATGTGACTGCTGACAAAAGCAGCAGAATGAATTCTGAAGTGTTTCGGGCAATATTATATGCTCATATTCAGTTTTCAGAGTTTTTTAAGGCTAAAAAGTGGAATGTTATGCAATGGCCAAGTCAATCCCCTGACCTGAATCCGATTGAGCATGCATTTCACTTGATGAAGACAAAACTGAAGGGAAAATGCCCCAAGAACAAGCAGGAACTGAAGACATTTGCAGTAGAGGCCTGGCAGAGCATCACCAGGGATAAAACCCAGCGTGAAACCCTCAAATTAAATCTGAAAGTCTGCAGTTAAATCACATCTTGTTTGTTTAATTTCAAAGCCATTGTGATGGTGAATAGAGGCCAAAATATGAAAATTCTGTAAATGTCCCAATATTTATGCACCTGACTGTATGTACAAACCACTAATTTATGGTTTCTAGATGTGTCATGGTTTGTTTTAAATAACCTATTCTATTTGCTGTTAAGCAATTTAATGTATTACTAGTAGGTGGGTGTAAGGAAGCAGGAACAGTTTTAATTGGTTCACAGCCATATTACCTCATCTCTTTGAAACAGTCTAGAGAGGGATTTTTTTTAATTAAAGCTGGTTACACATTAAATAATGTGTACCCAGTGATTTGATGGGCGACGGGCCGGCATATCGGGCAGCCGGTAGACATTAGACGATACGTTGCCCGACCGCCCGATATGTTGGCCCCTGCCGCATCCCGCTGCATGGGGTCATCAGTCGCATTGTCAGATTGAGCTGCATGTAGGGACGACCTGATGTTGCGACTGATGACCTAATTGGAGCTTGCATGGCCCAACAAAGAACATACACATTAGACGATATTGACAATATATCGTCGGATCGGCCGAAAAATCGTATGTGTAACCAGCTTTACTCTCCCTGTGTCTGCAATTTCTAGCAGTGTACCGATGCTGCTGATGGCTCCACTGCTTTTCTGTGCAGCTTCCCTAATTTAAAGCGTTATGCATGAGTGAAACATAGTATGTGTGTATACATATAAATGTATGTGTGTGTATATGTATGTACTGTATATAGATTTATAACGGTTTTTATTTCTCCATTCAGAATCATGGATGTGCGTCAGTTTATCATACAGGCTCGATCAGACTTTGCGCAGACTGATTTTATTTTGATGACAACTTTTCCAAACACAGAACTGACTGACGAGAACCAGACACTGGAAGAAGCAGATATCCTTAACACTGTGATTCTTCAGAGAATGAAGTAATGTTCCTCTTACATGTGCTGTAGCTAACGAAATATGTAAAGAGCTATTTGCTGCCCCGAACTGGAGCTACAGCCTGAAAACTCACACTCTTGTGCACGTAATGTATTTTTTCACATTATCATAAATGATCTGTACAAATGTAAACAGGACGTTTTAATATGTATTTTGACACCGAATCAGCTGCACAATTTTTACAGACATCCAATTTTATATGAATCAACATTTAGGTTTGACGTCACTGCGTTTTATCTACAGTAACTACGTGTGGGAAACTTGAGCTGTAATTGCAGGAATCTTTTCAGCCTGTGGTGGTGAGATTAAACAACCAGGTCAGTTATTTAGTTGTGTTTCTCTATACAGATTCCTTTATTTATTCCGTGTAACATTACTGTTTATTAAGAAACTTGTATTTAAGAAAATTTTATTTTTTATATTCTGCAATGATTCTGCCCATTGTAAGTTAATCTTACATTTCAAAGACTTAGGGCAGTATTTACTAAACACTGTTTTTGTGGTGGTTTTCCCAAGGGGTAACAAACTACCGATTTGCTAAAGGCAAAACCACGGGAAGAGCTCCATGTTATGAACCACATCGCCTTCTCAACTTTTTCAATGCAAAAGATATAAACCACCCAATTTATTGAGTTTTTTTAAAAATCGCTGCCAAAACCACAGAAAAAAGGCCGGTTTGTGACATGCATGTGTGAGCTACATGGCCTATCAGAAGGTGAGGAATTACAATACACTGTAATGAGGGCAATCATTATGTATTGATTAGGGAGGCAAATAACATTAATAATTCTTGTATGAGGGCAATATTATTTTATTAATCTGTTAAAGGACAACATTAGTGTTTCATTTTATTAAGCGAGCATTATTATTTATTCATTATTTTAAAGGGACAATATTAACTAATTGTTAATTGGTGTAATTTTCTTTTTACGTATTAGGAGCAACATTTATTATTCCATGATGTGGACACAGTTTTATAGTCTGAAAATTATAAGTGTGCCCTGTCATTAAAAAAAAAAATGTTTTTTACATTAATTCACAATTATTATTGCCCCTTTAATTTCATTAATAAATTATACTGCTCTCATGAAACATTAATTTTGCCTCCAAATATATTAATAATATTCACTTTGCTCTAAGCATTATTTGCCTCCTTTTTAAATGTATAATGATTGCCCTCAAAATAGGTTTTGACCAAGCAACAGTGATTTAACTGTTTTGCATAAAATTGAGCATGACTATACAAGACGCCGAACAGTAAATCCAGTGGCTTGGAAGTCAAAACTGCCAAAATTGTGTGGCGTGTTTCAAATGCCCAGAAAAACTGGTACAGGTTGAGTCTGCCATATCCAAAATGCTTGGGACCAGGGGTATTTTGGATATCGGAATATTCCGTATTTTGGAATATTTGTATACCATATTGAAATGTTTTAGGAATAGAGCCCAAATCTAAACACATAATGCATTTATGTTTTATATACACCTTATAAACACAGCCTGATGGTAATTTTATATAATATTTTCATTAATTTTGTGACTCAAACAAAGTTTGTGTAGATAAATGAAATTAATTTATGTTTCATATACACCTTATACACACAGCCTACAGGTCATTTTATACTTTTATTTTTAATAATTTTGTGCCTTAAACAAAGTTTGTGTACATTGAACCATCAAAAAGCAAAGGTTTCACTATCTCAGTCATGCTAAAAATATTCCGTATTTTGGAATATTTGGATATGGGAGACTCAACCTATACTTAATAAATATAGTCACAATATTTAGTGTCAGGTAAATAGTATGTTTATTGTATTGGTGGATTTAAAGTAAAACCGCAATTTTTTTAGTTAAAACCTATCTAATGATAGAAGTATATTAGCCATGTTGTTAGATTTGATGAACCATTAAAGCAGTGGCTGGCTCTCCCCTAATTTTGTGTATATTTGTCAGGAGCAACCATAGGTTAAGATTGGGGCATCACTGGTGTAAGCCTTGTTCTCAAACAGCCATAGAGGGTCCAAACACATTATAGGATGCCTCCATGCCTATCTATAGTTGCTTTGGCTATTACATGCATATAAGTGATTTTTTTTCAGTTTAGCATATTTTACTCATTCATTTTTAGTTTAGAATATTTTATTCGTTAAATAAAGTGGATTAGATTTTTTAACCATGTCATATTTACTAATTGTAATTTTTTTTTCTAAGCAGGCCTTACTGGAATTCAAAAAAAGATTATGGGAAACTCTTAAGTGACTCCCTAGTGATTTGTGACAATAAAAGGGCTTCTGCTACTCAACGTAAAACCATATCTCTTGAGTCCATATGTGGGACACTTGTAGCCTTGGGGTGTAGAAGGTGCTGTATAGGAGTGGGCACTTCTGTAAACTTTAGACACGATCCAATTTAGGTGTAAATGACTCATGCTACGGTACCACCGGACTTGCACATTTTTGCTCGCAGCCTAATGGGGCTGCAAACATAAATGTGCGAGTCCTGCGTGAGATCGGGCCATGAGGGGATCTAATTGCTTTGTTTTTATGCTGTTACAGCACCAACTCGTCCCCTTCGCACCTAGTTGGATCAAGCTCATAAAACTTGTTTGTTGCTGTCTGTTTCACCTCTACAACAGAGGCTACAGTTAGCCAAGAAGACCTCTTTTAGGTGCGGAATTTAAAGCCCACAGAGGTAAGTGACTAGTTTATGAAAATGACCAAGGTCTGGCCCCACAGGACAGCTGGAAGACTATAGGTAGGGTCAGAATCTGAACCTAAAGAGTCTCTAATTTGAAGCCATCCAGACCATTGTGGAAGAGGTGTGCAAATTTGAAGTCCGAAGTAGAAATATTGGCACACCATAATCTTTGTACCAATCCGGCTACAACAGTTGGTACTAGTATGGAATTGTCATGACATCCACTGCAATGTCTGCTGATCCCTGTTCTTGCGTGGTACTAAACTGCTGCGAGGTTTAACTGAGATGTTATCATGTCGACTTTCAATGGACTCAACCTGTGCTGGGTGGAGAGACCACTCCCTAGAATGAATGGCATGCCATCTTAGAACTCAGCATTATAGTTTTCTATTAAAGGGATGAAAAATTCTAGGACATGTAGTTTTCACCCATCGTAACTTCTTGTCTGTATCCGTCATGTCCAAAGGGCTCCGCATTCCACCTTTGTGTTCCAGGCAAACTACTACCATTGCGTTGTCTGACTGGTTACAAAGGGGGCTTCACAATAGGTGGGACGGAGCTTATGAAGAGTGTTTAGCACCATTCAGAGCTCAGGAACATGTATAAGCAGTAGAACTTGGCTTAAGCCTAAAGCCCCTGCAGGAAAAGGCACTGCTTCAATAGACAACAAGTTGGACGATTTAGCTGCCACATAGTTTAACCATGACCACAGGGGCTTGAATCTGGGAGTTAGAGAGTGGAAATGCATGCTCTACCTCAGCAAAACAGAATATCATCCTCCCCATGAGCTTCATACAATGGCAGACAGATACTTGACCGAAAGATAGCAGGCTTTCTTATACATTGAATGTCCATAATCTTCTTGGCCAGTAGAGGACCCATGGACATCTGGTGTCAAAAGACGTGACTCTGAAAAAACACATGTCATGCAGGGCTGAAAAGCATCAGGAGGAGAAAGTCTAGCTTCCATGCACCAGAAGGGCATCCAAGTACAGAAGGGCATCCAAGTACAGATAAGCGATCTTGTATTGAGGAGGCTATGATGACCCACCTAGAAATAGATCCCGCGCCATAACAGTGAAGATGAAATGTGTAAAGTTCAATCTGATCTGGAGACCCAGACAAAGAGCACATCTCCTGGTCTCATCTCTCGGAGGAGGCATGAAAAGGAATGCCGTGACAAGATACCTGAAGTGGTCCACTTCTATAATGTGCCTTACTCGACATCAAAAGGGGATTTCCCACCCCCATATGATACGGCAGTATTTAGCATCTTTAAAATGGGGAGAGAACTCAATATAAATGTGGAGATTACCATCCCAGAAAACATTATTCAAGGGAAACTAGTACTCAACATTAAGGGAATGTAGAGACCAAATAAATGAGTTAAATAATGTTGGTACTCAACATAATAAAACAGGGAGAGTACAGAGACCGCATAGTAGCCACATAAAGGCAATACTCAGCAATATAAAATGGGGCGTGTACCGAGACAGGACACTGTAGCTAAATAACAGCAGTACTCAATATATAAGAAGAGTACCCGACTGAATGCATTAAATAATACCCAGTGTAATAGGAGAGTACCATGGCAGGATTCATTAGCTAACGAAAAAACAATACTCAACAGAACAAAATATTGAGAGTACCATGATAGAACGCAATTGCCAAATAAGGTCAGGACAGGAACATGAAGAAAATGCTGTGACAGGGTACTTTACCTAAAAATGTAAGTCCTTTGTATAATAATAATGGGAGATTACCACAGCAGGATATGTTAGCGGAGTAATTTAGCTAAATAAAGACCTTATTCAACACTAGCTGAAGTACCCGGCGTTGCCTGGGTTTAAATCTTAAAGTTATTAAGTTTTATTATGTGATGTCGTCCAAATCCACCCAGTGGAAGGTCCAGAACAGGCTCCCTGGGTAAAAAGTCTGCCCAGCGCACTCCGCTGTGAGGTTCGACAACCACTCCATTAGGCATCCCAGATCAGTTGCCTCCCCCGACTGGGACCTCAACCCCCTAGTATGTCTTCTGGGATCCAATGTTACCACTCTGAAGTTTTTTAATCCAAATCCATCTAGTGGAAGGCTCAGAACAGGCTCCTCAATTCAAAATTCTGCCCAGTGTACACCAACAGGAGTTTCAACCAGGATCCTAACCATCCTAAAACCTGGCCAGGAACCAACTTTACCACCTCACGTTGGTTTAATCCCAATCGGTGCAGGGGTGTCCGAATGCATAATCGGACAGACCGAGAAATAAACAGACCAATGAATTTTATATATAAGATGATAAAATCGGAAGAGTACTGGGATATGTTTTCTAGACATAATCAGTACCATGACAAGATACATTAGCCAATAAAATCAGTACTCAATAATAAAATCGTAAGATACTGTAGGTCACATTTGGTAAATATAGGAGAGTATCAACAACAAAATAGGGAGAGTACTGTGACAAGACATAGCAAATAAAGTGAAGACTAAATAGTGCCTGATGGTCCCCTGTCACTGAAACAGTGGTTGATGACACAACCCGCTGCTCCTAAAATGTAGGGAGCGTTTCCCCCCACTTTCCTTAGCAGTGCTTTCATAGGGAACTCTGCAATGATAAATTGAAGAAAAATTACAAAAATGTCCAAGCTGCTCCTGCAACTACTGTAAAACGAGCAGCCCACCATGTTCTGATAATTACCAGGGTTACAGGTTACCCCACAGCGATCAGGATTCCAGCCACCCCTTTCTGTGAGGAAGGCAGGTTCCAATTATAGAAACGTCACAGTGGTTTGAGTGTCGGCAATCTGTGTAGTAGTGTTCTCAAAGAATGCCTATTCCAGTAAGGAAAATAAATAAGTATTACCTGAGCAGCAAACATAAAACATGCCCTACTTTGTGGTCACTTTAAAAAACAACACTTCATAATGGTGGAGGTGTGTAGAGGAGGGGAGAGGCCCAGCAATCAAGTTTAAGTTTACAGAATTCCCTGCTCCAGTACAGCACCCTATACACCCCAAGGTTACCAGTGTCCTCCCAATAGAGAAATGACTTCTTGGGAATACCAATTACACTGCAGTACATTGAGGCAATGGACCTCATTCAGAGTCTCTCGCGAGCACTGTGCGCTCGCAAGCGGACCGATGGTTTGCGCATGCGCACGCGTCGTTCTGCGCGTGCGTGAACTACTCTGCGAGCGCAGCCCGCTCGCTTGCCCAGCAAAGAGAGCCCAGTGAAATGAGTGACAGGAGAGGCCGTTTGTGCTTGGTAACGGGCAGGACACTAATAACGGGGGAGTGGAGGTGCGAAACGCAGGCGTGCCTGAGTGTTTCAATGCCGTTTTTAAGGCGTGCATAATTAACAGGCAGCGTCATAGTCCACGTCACATGCTTGTTTTTTACACTGAAGTCCTCGCAGTGCTTGCGGCAGGGTAAGGCAACCACAAGCGCTGCGATCGCTACCGATGGTGCTCGATGTACCAATGTTTTAATACACTTCCTGGAGATGACGTGCGCAAGTGGGCGTCTCAACATAGGCTAATGGGTGTCTGCATACACAGAGCGATCGCTTGCACAGCCAAAGTGGGTGTGCTTATGCCTTGGCGAGCGATCGCTTACCATGTCGTCACTTTGAAAAATTTGCATACGCAGGATGCGAGCGAGCGGCCGCTTGCGAGAGACTCTGAATGAGGTCCAATGCTTTAACCAAGTTTTTTTTTTTTTTCACGATCAGATCTTATATGTGCAGTCCATTATATTATAGGGGATTCTCTTTGTTTCAATGTCTCATTTGTGCTAAAGTTTAGTATGAATCAGTTCAGACGTTTATCTTTAAAAATCAGAATTGGGTATCGTCTACTGTACAAGCTAGCTCATAGGGGCAAATTTACTAAGATGGGAGTTCTATTAAGAAGTGATGTTGCCCATAGCAACCAATCAGATTCCAGGTATTATCTTCTAGAAGGTGCTAGATAAATGAGAAGTAGAATCTGATTGGTTGCTATGGGCAACATCACTTCTTAATAGAACTCCCATCTTAGTAAATTTACCACATGGATGGCTGAGAGACGTAATTTCCACAACCCATTTGAATATTTTTATAAGCTTTGGTTCTTAATAAAATGTTTATACTAAGTATGAACATAATACACTACAGGAATTGCCACCCAGATATTTTATAATTCCTGTTCACAAAATGCACTTTATTGTTTAACAAACACTGTGTGCTTTTAATGACGGTGCAAAAATTATGGTACATAGTTGTCATGGTTTCATTAGAAATAGTTTTACTGGTAATGGTTTGTCTGTTAGTTCCCATTTGGAAAGTTACAGTTTACATTTTATTGGTTGATGTATATATTACACAAACTGAGCTGTGCATTGTGCCATAATTATATTTAGATACTATTATATCACTTGTTCATAGTTAACATTTGAGTTACTTGATATGTACATTGTTGCGCAGTTTGATGCAGTCTTTCCTATAAAGGCATGGTATCAATCATCTAGAATGTGCTTTTTCTTTTTTCCTTTCTGCTTTTGGAAACGTCTTCATTAGAGATCCCATACTGTACCATTGTCTATTTTCAGTTTCATTCACTGCTCCTAATAAAGTACAGAGTCATTTATGAACATGCAGAAATAGACATACAGTCTATTTATCCACCTCATGCATACATACAGTAGGTGAGCGAAAACATCCTACTTGTAGGATTATGGGGGACATTTATCAAACCTTTTAAAGAGGACAAGGGGAGCTGTTACTTATAGAAACCAATCGGATTGTAGCTATCATTTTACAAAGAATTTATAGCTGGGATCTGATTGGTTGTTATGGGTAACACCTCTATTTGTCCACTTTAGAAGGTTTGATAAATCTCCCTGTATATGTCCAGCCGGAAGTGCACATAATATTGTGCTGTCTACTGCAATTTTAGGACCACTCCTACAGTAACCACTTAACTGGCTAATATTTTTTCCAAAAATTCATTACATTATGGGGACATTTAAAAAAAAATATATATATTGAAAAAAAAAAAAAAAACTCTTAATTGTGTTAGCAGGGGGGATGGGCAGTTGGTGTGGGTATGTGTGTGTGTGTGTGTGCAGGGGCGCCGAGAGGAGGGGGGAGAGTGGGTACAGATTACCCGGGCTTCCTGAGGGGCCCGGCGCCGCTCCCCCCCTCACAGCAGCCCAGCACACAGCGTGTGCTGAGCTGCAGTTGGAGACTGCTCGTGGCTGCTGAGCAGCAGCCACGAGCAGTCTCCTATGCCTGTGGGGGGAGAGCGATCACACTGTTTGTGCCCCCCCATGGCTTTGCGCTGGGCTGAGGGGGCTCAGAGCGCAAAACTTTTTTGTTTCCTCGGCAAGGGGGCGTGGCCACGCCGCCGCGTTTAGGCCACGCCCCTATTACCGGGGGCCCGCCATGGCTCTTGGCTAGCCTGTGTATGTATGTATGTATATTTGGGGGGCGTAGCTGCAGCTGCTGTTTCTAGTGCAGACTCGGCTGCACTGAAGCCATCGGGAGGAGATGCCGTTGGGCTGCCCGATCACTGTTGGCCACGCTGATCGGTGAGATGATAGAAAGAGAGAAGCCGCGGCTGCAGTTTCATTAGAAAGGTTGGCTGCTCTGCTGACGCCGGGAAGGGGTGCCACCGGCTGTCCGATCACTGCTGGCCACAGTGATCGGAACACAGCGGCAGATATCTGTTATAGTCATGGCTGCCCTGCAGCTACCGGCTGACAGTGCATCATAGCATCAGATATCACCATGTCAGGGAAAGCCCAGCCTGGTTTAGTCGCATCTGATGGATCACGCCAGGCTAGTGGTTAAATAAATGTTTTATTTTTGTCTTTGTAAGTACTGTTTGCTCCAGTCTTACGTATGTCAGTTATAAGAATGAGGTAACATAGGGCCTGATTCTGAGTTGTGCGCAATAGCACAACTGCGTTCACAGCGACTTGGCTACAATATATAAAAGCCGCAGGAGGTGTCTTAAGTAATAAGACACCACTGCCAGCTTCTCTCATCCGATACTGCGTCCAGAGAAGCAGCCATTAGCTCAACTGCGTGACCATCGGACATCTGAGTTACCCTCAGGTTACTCAGGATGTCCAGGTAAATCATGCTGCTGGGGCTAGTGAAGCTGCGTCCAAGGACACAGCCAGTGACTACGGCACACACAGAAAACGGGTCCGATAAATGCAAACATCACATTTTTTATGTAAAATACAGTAACAAATGATCATCCCCACATTCGACATTTACTGCTTTATAAATGAAATTTTTCCTGCGGTAGTTGAAGTGGAAATTAATTAAGTAATATCTATTGGAAGGGTCAGTGCACAAACAGCACAGTACTGAAATACTGTATGTGCTGACTGTAATTAAGACCCTGTGGGGCCTATTCATCATACCTAAAGTTTCTCTGGAGGTAATTAGGTTTAGAACTCGCATGGAGTTCTACCTAATTACTGGAGGAATTCAACATTCCTCCTCCCCATAACTATCTATTCTGAAAATCTGTCATTTTTGCGATGACAGCTTTTCGGGAAATAGTTATCCCTGCCTGCTCTAACTTACCGCAGATGGAAACAGTGCTGCACATGCGCTGTTACATCTGTAAAACCAGCGCATGCGCAGCACTGCCTACACCTGTGGCAAATTTGTGTCGTCCCCCCTCTGCCTACCTCCCCCGTTCAGCACTTACCTGCCCGCGCAGCAACCTCCGGCTCCGTCTGCGTCTGCTATGCTGTTTAAAAAAAAAAACAATTTTTGTTTTTTTTCTAAACTTTATTGTGTTCTGCTGGGAGAACACAATGTCAGCGTAGCAGACGGAGCCAGAGGAGAGACCCGAGCGCCGGAGGGAGACGCCGGGGGACCTGTCCAGCTGGAAGCAGGAAAATGTTACCTACTATACGCCACCTCACAGGGGCGGATAGTAACACCATCAAATTCCGAAAATACATAATTTTCGGAATTTGATGAATACCATAATTTCCATATCCCCATACTAATGTATGGGGAGTGTGGAAATTAGCACAGGAGATATCACCGATATCTCCTTGCTAAGTCCCCCTGTGTTAAGTGTGTTCATGAATACTACAATAATGTTATTTAAGGAAAATGTCCTTAAAAACGTTATTTTAGTGTTGATGAATAGGCCCCTGTATGTGTAATATGTAACAATACTTTACAAGATAACAGAGTGCTCAAGACATGAACAACTTTGATTTTTTTTTTCTTTCGAGGGGCGGAAGAGGAGCAGGGGCATACACTGGGATGTAGTCCATCAAAATTGCACTTTGTACATAACATTTGGTGGTATATTTACTAAAGTTCAAGTTTTTAGAAGTGGAGATGTTACCCATAGCAACCAATCAGAGTCTAGCTATTATTGTCTAGATGGTGCTAGATAAATAACAGAGTGATCCCCCAGCACTCAGAATGAAATCAGAAATAAGATTTGAAAAACTACATGATACTGAAGTGATTGAGCAGCTACCAACATGTATTGCGGTGCTAGATAAATGTTAAATAGATCTGATTGGTTTATATTGGCAACATTTTCACTTTTAAAAACTTGCACTTTAGTAAATATACCACCTGGTTTCACCTTTCCGCACCACTTCACTTTTTGGACCACCCCCCTAGTTATTGAGAACCGCTTTAAGTACAGAAGAGTTCCCTTACACTGAAGTCACTTTTACTGTAGGAATTTACTTACATTTGTAGGACATTATTATTTAGATTTTTAGTAAAAGTGAAGTTAGTAGTGCAGATCATACAGGCCACAGTTTGTGTGGTTGAATAGTGTCCAGACATACACAATCAGATGTGGTTATCTTTAAATCGGGTTTACCAGTCAGCCCACTCAACGTTACAGCTTAAGGATTTTGATCAGCATTAGAATATATATATATATATATATATAAATATAATTTTTTTTTAATAGAAATTGTATGTAAAAACTGACCAAATTAGACAGCATGTAGTTAAGGTGATATCAGTATCATAGTAGCATATTCAGACACCTGTCAAGACCAATCTTGTTTAAACCTATAATAACCAAAGTATTAATGTTATTGATCAAACTAATATGCACATTTTTGCACTGTAAAGTTTTATAATATTATTTAGTGCAGTCGAGTAAACAAGATTTTCAGGACAAATTAGACTTTTGTTGTTTTGCTTATTAGGAAAAAAAAACATTTTTTTATTTGGTTTATATGAAATAATAGGATATATATATAGAGGCAGAGAGAGAGAGAGAGTTATAGATATGTAACTGGTTCTTGATAAAAGTCTAAGCGACTGAAGCATTGAGCGAACGTGCCCTTGGTTGGCGTCATTCTTTATTACAAGACCCGTAAGTGCCGCTGTGTTTTGCTGCATATACATTGAGTATTTTATACTACAGATGGCACCAGGGCAATTACAATGCGTTTGTTGTGGAGTGCTGGCTTAAAGAGATATATACACAGCATTCATACACATGCAACTTGGCATACTCAAGAACAGCGTACACACAGACACGCACACATAAGCATACTTACAGCATACATGCATACATACACGCACAAGTATACTTACACACAAGATACCTACATATATACATACTTAACACACAGCATACATTCATACATGCACACAGCATATATACACACACACGCATACTTATGTATAGCATACATACATACACACACATACATACATATATAAACATCAGTATAGTTACCGAGGGCTGAGGAGAGAGGAGGTGGGTCACCGCCGGAGCCCATGTGAGCGGAGTTGCTGCTGCTCGGCATGCGTAGCAGCTCCTTCCCGGCGATCTCCTCCTGAAGACATAGGACTTGAGCTAGGCCCAGAGTAGCTGCGCCAGAACGATGACCACAGCGTTGAGAGCTGTGGCCTTCACGGAACCTGACCACCCACACAGCATGACGATATACATCGGGAGACAAGCGGCTGAACCTCCTCCTACTGCCGCCGCACCAACACGCCCCCTCACAGCCAGCGAATCACAGCACATCAGGGACTGACGGAGACACGCTAACTGCCCGACGCCCGCTGTTGCTATATACTTGGGAGAGAGCTCTGCCAACCAGAGCTCTCTGTAGCTGTAGATCCGCGGCAGCTACGTCGCAGCCGCAATCAGTGCAGGGACGGAGACAGTGCTGTCTCCGTCTCTAAAAAAATTAAATTTGGTCCATCAGGGGGGGTTTCTGGGTACTCAGAAACCCCCCCTGCGTGCGCGTGTGTACCGATCTGCCCACGATCAGCCGATGTGTACGATTTGTGTACGATTTCCCTTGAAACTCTCCCCGGCAGCTCTGCACACGATCTGCAGACAATTTGGTGTCCAATCTTCAAACGATCTCTCCTGCAGTCAGTCTTTTTACAGTGCATCGCGTCCTAGATTGTCAGATCTGGCCTACTGCATGGCAGATCTGACGATGCGATGTGCGACCAGCGGGGACGCGCATCGTGATCGTGAGTGGGGACTCACGATTTCCTCACGATTTGGCCATATTTTACACGATCTGTCGTTCTAATGTGTCGGAATCGGCCAGATCGCGTAAAATATCGCTATGTGTGTGGGCACCTTTACACTTTTCACCATAATTATCAAGTGATTTGTTATTCATCTATTTATTCTAAACTGTTTGAAATATTGAGGAGATATGAACTCATTACTTTGTAACTGTGCCTTTTTCGGCATGTCTCACTTTTGTTTTAGATTGTTGATTTTTTTTTATTTATATTTTCTTGTTGGATCTCACATGACAACTTGGTTGTTATTCTAAATGTGTGTCATATTTATTTTGTCTGTAAATATAACAGCTACAGTATGTTGCCTGTAGTGCTCTAAAAATAAAAATATAAACATTCTGTTTCTTTGTATTCTTTTGCCACGATAAGGAGGTTTCCTTTGGATGTCTGTCTTAGTGTGTTTAGCCATTGTTGTACTTTAGTGATGACACGCACTTTATGCCCTGTGTAAAATGCACAGTGCCCATGCCAGCAAAGTACACAGACTTACAAAACGCTAGAGCTACTGATCTCCCACACTCCTGGCATCGACATCACCTAGCTATATCCAGTACCCTGGTATAGTGTGGAACTCAGCGGCTGAAGCCGTAGGGCATGGAGAAGGAACCACGGTGCAAGAAGAAGCCACAGAGGACTGGAGGGGAAGCCTTAAGTTAAGGATAGGACTAGTTCGGCTCACCAAGCCTGCATCACCTCTTCAGGGATATACCCGGTTGCCATTTACTCAAGCTCAATCATTCTTAAAAGAACTTATACATTGTTTCAATGCAAGGTTTTTTCTGTTGCAATCAAGTGTAACATTTTAACTCTTATAGATTTCATATGGTTTTCTTGCCACATCATAGTACAGAGTGTGTGCACCAGTGCAATGTAACAAAAAGACCAAAGCTGTACATACATTACAGCACTCGTCTCTTTGTTACATTGCATAGGTGCACACATTCTGTACATTGGAAGGAATGTGCTTACTGGCCAAACACTTCCGATTGGCCACTGCTGGCTTCTACTCTGCAGCAAACCCCAATCTTTCTTTCTTTGCTTGCTTTGAAATGTAACTGCAACCAAGGAGCAAAATGTTTGCTGTGTACCGCACCTCACAGTGGGGCAGATGTATGAAGCTCTGGGAAGTGATAAAGTGGAGAGTGATAAACGACCAACCAATCAGCTCCCAACTGTCATTTTTCAAACTCAGCCTGTAACATGACAGGAGCTGATTGGTTGGTCGGTTGGTAGTTACACATTGCATGCTGACTTGTCTATAGGTGGGATGGGAACCTGGAGCCCTACTATTACTGGTAATTGGATTTATTTAAGGTTCTAATTATATTTATACTTCAAATAATTATTCTTAATGTTATCCAGACAGTTCCTGATGGTATCTCTCTATGTCTTCCTATTTCTGCTTCTAATATCATTGTAAAGTGTTTTTTAGAAAATAAATTATTTCTGAGGTGGGATTAGAACCCACAATTATATGCGTATAGTTAAGCTGCATTAGCCCACTAGTTCATGTGATTAAGAACTATGGTTTTGACATATTTATGATCTTTCATGTAAAAATAAGGTTCTCAATTGATTCCATGTCTATTATATGTTTTTTTTTATACATAGTCAGGTGCATAAATATTGGGACATTGACAGAATTTTCATATTTTGGCCTCTATACACCACCACAATGGCTTTGAAATGAAACAAACAAGATGTGCTTTAACTGCAGATTTTCAGATTTAATTTGAGGGTAATTACATCCAAATCAGGTGAACTGTGTAGGAATTACAACGGTTTCTAAATGTGCCTCCCACTTTTTAAGGGGCCAAAAGTAATGGGACTATCAACTCAAAAGCTATTTCATGGACAGGTGTGGGCTATTCCCTCGTTATTTCATTATCAATTAAGCAGGTAAAAGGTCTGGAGTTGATTCTTGGTGTGACATTTGCATTTGGAATCAGTTGCTGTCGACTCTCAATATGAAATCCTAAGAGCTGTCACTATCAGTGAAGCAAGCCATCATTCTGCTGAAAAGCAAAACAAACCCATCAGAGAGATAGCAAAAACATTAGGTGTGGCCAAATCAACTGTTTGGAACATTCTTAAAAATAAAATAGAACCCACCGGAGAGCTCAGCAAGAACAAAAGGCCCAGAAGACCTCAGAAAACAACTGTGGTGGATGACAGAAGAATTTTTTCCCTGGTGAAGAAAAACCCCTTCACAACAGTTGGCCAAATCAAGAACACTCTCCAGGAGGTAGGTGTATATGTGTCAAAGTCAACAATCAAGAGAAGACTTCACAAGAGTGAATATAGAGGGTTCACCACAATATGTAAACCATTGGTAGAGTTTGCCAAACAACATCTAAAAAAGCCATTACAGTTCTGGAACAACATCCTATGGACAGATGAGACAAAGATCAACTTGTACCAGAGTGATGGGAAGAGAAGAGTATGGAGAAGGAAAGGAACTGCTCATGATCCCAAACATACCACCTCATCAGTGAAGCATGGTGGTGGTAGTGTCATGGCGTGAGCATGTATGGCTGCCAATGTAACTGGTTCCCTTGTATTTATTGATGATGTGACTGCTGACAAAAGCAGCAGAATGAATTCTGAAGTGGTTCGGGCAATATTATATGCTCATATTCAGTCAAATGCTTCAGAACTCATTGGACGGCGCTTCACAGTGCAGATGTACAATGACCCGAAGCATACTGCAAAAGCAACCAAAGAGTTTTTTAAAGCCAAAAAGTGGAATGTTATGCAATGGCCAAGTCAATCCCCTGACCTGAATCCGACTGAGCATGCATTTCACTTGATGAAGACAAAACTGAAGGGAAAATGCCCCAAGCACAAGCAGGAACTGAAGACATTTGCAGTAGAGGCCTGGCAGAGCATCACCAGGGATGAAACCCAGCGTCTGGTGATGTCTATGTGTTCCAGACTTCAGGCTGTAATTGCCTGCAAAGGATTTGCAACAAAGTATTAAAAAGTGAAAGTTAGATTTAGGATTGTTTAGTTTGTCCCATTACTTTTGGCCCCTTAAAAAGTGGGAGGCACATATAGAAACCGTTGTAATTCCTACACCGTTCACCTGATTTGGATGTAATTACCCTCAAATTAAATCTGAAAGTCTGCAGTTAAAGCACATCTTGTTTGTTTCATTTCAAAGCCATTGTGGTGGTGAATAGAGGCCAAAATATGAAAATTCTGTCAGTGTCCCAATATTTATGCACCTGACTGTATATCCATGCCAGTAAAAGCAATGATGCTACTCATCCATGTTCCATAATACTTGGAAGTCCAGAAAAAAAATTAAGGGAAACTATTATATCATTGGTATATCAATTTGGATATGTTATGTAGCAAGCATTGAATGTATTGATTGAACCTTCTAAAGCATATGAGATACCAGTACACTTTTTCCAAGGTTAAGCTTTGAGGGTTGTCAGCCATAGGCTGATATACCTTATTATAGCTAATACTTCCAAGGCAAGCAATCTGTCTTTAGCATCAAATGATTTATCTCTGGTACAGATGGGATTTTTATAACTGGAAACATGCTACCACTATATAAACCATTGCTAAAGAGCAAAGGTGATAGTTGAAGGCCTTCAATAAAGTTTATGGCATACTTGAAGAAGAAAGTGTGAGAAGTCGATTTTATATGAAGGTTATAGAGATAAACTCTATGCACGACTGTTAAGGACTTTGTATATTTGGTATTGGTGATTAGAATCATTAGAGAATTATATTTATTGTCAATATTAAAATAGGTGGAATAGTGTCAGTTTTATACACTTTTGTTTTTATAATATGAGGGTGGTTCAATAAATAGGGTAACAAGTCTCATTGCATAAATTTATTCAGCTCGTACATATACATATAATCAATAGTTGACCTTTGCATAGATTATTTTTCCACATAGTCCCCATACTTGTCTAAGCATTTGTTCCAACGGTACACCAGGACCTCTATCCAGTCATTTAATAAATCAGTGTCAAGTGCCTGTAACCAGAACATAACAGCTTGCTGAACTTCACCATGGGTTGCAAATCGCCTTCAACCCAGCTGCTTCTTCAATGATCCAAAGAGTTGGAAATCACTCGGTGCTAGGTCAGGGCTGTAGGGAGGATGGTTCAGTACCTACCAAAGGTAGTGCCGTAACAACTCATGCGTATGGTTGGCTGTATGTGGCCTCGCGTTATCGTGCAACAACACAGGTCGTTTTCAAGTAATTGCCTTCTGCAACCGGCTCAATGTGTCACAATAGCGGACAGCGTGCCTAATTCAGACTCGCGAGCGCTGAGCGCTCGCAAGCGGGTCGATGTTGGCCCATTGCACATGCGCACGAGGGAGCTGGCTCCCTTGTGCGCATGCGCGAGACCCGGATAGCGACGGCCAAGCCGTCGCTATGGGTCTCGCTACAAAGGGGGCGTGCTGTCGATGGTGAGTGACAGCACGCCCCCTTTGGTGGGCGTGCCCATGGGAACGCCTACCGTCTGGGGCCGGCACCACTGACATCACAAGTGATGTCAGTGGGAGTGCTCTCGGCTCTGATAGAGCCGAAAGCACTCCAGGGCTTGCGGCAACGAGACCCTACCACAAGGGTCGCGATGGTCTTGACCATTGCGACAATTTTTTTGGCCGCTCGCTATGGCTGGGGGTGGTCACCCACAGCTATGCGAGCGGCCAGGAGGCCGCTCAAAAAAAACAGGGACGGCCCTGATTCAGAGCGAGCGCTCTGTCAGAGTGTCCGGCTCTGAATCAGGGCAAGCATTCCCAGTATTTTCCTTGGTAAGGAAATAAACAAGAAGCACTCCCTTATCCCAAAACATGGTCTCCATGACCTTCTTTGCTGATGAAGGAAGTAAATATACCCCTATGACTGATATGAGGCGCAGTCTAATGACCGTGAGGGGAAGCAGCGGTCTACCTGCCCTGGCCTGGCAGGCAATTAGAAGGAAATAGAGAAGATTACATGAGAGGTCTTGTTACCTTACTTATTGTACCACCCTTGTATTTTATTAATTGCACTTAGCAAAGATTGGCTGAATCATGTTGACATTATCTAGTCCAGACTTCACCTACCACACACATAAGCCATGTACTGATAATGAAGACTAGCATACATTATGCAGTGTTTGGTCCAGTTGATTACAATTTATTATAGGTTAATTAACTTAGGACCTAATACAGCGATGTACGTAAATCCAATGGTTTACCGACATCTCCGATTGTTGTGAGTTTGTGCATGTGCACCCCAAGACACAGTAGCTGTGTGCATGACTAACATTTCTGAACCAGGCCCAGTGTCCACCTCTGAGTCGGGCCTAAATTGTCACACATAATAGTACATACTGCAACAGTAGTAAAGAAATGATATCACTGTAGGGTTGGATACAGTGTGGTTGTATCATCCATTGCCCGCATTGGTAAAAGAGAGAAACAGTTTACTTTAATACAGGGGGCAGCTAAGAGGGACTCGCACCTGCTGGCAGACATCAGGGTGGGGATTCAGACAGGTTAAACAGAACAAATGTGCTAATGAGCTGTATATGGGAAAAGAGGGAGCTGTCACATTCAGAAAAGAAAACATGGGTGGAACACCAGACAATTACGATAGTGCTGGGGTGGAATTTAGGGTTTATAAATGGACTGTCCTTTATATCCAGGATGATTGAAGCTAGACAAGCTTGGCCCAAGTTACCATATCTAGGGAGGGTAAACCTGCCTAATTTTTTCAATCTCGGGATTAAAAAAAATCTAATTTTGGGATTTAATTGAGCAGTGAAAATATTAAAATAAAAATGTTTATGACCCCCCCTCAATATGTTATTATTGTCCGGAAGGAGGGGGGTGGGGGCTCAAAAGTTTTTTTTTTTTTTTTTTACCTATGGGTCTGTGCTTCTGGCCCAAAAACAGGCCCGCAGAAAAATAATAAACCTTTCAGGGGCCCCAGCCCCCCCCCCCAGACAGGTGCGGCAGTTAAGTGTGGGGCTGCGCAGCATCTTGCCCGCTCAGCCTGAATGCCTGCCCTCCGGGCAGCACACACTGATACAGCGCTAACCGGCTAAATTGAATCATCATACAGCTGCTGCACATTTATGTCCAGCAATTCAATCCTGTAAATGCCGGGACTGGAAGCTCCAATACTGGGATTCAATTCCCGGCATTTTTGGCCTCCCTAACCATGGGCCTAATTCATTACTGATCGCAACTGCGATTATGCACGCAGATGGAGGATTATTGCATTCTGCGCATGCGTATGCATCACTGCATGTGCGGAGGTCCTACTGTGATTGCAGACACTGCACAGAGTAGTTGACAGGAAGAAAGCGTTTAGGAGTGGTGACCATGTGGGGGTGGTCAGTGAAACGCAGGTGTGTTAGTGTTTTTGAATGCCGTTACAGGGGCATGCATAAATTAGTCACTGCGATGGCATACGCAGTTTGAGATCTCACTACGTGCGACGAGGTTGACAATTTCAGAGTAAGGTCTGACCTTGTGCAAGTGTGCGTGAGGCTCTGATGGTTCTCGATGTTACTGGTGGTTTCACAGAATTGCAATGTATTACAGATGTGAGTAAGGGGAGCTGGGCTTCCTTATGTTGTGCTGCTACGGCATAGCGATTGCAAACAGCATATTTTTGCAGTGGACCTGTGTATGTAATAGCAGCTGCGATCCATAATGAATCGCCCCATATCCTCTAATCTTTGGACAGGACTTTCCTTTCTTTGATGAAATACTCGATGAGTAAGTATTAAAAGAGGCTCCGGAATGGTAAGAGAGACTTCACAAGAAGTTAAGGATGTTAATATCCAATTGCTGATGGACCCTCAGAAGACAATGGCCTAAGTGAACTAACCTGCTGGGATGCTAACTTGGGAAAGGCATTGCAAAAGTGGTATTGGAGAGAGAAGCACAGTGCTGTCTTGCTGGGAGAGACCACAGATAATACGCTGCTGCCCAGGCAAGAGGTGAGGAATAATCTCAGGCAAGGTCAGTTTCTCCTACAGGATTTTGTGCTGGACCAGTTAAACGATAATACGATAGCAAATATGTTTAAAACTGCAATTACAGTTCATTGGGTAGAAAAGTCTTCCAAGTTTGCCTGGGGATGAAGTTTATTTTAGTTAAACAAAGACTTGTACTGAGATGGTACTTTCTGAGTGGAGAGGATAGAGTGTCCAATAGTTCCACAGATATATGTACCACTAGTACTAAAAAATGGCACAGTCTCATAGATGTGGGGGCATCTTAAGTAGATCCTACTGGCCTGAAGTCTATGTGACAGTTAAGAGATATTTCCAGCCTGTCAGAAAACCTGCCATAGACCTATTAATAGGACCCTGATGATATATTTACATTTTTAGTGTATTGGCACTAGATAAGTCAGTTTACAGAGATCAATATATTCTAGTAGTGTGTGACTATGCCACCCACTATCCAGAGGCAGTGACCTTGTGAAACATATTTTTTAAGAACCATAGAAGTTTGTAACTTTCTTTGGAATTCTAGAAGAAAGAACCAGTGTGCAGTAGGGTGGGGGAAAGCCGTCAAGGGGAAGGAGCGACGGACTGACCAGAGGGAAGGATGTCTCTTACATGAGGGGATGCACGGTATACGGTTCCGTTTGGAGCCCAAACCGCAGTAGCGGCCACCAATCGGTGTGCAGGGCAGGTTGGACCCTGAGACCCGGGTGCCATGCCAGCACTCTCCCGTCAGTGAGGACACACAGTCTTATAGATCTCCCCCCTTACGGCCAGTTGCTCTGCCGTACTCCTTACCCTGTGAAGACCACCCTGGGCAATGCAGTATTTTAGACCATTAGCATCTTTTAAGATCACTTTGAGACCCAGCGGGATACCACAGGTCACAAGTATACATCACACATTCCTAACTTTCATTAGTGGACCTGGCCCCACTCTCACGGATTTACTTGGACATTTTGGATTCTAATAGGATACATCCCAGGCTCATATGATATGCCACATTGCACTAGCATTTGACTGCCTACATTTAATCCTCCTGGACTAATATCGCATCTGCACCTGCTGTTTTAGCCATCAATACCCACTGGCTTAATCTATGAATAACCATTGTTTTCCAAGCTGGTTTTTTGTTGGACATTTAAACCTGAATATTAGTATATATCAGCAAGAATATTATTGTCTATGAGCAAGAATATTATCCAGCACAATATATTTTACATTTTGTATGTCAGTTACCTCAGGTACATCATGTCTCTGATTGATACTAAAGATTGTTAAAACAACATCTGTAAAGGACTAATTGTGTAACCTGTAGCCTTCATTTTCTCACTCTCTTCCAGCTAGGCTGAGTAAGATTGGTTTATCCACAGTGGCGTATCTATAATGGGTGCAGTGTGTGTGGGGCACATGGACCCCCAGATCCAGGGAGGCCCCACATCCCACACCCTGCACCCATATTTTTTTAAACTTACCTGTCCGTGGTCCCGTGGCGGGTGTTAGCGCTGCTAAGAACATCGAAAAATATAATTTTTCTGGTGTTCTGCGCATGCACAGTAGACTCCGAGCACACTCTAGTGCCCAGAGTTTACTGCGCATGCACAGAATGCCAGAAAATGGCTGCCGTGGCCATTTTCCCGGTGTTCTATGCATGCGCAGTAGACACCGGGCACTCTAGTGCCCGGAATCTACTAATGCTCTGGTGGCTGGCCAGCCGCGTCAGTCGGTTGCCGGCCACCGGGGAGAGAGGAGGGGGCCCCGCAATGGGAGTGCACACGGGCCCCCTCCTCTCTTAAGATGCCTCTGTTTTTCCATTTTAGCATCTGATTCCCACGGTTTTCATTTAGATAGACATCAGCACACTAAAGTGACATCTAAGGTGCAGCGCTTAAGTTAACCGACTCATCATTCCCAAATCAGGAGATAAGACATCTCCAGCACTCGAGCAGCTCCTCAATACAAAGAGACACTTCAGAGTGCAGAATCATATCTATTTCTCATTAACCCAATCTTTTATTACATATGCTCTCAAAACAAGTATCAAAACATCTTATTTCTTATTTTCCAATAGCCAAGGAAGAAAAACACAATCTCCGGCGCAAATTAGATTCACATGAGTATATATATAAATAGAAAAAAATGCTGTGTCCTTCAGATGAATATACAGTGTCTTGCAAAAGTATTCACCCCCCTTGGCTTTTTACCTTTTTTGTTACATTAAAACCTGTAATTTATTTTTTTTATCTGAATTTTATGTGATGGATCTGCACAAAATAGTATATTTTGGTGAAGTGAAATGAGAAAAATATATATAAAAAAAATCTTTATAAACAAAATTCTGAAAATTGTCATGTGCATATGTAATCACCCCCTTTGCTATGAAGCCCCTCAAACGTTCTGGTGCAACCAATTACCTTCAGAAGTCACATAATTAGTGAAATTAAGTCTACCTGTGTGAAATCTAAGTGTCACATGATCTGTCAGTATAAACACACCTTTTCTGAAAGGCCCCAGAATCTGCAACACCACTAAGCAAGAGGCATCACACCATGAAGACCAAGGAGCTCGCCAAACAAGTCAGGGACAAAGTTGTTGAGAAGTACAATTCTGGGTTGAGTTATAAAAAAAAATATCCAAATCTTTGATGATCCCTCGGAGCACCATCAAATCCATCATCATCAAATGGAAAGAACATGGTACCACAACAAACCTGCCAAGAGAGGGCTGCCCACCAAAACTCACAGACCGGGAAAGGAGGGCATTAATCAGAGAGGCAGCACAGAGACCAAAGGCAACCCTGAAGGAGCTGCAGAGTTCCACAGTAGAGACTGGTGTATCTGTGCATGTGACCACAATAAGCCCTACACTCCATAGAGCTGGGTTTTATGGAAGAGTGGCCAGAAAAAAGCCATTTCTTAGTGATAAAAATAAGAAGACACGATTTGAGTTTGCCAAAAGGCATGTGGCGACTTCCCAAATATATGGAGGAAGATGAGACTAAAATTGAACTTTTCGGTCACCAAGGAAAACGCTATATCTGGCGCAAACCCAACAATTCCCATCACCCCAAGAACACCATCCCCACAGTGAAACAGATGGATGGTGCTAAATACAGGATATACTTGAGCAAAACTTGTTTCAGTCTGCCAGTGATTTGAGACTGGGACGTAGGTTCACCTTCCAGCAGGACAATGACCTGAAGCATACTGCTAAAGCAACACTCCAGTGGTTTAAGGGGATACATTTAAATATGTTGGAATGGCCTAGTCAAAGCCTAGATCTCAATCCAATTGAAAATCTGTGGTCAGACTTGAAGATTGCTGTTCACAAGTGGAAACCATCCAACATGAAGGAGCTGGAGCAGTGGGGCAAGATGTGGCAAGCTCATAGAGACTTATCCAAAGCGACTTGTAGCTGTAATTGCCGCAAAAGGTGGCTTGACAAAGTACTGACTTTAGGGGGGTGAATAGTTATGCACACTGAAGTTTTCTGTTATGTTGTCCTAAATGTTATTTGATTCACAATATAAAATAAAACACAACTTCACAGTTATAGGCATGTTCTGTGAATGAAATGATGCACACCTTCAAACAATCCATTTTAATTCCATGTTGTGAGGCAACAAAACATGAAAAATGCAAAGGGATGTGAATAGTTTTGCAAGGCACTGTATTACTTAATACAGCAACAAGAGATTGATTATAAGCTTGTGATTGCTCAAACAGCTAGAGAACAGATATGAAGATAGAAGTATCTCTGCGTTTATCCTAATAATATTGTGAGACGGCACAAAATATCAGTCAGGACTCCAATACTTCTGTCAAATACACATTATTTAATATAAATTCCACATATAAAAAATATTTTAGAACATCTGGTACATATAATTGACTTTATATAAAAAAACAGTTAATAAAAAACCTAGAATTAATGAGTGTTTCAACACTGCAGGGCCGAAACAAGGATATCTGTCACCCGGTGCTAGGCAGTAATTTTGCGCCCCCTCCATTCCTGTACCTGGCTCATCCATAAGGCAGTGCACTAGTCAGATGTCCCTGGTATATTGACTTACATTATTCCACACACCGTAATGCCCATTACACATTATGCCACACACTGTAATGCCTATTACCAAAGTGCCACTTACATATTTGCCTGTGACACCATTTCATGCCCCACAGTAAGGCTTCTAATTACTTTAAAATTACCTGATCATTGTCAGGGGTTTTATGCTCATTACCAGGGGTTCCATGCTTGTCAGGGATTTCATGCTCGTTGCCAGGGGGTTTCATGCTCATTACCAAAAGGTTTCATACTCGTTGCCAGGGGGTTTCATGCTCGTTTCTAGTGGGTTTATGCTTGTTGCCAGAGGGTTTCATGCTCATTGCCATGGGTTGTAGGCTCATTGCCAGGGGTTTTCACGGGAGAAGATGCAGCTTTCTGCATCTTCTCCCAGCAGCACCAGCGTTCCCTGCACTTCCGGGAATGCTATGTGCATTGCGCTCACCTAACAGACACTAGAGGTCCAGTAGGACCTCTAGCATCTGTCTCCTCCTTAGTGGCAGCCATTTTTGGATGTCCGTTTTCAGCAGGAATCTGCAGCCCCCAAATCATTGTGCACTACAAGACTGCGCGGGGTGTGCAGGGGCTGAGTCAGCCCTTTTTCACCCCCTGCATTCCGGCACCCGGTGCACGTGCACCTCTAGGCCCCCCTAGTTGCGGCCCTGAACACTGGTTTGCGGACCTCTGGTTTGGTCACCTCTGGTTTGGTCTGCACTGGTTTGCGGACCTCCAAATGTCAATAATGCTCTTTATGTTGCATATACTTAGCTCTACATATGCACCAAATGAGCCTGAAGTAGTGAAAAGTTCAATAATAATTGTTCATGGACATCCTGAGAATAATGATGTTTAGTGGAGATATTTCCACTTTAGACATAAATACTAATCAGGTTGGAACAGTCTGTTTCTATACAACGCTGTTAATCACAGTAATATTCATACTTTTTAGCACTTTGGCTGGACAAAATAGTGGATAGTTACCCAGTCACTTGTGCTCACGGTATACCGCACATTAAGGGGGAGGGGTCCTTATGGTTCCTATGGTCAGGACCTCTGTCCCCCTGGGGAGTGTCTCCAAATTTTCAGCCGATTTGTTATGGAAATAGTCAGTGCTGGCTCAGATCACTTTATGCCTGCAGGCAACACACAGCAGGCTGTCACTCCCATCAGCAGAAGAGCATATGGAGTCCAGTGTATAATCACACTCGGTATGGAAATCACCAGAGAGGTATGTATAGTCACAATCACGGTGTTCACAAAATGGGGGTTCACCTCTGAACCCCCATTTTGTGCACATTTTCATCTTTTAAATTTTTATATACATGAACTATTATAGCTTATATGTTCTGAACATTAATATATGATCTCATATGTATGCCCTGTAAAAAGGGAATGTTTAAAGCGAAGTATAAAACCAAATAGTATCAAAATAATAAAGTGATAAGAAGAAAAATAAATATTTTATGTGTATAAACAAAATATTAAAATCAAGGCTGTGTGCTGTTTTTATTCAGAAATCCAAAAAATCCACCTGCTGTGTGTGTGAACCTCTGTAACAAGTCTCTGAATGCAAATGACATAAATTGTAACTACTTATCAATGTACTGTCAGTATTATTCAGCAAATGTTAAATAGTATACGTTGTTTCCATTGTGTAGCCTTTGATGTATATAGCAGGGCATAAAGCTGCATGGGAATTAAATGTAATATATTTAGGAGATATCCATCACATCTAGTGCTTATTATGCAATTTATATATTAGTATGTTTCTTATAAAAGCTTATAAAACAGCCATTTTTATCCACACTGTAGAATGAACCTCTGATTATCTTGTTTTTTTTATATATACAAGCTGTGTATTTGTATACTTGTTACACAAGCTATACACTATGATTGATAATAGATATTCTTTCTATGCAAGTTTATTCCAATCTTATACCCACTGTCATGTCGGCTTACATTTGTTATATGCTTGTTATACAAACTCTGTACAGTATTTGTATGCTTATTATTATTCCATAGACAAAAAACCTTACGGTTTCACATGTCCCATTAAAGCTACTTAGATATGATATGAATTTTCACAAAACCTACTGAATTTCTGCCACTCAAATTCAAAAAAGCAATGAAATTCTGATAATTAAGGCTGACGCCTTAATGGACGTGTTCCTTGCGCAATAGAGATATGGTATGCCATCACACCCTGTAGTTAACTGCAGATTCAGCACTCTCACAGAGTGAGATTGCTGTCACTCACAAAATGGTGGAGCTGCTAATTCACAGAATTGTGTGCTCATTAGAATACACACAGTCTATGCAACTGAGGTCTGAGCAGTTAAGTGGCACACACATCCCACTCAGTGCCCACAATCTTCCCATTCGTTCACCACACTGTGTTCCAACATCTTTCTAACTCCATGCATCCATCTTATTCAGAATACACATTCAGCTCCCTAATTTCTAAAACTATCATATTGTCTATGCATATACACTATCTGTGCTTCCATGTTGCTTTATCTTCCCCAATCCCTACTGCTGTGTGGTCTCCCAACTGTGCTAGTTCTTTATGCCCTTATCGGCACTAATCTGTCTTTCACCATCCACGCCGCCCTGTCTTCCTGCATCCGTACCACTCTGTTTCCTTCCAACTGCACCACTGCTTTCCCCACAGCCATGGCGCTCTGTCTTCCCCTAATCTGTGCCACTCTTTCTTCCTCCATCTGCCACACTCTGTCTCCCCCACCCGCGTAACTTTGTCTTCCCCCATCTACACCAATCTGTCATCACCAATCGCTACTATTGTGTGTTCTTCCATTTGTGCTTGTCTGTATTCTCTCATCCGCATGAAACTGTCTTTACCCATCTGCGCTGCTCTGTCTCTCCGTGTCCATGCCTCTCTGTACCCCCCATCCACGTTGCTCTGTCCCCTCAAACTTTGCCACTCTGTCTCCCCCCTGTCTGCGCTGCTGTCTTCCCATCATCCACACCACTGTTTTCCATCCATCTGCATCACTTTGTCCCCCTCCATCCACACTGTTTTTTTTACACCCATCTGCATCACTTTGGCTCCCCCCCATCTGTGCTGCTTAATCTTCCCCCCTCTCCATGCCTTTCTGTCTGCACCATCCACACCAATCTGTCTCCTCCCCCATACAAACATCTCTTATCCCATCTGCGCAGCTCTATCTTCTGCTCAGACCTCAGTTGCATAGACTGCATGTGTGTATTCCAATGAGCACACAATATTGTGAATTAGCAGCTCCACAATTTTGTTAGTGACAGCAATCTCACTCTGTGATAGTGCTGAATCTGCAGTTAACATAGGGTGTGATGGCATACCATATCTGTACTGAGCAAGGAACACGTCCTAACCTTAATGATCGGGAATTTCATTGCTTTTTTGAGTTTGAGTGGCAGAAATTCAGTAGGTTTTGTGAAAATTCATATCATGTCTAAGAAATCTTAATGGGACATGTGAAACCTTTCTATGGAATTTCATTGCTTCTTTAAAATGTATTAGCTATCAGGGTTTGGGGGAACAAACCGGGACACCTGCAGGAGAAAAGGGCAACAAAATGGTACACTAGCGCAGGTGGAAGAGTGGCTGGCACACAGGTGTTTTGGAGGTGCAGAGTGAGAGGCGGCTGCAGGGGCCGGCTGCAAGTGTGCAGGTTAGTTTCAGCAGCATGGGGGCGGGGCTGCGGAAGCAGCAGGGCAGTGCAGAGGGGCATCAGTGAGTAACAGAGGGTTCACTGATGCTGGGCATGCATCTGGGAAAATAAAATCAATAAGAAACAGATGCATAGACGTATCAGTGAGATCCATCTATTCATCTACGTTAAAAATGTAATATGTGTAAAATATAAAAAGGACATGCCCACCCCCCCAAAGCACAACCAGCCCCGAGCTTTTCACTGCCGGTCCTGGTTGTGAAAATACAGGGGACAAAAAGCATAGTGGTCCCCAATATTTAGCACAACCAGCACTGGGCTTTTCAGAGCCAGTCCTGGTTGTGAAAATACAGGGGACAAAAGACATAGGGGTCTCCTGCATTTAGCAAAACCAGCACTGGGCTCAGCCAAGCCGGTCCTGGTTTTGGAAATACAGGGGACAAAAAGCATAGGAGTCCCCTGTATTTTCCATAACCAGCACCAAGCTCTTTCTAGCAAGGAGATAATGCCACAGCCAGGGGAATACTTTCACTGGGTCCTCCAGTCAAAGTATTAACCGGTACTGCTATTCAGCCCAGGATGGGGATCCCTGGGGAGCTGGGGATCCCACCAATAAAGGGGTCCCCCTTTCCAGGGCACCCCAGGCCTGGGCTGATAGCCCAGGGCTATCCTCAGCACTCCTGGAGCGGTGGATGCTGGGTTAATTGTGTGAAGTGAGCCCCCCTCCCCCTAAAGCACAACCAGCCCAGGCTGTTCACTGCAGGTCCTGGTTGTGAAAATACAGAGGACAAAAGCATAGGGGTCCCCTGTATTTAGCACAAATAGCACTGGGCTTTTAATGCCAGTCCTGGTTGTCAAGATACAGGGGACAAAAGACATAGTGGCCCCCTGTATTTAGTGCAACCAGCATTGGGCTCTGAGCCGGTCCTGGTTTTGGAAATTCAGGGGAGAAAAATTTGTAGGGATCCCCTGCATTTGCCAAAACCAGCACCAGACCCTTTCTAGCGAGGGGTAATGCCACAGCCAGGGGAGCCCTTTCACTGGGTCCCCCAGCTAAAGCATTACCCCTGACCACTAGTCACCGTAGGCTGGGGTTCCCTGGGGAGCTGGGGTCCACCTCTCCAGGGCACCCCAGGCTTAGGCTGATAGCCAGGACTATCCCTTGCACCCCTGGGCACCGGGTTGATTCTGTAAGTGTGGTGTTATATATTTTTATTTGCAGGCAAACCACAGGTCCTAGCAAGCCTCCCCTACATGCTTGTACTTGGAGAACCACAAGTACTAGCATGCAGGGCATTAGGGCCCACTGGCACCTGTGATCCACCTGTAAAGAAAATATTAAAATAAACACAATAGACTTTAATATTGTAATATAGTATTGCATCATCACCTGGGGGGGCGGTGGCCTTTATGCTCTTTTATGTGTCCACCATCACTCCAGGCCTTTGGCATCTTTGCCTGGTGGGCACCAACCCGACAGGGCTTCGACGTCTTCGCCTGGAAGGCACCAAGTCCACCAGGGCTTTGGTATCTTCACCTGGTGGGCACCAACTGCCAGGGCTTTGGCAGCTTCACCTGGTCACCAGCAACCCGCCAGGGCTTCCGCATCTTTGCCTGGTGGGCACCAACCCACTAGGGCTTCCGACATTTTTGCCTGGGAGGTAGCAGCTAATTAGCTCTTTTGCACGGCTGCCATCTCCCCAGGGCTTCTGGTGTTCTTTTCACCTAGTGGACAGCAGCCTTTAAGCTTTTTTGTATGGCTGCCACCCATAGGACTTCTGTCATCTTCTTTCTTCACTACACCCTCCCAGCCATCGGACTGCCATGCTGCTGCCTCGCGCTGGCTTATATAAGCCAGTCATGTGGGTGGGGCGATGCCAAACTCTGCAATGGCATTGTGAACCATGCTTGGCTCGCGGCAGCCATCTTTGACTTTCAAAAATGGAACTAAGCACTATTTTTTAAATGGGCTCCGCTGCCGATCTCTGCAGAATGGCTGGCAGGGACTGGATCCTCTCAGATCCAGATCTGCCACCAATGCCAGCACTGCCGCTGGTTCTGCTCACTGCCGCTGGATCCTATCGCCGCAGCTAAAGAGCACACCACCTCCACCATTGATGGCTGCACCACCGCTGGTTCCCCGTCTGGCTAACTTCCACACCATTGCCGGGGCTCCGCTGCTGCTGCTGCTGCCATCTACTACCATTGCCAGGTCCCATTGCAGCTAACGCCCGCAAATAACAGCCATCTTGCTGCACCCAGGTGAAGCCACAGTGAGTACACCCCCCTGCTGGAGGCACCTACTAAGGCTGCGCAACAAGTTGAAGCTCCCTATCTATGTAATGGGCATTTGTGAGGTAATAGTTTCAAAACTGTAACTTTCTCATTTACCTGAACCCTAAAAGCACCTACCCTGGAACAATAGCTACCTAATAAAACAAACCCCAAGTCTAAATTCACCCCCTACCGAGTTATGCCTTCCCGAAAGTCCCCCGTAGGGAACAGCAGAAAAGTGGTCCTAATTGAGAGCAGCCGAAAAAACTGACAGTTGGAACTTCAGATTGTTCCCAAATCCTCATTTTTAATTTTTTTGCACCGATATTTGGAATGCAGCACCAAGCACCAGTTCTACCTGTCTATGCCAAATTTAAGCTTGGTACCTCCACAAGCTTTTGAGGGGTAGCCCATTAAACACCATGCCCCCCCATCAGGAATTCTCTATGGGAGAATTCTGTTTTTATTCGATTCAGCCTTAATATAAGGGCATGACTGTGCACTTATAATATACTATTCAATATGCTTGTAATATTATATACACTAATAAATGATCTTATACTTGTTATACAAGTTGTATACTTATGTTTTTGTTGTACAAGTTTCTTCCAATCTTATGTCCACTGTTATTTTACTTTACAATCCTTTATGCTTGTTATGCAAGCTCAGTGTTTGTTCATATTTTATATGTACTCTGTATTCTGCTTGTTATGCCAGCCATATGTTCCTTCTGCTTGCCCATATATTCTGCTTGTTATGCCAGCCATATGTTCCTTCTGCTTGCCCGTATATTCTGCTTGTTATACAAGCTATAAACTGGCAAGCTTACAGTTGTTATGCGCTTGTTATACAAGCTGTATTTTTGCAAACTGCGCATACGTATGCATCGCAGTGTGCATGCGCTAACCAGCCACTGTGATTGCAGTAGCTACGCAGACCCATCGCAGAGTGATTGACTGGAAGAGCCGTTTGTGGGTGGTGATGGGGGAGTGGTCGGTGAAACGCAGTCATGCCAGTGCGTTTGAACACCGTTGCATGGCCGTGAATAAATTAGCCACTGCAATGCCGTATGCAGCCTGAGGCCTGATTGTGTGCCATGAAGTTAGCAATTTCTTTGTAAGGTCTGACCTTGTACAAGTGTGCGTGAGGCTGCGATGGTACTCGATTCAACCGATGGTTTCGTAGTCTTGCTAAACATTACGGATGTGTGTATGGTAAAGTGGGCATCCTTATGCTGTTCTGTGGCTGTACAACGATCGCAATGGATTAGCATACTATCGCAGTGAGACTGCGTGTGTAATCGCTGTTGCAATCGCAGTTGCGATCGGTAGTGAATCAGGCCTTGAGTGCAGATAATTTTATCTGTGTACACTATTGCTTCAACAGAATATCTTCCCTATTGTGGGATATTCATTATTATATCCCTACTATGTCATAATCAAACATGCAGGTTTCTGAAATGTACTGTTGCAAGTATGATTTATGCCACTTTTGATCGATAATTACATTTGGTTACATCATTATTCCACCAAACATGCTATTTGTATTAAGAAATATTTACACTGATCTCTCCTCAGTGCTGTGTTCTGTATACTTAAATTACAGCTTTTTATGCTGCTAATAGCTTGCTTGGTTATTCCAAATAGATATATTATAGGGGCTTTAGGTAATTAGTGAAGTGTTATATTATCTTTATTCTCTAAGGTTCTATCTCCGCTCTACAATAGCAAGCTCACTAAATGAAAGCCGTGAGCCTGTCAGCCAAAATGTTGGAATACACAGCTTTGAGTTATCCCCACTGCTGAGTCACACGCGGACCCTCACATTAGCGGCCCTTATTAATGGATGTTATTTCCTTCATGTGGGGGATTCAGACAACACACATTATAGTATTTACAGAACAATCATATGTACAAACAGCAAACACAGCGACGCCAATGCACATTTCGCTTTCCAACAGCTTTGACAAGGCTTTTACAAGCATATTGAACAGTATATTGTAATAGGCATACAAATACAGAGCTTGTATAACAAGCATATAACAATTGTAAGCCTACATGACAGTGGGTATAAGATTGGAATAAGCTTGCATAGTAAGAATATTATCAAGCATAGTGTATAGCTTGTGTAACAAGTATACTAATGCACAGCTTTTATAGAAAAAACCCCAGGATAATCAGAGGTTCATTCTACAGTATGGATACAACTGGATGTTTTATAAGTTGTATAATAAGCACTAGAAGTGATGAATATCTCCTAAATATATAATTTGTATTCCCATGCAGCTTTATGCCCTGCTATAAACATCAAAGGCTACACAATGGAAACAACGTATACTATTTCACATTTGCTGAATAATACTGACAGTACATTGAGAAGTAGTTACAATTTATGCCATTTGCATTCAGAGACTTGTTACAGAGGTTCACACACACAACAGATGTATTTTTTTGGATTTATGAATAAAAACAGCACACAGCCTTGATTTTAATATTTTGTTTATACACTTAAAATATTTATTTTACTTCCTATCACTTTATTATTTTGATACTGTTTGGTTTTATACTTCGCTTTAAACATTCCCTATTACAGGGCATACATATGAGATCATATATTAATGTTTGGAACACATAAGCTATAATAGTTCATGTATATAAAAATAAAAAAATAAGAAATAAGATGTTTTGATATCTGTTTTTAGAGCATATCTAATAAAAGATTTAGGGCCTGATTCAGAGCCGGACACTCTGACCAGAGCGCTCGCTCTGAATCAGGGCCCTCCTCCATTAAAATGGAGCGTCCTCCTGGACGCTCGTATAGCTGTGGGTCACCACCCACAGCATATACGAGCATGCAAAAAGATGGTCGTGATGGTCTTGACCATCGCGACCATCGGACTTGCGAGGGAAACCCTGCGGTCGGGTTTCCCAGCCTCAAGCCATGGAGTGATTTTGGCTCTATCAGAGCCAAAATCACTCCCACTGACATCACTAGTGATGTCAGTGGGGCCGGCTTCAGACGGTAGGCGTTCCCATGGGAACGCCTCCGTCTGGCAGGCACGCCCACCAAAGGGGGCGTGCTGTCAATCAACATCGACAGCACGCCCCCTTTGGTGCGAGACCCCGAGCGATGGAAAGCCCGTCGCTCGCCGGGTCTCGCGCATGCGCACGACGGAGCTCCCTCCGTCGTGCGCATGCGCAGTGGGGAACATCGACCCACTTGCGAGCGTACTGCCGCTCGCGAGTGGGTCTGAATGACCCCCTTAGAACAGAGGGTTATATTGCACCTTACTGCAAACTGATTCCTTCTTTTCTTCTAGTTTAGTATATCTGTATATGAATCAGTGGGTAGCACCTACAAATTAAATATGAATACTTATATATAAATATATATATATATATATATATACACTTTTTATATATTTTTTGTAAGATCTATTTGTAGACTTCTTTTCATGTAGATTATTACTGATACAATATTATTCTTGGTGCAGGATTCCTTTCTGTTAGTGTCGCTTTGCAGCGGATGCTGCAAAGACAGAGCCTGTTACCTTTTACTATTCACGGAGGCGGCATCTGAGTATATGGGAGAAAAAGTGCCTTTAAATAAAGATGACCCATGGACTCAGCCATTACATACTTAAAGAAAACGCAAAGGAGTGTCTAGGACTGTGGGCAATTACAAGTCTGATATATCGGTGCTTAAGAACACATAAAAAAATCTTTATTTCAGCCTGCTAGACTGGATCAGATTTTAGGAGCCCTAATTATACTCTGAAGGGCTGGAAGGGTATTTCAACAACTAAAGATATTTCAAGCCCTTTGCCATTAAAAGTGCTCTTAAATTGTGAGCCTGTTTTTGTGGAACAAATAAGAGCTTTCATACTAAAGATATATTAAACTTTTACTGCATTTGAATTGCTAATGTTTCCTGCGAGCAGCTATGAATAGAGGTAGAAGTGCAACAATATAATGTAACAAATTTGTATACAAGTTTATTTCTTTGTATCTAATTGAAAGCTGGTAATGATAATTATGTTTTGAACCTATAGGAAGTTAGTATATAGTAATACCAAGTGTTTATTTATATGTGCATGGGCAGAACAGACGGTGTAATAGTTAGCTCTACGGTCTCACACTGAGGTCATGGGTTTGATTCCCACCAAGGCCCTACCTGTGTGGAGTTTGTATATTCTCCCTGTGCTTGCATGGGTTTCCCCCGGGTACTCCGGTTTCCTCCCACACTCCAAAAATATACTGGTAGGTTAATTGGCTCCCAACACATATTAACCCTAGTGTGTATGTGTGTGCACATGTAATAGGGAATATAGAGTGTAAGCTCCACTGGGGCAGGAACTGATGTGAATGACCAAATATTCTCTGTAAAGCGCTGCGGAATATGTGTGCGCTATATAAATAACTGGTAATAATAATGTGCATGTTTTATTACTTGTTCTTTTATTACTTGTTCATTTAATAAATAATATAAAAGTGTTATATATGTAAGCTATATGAGTTGTATCTTCATCACACTAGCGCATTCATTTTCTTAATTAGGGAAATTCCCAGTAATAACTGATGAGAGTTCAGAAAGAGCGCAAGCCTGGTCCCTCAAACAATTGCATTGCTCCTGTGCTATTAGACGGTAGCTAAAAACAATTAAACTGCCCCCATAGAGACAGTGTGGTTACTATATCAGCAAAGTGAATTATAGGTTTTAATAAGATGAAACATGTACCCTGAATATGCAGGTTAACTTTAGTGAGTTTACCATATCCTTCTTATGGAAATATATATCAGAATCCTCTTGACATATGACTCTAAAACATATAGTAAAGATACTCAACAGTGACAAATATTATTAATGATAAAATAAATTGCAGCAAAATTTTGAACATACAGTCAGGTGCATAAATATTGGGACATTGACAGAATTTTCATATTTTGGCCTCTATTCACCACCACAATGGCTTTGAAATGAAACAAACAAGATGTGCTTTAACTGCAGACTTTCAGATTTAATTTGAGGGTAATTACATCCAAATCAGGTGAACGGTGTAGGAATTACAACGGTTTCTATATGTGCCTCCCACTTTTTAAGGTGCCAAAAGTAATGGGACAAACTAAACAATCCTAAATCTAACTTTCACTTTTTAATACTTTGTTGCAAATCCTTTGCAGGCAATTACAGCCTGAAGTCTGGAACGCATAGACATCACCAGACGCTGGGTTTCATCCCTGGTGATGCTCTACCAGGCCTCTACTGCAAATGTCTTCAGTTCCTGCTTGTTCTTGGGGCATTTTCCCTTCAGATTTGCCTTCATCAAGTGAAATGCATGCTCAATCGGATTCAGGTCAGGGGATTGACATGGCCATTGCATAACATTCCACTTTTTAGCCTTAAAAAACTCTTTGGTTGCTTTTGCAGTATGCTTCGGGTCATTGTCAATCTGCACTGTGAAGCACCGTCCAATGAGTTCTGAAGCATTTGACTGAATATGAGCATATAATATTGCCCGAAACACTTCAGAATTCATTCTGCTGCTGTTGTCAGCAGTCACATCATCAATAAATACAAGGGAACCAGTTCCATTGGCAGCCATACATGCCCACGCCATGACACTACCATCACCATGCTTCACTGATGAGGTGGTATGTTTTGGATCATGAGCAGTTCCTTTTCTTCTCCATACTCTTCTCTTCCCATCACTCTGGTACAAGTTGATCTTTGTCTCATCTGTCCATAGGATGTTGTTCCAGAACTGTAATGGCTTTCTTAGATGTTGTTTGGCAAACTCTAATCTTGTCTTCCTGTTTTTGAGGCTCACCAATGGTTTACATCTTGTGATGAACCCTCTATATTCACTCTTGTGAAGTATTTTCTTGATTGTTGACTTTGACACATATAACATCTACCTCCTGGAGAGTGTTCTTGATTTGGCCAACTGTTGTGAAGGGGTTTTTCTTCACCAGGGAAATAATTCTTCTGTCATCCACCACAGTTGTTTTCCGTGGTCTTCCGGGTCTTTTGGTGTTGCTGAGCTCTCCGATGCGTTCTTTCTTTTTAAGAATGTTCCAAACAGTTGATTTGGCCACACCTAATGTTTTTGCTATCTCTCTGATGGGTTTGTTTTGATTTTTCAGCCTAATGATGGCTTGCTTCACTGATAGAGACAGCTCTTTGGATCTCATATTGAGAGTCGACAGCAACTGATTCCAAATGCAAATGTCACACCTAGAATCAACTCTAGACCTTTTACCTGCTTAATTGATAATGAAATAACGAGGGAATAGCCCACACCTGTCCATGAAATAGCTTTTGAGTTGATAGTCCCATTACTTTTGGCCCCTTAAAAAGTGTGAGGCACATATAGAAACCGTTGTAATTCCTACACCGTTCACCTGATTTGGATGTAATTACCCTCAAATTAAATCTGAAAGTCTGCAGTTAAAGCACATCTTGTCTGTTTCATTTCAAAGCCATTGTGGTGGTGAATAGAGGCCAAAATATGAAAATTCTGTCAATGTCCCAATATTTATGCACCTGATTGTATATTACATCATGTACATCATGCTGTCAGGTATTCACTTCATGATGTCATAATAACTAGATCAGCCTGTGTTCTTTGCTGTGAATGCAGTATAAGTGGGCATGTCTCCTCATTTAGGGCCTGATTCAGCAGAGGACAGAGGGCCTGATTCAGAGCCGGTCGCTATTTGCGGTCGTTCGTTCCAAAAAACGGGGTGGCTATTCAAATGAACCGTTCGCTCTTTGCGGTCTGTTCACGCCTCTATGTCTGAACGAGCAAACAAAACTTGCGTTCGTTTTTTGGATAACTACGCCCCCTGACCGCTCGCATCCTATGTCATGTCCGCTATTTATTAGATTAATCGAGTACATCGACCAGCGTATGAACTGCTCGCTATTCTTGTGGTTGGTTTTTCCTACCACAAATTTGCGAGCAGTTCTGACTATAAAATAACCTAGTGACGTGGTCAGTGACGCTGCTGTATTAATTATGCACACCCATAAAACGCCCGTTTTGACCTTTAAGCATGCCTGCGTTCTGATCTCCACTCCCCGTTTTCAAGCACCTTCCCCTGTTACCACCCTCCTCCTGTCACTCATATTAGCAGGCATTCGCTATTTAGCGAACAAACGATTTTCAGCCGCACTGACTGGTTTGCGCATGCGTATTACGATCCGTACGTATGCGCAGTTGGGCAAACATCGCTCGGAATGAACGAGCGGCCGCTTACGAGCGGCTCTGAATCAGGCCCAGAGTTACAAAGCCAAACACAAGCAGCTATGCAACTTTGTCCTTGCTAAAATTCTTGCAAACCTCTTATACACAACGCATTTTGGAAAAGACTGGCAAAAATTCTCAATAAGTCTTAGAGAAATGACAGGAACCTCCTTTAATGCAGTTGGATTCTGCTTTTGAACCTGTGCCATGTGGCAGTGGACAATCAATGAGGGATCCCAAGTGCATAGACCGAAGTTAAAGCTGCATCTGCTTTTGGCTGTGCGGTAAGATGCCCTTGGTGAGGTTTAAATTCGCTAGCCAGTAAGAGTGCAATGAGGGAAGAGGATATAAAAATAACTGGAGAGGGGCCTAGACTGCACACCCTGAATATATATATATAATGGGAGGTGCTACCTGTGGAGACTATTGTTGTAAAAAGAATAACAGATGCACAACTCCAACATTACTCATTATATATAGTAATACATATTGCAATCGAAATTTGCAAATAATAAAATAGAGGTTTTGGCATAATCATGTTCTTCGCTTTGGATCCATCTCATACAGCCAGAGACTCTAACAGGGCCACAGATTATGAAAAGGGTCATTAAGGACCAAAATTTATGGTCTCTGCTCACAGTTCTGCACAAGCGGATGATTCATGGGGACCCTAAAATAGCAGACCAGCTTGTGCAAATGGTAGAGAGGTATGTGGCGGCCGAGAAACTGTTGAGTGTAACCAGGGCATGGTACGCAGCTGAGTAGGGCGCCACATTGTGGAAGGTGGACCACTACTGTGGGCACTGCAAGGAGGGGACTACTACTGGTGGAAATACAAGGGGGGGCTACTACTGGGGGCACTACAAGAGGGGGCTACTACTGGGGGCACTACAAGGGACTACTACTACTGGGAGCAATACAAGGGGGGACTACTACTGGAGGCACTACAAGGGGGGACTATTACTGGGAGCACTACAAGGGGGAACTACTACTGGGGGCACTACAAGGGGGGCTACTACTGGGAGCACTGCAAGGGGGGCTACTACTGAGGGCACTACAAGGGGGCTACTACTGAGGGCACTACAAGGGGGCTACTACTGGGGACACTACAATTGGGGCTACTACTGGGGGCACTAGAAGGGGGAACTACTACTGGGAGCACTACAAGGGGGGCTACTACTGGGGGCACTACAAGGGGGCTACTACTGGGGGCACTACAAGGGGGGACTACTACTGGGAGCAATACAAGGGGGGACTACTACTGGAGGCACTACAAGGGGGGACTACTACTGGGGGCACTACAAGGGGGGCTACTACTGGGGGCACTACAAGGGGGGACTACTACTGGAAGCACTACAAGGGGGGTCTACTACTGGGGGCACTACAAGGGGGGCTACTACTGGGGGAAATACAAGGGGGATTACTACTGGGGGCACTACAAGGGGGGGCTACTACTGGGGGAGCAACAAGGGGGGACTATTACTGGGGGTACTACAAGGGGGGATTACTACTGGGGGCACTACAAGAGGTGCTATTACTGGGGGCACTGCATAGGGGGGAACCTCCACTGGGGGCACAACAATAGGGGGACTACTACAAGGGAGGACTATTACTAGGGGCACTACAAGAGGGGGGACTACTACTAGGGGCACTACAAGAGGGGGGACTACTACTAGGGGCGCTACACGGGGGGGTACCACTACTGGGGGCACTATATAAAGGGAAATACTGGGGGTACTGCATATGGGGGACCACAACTGAGGCCACTGTTTAAAGGGCACTGCATAAGGGGTACCACTATTGGGGGGACTGCATGGGGGGACTACTACTGGGGGCACTATATAAGGGGCTTACTACTGGGGGCACAAGGGTCACTGCACAGGGGGGATCACTACCGGGGGCACTGTAAAAGGGGCACTGCATAGGGGGTGCCAAAAAATATACTTGCTTACCAAAAAATTTGGGCTAGGGCCTTCCTACCCAATGGCTTCAAGTCTCCCAACAGCGATCTCCAGTGACTTCTGGTAAGACTGTTCCATGGGGAAAGGGTGCTGGTCGGTAGAATTAAGTTAAACATCCAGGGGCTATAGACTTAGAACCTGAAGATTGGTCAGCGATGGCAGGAAGGTTCCCACCTCATGTAAGACTTTATAAAAATATGATCAGATGTTTTAGATGTGGTGGCTTGGATCATGTTGCTGCTAATTACCTCTTAACCCATGCTAGGCTCTTACTGACTGGGGAACAGGTCAGAGGCCTGTTGAGAAAAACTGTGATTACTGAATGTAAGTGCTGTGTTAAAGTAATTTTTTATGAAAGGGAATCATTTTGTTTTGGTAGAGCTGGACAGGCCAGGATTTACTTATATGTTTTGTGCTGCTATTATAACTAACTGCGGTTACTTTTACCTAGGCCCTGGTCTGGTGTACTACCACTTGACTGCCACAATCTAAAGCAGTGGTCAGGGAACAGGGGTAAATTACCCACATGTGGTAAAACTTAAATTCCTGGGGGTAATGGACGGACAGCCGGGAATGCATATAAATCATTCTATTATATAGGCTGTGTCTCTAAGCCGGACCCCCGCTGAGATGTTATTACCAGTGGGCGCCCGGCTCCTTCCCTGCAGTGGCACGTTAGTCGGAGGCTGGAGTTCTCTTCTGAACTCCAGCTTCCGGCTCTCTCCATGCGCACTATGGGAGAGACGTCATGACGTCTCTCCCATAGTTCAGAGGAGCAACCGGGCAGACAGGACGGCGGCGGATGCAGGAGCGGGGATTAAGGTCAGTGTTTTTTTTTGTACAAGTGGCACTACAGGGGCATTATATGGGGGCACTACTACAGAGGCATTATATGGGGGCACTACTACAGGGGCACTATATGGGGGCACTACTACAGGGGCATTATATGGGGGCACTACTACAGGGGCATAACTGGGGGCACTACTACAGGGGCATAACTATGGGGGCACTACTACAGGGGCATTATATGGGGCACTACTACAGGGGCATAACTGTGGGGGCACTACTACAGGGGCATTATATGGGGGAACTATTATATGATTTCCTTTCAAATCAAGTGGGTAACATCAGCTTAATTTAATTTATTTTGGGGTAAAAGGTAAAAAAGTTCCCAGACCTCCTGCTCTAAAGGCTCATACACACTAGACGATATGCTGTATGAGTGATATTGGTGAAAGATATTGGGTGTACACTGAACAATATCGTTAACGATATTGTTCAGTGATATCATCCTGACACATCCCTGTACAGGCACTTTCTGACGATATCGTCAGATTGGCCTGCATGTTTGCACTACAGCAAACATTGTTAATGACCCACGGGAGACCGCATTGTTGGTCGTTTGGTGCATACACACTGGATGATGTGAATGATATATCGTTGAACGATATTCTTATCGTTTATATCGTTCACTTTTATTGTCTAGTGTGTATGCCCCATTACTCTGATCTTGCCACAAATAGAGATGTGAAATAAGTAATAGGGATCGCCAAGGAGAAATGGTTTGTTTTCTATAAGGTGTCTCCTATCCTGATGACTAAAACAGACTGACTTTATAAAGCAATTACTTTGTGAGCGTTGTCTTTGCCACACACTATTAACTAGGCAAAATGTGGCACAGTGATTTCACAAGTTCTAGTGAACTGTTAGGACTGGCTTCTCATAAATGTGGCATGAGTCCAGTCAATGTCTGCTTCACTGCTAAAGGACAAAGGTGATGGTTGAAGGACTTCAATAAAGTTTATTGCACACTTGAAGAAGATAGTGTGGGAATTCCCTTTTATCTGAAGGTTATATAGTTGTTCACTATGATCTATTGTCAAGGACTTTGTATACATGATATTACTGATTAGAAGCATTAGATAATTATGTTTTATTTTTAATATTAAAACTCAATAGTGGTTTTATATACTCTTTTTATAAACATTTATTATTTTTACTTTTTTTATGGCTAAATAATGTTGACATAATAATAATAATAATAATGTTATATAGCGCTCTTTCTCCAGTTGGACTCAAGACGCTTATCCAGGCCACACTTTTTTTGACTCAGCCGATTAAAGGTTATTATAGGTTAAGAGTTTGGCAATACAATAAGTGATAACATGCTTTACTTTCATTAAAATAACCCTGACATGAATTTATAACATTGTATAATTTAATATTTCCACCTTCCCATCGGTTTTTTTAACTGAGGTCTTATAAGATTACTTGTAAACGACATTAGTCCTCCTGACATCAACATGATAAGATTTAGTTTTGACGTGACACACAGTAGGGCAACATAGGATCAGTCGTGGGCTGGGCGCCAGGGACCGGTGGCATGAGCGCGCACACGTGGCAAAGCCGGCTGGCCGGTGAAGGGGGCACCACCCCGCCAATGTCATTGTTGGGGGCGGAGCGGCCCCCTCAACGTCACTTTTGGGGGCGTGACAAGATTGCGGCATCATTAATAGGGGAGAGGCCAGCACCTACGGAGGTGCCGGGCTTCCCCGAAGCTCTTTCTTAATATGAATAGACACCATGCGCATGCGCGGCATCTATTCGTGCAGTGGAAGAATGGAAGCAGCCAGGCTGTTTTAGCAGGGCACTGCTGAAAGGGGCATGGCGCCCTGCTAAAACAGCCTAGCGTGAACACTAACTGTCCATGTGAAAAACAAACTTTACTTAGGTCAACTCCAGCCACTTTAAGTGTCTACATACAAAAAAAGAAAATTGCATACAAATGGCGCTAAAATTGACAGTACTTCCTTTAAAAAGTTCTTTAATCATTACTGAAGAGGATCCTCAAAATATTCTCCTGTAATACAGTTACAAACGATGAACCAGTATATTCAGGCACCGTATCAGGATCTTAGAATGAGTGATTTTCAATGTTCTCGGGATTGCCCCCCCAGCATAAAACTCACATGTAATCGTGAATAAATAGGCACATCACATCACACCAATGTTTCAAATGGTATAGCCATCACCCAAATATAAATATGTAGTGGCTGCCCCCTTAATAATACACTCACAAACTTTTGAGGTCAATATGCACATCTGGTGGATCTTTTATCCTCCTCTCCTGGTTTAAGTAGAATGGAACCAAGCAGATAAGTAGCCTCATTCATGTTCAATGGTGTATATCACCCAAAAGAGCAATGGATATATGATAATGCCACGATAAATCACATAAAGCTCTTTGGCCCTCATTCAGAGCCGCTCGTTAGCGGCAGTACGCTCGTTCCGAGCGATGTTTGCACATCTGCGCATGCGTACGCTTTTTAGTACGCATGCGCGAACCAGTCAGTGCGGCCAAAAATCGTTTGTACGCTATATAGCGAGTGCCTGCTATTTTGAGTGACAGAATGAGGCGTATGTGGGTGGTAACAGGGGAAGGTGCTTGAAAATGGGGAGTGGAGATCCGAACGCAGGCGTGCTTAAAGGTCAAAACGGGTGTTTTATGGGTGTGTATATTTAAAACAGCAGCGTCATTGATCACGTCACTGGGTTATTTTAGAGCCAGAACTGCTCGCAAATTTGTGGTAGCAAACACCAACCACAAGAATAGCGAGCAGTTCATACCCTTGTCGATGTACTCGATTAATCTAATAAATAGCGGACATGACGTAGGATGCGAGCGGCCAGGGGGCGTTTTTAACAAATAAACGAGCGTATGTTTTGCTCGTTCGTTCAGATTTAGAGGTGTGAACAGACTGCAATGTGCGTACGGATCATTTGAATAGCCACCCCTTGTTTTTAAACGAACGACCGCAAATAGCTCTGAATGAGGGCCTTTATTCCAAATGACATAGAAATACAAATTAAAACAGCAAAGAGGGACTTGAGTGTCTCTCCCTGTGCTTTATTTATTGTCATACCAAAGAAGACTCTTACCGGGAATCAAACGCGTTTGCAATTAAAGAATAATTTCTCCCATAAATGAAATAGGAACGCTAAAATAAGGAAAAAACTGAAAGTTTGTATCAGTAAACATGGCTTACTTCAATTCTACAAAAGAAACCAGATAATACGTATCAATCTCTACATGGTTTAAAATAAAGTCCATTGTAATGGATATATCTTTAACAGTTTAGGCAAAGTACGCTCGGAAGTCTGTTTTTCCATTGACTTACTTCACTAAAACCATTACAGCTCAGCTCCCTTTTGTTATACATTAATGTTTCATAAACCTAAACCTTCCTCGACAAATGCTCTATAGAATAGTAATACTGCATCAAAATCCGTCGGCTGGCTCTCTAGATTAACCCGAACAAACATGCCTAACAGGGACTTTATTTTATGCTATGTATAGATATTTTTTGAAGCATTAAGCATCATGACAAACACTGAAAAACATATTAAGAGCATGGGTGTTTACACATGATTGATTATGAACAATAAAAATATTATTCACAAAAGTTGTAGTTGAAGCATTTTTCATTATGCAAATATGAACTGGTCTGTGAGGAAGAATTAAAGGAATAGGTACACAAGATTTCAGTCTAGTTTTCTATATACAGAAGTGTGGCCGGAGGTTGGCCTCACGTGTGGAATGGTGGCCACGGCACTGTAGGGGTTAACCCCCGTGCTGCGGCGCCATTTTAAAAGGACAAAAAGGCGCCAGGCGCCCATTGTAAATATATACTCTGCGCTACGCGCTGAGTGTTAATAAGTGAGTTTTTAATGTTTTATATGTCGCGGCCAGGATTCACTGCACTGGGGGAGTGTAGGTAGAATGTGGCTGCACGCTGGGAGCCACTGCGACCAGCGCTGAAACAGTTATGGTCCCAGTGAGGACACAGTTTAAAAACACACTGCGCATGGTTTATGATAAACTGTATTAAAATATATATGTATTGCTGTAATGCACTGCAGCTGCTCTGCAATGCATTAGTGCATGAAGCAGAGTATATTTAATAGGCTGTGCACTATATGGTTTAAATTAGGGGTGAGCGGGTTCGGATTTCTGAAATCCGAACCCCCCCAAGCCCCCCCGATCCGAGTCCGATCCGAGTCAGGCTCGACTTTTCCTGCCTGACTCGGATCTGAAATTGAGGCAAAACGTCATCATCACGCCTTCCGAGTCTCGCGGGTTTTGGATCCTATATAAGGTACCCGCGTCGGCGCCATTTTCTCACTCGGCTGTGGACAGTGAAGAGGGAGGGTGGGAGTTAGGGCTGTGTAGTGTAGTGTAGTGTAGTGCTGCTGTTGTCCACTACTTCAAAGTCCATAGTGTCTGGCTGTGTTGTGCTGTGCTGCTGTTGTTAATGGGGCTGTGTCCACTACTTCAAAGTCCATAGGGGCTGGCTGGACTGTGTTGTGCAGTCAGTTCTCCATAGGGGCTGTGTCCACTCCAAAGTCCTGTGTCCTAAAGGGGTGCTGTAGTGTTGTCCAGGGGGTGCTCTGTCCATCAAGTGCTAAAAAAATAATATATTTTCTGTGTTTGTGAATTGTGTGCGCAGTAGCCGCACGTGCATCAACAAAGTAGTGCCAAGCGTGTGCCTGTGTCATCATAAGTAAAGGGCCGGCTGGCTTGACCGTTAAAGGGTGCTGTAACCCCCAAAGTACACTCCAGTCCAAACTAAAAAAAAAATTATTTTCTGTGTTTGTGAATTGTGTGCGCAGTAGCCGCACGTGCATCAACAAAGTAGTGCCAAGCGTGTGCCTGTGTCATAAGTAAAGGGCCGGCTGGCTTGACCATTAAAGGGTGCTGTAACCCCCAAAGTACACTCCAGTCCAAACCAAAAAAAAATTATTTTCTGTGTTTGTGAATTGTGTGCGCAGTAGCCGCACGTGCATCAACAAAGTAGTGCCAAGCGTGCGCCTGTGTCATAAGTAAAGGGCCGGCTGGCTTGACCGTTAAAGGGTGCTGTAACCCCCAAAGTACACTCCAGTCCAAACCCCCCAAAAAATAATTTTCTGTGTTTGTGAATTGTGTGCGCACTAGCCGCACGTGCATCAACAAAGTAGTGCCAAGCGTGCGCCTGTGTCATAAGTAAAGGGCCGGCTGGCTTGACCGTTAAAGGGTGCTGTAACCCCTAAAGTACACTCCAGTTCAAACCAAAAAAAAACTTATTTTCTGTGTTTGTGAATTGTGTGCGCAGAAGCAGCACGTGCATCAACAAAGTAGTGCCAAGCGTGCGCCTGTGTCATAAGTAAAGGGCCGGCTGGCTTGACCGTTAAAGGGTGCTGAAACCCCCAAAGTACACTCCAGTCCAAACCCCCCAAAAAATAATTTTCTGTGTTTGTGAATTGTGTGCGCAGTAGCCGCACGTGCATCAACAAAGTAGTGCCAAGCGTGCGCCTGTGTCATAAGTAAAGGGCCGGCTGGCTTGACTGTTAAAGGGTGCTGTAACCCCCAAGTACACTCCAGTCCAAACCAAAAAAATATATATTTTCTGTGTTTGTGAATTGTGTGCGCAGTAGCCGCACATGCATCAACAAAGTAGTGCCAAGCGTGCGCTGTGTCATAAGTAAAGGGCCGGCTGGCTTGACCGTTAAAGGGTGCTGTAACCCCCAAAGTACACTCCAGTCCAAACCCAAAAAATATATATTTTCTGTGTTTGTGAATTGTGTGCGCAGTAGCCGCACGTGCATCAACAAAGTAGTGCCAAGCATGCGCCTGTGTCATAAGTAAAGGGCCGGCTGGCTTGACCGTTAAAGGGTGCTGTAACCCCCAAAGTACACTCCAGTCCAAACCAAAAAAAAAAATATTTTCTGTGTTTGTGACTTGTGTACACTGTGGCTGCACGTGCATCAACAATGGAGCAGCGCCAAGCGTGCGCCTGTGTCCCATAAGTAAAGAGCCGGCTGGCTCATTTCTTAAAGGGTGGTGTAACCCACAAAGTGCACTACTCCAGCAAAAATAAAAAAATATTTTCTGTGTTTGTGTGCGCTTTAGCCGCACGTATATATCAATATAACATAAATGGAGGACCAAACTTTCTCCGATAAAAATAAAATAGGGAAAGATCAAGAACCACTTCCTCCTAGTGCTGTTGCTGCTGCTGGGAGTTATTCATCATCCCAGAGAGGAAGTAGGAACATCATTACTTTTACTAAACAATTGACCCTCCAACAGTCCCTAGCGATGAGGATGAAGTACGACAGCAGTCATCCTGAAGCAAAACGTATAACTGAGGCCTTGACTGCTATGTTGGTGTTAGACGTGCGTCCGGTATCCGCCATTAGTGCAGTGGGATTTAGACAATTGATGGAGGTAGTGTGTCCCCGGTTCCAAATCCCGTCTAGATTCCACCTGCATCCTCAAAGCAGCAGTGACAAGCGTGCGTCTGTCTGTTAAAGGGTGGTGACACCCTCAAAGTGTGCTACACAAACAATAAAAATATTGTTCTTTTTTTTTCTGTCTTTGTGAAATGTGTGGGCTGTAGCCACACCTGCATCCTTAAAGCAGCAGCGACAAGCGTGCGTCTGTCTGTTAAAGGGTGGTGACACCCTCAAAGTGTGCTACACAAACAATAAAAATATTGTTCTTTTTTTTTCTGTCTTTGTGAAATGTGTGGGCTGTAGCCGCACCTGCATCCTTAGAGCAGCAGCGACAAGCGTGCGTCTGTCTGTTAAAGGGTGGTGACACCCTCAAAGTGTGCTACACAAACAATAAAAATATTGTTCTTTTTTTTTCTGTCTTTGTGAATTGTGTGGGCTGTAGCCGCACTTGCAACCTCAAAGCAGCAGCGACAAGCGTGCGTCTGTCTGTTAAAGGGTGGTGTAACTCTCAAAGTGCTCCAAAAAATAAAAAACTTTTTTTTAATGTGTTTGTGACTTGTGTGCGATGTAGCCACACTTGCATCCTCAAAGCAGCAGCGACAAGCGTGCATCTGTCTGTTAAAGGGTGGTGTAACCTTCAAAGTGCTCCAAAAAATAAAAAACTATTTTTTTAATGTGTTTGTGACTTGTGTGCGATGTAGCCGCACGTGCATCAACATAGTAGCAGCGCCAAGCGTGCGCCTGTGTCATAAGTCAAGGGCTGGTTTGGACATCTGGTCCGGACTGAAGGACGTGCCAACAATTTCTGACAAGTCTACTATCACTGCAAATGATACTGTCCTCAAAGCAGCAGCGACAAGCGTGCATCTGTCTGTTAAAGGGTGGTGACACCCTCAAAGTGTGCTACACAAACAATAAAAATAGTGTTCTTTTTTTTCGGTCTTTGTGAAATGTGTGGGCTGTAGCCGCACCTGCATCCTTAAAGCAGCAGCGACAAGCGTGTGTCTGTCTGTTAAAGGGTGGTGACACCCTCAAAGTGTGCTACACAAACAATAAAAATATTCTTCTTTTTTTTCTGTCGTTGTGAAATGTGTGGGCTGTAGCCGCACTTGCATCCTTAAAGCAGCAGCGACAAGCGTGCGTCTGTCTGTTAAAGGGTGGTGACACCCTCAAAGTGTGCTACACAAACAATAAAAATATTCTTTTTTCTGTCTTTGTGAATTGTGTGGGCTGTAGCCGCACTTGCATCCTCAAAGCAGCAGCGACAAGCGTGCGTCTGTCTGTTAAAGGGTGGTGTAACCCTCAAAGTGCTCCAAAAATTAAAAAACTATTTTTTTAATGTGTTTGTGACTTGTGTGCGATGTAGCCGCACGTGCATCAACATAGTAGCAGCGCCAAGCGTGCGCCTGTGTCATAAGTCAAGGGCTGGTTTGGACATCTGGTCCGGACTGAAGGACGTGCCAACAATTTCTGACAAGTCTACTGTCACTGCATATAATACTGTCCTCAAAGCAGCAGCGACAAGTGTGCATCTGTCTGTTAAAGGGTGGTGACACCCTCAAAGTGTGCTACACAAACAATAAAAATATTCTTCTTTTTTTTCTGTCTTTGTGAAATGTGTGGGCTGTAGCCGCACCTGCATCCTTAAAGCAGCAGCGACAAGCGTGCGTCTGTCTGTTAAAGGGTGGTGACACCCTCAAAGTGTGCTACACAAACAATAAAAATATTCTTTTTTTTCTGTCTTTGTGAAATGTGTGGGCTGTAGCCGCACCTGCATCCTTAAAGCAGCAGCGACAAGCGTGCGTCTGTCTGTTAAAGGGTGGTGACACCCTCAAAGTGTGCTACACAAACAATAAAAATATTGTTCTTTTTTTTTCTGTCTTTGTGAATTGTGTGGGCTGTAGCCGCACTTGCATCCTCAAAGCAGCAGCGACAAGCGTGCGTCTGTCTGTTAAAGGGTGGTGACACCCTCAAAGTGTGCTACACAAACAATAAAAATATTCTTCTTTTTTCTGTCTTTGTGAATTATGTGGGCTGTAGCCGCACTTGCATCCTCAAAGCAGCAGCGACAAGCGTGCGTCTGTCTATTAAAGGGTGGTGTAACCCTCAAAGTGCTCCAAAAAATAAAAAACTATTTTTTTAATGTGCTTGTGACTTGTGTGCGATGTAGCCGCACTTGCATATTCAAAGCAGCAGTGACAAGCGTGCGTCTGTCTGTTAAAGGGTGGTGACACCCTCAAAGTGCGCTCCACAATCAATAAAAATATTCTTCTTCTTTTTTCTATCTTTGTGAATTGTGTGGGCTGTAGCCGCACTTGCATCCTCAAAGCAGCAGCGATAAGCGTGCGTCTGTCTGTTAAAGGATGGTGACACCCTCAAAGTGTGCTACACAAACAATAAAAATATTCTTCTTCTTTTTTCTGTCTTTGTGAATTGTGTGGGCTGTAGCCGCACCTGCATCTTCAAAGCAGCAGTGACAAGCGTGCGTCTGTCTGTTAAAGGGTGGTGACACCCTCAAAGTGCGCTCCACAAACAATAAAAATATTCTTCTTCTTTTTATTATCTTTGTGAATTGTGTGGGCTGTAGCCACACTTGCATCCTCAAAGCAGCAGCGACAAGCGTGCGTCTGTCTGTTAAAGGATGGTGACACCCTCAAAGTGTGCTACACAAACAATAAAAATATTCTTCTTCTTTTTTCTGTCTTTGTGAATTGTGTGGGCTGTAGCCGCACCTGCATCCTCAAAGCAGCAGCGACAAGTGTGCGTCTGTCTGTTAATGGGTGGTGTAACTCTCAAAGTGCTCCAAAAAAAACAAAACTATTTTTTTAATGTGTTTGTGACTTGTGTGCGATGTAGCCACACTTGCATCCTCAAAGCAGCAGCGACAAGCGTGCGTCTGTCTGTTAAAGGGTGGTGACACCCTCAAAGTGTGCTACACAAACAATAAAAATATTGTTCCTTTTTTTTCGGTCTTTGTGAAATGTGTGGGCTGTAGCCGCACCTGCATCCTTAAAGCAGCAGCGACAAGCGTGCGTCTGTCTGTTAAAGGGTGGTGACACCCTCAAAGTGTGCTACACAAACAATAAAAATATTCTTTTTTTTCTGTCTTTGTGAAATGTGTGGGCTGTAGCCGCACCTGCATCCTTAAAGCAGCAGCGACAAGCGTGCGTCTGTCTGTTAAAGGGTGGTGACACCCTCAAAGTGTGCTACACAAACAATAAAAATATTGTTCTTTTTTTTTCTGTCTTTGTGAATTGTGTGGGCTGTAGCCGCACTTGCATCCTCAAAGCAGCAGCGACAAGCGTGCGTCTGTCTGTTAAAGGGTGGTGTAACTCTCAAAGTGCTCCAAAAAAAACAAAACTATTTTTTTAATGTGTTTGTGACTTGTGTGCGATGTAGCCGCACTTGCATCCTCAAAGCAGCAGCGACAAGCATGCGTCTGTCTGTTAAAGGGTGGTGACACCCTCAAAGTGTGCTACACAAACAATAAAAATATTGTTCTTTTTTTTTTGGTCTTTGTGAAATGTGTGGGCTGTAGCCGCACCTGCATCCTTAAAGCAGCAGCGACAAGCGTGCGTCTGTCTGTTAAAGGGTGGTGACACCCTCAAAGTGTGCTACACAAACAATAAAAATATTGTTCTTTTTTTTTCTGTCTTTGTGAATTGTGTGGGCTGTAGCCGCACTTGCATCCTCAAAGCAGCAGCGACAAGCGTGCGTCTGTCTGTTAAAGGGTGGTGTAACTCTCAAAGTGCTCCAAAAAAAAACAACTATTTTTTTAATGTGTTTGTGACTTGTGTGCGATGTAGCCGCACTTGCATCCTCAAAGCAGCAGCGACAAGCGTGCATCTGTCTGTTAAAGGGTGGTGACACCCTCAAAGTGTGCTACACAAACAATAAAAATATTGTTCTTTTTTTTCGGTCTTTGTGAAATGTGTGGGCTGTAGCCGCACCTGCATCCTTAAAGCAGCAGCGACAAGCGTGCGTCTGTCTGTTAAAGGGTGGTGACACCCTCAAAGTGTGCTACACAAACAATAAAAATATTCTTTTTTCTGTCTTTGTGAATTGTGTGGGCTGTAGCCGCACTTGCATCCTCAAAGCAGCAGCGACAAGCGTGCGTCTGTCTGTTAAAGGGTGGTGTAACCCTCAAAGTGCTCCAAAAATTAAAAAACTATTTTTTTAATGTGTTTGTGACTTGTGTGCGATGTAGCCGCACGTGCATCAACATAGTAGCAGCGCCAAGCGTGCGCCTGTGTCATAAGTCAAGGGCTGGTTTGGACATCTGGTCCGGATTGAAGGACGTGCCAACAATTTCTGACAAGTCTACTGTCACTGCATATAATACTGTCCTCAAAGCAGCAGCGACAAGTGTGCATCTGTCTGTTAAAGGGTGGTGACACCCTCAAAGTGTGCTACACAAACAATAAAAATATTCTTCTTTTTTTTCTGTCTTTGTGAAATGTGTGGGCTGTAGCCGCACCTGCATCCTTAAAGCAGCAGCGACAAGCGTGCGTCTGTCTGTTAAAGGGTGGTGACACCCTCAAAGTGTGCTACACAAACAATAAAAATATTCTTCTTTTTTTTCTGTCTTTGTGAAATGTGTGGGCTGTAGCCGCACCTGCATCCTTAAAGCAGCAGCGACAAGCGTGCGTCTGTCTGTTAAAGGGTGGTGACACCCTCAAAGTGTGCTACACAAACAATAAAAATATTCTTCTTTTTTTTTCTGTCTTTGTGAATTGTGTGGGCTGTAGCCGCACTTGCATCCTCAAAGCAGCAGCGACAAGCGTGCGTCTGTCTGTTAAAGGGTGGTGACACCCTCAAAGTGTGCTACACAAACAATAAAAATATTCTTCTTTTTTCTGTCTTTGTGAATTATGTGGGCTGTAGCCGCACTTGCATCCTCAAAGCAGCAGCGACAAGCGTGCGTCTGTCTATTAAAGGGTGGTGTAACCCTCAAAGTGCTCCAAAAAATAAAAAACTATTTTTTTAATGTGCTTGTGACTTGTGTGCGATGTAGCCGCACTTGCATATTCAAAGCAGCAGTGACAAGCGTGCGTCTGTCTGTTAAAGGGTGGTGACACCCTCAAAGTGCGCTCCACAATCAATAAAAATATTCTTCTTCTTTTTTCTCTTTGTGAATTGTGTGGGCTGTAGCCGCACTTGCATCCTCAAAGCAGCAGCGATAAGCGTGCGTCTGTCTGTTAAAGGATGGTGACACCCTCAAAGTGTGCTACACAAACAATAAAAATATTCTTCTTCTTTTTTCTGTCTTTGTGAATTGTGTGGGCTGTAGCCGCACCTGCATCTTCAAAGCAGCAGTGACAAGCGTGCGTCTGTCTGTTAAAGGGTGGTGACACCCTCAAAGTGCGCTCCACAAACAATAAAAATATTCTTCTTCTTTTTATTATCTTTGTGAATTGTGTGGGCTGTAGCCGCACTTGCATCCTCAAAGCAGCAGCGACAAGCGTGCGTCTGTCTGTTAAAGGATGGTGACACCCTCAAAGTGTGCTACACAAACAATAAAAATATTCTTCTTCTTTTTTCTGTCTTTGTGAATTGTGTGGGCTGTAGCCGCACCTGCATCCTCAAAGCAGCAGCGACAAGTGTGCGTCTGTCTGTTAAAGGGTGGTGTAACTCTCAAAGTGCTCCAAAAAAAACAAAACTATTTTTTAATGTGTTTGTGACTTGTGTGCGATGTAGCCACACTTGCATCCTCAAAGCAGCAGCGACAAGCGTGCGTCTGTCTGTTAAAGGGTGGTGACACCCTCAAAGTGTGCTACACAAACAATAAAAATATTGTTCCTTTTTATTCGGTCTTTGTGAAATGTGTGGGCTGTAGCCGCACCTGCATCCTTAAAGCAGCAGCGACAAGCGTGCGTCTGTCTGTTAAAGGGTGGTGACACCCTCAAAGTGTGCTACACAAACAATAAAAATATTCTTTTTTTTCGGTCTTTGTGAAATGTGTGGGCTGTAGCCGCACCTGCATCCTTAAAGCAGCAGCGACAAGCGTGCGTCTGTCTGTTAAAGGGTGGTGACACCCTCAAAGTGTGCTACACAAACAATAAAAATATTGTTCTTTTTTTTTCTGTCTTTGTGAATTGTGTGGGCTGTAGCCGCACTTGCATCCTCAAAGCAGCAGCGACAAGCGTGCGTCTGTCTGTTAAAGGGTGGTGACACCCTCAAAGTGTGCTACACAAACAATAAAAATATTCTTCTTTTTTCTGTCTTTGTGAATTATGTGGGCTGTAGCCGCACTTGCATCCTCAAAGCAGCAGCGACAAGCGTGCGTCTGTCTATTAAAGGGTGGTGTAACCCTCAAAGTGCTCCAAAAAATAAAAAACTATTTTTTTAATGTGCTTGTGACTTGTGTGCGATGTAGCCGCACTTGCATATTCAAAGCAGCAGTGACAAGCGTGCGTCTGTCTGTTAAAGGGTGGTGACACCCTCAAAGTGCGCTCCACAATCAATAAAAATATTCTTCTTCTTTTTTCTATCTTTGTGAATTGTGTGGGCTGTAGCCGCACTTGCATCCTCAAAGCAGCAGCGATAAGCGTGCGTCTGTCTGTTAAAGGATGGTGACACCCTCAAAGTGTGCTACACAAACAATAAAAATATTCTTCTTCTTTTTTCTGTCTTTGTGAATTGTGTGGGCTGTAGCCGCACCTGCATCTTCAAAGCAGCAGTGACAAGCGTGCGTCTGTCTGTTAAAGGGTGGTGACACCCTCAAAGTGCGCTCCACAAACAATAAAAATATTCTTCTTCTTTTTATTATCTTTGTGAATTGTGTGGGCTGTAGCCGCACTTGCATCCTCAAAGCAGCAGCGACAAGCGTGCGTCTGTCTGTTAAAGGATGGTGACACCCTCAAAGTGTGCTACACAAACAATAAAAATATTCTTCTTCTTTTTTCTGTCTTTGTGAATTGTGTGGGCTGTAGCCGCACCTGCATCCTCAAAGCAGCAGCGACAAGTGTGCGTCTGTCTGTTAAAGGGTGGTGTAACTCTCAAAGTGCTCCAAAAAAAACAAAACTATTTTTTTAATGTGTTTGTGACTTGTGTGCGATGTAGCCACACTTGCATCCTCAAAGCAGCAGCGAGAAGCGTGCGTCTGTCTGTTAAAGGGTGGTGACACCCTCAAAGTGTGCTACACAAACAATAAAAATATTGTTCCTTTTTATTCGGTCTTTGTGAAATGTGTGGGCTGTAGCCGCACCTGCATCCTTAAAGCAGCAGCGACAAGCGTGCGTCTGTCTGTTAAAGGGTGGTGACACCCTCAAAGTGTGCTACACAAACAATAAAAATATTCTTTTTTTTCGGTCTTTGTGAAATGTGTGGGCTGTAGCCGCACCTGCATCCTTAAAGCAGCAGCGACAAGCGTGCGTCTGTCTGTTAAAGGGTGGTGACACCCTCAAAGTGTGCTACACAAACAATAAAAATATTGTTCTTTTTTTTTCTGTCTTTGTGAATTGTGTGGGCTGTAGCCGCACTTGCATCCTCAAAGCAGCAGCGACAAGCGTGCGTCTGTCTGTTAAAGGGTGGTGTAACTCTCAAAGTGCTCCAAAAAAAAACAACTATTTTTTTAATGTGTTTGTGACTTGTGTGCGATGTAGCCGCACTTGCATCCTCAAAGCAGCAGCGACAAGCGTGCATCTGTCTGTTAAAGGGTGGTGACACCCTCAAAGTGTGCTACACAAACAATAAAAATATTGTTCTTTTTTTTCGGTCTTTGTGAAATGTGTGGGCTGTAGCCGCACCTGCATCCTTAAAGCAGCAGCGACAAGCGTGCGTCTGTCTGTTAAAGGGTGGTGACACCCTCAAAGTGTGCTGCACAAACAATAAAAATATTCTTTTTTTTCTGTCTTTGTGAAATGTGTGGGCTGTAGCCGCACCTGCATCCTTAAAGCAGCAGCGACAAGCGTGCGTCTGTCTGTTAAAGGGTGGTGACACCCTCAAAGTGTGCTACACAAACAATAAAAATATTGTTCTTTTTTTTTCTGTCTTTGTGAATTGTGTGGGCTGTAGCCGCACTTGCATCCTCAAAGCAGCAGCGACAAGCGTGCGTCTGTCTGTTAAAGGGTGGTGTAACTCTCAAAGTGCTCCAAAAAAAACAAAACTATTTTTTTAATGTGTTTGTGACTTGTGTGCGATGTAGCCGCACTTGCATCCTCAAAGCAGCAGTGACAAGCGTGCGTCTGTCTGTTAAAGGGTGGTGACACCCTCAAAGTGTGCTACACAAACAATAAAAATATTCTTCTTTTTTCTGTCTTTGTGAATTGTGTGGGCTGTAGCCGCACTTGCATCCTCAAAGCAGCAGCGACAAACGTGCGTCTGTCTATTAAAGGGTGGTGTAACCCTCAAAGTGCTCCAAAAAATAAAAAACTATTTTTTTAATGTGTTTGTGACTTGTGTGCGATGTAGCCGCACTTGCATTTTCAAAGCAGCAGCGACAAGCATGCGTCTGTCTGTTAAAGGGTGGTGACACCCTCAAAGTGCACTCCACAAACAATAAAAATATTCTTCTTTTTTCTATCTTTGTGAATTGTGTGGGCTGTAGCCGCACTTGCATCCTCAAAGCAGCAGCGACAAGCGTGCGTCTGTCTGTTAAAGGATGGTGACACCCTCAAAGTGTGCTACACAAACAATAAAAATATTCTTCTTTTTTCTGTCTTTGTGAATTGTGTGGGCTGTAGCCGCACTTGCATCCTCAAAGCAGCAGCGACAAGCGTGCATCTGTCTGTTAAAGGGTGGTGTAACCCTCAAAGTGTGCTACACAAACAATAAAAATATTCTTCTTCTTTTTTCTGTCTTTGTCAATTGTGTGGGCTGTAGCCGCACTTGCATCCTCAAAGCAGCAGCGACAAGCGTGCGTCTGTCTGTTAAAGGATTACAGCGGTGACAGCATCCAAGTAGGCATGTCAGACAGTCCGTACCTGTACTGGCAGGAAAAAGAAGCAATTTGGAGGTCCCTGTACAAACTGGCTCTATTTTACCTGAGTTGCCCCCCCTCCAGTGTGTACTCCGAAAGAGTGTTTAGTGCAGCCGGGAACCTTGTCAGCGAAAGGCGTAGGAGGTTGCTTCCACAATATGTGGAGAAGATGATGTTCATAAAATGAATTATCAACTCTTCCAGGGAGACCAGCCTCCAGAATGTACAGAGGGACCTGTGGTTGTGGATTCCAGCGGGGACGAATTAATACTCTGTGAGGATGAGGATGTACACACTGAAGAGGGTGAGGAATCGGTGGATGAGGAGGATGAGGATGACATCTTGCCTCCGTAGAGCCAGTTTGTGCAGGGACAGATTAATTGCCAGCTTGTTTTGTGGGGGCCCAAACGAACCAATCATTTCAGCCACAGTCGTGTGGCAGACCCTGGCGCTGAAATGTTTGGTTTGTTAAAGTGTGCATGTCCTGTTTATACAACATAAGGGTGGGTGGGAGGGCCCAAGGAAAATTCCATCTTGCACCTCTTTTTTTTCTTTGAATTATGTATAGTTTGGGGCCTAGTTTTTCAAACTGCCATCCTGTCTGCCACTGCAGTGCCACTCCTAGATGGACCACGTGTTTGTGCCGCCCACTCGTATCTCTTAGCATAGTCATCCAGCTACCTCGGTGCAACCTTTTGGACATAAAAACACTATTGTGAGGTGTGAGGTGTTCAGAATAGACTGGAAATGAGTGGAAATTAAGGTTATTGAGGTTAATAATAGCATAGGAGCAGAAAACCCCACAAATTCTGTGATTTTAGCTGTTTTTATGCTTTTTTTTCAAAAAAATACAGATCCAAAACACAAAACCCAGAACCCAAAACACAATAGGGTGGTTTTGGCAAAACCAATCCAGATCCAAAACACGAAGAAAGATCCAGATCCAAAACCAAAACACAAAACACGAAAAGTGGCCGGTGCACACCCCTAGTTTAAATGTATATTTTGTAGAGAAAATGCACTTTTTGTTTATGACATGACCAGCCTCTGTGGTTGCAGGAAACTAGATGCTAATTGTCATTTCCTTAGCAGGAGGTCTGATGAATAGGCTTGACTGGAAGTTCTCTGTGTAAAGGTGTGACTAGTGTCATATAGCCAAACCCTTCATGTACAGAACTTCCTTTTGAAAAGACAATTTGTTTTTAAGAAGATCCTTTTGGATGTCACTTCTAAAAGCTGAATGTGTTAAGGTTGGAAATGCCAAACTGATTGATACTCCCATTGGGAAGGATGAATGTCATTTACTATCTCCTGTGAAATGTTATGTCAACATTTTAGGAGACAGTTATTACTATATGATAAATCAGTTTTGTTTAGGTTTGGGTGGCTCCTTTGAAATGTAATATGTTGTTAAATTATATTATGTGAGACAGCCTGATTGGTTGAGTGGAACACAGGGTTGGTTTACCACCCTGTGATATTGTGTGTAAGAATGAGATAAAAAGAGGGACTGTGAGCCCTGTATTTTGTACATCTTTGAAAATCCTTTGTGGAGAATTGCTGTTTGATTTCTGTGTGATATTCCCCTTCAGACAGAAGGGAGGGTCTTCTTTAAGACATTGAGCAAATAAACACCGTTTGCCTTTACTTCAATTGACTCAATCCTGCGACCAACAGAATTGCCTCAAAACGCTATTCTGTTCTCCTGCTGTTCTGGGTAAGAGCTCCGTGTCTCCAAGTTCAAGCCCTCTGCCAAGCTACCGTGCAGACCTGGTCCATTGCTAGGGATCAGGTGGGAGCAGCCGACACCAAACAGGAGGTGTGTCCACACCTCCAGCCTAGGCGAAAGGCGTCCGGTCCCAAGAAGCTCTTCCAAACAGAGAGTAAATGGCCTATGAGAAGCTCCTGGCTACGTAGTGTTTCCACCGAGTCCATCTTTGAGAAGAAAGGAGAGTTTCTCAAGAAATAGAAATAAACAGTTATGTAAGCCCTGCAGAGGCCCAATTCTGTAGCAGTGTTTTTCTCCTTGCTGTACAGATTTCCAGCAATAGATTCTTGCAACCCATCGTTACTTGTTGGCCTTCGGTGGTAAAAATAATATCGCCCATTCTGGCGTGAATGGAGCATAATATTTAATTTTTGTTCCAATTATTGCCTAAGCAAATGCCAGAAGTACCTGACCAGTGAACATAAGCAATTGTGCAGCAAATGTAAGTTTCCTCTTGAATGCATTTAAGACATCTTTGCCTCGAGGAGAGACATCAGTCTTTATTCTACTTCACATTGGACATATATGCGACTAACCTTGAGCTCCTTCCAGCAGAGGTTCAGCCTCTCTGCCAAGGCCCAGCAAATACTTTGTAAAACTGCTCTCTACAACTCCCCTGCCACTTAGGGACATGGCTGTTACAGGTGCACCCATTAAAGCCACACACTAGCAAAAAAACACTTTAAATAGAAAGTCACATAGATATCATATAAATGTCAATATCCCAAAACAGTGAAAACTGGTTTCTTTAAAATTCCTTAGTAAACAGTGTAAACTGGTTTCTTAGATCCTTCAGTTAGAACTTTTCCTAGTTATCGGGATAACTTCTTAAAAAATTCCTTCAACATATAACAGCACCTCAAAAAAATCACAATATGGATTCCACCATGTGAAGTAAAGTTACATTTATTTCTCACAAGGTATAAAACAGTCCCAAATCAATTCAGGAAATAAAATCAAGATGGCAGCGTACCAGAATTGACCTTTACAGAAAGGCACAGTGTAAAAGCATAAGGGGTTACAATGCTACCCCCACAGCAAGTCACCTTCCCTGCATATGGACAGGTCCCTCTCTGTAATAGTGAAGACTGGCAGTCCCTTCAATACCAACGCGTATCGGCAACAGCCTTTATCAAGGTATATCCATATGTTCTAAGGTGCATTTTTTATATTGAGGTCCTAATGAGTGATGACCCCGCTCTTTTTACTAATTGTCCAAGCGGGCATGTACAATCAGGGCTATGCGTTCCATTTCCTTTGGAATGCATGCCCGCTACTTCCGCCGGAGGTGATGTCAACCATAACCTCCCTATTTGTCTATTACATTGAGGGCTCCTTTGACGCTATGCATTCCATTACCTTGGAACACATTCCCGCTGTTTCCGCCGGAGGTGATGTCAAACAACCTCCTTATCACTTCCGCTTCAGCCGCCGGAAGTCTTATTATGATCCACGTGGTGCGTTCCACTCGACGTTACCAGGAAGTCGCGCGTAGTTAGGTGGATATATATAAATGCGTTCCACCTTTATTAAGTGTACAAATAGCGCTTCCTCTATCGTTTATATCACTGCATTCCACTTATTACAATACATAGGTATATATGCATAGATCTACTCCATCATAATGGTATTTAAACCTCAAAAACAATAAGGCAGGTTATACCAATAAATAATATATATGGTCCCTTTATAATGTGCAAATAGCATTTAAAGTGCATACAGTGTTGGTCCATAATATCCATTTGATAAAAACATTTTAAAACCTAAACAAATATATCACATAGGTTAATAATCATAAAGATAGGATAAAAATATATATATATATATATAAAAGGATATTTTTAAAAGAAGAATATAGTGCAATGTGCAAATAAGCTATAAATAAATAAGTACAGGCGTATAACAACACATAAATAACAGACATCTAATATATGTATCCCTTCCATATCCTAATCACGGATAACCTAGTCACCTTGCGGGAACGCTAGTGGCGCTAAAGCCATACTGACTAGGATACACCAAGGAGTTACTAAGAAGATTCCATTAAAGAAACCATTTCAATTCGAAGTCATTATTTAGACCGTGTGGTATTAGGGTTTTCATGTCATATATTAACTTCATTTCAGTTTTTGCTAATGAAGTTTCTACACCCTTTGATCTCCAGTGGTTCTCCACTTTTTTAATACCTATCATAGATCTAATACCACTAGTTAAACACGAATGTTTTTCTTTGAAATGTTGCGATACAGAGTGGTTATCAAAACCTTTTTTGATATTTCTTAAATGCTCCATCCATCTTTCTCTGTATTTTCTTGTGGTCCTACCTATATATTGAAGACCACAGTCACATTCTTTTATGTATACACAATTTGTGGTATTACATGTGATAAATTCATTCATCTTAAAAACCTTCTTGGTCGTTCGCGAAATACATTCTTCCACTTTGGATGGTTGGGTTGTATGAGTCCTACAAATACTACACATTCCGCACCTGTGGAACCCTTTCGTTTTTTATCCTACCACTCTTTTTATCTGGTATTGCGCTTTTAACCAGGCAATTTTTAAAATTTGGCGCTCTTCTATATGTAAATCTTGGATTTTCTGGAATGATCTCTTTTAAAATAGGATCCTGTTTTAAAATATGCCAATTCCGTCTAAAAACTCATTAGGACTTCAATATAAACTATGCACCTTAGAACATATGGATATACCTTGATAAAGGCTGTTGCCGAAACGCGTTGGTCTTGAAGGGACTGCCAGTCTTCACTATTACAGAGAGGGACCTGTCCATCTGCAGGGAAGGTGACTTGCTGTGGGGGTAGCATTGTAACCCCTTATACTTTTACACTGTGCCTTTCTGTAAAGGTCAATTCTGGTACGCTGCCGTCTTGATTTTATTTCCTGAATTGATTTGGGACTGTTTTATACCTTGTGAGAAATAAATGTAACTTTACTTCACATGGTGGAATCCATATTGTGATTTTTTGAGGTGCTGTTATATGCTGAAGGAATTTTTTAAGAAGTTATCCCGATAACTAGGAAAAGTTCTAACTGAAGGATCTAAGAAACCAGTTTACACTGTTTACTAAGGAATTTTAAAGAAACCAGTTTTCACTGTTTTGGGATATTGACATTTATATTATATCTATGTGACTTTCTATTTAAAGTGTTTTTTTGCTATGGTAACCATATTCCCTATATCTCCTAAAGGGAGCGCTGGCATTTTCATTTGCTTTCTATATTGTATACCGAGTGACATGTGTAGGTCACCAGATTTATACCAGCTGCATTTTTTAGTGTTTGGATTGCAGGAGGTTATTTATTTACCTTTTATCTTACACATACACATTGATCTTCCTGTTGACCATGTTGGAATATAGGGATAAAAGAAAGTTATTAATAAACTCCATCTTTGATGTGAGAAAGAATATTGACACAGATACTACAACTTTAGTTGATGAAGATGTAGAAGGGATGATGTCGACATTAGAAAAAGTACTTATTCACGAGAGTAAGATTTGGTGGGAAATAGCCACATTGGAGAGGTACCTGGCTGATCAAATGGTATCAAAAGGTCTATTAATTAAGAAATCATGCACATTTGATACCACCCATGAAGAGTTCGAAAATGAATGGAATCTTATTCTAAAGAATTGTTCTAATTCATTGATGAACTTGATAATTAAAGAAAGGAAAGAAAATTTAACGGGTATAGAAAAAGAGATTTCCGAATTGACTTCATTAATAAATCCCTACCGTGAGTCAAACAAATATAAGGAATTAGAGAGCGAAATGGAGATTAGAATTATACGAAAAGAAAAAGAAATCATTTTAAGAAAGCAGAATAAATATTTGATAGACAGTAATTATCCCCCTGAACAAAAAGATCCAGAATTAGATAATCTGAGTGAGAACAGTTGTGAAGAAATTAGAACACCGCCTGTTTGCCCGATACACTTCTGAACCCCGGTCTCAAAAATTATTAATAAAAGAAGAGTGTATAGGTCACCTAGGAGACATTCATATAATAATGGATCTGGACTAGTCCCAAAGAGACAAACACACTTTAGAGATAGGGTCATACTGAAATCCAGGCATCCCACATATTGGGAGAAGAACAGACATTTTGGTAAAAAAACTGATCACTACAGAGAAGACAGGGGTCGTCTTTACCCTACACCTGAAAGAAAGAGAACTTATAACAGAGAAAGACAAGTGGGGAATGACCAATTTATTGGATCAAATATATATGAAGCACTAAGGAATGAGGATTTTTTAGAATTGAGCGGGAAGAGACACAGGAAAAGATAAACACTGCCCCTACTAAAAAGAAAAGATCACATAGAGGTAAAAGAGGGAAGGGTGTTGGTAAACCTAAAATAGGAATAGAAAGAGATTAAGCAATAATGATAAATCAAAAGAAGAGACTACAAAATTTTTTAATTTAAGTAGTCATCAGCTTGATGAAGATGAAAGGAACGTTTTGAGTAAAGGATTGAGATTTGCTCCGGTAAATAAACTCAATAAATTCGAAGTTTATATTGATATACAGAAATTTGTATGCAAACTGTCCTTGAAAAAATATTTTATTAGTCAAACGAAAGAGTTTTTAGGAAAAGAGATTAATCCCTTCAAACCTAAGTCTACCTTTAACCCTACATTTAACAGAGTTTGTTTCCTTGATAGCTTTACCAAAATAGTCTGCAATGAAATGGATCAAATAGATTTGAAAAATGATAAATTACATCATAATATCTCGAAAAAAGAGAAAGAAGCACTCATCAGACTAGAAAAAAATAGAGACATTACTATCAAACCTGCAGACAAGGGTGGGAGTATAGTAGTCATGGACACTGAAAAGTATAATAACGAAATCCTACGTCAACTTGGTGACAGAACCACGTACAATCTACTAAAGAGTAAACCAAATGAGAAAATTGAAAAAAGTCTTGTTTCCTTAGTACAAAAATATGAGAATAATGGGACCATCACAGAAAATGAAAGAAAATATATAATTAGAGATCAAACTAGCCTACCTGTGATTTATGTGTTACCTAAAATCCAGAAGGACTTAACTAACCCGCCTGGTCGTCCCATTATTGCTAGTACTGACTCAGTGTCTTCCACTCTATCACACTTTGTAGATCATTTTTTACAACCTGAAGTTATTAAACTTAAATCCTACATTAGAGACAGTATAGATGTCATCAAGAAACTGAGAAACATAGAAATGAAGGAAGAATACATTCTGGTGACTGCTGATGTATGCTCTCTATATACCATTATTGAACACAAATTAGGAATAGATGCGATCGAACACACTTTTAACAAATATGAAGATAAATATGATAATATGAAATTAGCCTTTTTGAAAGACTCAATCCATTTTGTCCTGCATAATAATTTTTTCTGGTTTCAAGGGCAGTACTACATTCAAAACAAAGGGACTGCGATGGGGAGCAAGTTTGCCCAATCATATGCGAACCTTTTCAAATGGGATGGTGGGAAGACCTATATGTATGGAATGATAATCCTTTTAAACAATTTTTATCTATATGGATACGTTTTACTGACAATATTTTTTTTATATGGACTGGGCCAGAGGATATTTTAGAAGATTTCTGTGAAAAATTGAATAATAATACTTTTAATATTTCATTAACTTTTTTTAAACATAGACAGGAGATTAATTTTTTAGGCCTTACTATTTATAAAATTCAGGACAGGATTGCTACAAGGAACTACACAAAACCTACTGATAGCAATTCCTACATTAATTACAACAGTCATCATCATCCGAATTGGTTGAGAAATATTCCTAAAGGGCAGATGCAACGTTTACGCAGAAATTGCACAGAGACATCAGTGTTTGAGACACAAGCACAAGAATTAAAAAATAAATTTATTAAGTAGGGATTTGATACAGCACAAATTGAGGCCACCATAGAGAGCTTCAAAGACATACCACAAGACACCCTTTTAGAATACATGAAAGATAGTAAGACGAATAATAACCCAGTACCTATGGCATTTATCACAACTTTTAATTAGGGGTGAGCGGGTTCGGATTTCTTAAATCCGAACCCCCCCGAGCCCTCCCGATCCGAGGCAGATCCGAGTCAGGCTCGACTTTTCCCGCCTGACTCGGATCTGAAATCGAGGCAAAACGTCATCATCCCGCCTTCCGGGTCTCGCGGGTTTTGGATCCTATATAAGGTACCCGCGTCGGCACCATTTTCTCACTCGGCTGTGGACAGTGAAGAGGGAGGGTGGGAGTTAGGGCTGGCTGGGCTGTGTAGTGTAGTGTAGTGCAGAGAAGTGTTGTGCTGTGCTGCGCTGTGCTGCTGTTGTCCATAGGGGCTGTGTCCACTACTTCAAAGTCCATAGGGGCTGGCTGTGTTGTGCTGTGCTGCTGTTGTTAATAGGGGCTGTGTCCACTACTTCAAAGTCCATAGGGGCTGGCTGGACTGTGTTGTGCAGTCAGTTCTCCATAGGGGCTGTGTCCACTCCAAAGTCCTGTGCAGTGTCCCAGTCCTAAAGGTGAGCTGTAGTGTTGTCCAGGGGGTGCTCTGTCCATCAGGGGTGCTCCCCCCAAGTGCTAAAAAAATAATATTTTTTCTGTGTTTGTGAATTGTGTGCGCAGTAGCCGCACGTGCATCAACAAAGTAGTGCCAAGCGTGCGCCTGTGTCATAAGTAAAGGGCCAGCTGGCTTGACCATTAAAGGGTGCTGTAACCCCCAAAGTACACTCCAAACCAAACAACAAAATATTTTTTCTGTGTTTGTGAATTGTGTGCGCAGTAGCCGCACATGCATCAACAAAGTAGTGCCAAGCGTGCGCCTGTGTCATAAGTAAAGGGCCGGCTGGCTTGACCATTAAAGGGTGCTGTAACCCCCAAAGTACACTCCAAACCAAATAACAAAATATTTTTTCTGTGTTTGTGAATTGTGTGCGCAGTAGCCGCACGTGCTTCAACAAAGTAGTGCCAAGCGTGCGCCTGTGTCATAAGTAAAGGGCCGGCTGGCTTGACCGTTAAAGGGTGCTGTAACCCCCAAAGTACACTCCAAACCAAATAACAAAATATTTTCTGTGTTTGTGAATTGTGTGCGCAGTAGCCACACGTGCATCAACAAAGTAGTGCCAAGCGCACGCCTGTGTCATAAGTAAAGGGCCAGCTGGCTTGACCGTTAAAGGATACTGTAACCCCCAAAGTACACTCCAGTCCAAACCAAAAAAAAATATATTTTTTGTGTTTGTGAATTGTGTGCGCAGTAGACGCACGTGCATCAACAAAGTAGTGCCAAGCGTGCGCCTGTGTCATAAGTAAAGGGCCAGCTGGCTTGACCGTTAAAGGGTGCTGTAACCCCCAAAGTACACTCCAAACCAAATAACAAAATATTTTTTCTGTGTTTGTGAATTGTGTGCGCAGTAGCCGCACGTGAATCAACAAAGTAGTGCCAAGCGTGCGCCTGTGTCATAAGTAAAGGGCCGGCTGGCTTGACCGTTAAAGGGTGCTGTAACCCCCAAAGTACACTCCAAACCAAATAACAATATATTTTTTCTGTGTTTGTGAATTGTGTGCGCAGTAGCCACACGTGCATCAACAAAGTATTGCCAAGCGTGCGCCTGTGTCATAAGTAAAGGGCCGGCTGGCTTGACCGTTAAAGGGTGCTGTAACCCCCAAAGTACACTCCAAACCAAATAACAAAATATTTTTTCTGTGTTTGTGGATTGTGTGCGCAGTAGCCGCACGTGCATCAACAAAGTAGTGCCAAGCGTGCGCCTGTGTCATAAGTAAAGGGCCAGCTGGCTTGACCGTTAAAGGGTGCTGTAACCCCCAAAGTACACTCCAGTCCAAACCAAAAAAAAAAATATTTTCTGTGTTTGTGAATTGTGTGCGCAGTAGCCGCACGTGCATCAACAAAGTAGTGCCAAGCGTGCGCCTGTGTCATAAGTAAAGGGCCAGCTGGCTTGACCGTTAAAGGGTGCTGTAACCCCCAAAGTACACTCCAAACCAAATAACAAAATATTTTTTCTGTGATTGTGGATTGTGTGCGCAGTAGCCGCACGTGCATCAACAAAGTAGTGCCAAGCGTGCGCCTGTGTCATAAGTAAAGGGCCGGCTGGCTTGAACGTTAAAGGGTGCTGTAACCCCCAAAGTACAGTCCAAACCAAATAACCAAATATTTTTTCTGTGTTTGTGAATTGTGTGCGCAGTAGCCGCACGTGCATCAACAAAGTATTGCCAAGCGTGCGCCTGTGTCATAAGTAAAGGGCCAGATGGCTTGACCGTTAAAGGGTGCTGTAACCCCCAAAGTACACTCCAAACCAAATAACAAAATATTTTTTCTGTGTTTGTGAAATGTGTGCGCAGTAGCCGCACGTGCATCAACAAAGTAGTGCCAAGCGTGCGCCTGTGTCATAAGTAAAGGGCCAGCTGGTTTGACCGTTAAAGGGTGCTGTAACCCCCAAAGTACACTCCAAACCAAAAAAAAAAATATTTTCTGTGTTTGTGAATTGTGTGCGCAGTAGCCGCACGTGCATCAACAAAGTAGTGCTAAGCGTGCGCCTATGTCATAAGTAAAGGGTCGGCTGGCTTGACAATTAAAGGGTGCTGTAACCCCCAAAGTACACTCCAAACCAAATTAAAAAATATTTTCTGTGTTTGTGAATTGTGTGCGCAGTAGCCACACGTGCATAAACAAAGGAGCAGCGCCAAGCGTGCGCCTGTGTCCCATAAGTAAAGAGCTGGCTGGCTCATTTCTTAAAGGGTGGTGTAACCCACAAAGTGCACTACTCTCCAGCAAAAATAAAAAAATATTTTCTGTGTTTGTGTGCGCCTTTGCCGCACGTATATATCAAATCGATATAACATAAATGGAGGACCAAACTTTCTCCAATAAAAATAAAATAGAGAAAGATCAAGAACCACTTCCTCTTAGTGCTGAAGCTGCTGCCACTAGTCATGACATAGACGATAACATGCCATCAACGTCGTCTGCCAAGGCCGATGCTCAATGTCATAGTAGAAGCCACATACAATCCCAAATGACAAAGTTCAGGAAAATGACCTTAAAAAAAACATTTAAATCATCTGACGAGAAACGTAAACTTGCCAATATGCCATTTATGACACGGAGTGGCAAGGAACGGCTAAGGTCTTTCCCTATGTTCATGACTAGTGGTTCAGCTTCACATGACGATGGAAGCCCTCCTCCCACTAAAAAAATCAAACGAGTTAAGCTGGCAAAAGCACAGCGAAGAACTGTGCATTCTAAGAAGATATCACAAATCCCCAAGGAGAGTCCAAGTGTGGTGGCGGTTGCGATGCCTGACCTTCCCAGCACTGGACGGGAAGAGGTGGCTCTTTCCACCATTTGCACGGCCCCTGCAAGTGCTGAAAGGAGCACCCACAGTCCACTTGCTGATATGCAAATTGAAGATGTCACTGTTGAAGTACAACAGGATGAGGATACTGGTGTAGCTGGCGCTGAGGAGGAGGTTGGCGAGGAGGATTCTGATGGTGATGTGGTTTGTTTAAATCAGGCTCCGGGGGAGACAGTTGTTGTCCGTGGGATGAAAAAGCCCATCACGGTCATGCCTGGGCACAAGACCAAACATTCCACCTCTTTGGTCTGGCAATATTTCTATCCAAATCCTGACAACAACTGTCTTGCCATATGTACCTTATGTAAAGGTGGAATAAGTAGGGGTAGGGACGTTAACCACCTAGGAACATCCTCCCTTATACGGCACCTGCAGCGCGTTCATAATAAGTTACTGTCAAGTTCAGAAACTTTGGCTAAGACCGTAAGCAGTCCAGGGACACCTAAATCCCGTTGTCCTGTTGTATCCAAGCGCCTGCAAACCACACCGTCAACTCCCTCCTCGTCAATTTCCTCCTTAGTCAGGATCGGAAGTAGTCCTGCAGGCCATGTCACTGGCATGACTGACTCTCCTATCCGGGATTTCTCCGGAGGATCCTGCATTGCTACGCCTCCTGCTGCCTCTGCTGCTGTTGCTGCTGCTGGGAGTCGTTCATCATCCCAGAGAGGAAGTAGGAACACCACTACTTTTACTAAACAATTGACCCTCCAACAGTCCTTAGCGAGGAGGATGAAGTACGACAGCAGTCATCCTGAAGCAAACCGTATAACTGAGGCCTTGACTGCTATGTTGGTGTTAGACGTGCGTCCGGTATCCGCCATTAGTGCAGTGGGATTTAGACAATTGATGGAGGTAGTGTGTCCCCGGTTCCAAATCCCGTCTAGATTCCACTTCACTAGGCAGGCGATACCGAGACTGTACAGAAACGTCAGAAAAAGTGTCCTCGGTGTCCTGAAAAATGCCGTTGTACCCAATGTCCACTTAACCACGGACATGTGGACAAGTGGAACAGGGCAGACTAAGGACTGTATGACTGTGACAGCCCACTGGGTAGATGTATCACCTTACGCAGCAACAGCAGCAGCGTCACCAGTCGCAGCATCTCAGAAACGCCAGCTCGTTCCAAGGCAGGCTACGCTGTGTATCACCGGTTTCAGTAAGAGGCACACCGCCGACAACCTCTTAGAGAAACTGAGGGAAATCATTGCCCAGTGGCTTACCCCACTTAGACTCTCCTGGGGATTTGTGATATCTGACAACGCCACCAATATTGTGCGGGCATTACATCTGGGCAAATTCCAGCACGTCCCATGTTTTGCTCACACAATAAACTTGGTGGTGCAGAATTTTCTGAAAAGCGACAGGGGCGTGCAGGAGACGCTTTGGGTGGCCCGAAAAATTTCTGGCCACTTTCACCATTCAGCGACTGCATGCCGAAGACTGGAGCGCCAGCAAACACTCTTGAACCTGCCCCGCCATCACCTGAAGCAAGAGGTTGTGACGCGGTGGAACTCAACCCTCTATATGCTTCAGAGGATGGAGGAGCAGCAAAAGGCCATTCAAGCCTATACATCCACCTATGACATAGGCAAAGGAGGGGGTATGCACCTGACTCAAGCGCAGTGGAGAATGATTCCCGTGTTGTGCAAGGTTCTCCAGCCCTTCGAACTTGCCACACATGAAGTCAGTTCAGACACTGCCAGCTTGAGTCAGGTCATTCCCCTCATCAGGCTTTTGCAGAAGCAGCTGGAGAAAGTGAAGGAGGAGCTAAGACGGAGCGATTCCGCTCGGCATGTGGGACTTGTGGATGAAGCCCTTCATTCGCTTTGCCAGGATTCCAGGGTGGTCAATCTGTTGAAATCAGACCACTACATTTTGCCCACCATGCTCGATCCTAGGTTTAAAGCCTATGTGGTGTCTCTCTTTCCAGCCGACACAAGCCTGCAGAGGTGCAAAGACCTGCTGGTGAACACACTGTCAGCTGAAGCGGAACGTGACACGTCAACAGCTCCTTCTTCATTTTCTCCCGCAACTGGGGCTGCCAGGAAAAAATGTAGGTATCCTAAGCAACCCGCTGGCGGTGATGCAGGGCAGGCAGGACCAAGTTTGAACATCTGGTCCGGACTGAAGGACCTGGCAACAATTTCTGACATGTCTACTGTCACTGCATATGATACTGTCACCATTGACAGAATGGTGGAGGATTACATCGGTGACAGCATCCAAGTAGGCATGTCAGACAGTCCATACCTGTACTGGCAGGAAAAAGAGGCAATTTGGAGGCCCCTGTACAAACTGGCTCTATTTTACCTGAGTTGCCCCCCCTCCAGTGTGTACTCCGAAAGAGTGTTTAGTGCAGCCGGGAACCTTGTCAGCGAAAGGCGTAGGAGGTTGCTTCCACAGAATGTGGAGAAGATGATGTTCATCAAAATGAATTATCAGCTCTTCCAGGGAGACCAGCCTCCAGAACGTACAGAGGGACCTGTGGTGGTGGATTCAAGTGGGGACGAGTTAATACTTTGTGAGGATGAGGATGTACATACTGAAGAGGGTGAGGAATCGGTGGATGAGGAGGATGAGGATGACATCTTGCCTCCGTAGAGCCAGTTTGTGCAGGGACAGATTAATTGCCAGCTTGTTTTGTGGGGGCCCAAACGAACCAATCATTTCAGCCACAGTTGTGTGGCTGACCCTGGCGCTGAAATGATTGGTTTGTTAAAGTGTGCATGTCCTGTTTATACAACATAAGGGTGGGTGGGAGGGCCCAAGGAAAATTCCATCTTGCACCTCTTTTTTTTCTTTGCATTATGTACAGTTTGGGGCCTAGTTTTCCAAACTGCCATCCTGTCTGCCACTGCAGTATCACTCCTAGATGGGTCACGTGTTTGTGCCGTCCACTCGTGTCGCTTAGCATAGTCATCCAGCTACCTCGGTGCAACCTTTTAGACATAAAAACACTATTGTGAGGTGTTCAGAATAGACTGGAAATGAGTGGAAATTAAGGTTATTGAGGTTAATAATGGCATAGGAGCAGAAAAACCTACAAATTCTGTGATTTTAGCTGTTTTTATGCTTTTTTTCAAAAAAATACAGATCCAAAACACAAAACCCAGAACCCAAAACACGGAAGGGTGGTTTTGGCAAAACCAATCCAGATCCAAAACACGAAGAAAGATCCAGATCCAAAACCAAAACACGAAAAGTGGCCGGTGCACACCCCTACTTTTAATACTCACCATAAAAGTGTGGAACATATTTTTAGACGGAATTGGCATATTTTAAAACAGGATCCTATTTTAAAAGAGATCATTCCAGAAATTCTAAGGTTTACATATAGAAGAGCGCCAAATTTTAAAAATTGCCTGGTTAAAAGCGCAATACCAGATAAAAAGAGTGGTAGGATAAAAAACGAAAGGGTTCCACAGGTGCGGAATGTGTAGTATTTGTAGGACTCATACAACCCAACCATCCAAAGTGGAAGAATGTATTTCGCGAACGACCAAGAAGGTTTTTAAGATGAATGAATTTATCACATGTAATACCACAAATTGTGTATACATAAAAGAATGTGACTGTGGTCTTCAATATATAGGTAGGACCACAAGAAAATACAGAGAAAGATGGATGGAGCATTTAAGAAATATCAAAAAAGGTTTTGATAACCACTCTGTATCGCAACATTTCAAAGAAAAACATTCGTGTTTAACTAGTGGTATTAGATCTATGATAGGTATTAAAAAAGTGGAGAACCACTGGAGATCAAAGGGTGTAGAAACTTCATTAGCAAAAACTGAAATGAAGTTAATATATGACATGAAAACCCTAATACCACACGGTCTAAATAATGACTTCGAATTGAAATGGTTTCTTTAATGGAATCTTCTTAGTAACTCCTTGGTGTATCCTAGTCAGTATGGCTTTAGCGCCACTAGCGTTCCCGCAAGGTGTCTAGGTTATCCGTGATTAGGATATGGAAGGGATACATATATTAGATGTCTGTTATTTATGTGTTGTTATACGCCTGTACTTATTTATTTATAGCTTATTTGCACATTGCACTATATTCTTCTTTTAAAAATATCCTTTTATATATATATATATTTTTATCCTATCTTTATGATTATTAACCTATGTGATATATTTGTTTAGGTTTTAAAATGTTTTTATCAAATGGATATTATGGACCAACACTGTATGCACTTTAAATGCTATTTGCACATTATAAAGGGACCATATATATTATTTATTGGTATAACCTGCCTTATTGGTTTTGAGGTTTAAATACCATTATGATGGAGTAGGTCTATGCATATATACCTATGTATTGTAATAAGTGGAATGCAGTGATATAAACGATAGAGGAAGCGCTATTTGTACACTTAATAAAGGTGGAACGCATTTACATATATCCACCTAACTACCAGCGACTTCCTGGTAACGTCGGGTGGAACGCACCACGTGGATCATAATAAGACTTCCGGCGGCTGAAGCGGAAGTGATAAGGAGGTTGTTTGACATCACCTCCGGCGGAAACAGCGGGAATGCGTTCCAAGGTAATGGAACGCATAGCGTCAAAGGAGCCCTCAATGTAATAGACAAATAGGGAGGTTATGGGTGACATCACCTCCGGCGGAAGTAGCGGGCATGCTTTCCAAAGGAAATGGAACGCATAGCCCTGATTGTACACGCCCGCTTGGACAGTTAGTGAAAAGAGCGGGCTCATCACTCATTAGGACCTCAATATAAATTATGCACCTTAGAACATATGGATATACCTTGATAAAGGCTGTTGCCGAAACGCGTTGGTATTGAAGGGACTGCCAGAGAGGGACCTGTCCATCTGCAGGGAAGGTGACTTGCTGTGGGGGTAGCATTGTAACCCCTTATGCTTTTACACTGTGCCTTTCTGTAAAGGTCAATTCTGGTACGCTGCCATCTTGATTTTATTTCCTGAATTGATTTGGGACTGTTTTATACCTTGTGAGAAATAAATGTAACTTTACTTCACATGGTGGAATCCATATTGTGATTTTTATCCCGATAACTAGGAAAAGTTCTAACTGAAGGATCTAAGAAACCAGTTTACACTGTTTACTAAGGAATTTTAAAGAAACCAGTTTTGACTGTTTTGGGATATTGACATTTATATGATATCTATGTGACTTTCTATTTAAAGTGTTTTTTTGCTACGTTAACCATATTCCCTATATCTCCTAAAGGGAGCGCTGGCATTTTCATTTGCTTTCTATATTGTATACCGGGTGACATGTGTAGGCAGAGCCGTAACTAGACTTTTTGGTGCCCTGTGCCAGAAATACCATTGGCGCCCCCCTAATTTTTCAAAGGGACATAATGCACCCAAAAAAGGGCCATGGCTTCATGGTGAAGGACCAGGGTAGAGATAGGAGTGGCCAGGAGATACTGGGGATGAAATAAGAGGAAGCTAAAAGCAAGAATGATAATAAACAGAAATTTGACAGGCCCAAACAGCGCCTCCTGACCTGTGGTGCCCTGTGCGATGGCACCGGCTGCACTACCCTAGCTATGGCCCTGCGTGTAGGTCACCAGATTTATACCAGCTGCATTTTTCAGTGTTTGGATCGCAGGAGGTTATTTATTTACCTTTTAAATGTGGCAAGGTGACTGTGGCTGCGCCACCAGGCCACAGCACCCCGGGCTATTCCCCTGTCAGCCAGCCCCTTGAGCCTTCCCTTACTATTAGGTACAGTTACTTCCCATAGAAGCAGTATAAATACAGTTAGGCCATTACTTATCATAATTTTGTTATAGTAAAAGCTAGGAAATGGGTATGGAACCTGCTGGATCCCATGACCCCATGCTTTTAGCTACAGTCCTTTGGAAGCTCCCTGCTTTACTTACTCCATGGAACCCACCCCTATTCTGAACACAAGTACAAGCCATGTCTAACATTGTGTCTTGTGTATTGTATGCAGTATCACCCTCATTTGCCATTGGATGACCAGCCTTAAACAACCAGTACAAACTGCCATTGACCACCCACAGCTTTAGCGAGCGGCCAGGTGATGGTCGCGATGGTCATGACTATTGCGACCATCGGGGCTTGCGATGAGACCCTTGTGGTAGGGTCTCGTTTCCGCAAGCCCCAGTGAGCTTTCAGCTCTAATAGAGCCGGAAGTTCACCACTGACATCAGGGCTGCCCCCAAACAGCAGGCGTTCCTTCGGTAACGTCTCCGTTTGGCCAGCCACCCCCTCTGCCCGCCTCCAAAATGGGGCAAGCTGTCAATCACAATCGAAAGCTTCCCCGTTTTGGTGCGAGACCCGTAGCGACGGAGCGCCCGTCGCTGGCCGGGTCTTGCGCATGCTGTGTGCTCGTGAGCGGGTCTGAATCAGGCCCTAAGTCCATACTCATAAGGGCTGATGTAATAGGTTGCGAGCTGCAGGCGCTGCGGGAACTCTTGCGAGTTTTCCCATATTTTTAAAGCGGCAATCATTTTAAATGCAAAACCAAGCTCTATAATTGAAGTGTTCTCCTTTACCAAAATGGTCTTCTGTGCATGTGTGGTGCCATCTTGTTACTGTTTTAGAGAGCCACAGTGGGACACAGACTTAGCTCCGGTGACCCTGCAATATATTCTGCATATACAGCTGTATTGCTACACTGTTACTCTCATACATGACCATCCAGGAAACTGTGTGTATGTAAATGTGATTACAGCTGTACAAACGTACTGCAAACACTACAATAAACCAAACTCCTGGTTAAGTGCTGAGCTGTCTGCTGTATCTGGATTCCGCTGGCATCTACTATTTATAACCTGTGTTGCACCACAATAGTATACACATAGCAACACCTGGTAATTATACATTCTAATAATAATAATTCCTGGTTCCCAATAATGCTTCAGTAGTAAAAGACATATAATGATAGGTAAAAAAATAGTTTCTAGTCCAGCAGTACTGTTGGTATTGAGAGCAAATATTTTAGTGTTGCAGTAGCTCTGTGATATAGCAATTGGTGATCGCTATAAAGTGACACAGCAACAGTAGTAAACATAGGCAAATGCAAGTGGGGTTTCCGCCCTGGAAACCCCCCTCCCCTGCCCACACCATGACTACAATAGAAATAGTAATATAATAGAATTTTCTAGTGCTGCTTGTTCTTCTCAGTATTGCATATGAAATAATTAGCACCACCTGTGGATCTTAAAACTTGTGTCAGCCAGTAATAAATATACCTGTGCACCAACTAGGAGATCTTGAAAACATGCACTGTTAGAGGTGCACTGCTAAAGACAAATGTATACATATGTGTACAGGGCAGCTCTATGTTTTTCTGCTGCTACCCCAGACTACTGGACTCCTCCAATGCTCTGTAAGACTGTGATGGTGCCCACATCTGAAATTAAAAATATTCAACTCAAGCAGGATGGTCCTACTGCCACATTTAATTGCTTACTGTTATCGCTGGCTCTGTATATGCTGGAATTATGACACCCAATACACTTTGTATAATGCATATTAAAGCTGGTTAAGTGGTAATTCTGCCCTCTTCATACACTGGCCACACTAGCTCTAAAATCAAGCATTTGGAAACCCCCCTCTAGAAATCCTGCGTTTGCCACTGGTAAATAAAGCTGACTGATATAGCTTTAGATAAGCACATTGATTAAAACTGATTATTTTCACTTTCAGTACCCCATAAATGCAAAGGGCCCAATTTAGAGATGCATGAAGACATCTCTATGGTCGCAGTGCCCCTTAGCGCAGCATGAGTGACATGCTGTGGGTGTTTGGGGCGGGGATTGGGCAGCGCTGGACTGCGTTCCTGAAAACGGTGGGAGCATCAGCCCCATTTTCTGGGAGTCAATTTCTGCTTCTTCCAATGCTGATTTACTCGCCCTGGAAGCGTGAAAAGTCCGACCATCCGGCATAAGCTGAGGGCTACTCAGATGGCCGATGTTCACACAAGTGATCTGATGCTGTGTCTTTGGATGCTATACTGAAACACCAAAGCCAGCAGGAAGCATCTATTTACACAAGAAGCCCCCTGCTGCATTACCATATTTTAGCAGAGTAGCTGTGTTCAAAGGGGATGTAATCAATTTACCGACGGCCAGGATGCCGGCCGTCGAAAGCCCAATTTAGGGTTAAAAAAAGGCGTCGTAATCTAGATGCCTATCTTTAGCCCGGCACAAAATTCCAATGGCCGGCATCCGAACGAAGGTAAGCAGGACAGGATAGCCATGGGGGCAAGGGTTAGGTTTAGGAACCCCCCTGGGGATTTAGGGTTAGACACACCCCGAGGAGGGATAGGGTTAGGCTATGGGGAGGTGGGTTAGGGTTAGGCACCCCCCTGGGAGGGTTAGGTTTAGCGTGTGGGAAGGGAGGTTAGTTTTAGGCACCACTGAGGGGAGGGTAGGGTTAGGCCATACGGGGGGGGAGGTTAGGGTTAGGCACCACTAAGGGAGAGTTAGGTGGGGGGGAGAGGGGCAGGGTTAATATACTTACAACGCCCTGTCGAGATTTTCAGCTTTCGGCATGCCGCCGGAATTTCATACCCATCCCGTCCAAAGATGCAGCTTCTGTGCTATTGCATCCATCTCTGAATCAGGCCCATAGTCACAGATAGTCCATGGGGTCCAGTCATCATCATCACTTCATTTCTAAAAAAGCAGGTGAAAATTAACATTTTCATCTACTTTTGAAGAAGTTGAGGATCGTGGCTATTCATTATATAGGTAATGCAGGAGATAACTGTTATCTCCTGATTACCTTTCAGCCCCAATCTGGCAAGCTGTCCCTCTACACTAGTATGGAGACAGAATTTATCAAGCTTTGAAAATAAAATATTTTTTGAGCTTGACTGTGGGAGCTTTTGCCATTTTCAAATGGAGTTTGCTGCCGCACCCCCACTCCTTCTCTAAGGGATGGAGTCACAAGTTGCGAAGAGGGGTCCTTTCGGATCCCACCTCCGGCTCCTTTTGCAGGGGCTTTCTGCGCCTGTGTGAAGTCCAGTTCACACATGCATACTAGCACTGCCAAGTTAGACTTGACAGTGATAACTTTCCCTGCTACAGAAGTATCAGTGAAGGGGATCGCGGATACAGCAGTATGTTGAATTGCTCCTTTGAATTTGTACCCACCGCTGATACTCAAGGTGAGTTGAATTCTTAATTATTAGGGGGCACCCAGTCGCCGATAATTAACATGATGATTGGACCCCCATGAGGGATTGCTTTGTATGTGATAACAACAAACTGAAAGCCATAATTTTGCCAAGATTGCTTAAATGTAATACCTGGTTCATCAGCTTCAGATCAATTTTCTGCCTTCACAGAGTAGATAATGTTGTCAATTAGTCAATTTGTCACCAACACTGGTGCCAGTCTTGAAGGATCAGCTCTCTAAAGACTTTAATAAATCACCAATGGTTCAAAAGAGTCTCTGATCCAAGACTGTTCAGTAAAAGAATTAGGGAAGAAAGAAGAGATCCAAGAAGCATTCATGACCTACATGCTGACTTCAGAAGACACTGAGGACCTTATTCAGAGCCGCTTACAAAAAGCGAGCGCTCGCTCTGAATGAGGGTGGCCACTTTTTTTTAAGAGCTGTCCTCCTGGCCGCTCGCTAAGCTGTGAGTGACCACCCACAGCTTTAGCAAGTGACCAGGTGATGGTCGTGATGGTCGAGAACATCGCGACCATCGGGGCTTGCGTCGAGACCCTTGCAGTAGGGTCTCGTCTACCGCAAGCCCCAGGCAGCTTCCTGCTCTAACAGAGCAGGAAGCTCCCTACTGACATCACTGGTAATATCAGTAGGGATGCCTACAAACGGCAGGCGTTCCATCAGGAGCGCCTCTGTTTGTCTACAAAACGGGCCGAGCTGTCGATCAACATCGACAGCCGCCCCGTATGTAGCGAGCCCCGGAGCCAGTGAATTTGACACTTGCTCTGGGGCTTGCGCACGCACAGTGTGAGCGCTGCGCATACGCAGGCCCTCACCATCGACCGGCTTGCGAGCGCATAGCGCTTGCGAGCGAGTCTGAATGAGGTCCTGAGTCCTATAAGTGTTAATAAAGCAATGTGATAGAGCTTATCTTTAGATAGTGAAGAACTAGGACCTCTTTTTTAGACAGTAGAAAGGTACCAGAAGGTATCTACAGCAGGAGATGTCAGGGAAGAAGAGGTTAACTTCTCACTGCCATTAATGCGCCTTATATCTCACAGAGTATGACTGTCAGTCTGTCAACAGATTATTGTATAAATTGACACAGGGAGCCAGATGTAATCTTGTCTAAGATTGTGGATGTTAATAGGTGGATTGTGTTATCTTGAATGCACATCTTGGGATCCCTAGGAGTCTGTGTTATAGAGTATGGGAGTGCTCCAGTAACAGTTATATTTTAAATGACAGATAATTGTATATTTGTTATATTCTGTTGTTATATATTGTATCCCATTTTGGCATACTCACTGCTTCCTGTTACTAGAGCTTTCCTCTGACACTAAACATTAATATGTAGCAATCTCTGTGTTGAATCTATGATATGTTGTTGTAATGTAAGCGAAAGAAGTTTACCTCTTTGCAAAATAATAGAAAACAATGAACTGTGCATTCTCATAAATGCCTTGTCCATAGACCTAGTAAAATCTAATCCTGATTGGTTGGCTCAGGGCAGTATATACTGTCTTCTAGATTTGCTGCCCTGCTTGGAGAGTCATTAGGATTGTTGTAGTATTTCACATGCTTACTCGAATTTATGGTAAAAGAGAAATTTTAGCTCTACATGTCAGGATTGGCCGGATTCTGATTCACCTATTGGCATGTATTGGCAATGGCCTGTCTGCAGCCTTACGCAAATAGGCTACAAACTCCTTCCCTTGTGTACATTTGTGCAGCTGAATGTGCAAGGACTGAGACGCACACTTTCAGCGCCCTTGCGCAATGTAATACCGATTGATGTGTCCTTATACACCACCATCGGTGGAAACTTGCACCAGCCCTACGGCACGGCCACCTATGCTTGCATCTGTGAATGCAGTCACTTGCATTGACACTCACGTGACACTCCCTACCGGGCTGGTGCAAGGAGTCACGGCAACATTTTTAGCATACCATCACTCACCCTGACTTTTGAAAAAAAATTCCTACCTGATCCTGGCTGGCATGGCTGGGATCCAGATACACGGACATGTGATGCCATCACTGCCTGTTCAGTACTGGCACTCGGAACAGCAGTAGGCTATCCAGGGATGAGGACATGGTTACACTGACAAGGAATGTGGGGCCCCACCAAACAATCCTTCAGTTCCTGACGATTTGGACAATTCCTCTGAAAGTGCCCCGGTTTGCCACAATTAAAGCACCCTTCTGGGGTCACCCTCCACTCTGTGCCCACATCTTGTGCTGATTCTTTTCAGAATATTGCCCTAACAATCTTCTCTGCTGCCTGGGCCAAATGTTCCAAGGCGTAATATCAGTCAATGGCTACCGCAAGCTCCTCAGATGACTGCGGATTGCTCTGCAGAAGCCATTTTTGCAGCTCCTGCTTTAGGTTCCACATACAATGGACAATTGCCAGGATTTCCTGGATCCTGTCCAGTGGAATTTGTTCAGACTTTATCCAGCTCTGGGTTACCTTTGCCAGATTGGCTAACTGAGCATGCATTGAGGACCCTGACCTATATTGCCAGTCATAGAAACAGGGGTGCAGAGTAGAGGGGGGGGAGTGGGTACTAATTACCCGGGTACTACTTACCCGGGCCCAGGTTTGCTAGAGTTGCCCGGTGGAGGCCCGGGTCTGGCGCCACCACCCCTCCCTTTTATCTCACAGCAGCCAGGCATACACTGCTGTGTGCTGGGCTGCAGTGGGAGACTGACTGATCGTGCCCCCCCCTGGCTTTGCGCCGGGCTGAGGGGTTCACAGCGGCCCCCTCCCTGGCATGCGGTGCTGCAAAATTTATTTTTAATTTTTTTTAGCCTAAGGGGTCATGACCACGCCTCCCACGATTAGACCACTCCCGCTTTTTCATGGGCCAGTTGCTGTCTGTGAGTGCCACATAACTCTTTCATTGCTACATACCTGGTTGGATTTGGGGGCAAGGTGGTTTATTCTTGGATGGGTGCCAGAGTCTATCAAGGATTACATATATATATATATATATATATATATATATATATATATATATGTGTAAGCCACAGGAGGGAGGGGGCGGAGCCTCTGGAGGGCTGTGAGAAAGGACTCCCTGAAAGCAACACATTGGTCGCTGGTCCTGTGGAAGGGAACAGCCACAATGTAGAGAGTGAATGGGGTGGGGATGGGCACTGCTGCTGGTTGCAATGCACAGACATGTCAGACTGTGACATGTCTGCACTGTAGCCTTTCAAAGACATTCTTATTACTGTGTTGGCGGCCACAGTGGTGCCCTCTCATGTGTTGGCGCCCTAGGCAGCTTCCTAAAGCTGCCTATTGGTAGCGCGCCCCTGCTCCCATAGTACGACCACTGAATGGCCCATGTTTGCGTGCACTAGTACCCACCTCCCAGTCATGGCCGAAGAACGCCCATCACTTTTTGCGTGCACTTTGTGTAACACATGCATTGTAAGGGTTTTCAGAAATGTTCACGCATGCACAGTTGCAATTAATTGCTCAGCTATGTCAACATCGGCATTGTGTGCGGATTGCGTGCAAATCTGAATTATGGTGGGCACACACCTGAAAGATATATCTGCAGATCGAGTGATCTGTAGATATATCATCGGATGATACACACTGAATGGCCATCATCTATCAAAAGCTGGTAGGGAGGTGTGCAGGGGTGGCGGGGCCATCCCCCTCCAAGAGGCTGCTGCTGTATGTGTACAGGCGGTCTGCACACTTGCCGATAGACAGATATCTCTGCAGACATATCTGTCCATCAGCGGTGCAGCACAGCCAATGCGATATGTCTGTGAACAACGCGGTTCACAGACATATCGTTTGTACACACTTTGCGACGGCCAAAAGATATATTGGCTGATCACTTGACCGGCCAATATATCGGCCAGTGTGTACCCAGCATTAGGCCCTATAGCTCCTGCTGGACTGACTGGAGAATCAGAGGGTTACTACATCTGGAGTTTGCAGGTCTTGTGTTGTTGGATTCACTGCAGATTGTATTTTGCTATCCCTTTCCTAAAGTCTTATAATGTATTCACCTGTATAATAGTGCTTTACTAACTGTTTGTATCATTTTTATTTACAAACAAAATAATAAATGAATGCTCTATTACTGTATATTTGCCTAGGTTTGGGATACTGTAGGCCTGATTCTGAGTCGGACTCAGCCCCGCCCATCTTTGCATCTTTTGCGGCTACAAAGCCCTTCCCTGGTGTACATCCGTGCTTCTGATTGTGCAATGTCTGAGACGCTGGCTTTAGATGCACCAGATGTTAATGCAGTTAATGTATTTTGTAGGTGTTAACTAACAGATTTATTCAAGCTAGAGAAATATGGGAATGTAGTTATTAGACCGCTGGACGAGATGCCATCGGTCTAAATGCCAACAGTTCAAGCCCGTCACGGGACTTAAGATAGGGGTCAAAATACCAATGCCTATATTAATCCCTACACCGGAATCCTGACAGACGCCATCCCGAACGAGGGAATTTCGGGGCATCTTAGGAGTTAGCCGCAAGGGGAAGGTTGGGTTTAGGCACCCCCGGGGGGACTTAGGACTAGGAACCCCGCAGGGAGGGTTAGAATATGGAAAGGGGTGTTAGGGTTAGGCATCACTGGGGGGAGGTTTGGGTTAGGCACCACCTGGGAATGTTAGGTTTAGGGTGCGGGAACAGGGGGTTAGATTTAGGCATCCGCAGTGGGACTTAGAGTTAGGCACCACCAAGGAGGGGTTAGGGGTAGGGGGGGAGAGGGGAGGGTTAGGATACTTACCAGACAGCATCGGGATCTCCTCCTGTCGGGCTTCCACAGTGAAGACAAGCAATATGAGCTACCAGTGTAGAGGGGTAAGTAGTTTGAATGCTGATTACATATGAAAATGATTCCTATGGCAGTTCTGCTGTATTTCCTATTACTCCTATTACACCCAGTACTATTGTGTATAGTTTAAAAATCACCATTCTAAGGGGCACTCTTTTTAAATTAATTTCTATATTTATGTTTTTAATGCATATGAATATACTGTGAGATTTTTCTGCTGTAAAAAACGCTGACTTAATGAGAGATAAGATAAGAATTATCTATAGATAACAAGTACAATATTTAACTGTCACCTTTTATGAGCCCATAAAGTATGTTCTATAACTTTGTGTTATTTTACACACAATAGTTTAATTCATTTAACATTTAGCTTATTATATTAGACAAAGTTACAAATGTACAGATTTAAGTAACAGATCATACCCAACAACTTTCCAGCATTTCCCGAGTCCTGGGATTTCCCGTGGCAGTCTGGGGTACAGTACATTTGATTTGAGCGTCTGATTAAACTTACTGTCACACTGGACTTGAGGCAAGAGGGTACTCTTTAAGTGCTTATGAGTCCCGATGATTTAGGGTTGTTTAGCAGGTCATAGGAAGAGGAAAATATATTGATAGCTTGGCAGGTAGTACTGTGATTACTTGTTATTATGATACTTTTTTTACACACACTCCAGCTTTGATCATTTTGTTTTGGTTGTTTATAGGGGATGCAGTCAGCATCCCGGGGTGCGGGATGCCGACGGTCTAAATACGGCCACAGGAATCCCAACAACTTCAGGATCCCGACCGCCGGCATCCTGAAGGTAAGTATCGGGGGTTAGGGGAGGGCTAGCTTTAGGGTTTGGGGCTTGGGTTAGTCACTTGGGAGATGGTTAGGGTTAGGCACTAAGGGGAAGGGGTTAGGTTTAGGGTGCGAGGAGGGGAGGTTAGGTTTAGGTGCTAGAGTTAGGTGCTAGTGGGGAGGTAAGGTTTAGGCACTGGGGAGGGAAGGTTAGGGTGTGAAGAAGGGGAGGTTAGGGTTAGGCACTACGGGGGGAGGTTAGGTTTAGGCACCAAGGAGGGAGGGTTAGGGTTAGGGTAGGGGTTAGGATTAGTGGTACTATACTTACCTACAGGTGTCGGGATTCTGACTGTTGGAATGCCGCTATTGGTATTCTGACCAGCGGCATCCAGACCGCCGGGAATCTTGTTTATTTCCTTGTTTATTTCCAAAGCTTCCCCAGCAAATGGTGGCCAGAAAGAGTTGCAGGATTCTGAGCTTAGGGCTGGTAGCCTATGAGGGATTTTTCTTTTTGCACCCCATGTAGCTGCAGTAGGCGTTATCAACTAGCCTTGGGCTGGTTTTCACTATAGAAGGGGATCCCCACACTCTTGTTCTCCCTGTTTTAGAGGAAGCCAGGTTGTAGAGCTTTGGGGCTGGTTGGGGATTTAGGAAAGAGAATGCTGTCCATTTTATTATTATTTATTTTCAGCACTCTACGGGGTAAATTTACTAAAGTGAGAGATTTTAGAAGTGAGTTTTAGAAGAGATATTGCCCTTAGCAACCAATCAGATTCTCGCTATTATCTTCTATAAGGTGCTAGTTATATGTTAAGTACAATCTGAATGGTTGCTATTGGCAACATCTCTTCTAAAGCTAGCTTCTAAAAACTCTCACTTTAGTAAAATTTACCCCTAAGGGTCCTATTAATCAATAATATTTTATTATGCGCAGACACCTTCTCACTGTATTTTTTTTGCAAAAAATACAGTGAAAAGTGTGAGAAGTGGATTTGCAGGGAGGGACAGAGCTTTTATCGTAAGCTCTGACCCTGCATGTGATATTTGATACATCCTTGTGATGTATTTATCACATCCCATTCGCATCTGAAATGCGGATTGTGATAAATATGTCCTTAAGTGCGGAATAATGAAAAAAAATCAGAAATCAACTGTATCGCTGGTATTTTTATACCTCTCCTGCTGCAAAATTTAATAAGCGCTAAATTTTACGGCAATTTCTTTTGGTCCAGTAGGATACATTCAGACATGTATCAGGCCATGACATTACTTCATAATGACATTACTTCATAATAATGACTTCACAGATGAAGCCCTAAAGTATAAGAGAACTAGATCAGGTCTTCCCTGGACATATGTGCTCATGTAGAGTTGAATGTATGTCTTTTTTGGAGTAAAATCCACATTTGCATACTGTGATGTAATGTGCATGTAAAATGTCTACATTTTCACAGAGACTTTCCTCCTGCGCATGTGTAAAACGCTGGTAAAATAGCGACCACACACCCTGCACCCATTTTAGATACACCAGTGATTAATGTGTATAAAAATGATCATCGTTCTGCTTTTACTTGAAAAGATGCTGTGTACAACACAAATCCTACATGACATGACACATTATTGTATTGCATGATTTATGAGAAATGTACATTTCATTATATAGTATAGAGATTTGGAGCCTAATAACAAGTAATATTCTTGTTATCACTCGTTACTAGGGGCAGATGTACTAAGCTCTGGAAAGTGATAAAGTGGAGAGTGATAAACGACCAACCAATCAGCTCCTGTCATTTTTTAAAACCAGCCTGTAACATGGCAGTTAGAAGCTGAGTGGTTGGTCGTTTATCACTCTCCAATTTATCACTTTCAAGAGCTTAATACATCTGCCCCTATATTAAATGGTGCTCCAATCATGTGTTTGAAAAATGACTGTTAGGAGCTGATTGGTTGGAGCAGCATATAAGATTATTAAATGATAACAAGAATATCAATCATTATTAAATACACTAATTCATTTCTGACATAATTGATTACCTATTAATGAAAATGTAGGTTTAATGCTGATTTAGACTGAAACCTTTTACATATACGAGTTACATCGTGAAACAATGATCAATTATTGGAGTAGTTCCAAGAACCAGCAAGAGGTTAGGTTAAAGTTTGTTTACATATCAGTACAGAGTGTTAAACAAATAGTCTCAGGTTTCTGACTCTTATTAACCCCAATTACAATATGTCATTTATAAGTTGAAACCTACACTGGTAACACAGAGATGTGATAACCAATAAAGTAATAACTAAAGATGAGCAATTAGTTAGTTGTTAGGAGTAGTTACAGTTTGGTTAATTCAGAGCTTCAAAGCCAGTTTGGTAATGTCCAAAAGTCTGTCTCAACACACCAATCATAAGGCAATGAAATATTATCTTATTAGAGTTCCAAGTAAACTCCTCCTACAGTAATTCTGATATCGGCGAGGTACTAATGTCAGTGAAGCCGTGTAGAACATGAAGTAGTAAATTACGATTGGCGTTGGAAGTTCTGCAAGGAAGTGGGTAAGTGATAAGAGAAAGAGAAATGGGTGCTTGTTGCAGCAGTCAGTCCATGTGATCAGGAGCTGCTTAAACATGAAATGAGTCCAACCTTTCTAAGTAGATAATACCAATTAAGCCTACCTCATAAAATTACTATAGAAAAAGAGAGTTGGTTTCTCTGTGATCTATAATCAAGGCCATACCTGTAAATTTAAGCACCCTAGGCAGAGACCTAAAACCCAGCAAGCTCCTAGCCCCTCCACGGTTCCCTTTGACCTCAGACTTACAGGCTTCTTCTCCTTCTCTTTACTTATTTTATCTTCTTTTAATTCTTCTTCACTGTTTGCTGGTGGGTCCTGTCGGTTATTATTCATTGTCAACTCCTGTTCCAAAAAAACAGTGAGCTGGAAGCAGACACCTTGAGAACACCAGGCGCATATTCAGGGACCCTCCGGACCCCTTCTGAGCTGGGCATGAGTGTCACCGAGCTAGCAGCATTGGTGCTTCTTGAGTGGCAGGGCCAGTCACCATTCTCTTAATACGGCAATGTCTATAATCCCAAGTCAGTATATCCAGTTATTTTGTCATTGTGTCATCATTATTAACCTTTTTGCCTTTGTTCTTATAATAAACATTTAAACTCCCTCTATTGTAATGCAAGAGGCATCATTTCCCCTATAACCACAAGCTACACATATTCTAATTGTTAAGGAGAATGAATAAGTTGTATGAAATATCAAACCAATGTGGCATTGCCCATCTGCCCCCTCCTCATCTGTGCCTCTGCTTTTACCATCTGAGCCACAGCACCCTCCCCATATGTGCCTCGGGCCACTCCCCATATGCACCGCTGACCCCTCCCCATCTGTGCCTCCCTTTTATTATTCGTGCATCTGCCCTTTACCACCCGTACCTCAGCACTCTTCCCACCTGTGCCTCTGCATCTTTCCCATATGTGTCTCTGCGCCCTCCCTATTTGTGCCTCTGCCACTTTACCATGTGTGCCGCTATCCCCTTTATCTATGTGTGCCTTTCCTCCCCTCACCCCATATATGCCTCTGTCCCTAATTCCATGGCAGTTGGGTGCCAACCAGAAGTTACGTGGATGAATGGAGGACCAGCCACATTCAACTCCACATAATTGAACCTAAGGACGTCAGGTAAGCACAATTTTCCATCGCTAAATCATTAGGGGGTCTTCGCACTTTTACAGGATGTTTTATTACTATTTAATATTGAACATATTACATTTTTTAAAGGAATCAAAATAGACTTTTTAAAAATAACTTTCATCTATCCTATAAGTGTTTATATTTAATCATACATGCATTTAAGCAGTATGTGGGAGGTCTGATGAGATGTGTAATGATCTGGGTGACATAGAGGTCTGAGGGGCATATCAGGTACATCAATACTCCTTGAGATTCTAAACTACTCTAACCTTATCTCTTGGCCTTTCCAAGTGGACTGACACTTATACTCATGGGGATGATGTTTTGATCTTGTATTTTCTAGATTACTGTGTATTTGTTTCTGATTTCTTTAACACTCCTTTTCCCTCTCTCAAATCATCACCTTATTACCTACAAGCTCTCCTCTATTGGTTTAATTTCTCATCAATTGAACTCTTCCAAACCTTTTTCTACCCTGAGAAATAGTAACTATTGATTTTCAACAATTTTCTACCTCTCTGCAACAACTTCTCTTACCAATTTCTACATCCTTTTATCCTGATATTGCTATAGCACCTGTTAACCAATTAGTCCTTGATGAAGTGGCTCCCGCTACTCATAAAACTCGACGTTGATTTTGATGTCAGCCATATCACTCTAAAGTAACACAACACCTTCAAAAATTGTCTTGTAAATTATAATGTCATGTCCTAAATCTCATATTTTGAATGACTTCCTCACATATGAGGCAATATACTGTGCCAATCCTATTGAAATGCTCCGGACACTGCCATAATTACAATCTCTCATGTCTTCCCAAGCTTCTAACACCAAACACCTTTTTAATACATTTAAATCTCTTCTCACTCATCCCAAAACAAATCCACCGACTACCATCAGTGCCCAAGATCTTGCTTCCTACTTCAAGGACAAGATTGATAAGGTCCAATATGAAATGGTATACTCTTCCTCAGCTAGCAACCTGCTCAATTCCTTCCCTGTACCCTATTACATCTTCTCTTCATTTGATCCCACCTATGAAGATAAAGTATCTACTCTCTTATTTTCTTACTCTACGATCTCTCCTCTCGATCCTACACCCTCATAAATCAATTGATCCCTGTCTCCTGTGCTCATCCCAACCTTAACTAAAATACCTGTTCCTCTATGGGGTCAATTCAATTAGGTGTGACTGAGTCACGTCCCCACGATTAAGTGCAACTATATGTTAAAATAACTCAATTCTGACATAAACTGTCTCTCATATTACCATCCTATCTCTCAGCTCCCTTTACCCTTCAAAGCTCCTTTAGAGCTTTGCCTACACTCACCTCATACACTTTCTTGCCTCACACAACCTATTGGACCCACTTCAGTCTGGCTCTTATTCCCAACACTAAACAGAGACTGCACTGATTGAGGTGGTCAATCATTTGAGCACTGCTAAATCTAAAGGAGATTACTCTCTCTGCTGATTTTGAAAACACTACCATGCAGCTGATCACTGCATCATTTCATGCGTAAAGGTGTTTTCCACTTTGAGTGTGAATATAACTTCTATTAAACTCCTCTCTTCCCACCATTACATTCCTTGAGTCTAAGTCTTCAGACTTCTGCCATTTGTCTCTCAGCTAGAATAATATAAAAATAATATAATTATTGTCGGGGGCATATTAAGAGAGAAGGGAGCCCATGTGCAGTCTCCATCCTGGTGCCCTCTTCTCTACCCGGCAGCACAGTAGACTCTGAGTACTAGTAGACTCTGGTGCTGTACCAGAGTCTACTTCGCATGCACAAATCTCAGAGGAAATGGCACGGCAGCCATTTTCCCAGAGATTTTTCTACTGTGGACCATTCTCTTCTCATACAAATGCTGCAGTCCGGTGGGTACACAATCCCATTGGTCAGAATCCAATTGGTAACAATGCCGCCTCCAGAATCCCGACGGTCAACATCCCGATGGAGTTGAGTCCATGTGAGTAGTGTATGTCCCAGAGGGAGGGGGAACGGGGTAGTCCATAACCTGGTGGAGGGGGATGAGCCTAAACGCCACCCCATGTGCTGGCTTATGCACATGCGTATGGTTCCATGTATTATTTCCAAAAGTTAGTTGTGAAGCATAAATAATACACTTACACAAGAGAGATGTAAACAGTTTGTCTATAAAAGTCTCTGATATAATTGCAGTATTCATACATTGCACATGATTCTTGCTGCAGTGTAACTCTATAGGCCCCCATACATCAGCAATTGATTGCAGCAATTCTGCAATTTGCAATCGATTGTGTATAAAAATCTTTCCCTTTTTCAATCGATTGCAGATTGCAGAATTGCCACAATCGATTGAAAAAGGGAAAGATTTTTATACACAATCGATTGCAAATTGCAGAATTGCTGCAATCAATTGCTGATGTATGGGGTCCTCAGGCTCATAATTAGTGGAAGAGCTAGAGATAGACTATATGCATCTTCTATCTTATCATAATTGCATATATTGTTAATATAGGACTATTGGAATTACAACATTATACTGCACACAGTTACTATGATCTTCAAACTTGATTTTAGCCTGTGATAAGTTAATTTTCACAGGGAAAGGTTATTGATGTTGGCAGTCCTAGGTTTATAAGTGAAAATAGATTTGACACCAGTGTAAGCTATCAGTTGGAATACCAGGAAAAATAGTAAACTGAACTTGCTTGTATTTGACCTTGACCATAACAGATGGCTATCTGAAACTTTAAACTGCAGTGCTTACGTGGAATATTGGGCAATAAAAAACAATATAGACTGTGTAGACAAGTATACTATTCAGCAGTTTTTCCAGGTTCATCTTTTCTCTGAAATAAAGTGATCAATAAGAATAAAAGAAAAAATATAAAACTGTATATAAGTAGTAACATATATTCATATACTGTACATTCATATATTCATATACTGTACATTCATATATTCATATACTGTACATTCATATATTCATATACTGTACATTCATAGCGCCTTGTTCATGACACTACAAGAGTAGTTATAGCAAGATGTATGTACCGGAATCTCTCATTGGCGTCCCCTGATTATCTGATATGTATTATTTAAAAGTGACACTTTTGGAACCTCAGGAAAATGTCACATACTGTAGGCACGTGGGAAGCATCAGAGGAACATACTGTAGGTTAAAAAGACTGTTCAGCTATTGTTTAATTCTCAAAGGATTATAATACATGCTAAAAGTATGTTACAGTTTATGCAGTGGCGGCATAAGGTTGTACGGGCCGCACCTGGGTGTCACCTGCTGAGGGGTGACACCAATGTGCCGACTCCTCCTCAGTGACAGGAGCCGGGTGCTGCATTGTAGCATTATGTGCAGCCCTCGGCTTCTGACACAGTGAGGGAGCCAGCACTGCACACAGACTGGACCCCGGGGCAGTCCACACCCATAGAGTGACTAAAACTAGGGTTCGGGCTGTGAGGCCACACTCCCTACCCAAAAGGTCATGCCCTGTCCACAGGACCACGTCGCCTTTTTGCTAGTGCGCACTACAACCCTCCCTGCACTGGCTGTCACCGCGGGAGGCATGCCACTGAGTTTACGCTAGAAGTTCCCAAAGTAGATGGTGGGGTTATCTATTGGCGTTAAGAAGAGACAACATAAAATTAAAAGTTTCTATTATCTTATTATCTTTCTTAAATTAGGTACCACTGGTCGAGGCAATTGCCATGGTTTTGAACAAGTAGTAGGTAAAATTGTGATAGGTTCTTCTGTCTCTCATCCTCCTCTACTCAATTTAGGAACCATAAAATGTAGAGGTAGAACATATAGGCCAGTGATTTTCAACCTTTCTGATCTCGAGGCACACTACGCACAATTTTAAAATTGCCATGGCACACCATCCAGCAACCTATGAAAAAACATATATATTTGCTTCCACATAAAAAAACATACCCAATGGCCTCCACAGGAATAAAACACACTACATTGGCCTCCACAGGAATAAAATACACCCATTGGCCTCCACAGGAATAAAACACACTACATTGGCCTCCACAGGAATAAAATACACCCATTGGCTTCCACAGGAATAAAACACCAGTGTAGTAACTAGGGTTTAAAGGGGCGTGGTCACTTAAAAATGAGGCGTGTCAACATGACACACACCCTTTTCTCGTCACTCTGAACATTCCTTTCCATATGCACCTTAACCCTAGTAGTGCCCCTTATACAGTACCTCCTGTAGTGGTCCCCATTAGGCAGCCTCCCATTAGTTCCCATTATAAAGTGCCCCCAGCAGTGGTCCCCCTTATGCAGGCCCCCCATTAGTTCCCCTTATACAGCACCCCCAGTAGTGGTCCCCCTTAGGCAGTGCCCCTTATATAGTTCCCCCTGTAGTACTCCCCCCCATGCAGTGCCCCCAGTAATGGTACCTTTATATAGTGCCCCCAGTAGTAGTCCCCCCTATGCAGTGGCCCTAGTAGTGGTACCCCCTATGCAGTGCCCTTTATTTAGTGCCCCCAGTAGTAGTCCTCCCATCTGCAGTGCCCCCAGTAGTGGTCCCCCTTATGCAGGCCCCCAGTAGTGATCCCCCCTATCCAGTGCCCCTTATACAGTGCACCCTGTAGTGGTCCCCCCCAGTGCAGTGCCCCTTGTGCCCCTAGTTGTAAGCCCCTTATATAGTGCCCCCACTAGTAGTCCACCCCAGTAGTGCCCCCAGTAGAGGTCCCCCCAAGAAGAGGTCCCCCTCCTGATGCAGTGCCTCCAGTAGTAGTTCCCCCACAGTAGTGCCCCCAATAGTAGTCCCCCCTCCCTCTGATGCAGTGCAGACAAATAGAAGTAAAAAAAAGATTTTTTTTTTTACCTAAATCCCTGCTCCAGCTCTGGATACTGCCCCTGCCACTGTCCGCACGTCAGTCCTCTCGAGCTGGCGCGCTCTGCATTATGGGAGAGACGTCATGATGTCTCTCCCATTACCCACTGCAGGAGCCAGAAGGCAGAGCTCATGAGTAAGCTCCAGACCAGCTCTTGCAGTGGGCACAGCAGCCAATGACAGTCTGTCTGACGCTCATTGGCTGCTGGTTAACACACACATCGCCGCCGCGTGGCGGCGATGTGTGTGCAGCAGCAGCCAATAAGAGTCTGTCTGACTCTCATTAGCTGCTGGTTAACACACACATCGCTGCCACGCTGGCGGAGATATGTTTGTAAAAATGCACCAGCCTGGCACTATTGGGTAAGCGCTCAGGGGGAGGGAAGGGGCTCGGCTGTGCAGCACAAGACGGTGCTGGGTGCAGGGAAGCCTAGTGCCATCCCTGTGTAAATGTGTAGTGCTGACCGCACTACACATTCTCCATTGATCCCCGCTCCTTATCGTGATCTGGCAGAAGTGTTCTTTAAAAACTAAGACAATGTTCTACCACCACATCAGTCCTTTGATTGTGCCATCGATCTGATACTAGATGCCAAACTTCCCAAGGGTAGGCTATATGCCTTGTCTGTCCCCGAGAGTAAGGCGAAACAGGAACACATCCAGGATGCTCTGGAGAAAAGGTTTATTCGGCCATCCAATTAACCGGTAGGTGCCGGTATCTTTTTGTCCAGAAAAAAGATGGATCACTCCGACCCTGCATTGATTGAACTGAATAAAATCGCCATAAAAAATGACTATCCCTTGCTTCTCATCTCAGTCCTGTTCGACCAATTATGGGAGGCCTCTATCTTTTTTAAGATTGACTTGCGAGGTGCATACAACCTTATCCACATCCAGAAAGGAGACGAATGGAAGACGGCTTTCAACACCCACTCGGGGAATTTCGAGTATCTGGTTATGCCTTTTGGTCTCTCCAATGCCCCTGTCACCTTCCAGGACTTTATTAATGAGGTCTTGAGGGATTTCCTGAGGGTCTTTGCTGTTGTTTATTTGGATGACATTCTCATCTGTTCCAAATCCGTGGAACAACATCAACAACACATGAGACTGGTACTGCAAACACTCCTGGATAATAGTTTGTATGCCAAATTGGAGAAGTGTGAATTCGAGGTGGAAGAGATATCCTTCTTGGGTTACATAATCTCCTCTCATGGATTCTCCATGGATCCGAGTAAGGTGAAGGCTGTCCTGGATTGGGAACAATCCACATCTCTAAAGGCCATGCATTGGTTCTTAGGATTTGCAAATTATTACCGCTGATTTATCAAATCCTTCTCCTTAATTGTCTCCACCAATCGTGGACTTGACCAAGAAAGGGGCGGATGTTGGCAATTGGTCTTTCAGAGCTGATCACACGTTCAACTCTCTCAGAAAGGTGTTTGTGTCTGTTCCTTTCCTCCGACATCCTAATCCTGATCTTCTTTTCATGGTTGAAGTGGACACTTCTGAGAATGGAGTAGGGGCCATTCATTCTCAGAGGGATTTGGAAGACAATAAATTGCACCCATGCACATTATTCTCTCGGATATTTCAGTCAATGGAGAGAAATTATGATGTGGGCAACTGAAAGCTTCTGGCCATTAAGTGGGTGTTTGAGGATTGGCGACACTGGTTGTCCATGTTGTTTCTGTGTTGATGGATCATAAAAATCTGGCTTATATCGAGTCTGCCAAGAGACTGAATGCTAGACAAGTACGATGGGCCCTGTTCTTCACCCGTTTCAACTTTACCATCTCCTTTCGACCTGGGTCTAAGAATATAAAGGCGGATGCCCATTCATGTAACATTTCTGTTGGTCATTGTCCTACTGGTGGAGAAGAAACCATCATTCTGACTTTTTGGATTAATTTGGCCTTGAGAAAAATCTTGGTGGACTCTCTTAGGCAGTACCAGTCTGAAGCTCCTCCTGAGATGCCCTCAGGAATAATATTTGTCCCAGAGAGATCTCGTAAGGCAGTCCTTAAGGATTTCCATTCGCCCAAGTCTGTTGGTCATCCAGGTGTTTCCAAGACTCTTGAACTTCTTTCCCGCTCTGTCTGGTGCCAGTCCATGTCTCGTAACGTTCATGAGTTTGTGGCAGCTTGTGATGTCTGTTCCAGAAACAAGACTCTCTCCTGGCCAGGTTTTCCCTATCTTGTTCCAGTGACACCTACTGTACTATGGGCCTGATTCAGACCCGGACGCTATCCGCAGTGCACTCACTATTGCTGATGGTTGCTAATCTGCGCATGCGTATGCATTGCAGTGCGCGTGCGCAAACTACACAGCACGTTCGCAGATCCCTCACTCGCACAGCAAAGCCAGCCCAGCAGAGTGAGTGACAGGAGAGGCCATTTGTGGGTGGTAACAGGGGCAGTCCAGTAAAAACGGGGGGGTGGGGGTGCGAACGCAGGCGTGCCTGAGTGTTTCAACTCCGTATTAGAGGCATGCATAATTAATAGGCAGCGTCATAGTACACGTCACCAGCCATTTTTTTACTCTGTTTTCCTCGCAATGCTTGCGGTAGAAAAAAGCTACCACAAGCACTGCGTCCAATGTTTTCACAAACTTCTAGGAGATGACATGGGACAGTGGGCGTCTCTGCATACACAAAGCGAATGCTCGTACAGGTAAGATGAGCATGCTTATGCCTTGGCTGGAGATCGTTCTCCACCGCGTTACTTTCAAATATTTGCATACGCATCGAGCGATCATACACTCATAGCGTCCGGGTCTGAATCAAACCCTATATGCATCGTTACTACAGTCTTCCTAGATTACATTTTATATATATATATATATATATATCTGGAATTGAGAGCAAGAAAGAAGGGGCGCCACATAGTGCATGAAACTGTAAAACAGATTTTATTGCAGACAGCGGACATAAAACTCGTTCAATGAATATGCGTACCACAATCAGCGGTCAGATACCATCGTAAGTAATAAAAATGAAGAAGCCTGAATATCACCCGAACGTCTCCGGGGACTCCGTCGGCTATTCGACCAGTAATGGAAAGCAACGCCAAACCACGCCCCAACGCGTTTCGTCATCGACTTCGTCAGGAGGCTGGTTTGGCGTGAATAACAGGCATGCTCTTATACTAGTCATCCCATCTACTTCCACAAGTGTTTTATAATTAGATACTTAAACTAATCAGTATTGGAAACACTATAGGGAAATAGTAGCAGATGTTACAATGTGGGTACTTTAAATCCTAATGCATACATTGCATATTGCATAACATTTATAATTAAACATAATAAATTAAAAAGTCAGCATTTAAATAAATGTAAAAAATACAAAAAATAAATTGTAAACATAATGAAATGCTTTTCCTTAAAAATACAAACATAATAGTACAATAAATATGTGCAAAATGCATGAGATAAAATTCATGAGTTAAAATTAAAATAAGAAATACTGGGATATAAAGGAATATGGAATAAAAAACAAGAGATAAACAGCAAAAGATAAGCAATAGATCTACAACAGCAGGCCAATTAGTCTCTTAAAAAAGGTGTGATATCATATCCCTCATTTAACCCATTAGGTTGCAAAGTATTCAAAGTTATAATCCAAAAGGATTCTCTCTTTGCCAATAAATGATCTCTATTGCCTCCTTTTATATCAATCAACACATGTTCTAAACCCATAAATCTCAAAGTAGTGGGGTTACTACCATGACACTTTTTAAAATGTCTGGGGACACTATGATTATCCACACCATTTTTTATATTCCGCAGGTGTTCTAAAATTCTGATTTTCAGCACCCTTTTTGTTTTTCCTACATACATTTTACCGCAGCCACAAACCAATAAATATATAACATAAGTGGTCAAACAATTTATAATGTGTTTGACCTTGAATTCTTTCCCTGTACTGCTGGTAAATTTTTTTGCCTTGTTCAAACCATGAGGGCAGACTTTACACCTGCCACATGTATAGAAGCCTGCCAGTCTCATAAACTGACAGGATTTCTCTAATTTTCCTTCATCTAACAATGGTAATAGGCTGGGTGAAAGGGCTGTTTTTAAAGTGCGGGCTCTTCTAAATACAATTTCAGGCTTATCAAGCGTAATTGATGATAAAACTGGATCCATTTGAATAATATGCCAATATTTATTAAGGATCTTAATAATCTCCTGACTGGAAGAATTGAATTGAGTAATAAATGCACACTTATTATTCTCAATAGATGATCCTTCTTTTTTCAGGGCATCTGTTTTATAGTTAATAAGACTCTTCCTATTTAAAGCACCAGCTTTTTTCACTGCTGCATTAATTAATTCAATAGGATAACCTTTTTCTAAGAACCTCTTCCTATATATTTCAGCCTGTTCATTGAATTTATCCTGAGAACTACAATTACGTCTTAATCTCACTAACTGGGAAAAGGGTAGATTTTTCTTCCACCTATTCAGATGGCAACTTCTATAATCCAAATAATTGTTGCAGTCCACTTTTTTAAAAAATTTATGAGTTTGTATATTATTACATTCCTCAGTACAATTCTTAGTGTTTAGTACAAGATCCAAAAATTCAATTTCATTTACATTAAAATTAGAAGTAAATCTCAAATTAAAATCATTTATATTCAAATATTTCACGAATTCAACAATTATTTGCATTTATTACTCAATTCAATTCTTCCAGTCAGGAGATTATTAAGATCCTTAATAAATATTGGCATATTATTCAAATGGATCCAGTTTTATCATCAATTACGCTTGATAAGCCTGAAATTGTATTTAGAAGAGCCCGCACTTTAAAAACAGCCCTTTCACCCAGCCTATTACCATTGTTAGATGAAGGAAAATTAGAGAAATCCTGTCAGTTTATGAGACTGGCAGGCTTCTATACATGTGGCAGGTGTAAAGTCTGCCCTCATGGTTTGAACAAGGCAAAAAAATTTACCAGCAGTACAGGGAAAGAATTCAAGGTCAAACACATTATAAATTGTTTGACCACTTATGTTATATATTTATTGGTTGTGGCTGCGGTAAAATGTATGTAGGAAAAACAAAAAGGGTGCTGAAAATCAGAATTTTAGAACACCTGCGGAATATAAAAAATGGTGTGGATAATCATAGTGTCCCCAGACATTTTAAAAAGTGTCATGGTAGTAACCCCACTACTTTGAGATTTATGGGTTTAGAACATGTGTTGATTGATATAAAAGGAGGCAATAGAGATAATTTATTGGCAAAGAGAGAATCCTTTTGGATTATAACTTTGAATACTTTGCAACCTAATGGGTTAAATGAGGGATATGATATCACACCTTTTTTAAGAGACTAATTGGCCTGCTGTTGTAGATCTATTGCTTATCTTTTGCTGTTTATCTCTTGTTTTTTATTCCATATTCCTTTATATCCCAGTATTTCTTATTTTAATTTTAACTCATGAATTTTATCTCATGCATTTTGCACATATTTATTGTACTATTATGTTTGTATTTTTAAGGAAAAGCATTTCATTATGTTTACAATTTATTTTTTGTATTTTTTACATTTATTTAAATGCTGACTTTTTAATTTATTATGTTTAATTATAAATGTTATGCAATATGCAATGTATGCATTAGGATTTAAAGTACCCACATTGTAACATCTGCTACTATTTCCCTATAGTGTTTCCAATACTGATTAGTTTAAGTATCTAATTATAAAACACTTGTGGAAGTAGATGGGATGACTAGTATAAGAGCATGCCTGTTATTCACGCCAAACCAGCCTCCTGACGAAGTCGATGACGAAACGCATTGGGGCGTGGTTTGGCGTTGCTTTCCATTACTGGTCGAATAGCCGACGGAGTCCCCGGAGACGTTCGGGTGATATTCAGGCTTCTTCATTTTTATTACTTGCGATGGTATCTGAACGCTGATTGTGGTACGCATATTCATTGAACGAGTTTTATGTCCGCTGTCTGCAATAAAATCTGTTTTACAGTTTCATGCACTATGTGGCGCCCCTTCTTTCTTGCTCTCAATTCCAGATAAACCAATACCCGCTTGGATCCGGGTTTTAACATGGGGAAGACGCCGGCCTGTGTGGTACCTGTGGCCTGTGCTATATCTGGCGTCTGTGACACAGATTTACTTTGTTCCAAAAATCCATCTATTTATTGGATTCTAAAAAACTTTTCACAGTATTATATGTGTTTATGCATTGATTGCTTGATTGATTTGCGCACTGAATTTACTGTATTTATATATATATATATATATATATATATAAATAATCTCTCTCTATATCATCCTGTAACAACTATATACATAAAAGGAGTGTGCATGCGTATGTGTGTTCGCATGTGTGTGTGCATGCATGCGTGCGTGAGTACATACACAGTGTGATAGGCGAGATGAGATAAAAGGGGGTCAAATGAACAGAGGAAGAAAGGAGGAAAAATAATGTGAGACCGTAGGAAAGGGGGAAGAACAGAGGGAGACAGGAAAAGGTGATGGAACAGAAAATAAGATATAAACACCTACACAATAGGTAGTAACTCAGCAAATTATATATATATAAAATCTAATGACATTGTAAAATCTGTGCATAAATCCAGTAGGTGTCATCAGGTCAAGTCTTGTCTTGACCTAGTGACACCTGCTGGATATATGCAGTTTTTACAATGTCACCAGATGAGGAAAAAATAAATAATAATATATATATATATAATTTGCTCCCATTGAGCCATACATTTTCCTATCACATACACTATATACAGTCAGGAACTGAAGACATTTGCAGTAGAGGCCTGGCAGAGCATCACCAGGGACGAAACCCAGCATCTGGTGATGTCTATATGTTCCAGACTTCAGGCTGTAATTGCCAGCAAAGGATTTGCAACAAAGTATTAAAAAGTGAAAGTTTGATTTAGGATTGTTTAGTTTGTCCCATTATTTTTGGCCCCTTAAAAAGTGGGAGGCACATATAGAAACCGTTGTAATTCCTACACCGTTCACCTGATTTGGATGTAATTACCCTCAAATTAAATCTGAAAGTCTGCAGTTAAAGCACATCCTGTTTGTTTCATTTCAAAGCCATTGTGGTGGTGAATAGAGGCCAAAATATGAAAATTCTGTCAATGACCCAATATTTATGCACCTGTCTGTATATATATATATATATATATATATATATATATTGCAGCATTATGTGCAGCACTCGGCTCCTGACACAGTGAGGGAGCCAGCACTGCACACAGACTGGACCCCGGGGCAGTCCACACCCATAGAGTGACTAAAACTAGGGTTCGGGCTGTGAGGCCACACTCCCTACCCAAAAGGTCATGCCCTGTCCACAGGACCACGTCGCCTTTTTGCTAGTGCGCACTACAACCCTCCCTGCACTGGGTGTCACCGCGGGAGGCATGCCACTGAGTTTACGCTAGAAGTTCCCAAAGTAGATGGTGGGGTTATCTATTGGCGTTAAGAAGAGACAACATGAAATTAAAAGTTTCTATTATCTTATTATCTTTCTTAAATTAGGTACCACTGGTCGAGGCAATTGCCATGGTTTCTATAAGTAGCATTGAAGTCCCAAAACCATATTACAGATGGTATTAGTATATAGAATAATTCCACTTCTTAGGAACAGTAAGAGTCCCGGTTAAATATAATGATATGGTTAGAACGATGAGCAGCTCCAGCTGCTTTATACACTGTAAGCGTGAATGTGTCCATGGCAATTTTAACAGTGAGTGTGGATCCACCACTACTAAGTACTTCCGGGCACTATTTTCCTGCTGCTTCTGTCCATCAAAGCCTTGAATTGGACACTCTTCCAAATTCAGGTATGAATACTATTCGACACCAGCAATAGTTTAGTTGGTTCAAAGTTCAGGCAGCAACCTGATATGAATTTTGATAAAGTTTCCACCTGAAGCTAAATACTTTAGCGTATAGCTGGGAGGGGAAATGCTGTGACCAGTTTTTAATTGTCAGAGTTTTAGGGGTCTATTTACTAAGCAGTGTTATGAGACAAAGTGAAAAGTGATAAGTCTGTGATAAGGTGCCAGCCAATGAGCTCCCAACTGCCATCTCACAGGTTGTGTTTGAAAGATTACAGTTGGGAACTGATTGGCTGGCACCTTATCACTTTCTTATCACTTTTCACTCTGTTTTATAACACTGCTTAGTAAATAGACCCCTTAATCACTATGCATCATCCAAGAGCTGCGATTGCTGACACCTGATGAGAACTTTATACTAGTGCTGGGTACACACTTAGCGATGTGTACCCGGATGATATGGCGGCCGACATATCGTTACCGCAGTTACACATCAGGACGATGTAATGAACGACGGAATGATCCCTCGTTCTGTCCTTCATTACCTTGCACGGCGCCACATGTTATATCGTCCGAACGGCCATGTAGCACAGCCGACTGGACAATATTGCATGCGACCGCAATTCGCCCGGAAAGATGCCGATATCGTCCTAGTGTTTACCCAGCTTAACTTAGCTTATCTGCTGTGGGTGTGGATCTGAGACCAGAGAGCAGCTGCCAGTAATAAGAAGCAGGCATTTTAACATAAGGTGGGAGAATTTGTGCTTCAAAAGCTCTGATTATTATGGGATGTTTAAACTTTTCCTCACCAATTAAGTTATTTATATGAGATAACTTTGTTGGATACAGAGAGTTTGCTCTTTAGACTCTCTCCCTGACAGACTATACTATAGACCCCTAACAGTGCATGTTTTACATATTTTATCAATATCACAATTGAAATAATTCGCTCCATCTGTAGATTTTTTTTTAAAATGTGTCAGCCAGTAATGAATACACCTGTGCACCAACTGTTGATAGGTTCTTCCACCATTATTCCACCGCTCCCCCAGACTTCGGGACATGCTGAAATGCTCCTCTAATGACGCCAATGCTAACGACTTACTGTGATCACTGGCTCTGTCATGTCTGATGTAGTACACACACTGCACTTTGTATGAGGCAGACTAGCTTGTTACATGCTTATTATGCCCCTTTATGAACTAGCCACACTTTCTCTAAAATCAAGCAAACCTCCTTCTAGAAAACCTTAATTTACCTCTGCACGTGTAGATGATTTTATTTCTTTATTGTCATATCTAATATATATATAATTGTCATATCTACTTTATTATCCTTTATAAATCAAAAGTTCACATGAGCTCAAGGCTTCACACAAGGCTAAATAAAACGTCACACATTGATGGACAGTTTTGGATTAATCTTTACCAATATAATTGAATACAGAAATACAAATAGCAGAGTGAGGGTCACTTCAAAGATTGCTCTGCTGGCAGACACCATAATCTACTGTCAATAAACAGTTCAACCTGTTCTATTTGTTTTGAAATTGTTCCAGCTGGCTCAGAATTCCATTAGAAGCCTCAGATGAAGCTTTGCTACCATAAATATTTCTGTACAGATTATGACTTTAAACTGTTTTATTTTCAACATTTTCAGCTACTGTCCCTCTTCTGTTCTAAATGATTCCTCATTGGGGTTTGATACAGTATGTAAATGTAGATAGACAATCTTTAAAGTGTTGACTCCTTCCAAGATTTAAATTTAGGACCTTATTCATTAAGCACAAAATGACTTGGGAACAAAGTAATCTTTGGAGGTGCTGTGCTCCTTGTATGACACAGGTGTCTGGTTTCCATCACAGCCCTTGGGGTTAAGGAACAAGATAGAGGCCAGTGGCGTAACTAGGGTATTTAGAGCCAAGGGCAAATTAAAAAACGGAGCCCCCTCTCCAAGTAGGCGTGGTCACATTCCACAAGGGACGTGATCACTGGAAAATAGAGGCGTGGCAACATGGTTCTCGTCACTCTGGTAACATTCCTTTCCATTTCAAGTGCTACTTAATGCCCCAAGTAGTGGTGCCTCATGCAATGCCCACTGTAGAGGTGCCCCTTATGCAATGTCCCTAGTAGCAGTGCCCCTTATGCAGTTCCCACTGTAGTAGTGCCCCCAGTAGTGCCCCTTATACAGTGTCCGCAGTAGTGCACCCTTATAAAGTGCCCACAGTAGTGCACCCTTATGCAGTGCCCCCAGTAGTGCACCCTTATACAGTGCCCTTATGCAGTGTCCCCAGTAGTGACACTTAGCCCTCAGTAGTGGTTCTCTCTATGCAGTGCTCACAGTAGTGTCCCTTATACAGTGCCCCCAGTATTGGTCCCCCTTATGCAGTGCTCCAAGTAGTGGTCCCCCCTATGCAGTGTACTTATACAGTGGCCTCAGTAGTGGCCCCCCCTATGCAGTGCCCCTCATACAGTGCACCGGTAGTAGTCCCTGCTATGCAGTGCCCCAGTAGTAGTCCCCACTATGCAGTGCCCCTTATACAGTGCCCCCAGTAGAGGTCCCCCTAATGCAGTGCTCCCAGTACTGCCCCTTATACAGTGCCCCCAGTGTGGTCCCCCCATACAGTGCTCCCAGTAGTGCCTCTTATACAGTGCCCCTTATACAGTGCCCCAGTAGTAGTTCCCCTATGCAGTGTCCCAGTAGTGGTCCCCCCTATACAGTGCCCCTTATATAGTGCCCCCAGTAGTAGTCCTCCCTATGCAGTGCCCCTTATACAGTGCCCCAGTAGTAGTCCCCCTATGCAGTGCCCCCAGTAGTGGTCCCCCCTATACAGTGCCCCTAATACAGTGCCCCCAGTAGTGGTCCCCCCATGCAGTGCTCCCAGTAGTGCCTATTATACAGTGCCCTTTATACAGTGCCCCCAGTACAGGTCCCCCTAATGCAGTGCTCCCCGTAGTGTCCCTTATACAGTGCCCCCAGTAGTGGTCCCCCCATGCAGTGCTCCCAGTAGTGCCTCTTATACAGTGGCCTTTATACAGTGCCCCAGTAGTAGCCCCCCTATGCAGTGCCCCCAGTAGTAGTCCCCCCTATACAGTGCCCATTGTATAGTGCCCCCAGTAGTAGTCCTCCCTATGCAGGGCCCGTTATATACGTTATATAGAGCTCCCAGTCCAACCTATACAGTGCCCCTGATATAGTGCCCCCAGTAGTAGTCACCACAATGCAGTGCCCATTATATTGTGCCCCTAGCGTAGTCTCCCCTATGCAGTGCTCCTTATATTGTGCCCCAAGTAGTAGTCCCCCTATGCAGTGCCCCCAGTAGTAGTTCTCCCTATGCAGTGCCCCTTATATAGTGCCCCCAGTAGTAGTCCCTCCTATGCATTGCCCCCACTATGGGTCCCCCCTATGCAGTGCCCCCAGCAGTGCCCTTATATAGTGCCCCCAGTTGTAGTCCCCCCTATGCAGTGCCTCCAGTAGTGCCCCTTACATATATAAGGATGAAAAAAACCCACACCTGAATCCCCACTCCTGTGTCTGCACCCACCACCGTCCGCTCCTCCATCCTCCCCGGCCGGCCCGCGCACACTATGGGAGAGACATCATGACGGTGAAGGTGGAGCTCATGAAGGAGCTCCTGTAGTGAGCACAGCAGCTAATGAGAGTCTGCCTGACTCTCATTGGCTGCCTGGGCTATTTGGATCTTATGCTGCAAATCAAACATGGACTTTTTCTGACACTCGTCCCTTCTGCCTTACGACCTCTACTCATACTTTGGGGAACCTATTTGCGGCACACTGTTTCACGAACAGGCAGATAGCAGCGGCTGATTACACAGATCTGTGCTATTGAGTACCAGCTAACCCCAAGTGAGAACCCCAAGCAGAGACTGTTTTTTGCTGACAGCCAATTAAGGATAAGGTGAGCCAGGGGACCAGGCGGCCACTGTGCTGCAACGCCTTTCCACTACGGCAGCTTTAAATTTCATCGTGCCATAGACACAGCTCACCATGGGGACCACCTAGGGAGGCCTAAAGGGAGACTGTCTTATAAGAAGCCAATTTTGGGCTGAGGTGAGCCACACGACCAAACGGGAATTATACCACGGCACCCTCAATTATCTGCACACTCCGGAGGCCTCCACCCCTATTGCACTGTGCCGCATATACAATATACTACACAGACTTTTATTCCCCATACCGGATTGGACATTGTTAATGATCCCGACGAGGTGAGATTCCCTATCTGTCCAATATCTACACCCACCATCTGGATAGTTATATCTCAGAAGTGTCATATTTACACACTTACCATCTGGACAGTTATATCCGGCAAGTGTCATATTAGGGAGACTATTGCTACAATCGTGTCAGATTTAACAGCCTGTCTTTTTATTGCTATAGCACAATGAATTGAAACATTGGTTTCTTTAAGTGTTGCCATTGCTTAGCTTTTTATTGTGGTGAAATAAATTGTTTTACATTTGTCTATCAGCTCTACCTTCTCTTAGTCTATATTATTTGTTTAGTGGGTTGCAGTCCCCCACTTAATGTAGCAGCTCAGTAGTCAAATATAGTTCCCAAACATACCACATTGTGCACCTGTCCTCGTTTTCTATTCCACACTGCCGCCGGGTAGTACGAGTGTACAACCCGGCGCCGGCATGTTTGCTACTGTGCAGTGCGGACTGTACTCCATGCGGTCCGCACTACACTGACCAGTGTCCTGGGCCGCAGCCGGCGGCACCCCCCCGTATGCCACCGGACCCATGGTGCCCAGGGCACGAGCCCTGATCAACTCCCCCCTATATATGCCACTTATAGTGACACTCGTAGAGGAGCATAACTCTGCTCCAGTCTTTAGCAGGAGCTGCAGTGAGTGAGTTTTGCTGAGGAAAAACATTTACATCACTAAGGGACCTATTTATCAAATTATATTTGCAGTATATCCCCCGAAAATGGGTGTTTCTGGGTATTCCAACCAGCAAATATTAAGTATCACCCGCATGTATGAAGGAGGGAACCTCTGGAACCATCCTAGGCAATTACCGCTGCACATTTGAGGTCAGCAGACTGTGCATGCACATTACTTGCTGGAGGTCCCGCTATAGTACTGAACTGACTGCTGATGTGATTACGTCACTACTAGTAAATTGCAGGGATGGGCTCTTTTGCAGGACATCTTTTTTTTATACATTCGGGTTATAAATAATTTTTTGTCGCGAATAGCTGACACATAAAACAGGGAATGCCTCCTTACAGTAGATGTGGCTTCTCCACACCTGTCAGGTCTTTAAATAATCTCACCTTCAATACAAAATCTTGTTTTCCACTTCAGTGCAAAGTGGGATCCACAACACCACAACAAGGAACAACCCTAATCCCCCCACCAGGCAGTATATGCGAAGATGCCTACAAATCCATTGTGGACATCTGTATAGACACTGCATGGTGGGAAAATCAGGGATATTAATAATAATAATAATAATAATAATAATAATAATAATAATAATGTTATATAGCGCTCTTTCTCCAATTGGACTCAAGATGCTTATCCAGGCCACACTTTTTTGACTCAGCCGATTAAAGGTTATTATAGGTTAAGAGGTTGGCAATACAATGTGATAACATGCTATTTATATAGCAGGATATGTGCACTTAGGCATAAGTAGGCAAATTACATTACAAGTACAGTTTTGCACTTTGATTTCGCAACTTTGTGGCTTAGTAAATTACCCTAAAAATTGTAAATTGCTAAGTTATTGATATAATACTTAAGTCCTAATGATTGACAGCTTGTTTGAATTGTTAATTTTTTCATGATTTGTAGTGGTGGAAAGTTTGAGACAATAATGTAGTAAGGTACACTTAAAAAGTAAATAGTGCAAGTTAGACTATAAAAGTAACTCCCTTTTAGTTGTTTTGGCTTTAGTACTTTATAGTAATGCCATAAAATTGCCCTCAATACCCTCATAATTATCAGCAGCTCCTTGGGAACCCAGCAATAAGGGGTAAAGATACATGTTCATCCATGACCAAGGGCCACTGGACTGCTATTCTAAGCATGCATAGGTATAATGTCAAAAGTCTCTATCAGTAAGATATGAGAGGGCTTAAGGGACTAAAATGGCATTAGCAAATAACACAAATGAAGATGTTTACAGGCAGCTGTGCAAGAAGTTTAAATAGCAAGTTATGTGTTTATTAACCAAGCATATAATACTCATTATTCTTCTACAAGTCACCATATTATTTTGACTGTCTCTCTGGAGTGTTGACAAATATGGCTGCCATGCCAAATACAGACACAGGGCCTGATTCAGATTTGGGAATAGAGTAAGATAGAGCATGTAACTGTGGCCCTGATTCAGAGCCGGATGCTCTGAAAGAGCGCTCGCTCTGAATCACGGCGCCTTTTTTTTTTTTATAGCGGCCTGACCGCTCGCATAGCCCCAGAGAGCTTCACTGGTGATGTCAGTGGGGCTGCCCACAAACGGCAGGCATTCGCATGGGAATGTCTTCGTTTGTGAAGCCAGCCCCACGCCACGCCTCCAAAACGGTGCGAGCTGTCATTCAAAATCGTCAGCCGTCCCCTTTTGGTGCAAGACCCGGAGCGACGGAGCGCCCGTCGCTAGCCGGGTCTCGCGCACGTCGGAGTCGGCTCCGGTGTGCGCATGCGCAGTGGCCTAACATCGACCCGCTTGCGAGCGGGTCTGAATCAGGCCCTGTGTACCTAGACAAACCATGTTGCAATGCAAGGGGTGCAAATATATACATATTTTTTGCATTGCGGGGTAAATACTGGTTGCTTTTGCATGCACCCACGAAAGAGTAGGCATATCTTCCGCATTCCACCCACTTCCTAGTTAAGTGGGCAAGAAGGGGAGATTTTCAAAAAAATGTGTGGATCCGAAGGGAGGAGTGGAGCTAAAAGATGTGATTTGTGACATTTAGCTCCGCCCCCTCATCAAAGGCCCACGAATCGCAGGGCTTTCCTGTAAAGGGTGGGGCCTAATGACAGCTATAGTCTGGCCCCACCTCCTGAAAATAAGAGCAGCAGGTCCTCTCCGGCTGCTCCCGGAAAGTTGCCCTGCAAAGTCGGTAAGTATGGTTTGGACACACCTCTCCCAAATCTAAGTCTCTCTGCACATGTTACATCTCCCCCACCTGCAGTGCAGCATGGTTTTACCAAGGTGCACAGTTACTTGCTATATCTTACTCTATTCCTAAATCTTAATCACACCCACAGGCAGAATCCCACATAAGCACAGACTCTCATCTCTCTGGATATCATATAATCACAGGGAGGGGGGGAGATGATGTCACAGTGTAGACGGAGCACGGAGGGGGGGGGGCTGGGGTAATCCCAATGTTTATCAGTATGTGAATAATATTTTAGTTATATGGTCCTTATATGCAACCATGGCTTGCCAAAGGGTGATCTTTTACACAAGGGGCATTTTCATTATATCACCTGCACCAAGTTGACCATAGACAATTGACAAGGTTGTAAGTAGATGCAAAGTGGCAAAGTCTACACTGGAATAAACAGAATAATTTGTGTTGGGCAATGCTTTAGCACCCCAAGGTTAGATTTAGAGTTTCCAATTTGTTGACTTTGCTATATAAATTTCTATGGGTCCACTTTCAGACCAAAATCCCAGGTCTGACCCAGTATTTTCAATTTCGGGTTGAAGCCGTTTTACAGCTGCCCACACCCCTTTCATACCAAACCTTGGACCTGGGTTTTTTACCCGGGTCGGCCTCTTTCACACTGCACCCGTGCCTGCCATCCCAAATGTGTAATTCATCAGAAGTGGGCGTTATAGGCTGCCTGTTCTGCTGCTGGGTAATGGCCAGTGATGTGCGGTGAGGTGAGGCCTTTCTTGTCATATTTAGGTGTACTTCACAGTTTTTACTATAAAAATTATAAGACAAATATAAAGAAAATATTATAAGTATCTTCTTTGTATTATCATAATCATTGTTATAGTCAAAACTCTGTAGTAAAAAGTGTATGGCAGGTGAGGCACTGCCTCCCCTGTCTACCTTTTCCGCACATCCCTGATCAAAACTCACCAACTCTTCAGCACTATATACTGCTGTACCTTTGTATAATGTCCACATGAACCCTCAGGTTCATATATGTATCTGTAAATCTGGCTCTGATACTAGCCAGTGCCTCCCCAGCCATTTACCTCACCACACGTCACTGGTAATGACATTATCTCCCAGCACTGCTCAGCTGCCAATGAGCTGCTTATACTGCAACCCAGGTTTAATAACCTGGGTTGCCCCTTTCACACTGCAGTTAACCCGGGTTGGTCCCTGGTCGAGATTCCGGGACACACAACCCTGGTCGATCCTTTCGCACCGACAGCTGACCCAGGTTGCCCTGGCAATATCCCAGGTCAGAGGCTCGGTGTGAAAGGGGTATAAGGTATTCTTGGTATTGTGATAAAACAATAAATTAGGCAGTAACTTTTTTACTTCTCTAATGAGTCCATCTTTTATTAATAAATAGGCCCACAAATATCGGTTTAAATATTCATACAAACTCGGCACTCACATGCTTTTCAAACTGCAACTCCTTTGAACATAGGGAATGTTGGTTCCAAAATATTGCAATAATTTGTTAAGCTGGCCACCGCTTCACGGTCATTCCCATCTAGCCAGTCCCTACACTGATTCTCAGACAAATGAACTTGATCTGCCATCTTGGCCTCAAGCTTGCATATATTTTAAACATGAAACTGGGTCCTGCCTTAAAGAGACAGGACCGCACCCAGGGCTATCAGTTAATGAGCACCTGGAAAAAGAAAAAAAGTTTGTCTTACATTTGAAAAACAGGGTGCCCTAGCAAGTGTGACCACAAAATTTAAATAAATGACTGGCTCAATCCACGGCACTCGACCATCTGGGGTGCCCTTGGTATGTGACCACACCATCTACATAAAAAATATCATACAAACTCGGCACTCACATGCTTTTCAAACTGCAACTCCTTTGAACATAGGGAATATTGGTTCCAAAATATTGCAATAATTTGTTAAGCTGGCCACCGCTTCACGGTCATTCCCATCTAGCCAGTCCCTACACTGATTCTCAGACAAATGAACTTGATCTGCCATCTTGGCCTCAAGCTTGCATATATTTTAAACATGAAACTGGGTCCTGCCTTAAAGAGACAGGACTGCACCCAGGGCTATCAGTTAATGAGCACCTGGAAAAAGAAAAAAAGTTTGTCTTACATTTGAAAAACAGGGTGCCCTAGCAAGTGTGACCACAAAATTTAAATAAACGACAGGCTCAATCCACGGCACTCGACCATCTGGGGTGCCCTTGGTATGTGACCACACCATCTACATAAAAAATATCATACAAACTCGGCACTCACATGCTTGAGGCCAAGATGGCAGATCAAGTTCATTTGTCTGAGAATCAGTGTAGGGACTGGCTAGATGGGAATGACCGTGATGCGGTGGCCAGCTTAACAAATTATTGCAATATTTTGGAACCAACATTCCCTATGTTCAAAGGAGTTGCAGTTTGAAAAGCATGTGAGTGCCGAGTTTGTATGATATTTTTTATGTAGATGGTGTGGTCACATACCAAGGGCACCCCAGATGGTCGAGTGCCGTGGATTGAGCCTGTCGTTGGTTTAAATATTCAGATAGACTAGATGAAAATTTGACTCTGCGACCATTCATGCGGCCTGACTCCAATGTGGACTGTATTGCACAGCCGCAGGGAAGCAGCTGTGCAATACCATCCAACTAAAATGCAAATACTGCAGAGGTGTCTGTAGGAAAGAAACACCTGGATGCATGCATCTGCGGCATCCATAGATGCTGCTTCAAATCACCATCGCAAAGATCGGTCGCGAAGGTCACTGTCTCTGCCCAATCTGCGTAAGCTGAACCTTACTGAGCCTGGTCTTTGGAACCCCTCTGCCAGGTCCAAGAAGTCTGCGTCAAACAACGCAGACCCTGGATTTGGTACACCTACAAAAAGGTAGGCAACGTCCCTGTTTTGTACAACAGTCCTGCGACAGGACTGTTGTACAAACAGGACTCATTCTGCAATTGTTCAGAATGGGTCCTATGTATGTGTAGATCCACAATCATATATGTACGTAAACCATCAGGTTTACATACATATCTGAATCAGGCCCTTTGCCAGATTGGTTTGAAGTTTTTGTAAAAAATAGTTTCTTTTTTATTTTTGTCATAGACCAACTAATAAAAAGACTTGTGATCTGCACATGCTAGACCATTGTGCATCCTGTATGTAATGTTTTCCATTAAATATAATTTTGGATGTGTTTATTTAATGCCAATGATTTTATCTGTGTTTTCATTTTTTTCCAATTAATATATACAGTATTTGAGTATGCTAGGAAAAAAATTACAGGAGCTAATGGACATTGCAATATGGGAGGCTGCCACCTGGTGGAGCCATTATACTCCACAACTGAGACAAGCCAGCAACAGAACAGTATGTTTGTGGTTGCACATGCGCAGTTGAGACTGGGAGATGCAGAGGAACACTGTGAAGAGCATGGTGAGCAAGAGACTGGTTAGAGCGTTATCGTTGAAGTGGTGAGGTGACAGAAGCCACTGAGTAGATGGTCTGCTGAGTGACCGCTGCAAAAGCGACAGATAAGACTGAGACCCGGAGACAGTGTTTCAGAACTTGGAGCTGCAGTTGAGATCCATGGAGGCTGTAAGTGAGTAAAAGAGCTGTACAAGGGTGGTGTTCCTACTGAGCTGCAGCACTACTGAGAAATGTTGATGAGCTATTGAGAAATATTTAAAAGCTACTGAGAACTCTTCCAGAGCTATTGCATGAGTGTATGAGAGATACTGGGAATTATTGACAGATACTGAGAATTGCCAAGAGATACTGAGCTCTGCTATATTTCAAGTACTGTGTAATCCTCATATGTGCAAGAAACAGAGTTCGAGTAAACAGTATGATTTTCATCACAATTGTGATATATTGTAAGTGGAACTGTGTTTATTGTGCCTTATCATTGGAAAGCCTATTGTTTCCTGGAATCAGGAAAGAACAGCTTTAGATGCTAAGCTCATTGCTATTGCCAATTGTGGATTACAAATACATGCATGTTATAGGTGAGTGATCATTCAACAACAGTGTTTTTTGTGTTGTGGTATTCCCCCAAAACAATTTTAACAAAGACCTGTACCTCCAATTGCATGAAAACAATTGCCAGTGTTGTTTGTATATAAAAACAAAGATATTTGTGCAAAAATCTTGAAATTGGACCACTACATTTTATCAATCATACTTAAACCTAGGTTTAAATCATACGTCATGTCTTTATTTCCAATTGACACAGATCTTAAGAGATGCAAGTTGTAAGCTCAAGTGGCACATGACATGACAACGTCTCCTCCTTCAGTTTCTCCAGTCACTGTGGCTGCCAGGAAAAACCTAAGCTTTCTCAACAGACCCACTGGTGATGCAGATGAGTCAACACAACATTTTTACATCTGGTCAGGTCTAAAAGAAATGTCCAAAATTGGTGACACCTCTAATGTAACACAATCTGATATGGTCACTATCTATAGAATAGTAGAGGATTATTTTAATGATAGTCCCTTTGACTACTGGGAAGAAAACAAAGCAATTTGGAGGCCCTTGTACAAGCTGGCTTTGCTTTACTTAAGCTGCCCACCCTCCCGTGTGTACTTGAAAGAGCCTTCAGCAAAGCTGGGAACTTTGTGAGGGATCGGCCTAGCCAACTATTTCCTCCGAATGTAGAAAATCTGATGTTCATAAAATGTAACTACAAATTCTATGAGGAGACCTTTGCCACCAATTACAACAAAGTACAGAGACTTCTGTAACTGTGGATTCCAGTGGGGATAAGCTAATATCGTGTGTTGATGATATTAACAACACTGATAAGGGTGAGGATGATAATGACATTTTTCAACTATACATATAATTAACAACACTGTTAGCCACCTTAAACCCATTGGAAGCTTGTTTTGTGGGGACCCAATCAAAAAAAGCACTTCAGCCACAAAACTGGCAGTCCCTGTCACTGAATTGCTTGGTTTGTTAAACTGTGCATGTCCTTTTTAATATACAACATTGTGCACTACTTTTCATTTTGGGTTTTAGCAAGATCGTGTGTGTTTGGCAGGCAGTGTACTGTATATTACTGTACTTTATTGGGGAATTCATGTTCTTTTGTATCTTGCAATGTCACCTAGCACCTGCTCCACATTCAGGCATATAGTCCCCCTTTCCTGCAGCTGCTCAGCAGATACAGACTAGTACTGTATCATCAATACATATAATTAATTATTAATTATTCATTTTGACTAGGCTCTTACTCTGCCTTGAATCCTAAGGAATCAATCTCATTAGCACGTTGGATGCTTTTCTCTAGTAATGTTTTCCATTCCTCCAATTAACTTTTTTTTATAGTTAAATTATTAACACTAATCAATCAATCAATCAATCAATCAATCAATCAATCTCATTGTGATTTTTTTAACAGTGTTTCCATGTCTCTGATTTGTTTTTCTTTACAGTTATATTCTGTAATCAATCAATCAATCAATCAGTCAATGCTTTACCTAACTCCCACTAATACTACAACCTCCATTTACCTGTGCTGGCCACGGGCCTCTGATCTTGTTTTCGATTAATGTAAACATTAACTAATGTGGATGAAAACAATATTGTGAGCTGATATGTGGTCAAAATTGACTGGAAATGACTGAAAGTTATTGTTATTGAGATTATTAATACTGTAAGAACAAAAACAGGCCCCAATTACATGATTTTAGATGTTGTTATAATTTTTTAAGAAATCCAGAGTCAAAACCAAAACATGGGTACATCTCTAGTTTCGAGTATAGTATATTGAGACAACCGAGAATTTTAATTTTTCCTAGTTCTAGCCAAAGAGGTGCTGCAGCAGCAAAGATTAAGAAACATGTTTAACTATTGGAAAGAGCTATTGTCCATTGCCTATTCACTACTGTATCACTAACTACTGTGTTGAAATTGATAAATCCCTTTTAAGCTTCAATCTTCTGTAATACAGAATGTTGGGTGATCATTATTTTTATAAGGAATCATTATTCTATGTTCTCCAACCCACCTTTAATAAATCTACTTAATAATTCTATTTACCAAGTCTGTCACATTATATAATTTGAGTGTGTATGTGGGGCTAGCCTCTCTGCTATAGCCTGAGGTGGATAAAGCTTGTGGAGTCACTACTAAAGAAGAAGGAAGATCCGCTGGAGCTGCTGTCTCAGCTGTCAGGTACCATCTGCACATAACTTACTGTATCTGGGATCACTACAACACCCGGAGTACTGCAAATAGTCTTATTTGTGGTACCCCGGGTGTTGTAGTGATCCCAGATTAAAAAAAAAGTTTTATATCACAGAATTTACATTAATTGCCAGGATAAGTGATTTACATGTAATTGTTCTTTTTCAGACATACTATTAATCTATAAATGTGTGTTAGTATTCCTTTAATTGCTACAAAATGATTGAAACACTTAACACCAACTCTGAATCTATTATGTCACATATCTGAATGTTTTATGATCTTTTATGCAATGAGCAATATCTGTACTGAGAAAGGTAATGTAGCTTGTGAAAGTGTACTGAAGTTACCTTTCTTACCACAAACCGTAGGTTACTTTCTGTCTATTTCCAGAGGTTACTCTTGATCATCATGTTTTGAAAGACTGTTGGTTCTATGCTGTTAAAAATGTGCCTTTAGGGAACAAAACAAGGTGTTTGTCTTCATGTGACTGATTGAATCTTATGATTTCTATAATCAGCCCTAACCTTGGTCCCTTCAGGTGCCTGTATAAATAATACATGAAATATAAACCTATGCAATATTCTTTTATGTGGTTTTAATATGAGGGAATAAAAATTATATGTGAAGGTTTAGAAGTTCAGCACATGAACTTTTATGGGGTCATGAGCCTGTTTTGTGTGTAACCCCCTCTGCCTTACCTGGAATTGACAGTGAATGGGGTTATTAGAGGTGGTCCAGCATTTGAATCGAAGGGGGCGGAATTCTGACAAATCTACAAGTCTTGGCTGCCTCTGCTGTCTGGCATGAGATTTACACGTGAAAAACTCTTAGTTCTAAGGAGAGCAGGGGGTATATTTACTAAAGTGCAGGATTTTAGAAGTGGAGATGTTGCCCATAGGAACTAATCAGATTCTACGTTACATTTATCTAGCACCTTATAGAAGATAATATCTGACTGGTTGCTATTGGCAACATCTCCACTTCTAAAAACCTGCATTTTAGTAAATATACCCCGAGGAGTCAGTTGGGAGAGATAGATGTTCACAAGCCTCCAAAAAAAATAGAATTGGCTTACACTGCATGCGGGAAACCACATGGAATCCACAGAATATGCTTTTAGTTGCTGCTGACTGTTATAGAGTAGTGCTGAGGTCAGTAGGCTCAAGGAGCTGCACCAAGTTGGACCAAGGCTCGTACTCTCCCTAACTAGTCCAGGACATGTAATATGGAGGAATGGGATTGAAATGCCGGTGGCTGTTTAGCCGCCGGTTCAAATCCCAACAGTGGATGCCCGACGGGATCAAGATCCCGACAGGGGCAGGTAAGAACCCTAACCTCCCCTGTCCTTCCCTCCCCGGTGCCTAACCCTAACCTCACCCCTTAGTGCCTATCCCTAACCTACCCCCGTGGGTGCCTAACCCTAACCCCCCTTACCGCTCCCTAAATCTAACCCTCCTGGGAGGGGTGCCTGACCCTATCCTCTCCTCCCTACAGGTGCCTAACCCTAATCTCCCCCTCCCCCCCAAACCTAACTCTAACCCTGCTAGACTCCCTAATACAAACCTCCCCCCCCTCGGCTAACGCTAAGGACACCCCGAAATACCTTCGTTCGGGGTGGCGTCCTCGGCTTTCCAGCGTCGGGATTAAGATAGGTGTCTGTATTTCAATGCCTATCATAAATATCTAGCTGGCATTCCACTGTCGGGATTGTGACCGGCGGTTGCAATGACTACATCCCCTACTGAAGGAGATGTGCTGTTTCTCTCGTGATTCATTTATGTTATAGATAAGTATCCACTATTTTATCCATGCGGCTATACAGTAGACCAATAATATGACAGAAGTAGGCCTCCCTTGCAGAAAGTGCTTAAAACAAAGATAAATAGCTTAACCATGGATTCATAGGAAGTCTAGATATAATTTAAAATATCTTACATTCTGTAAATCCAGGTATAAAAACATTTGCATATATATTTGATGTTATGTTACCGTGTTATATGAGGAAATTTATATTTTTGATTCAGTGGTCCTTTTAAAACATTGGGGTCTAACACAGCCTGTGACATGGTAGTTAGGAGCTGAGTGGTTGGGACTTTATCTCCATACACTTTATCTCCATCCAATGCTTAGTAAATAGATCCCTATTGTGTTCACTCTAGCACTCTGCACATGTCACAACCCATGCAGTTCCTCTTTCCTGCCTGGGGTGTTACTGTCTGTTCTGGTGCTTCTAGCACACTCAGCTGATGCAACAAACTGCTGAGATACAGATCAAAGTGTGCTAGAAGTACTAGAGCAGAAAGCGACTCCGCAGACAGGAAAGAGGAACTGCACGGGTTGTGACAGGTGCCGGGTGCTAGAATGAACACTATCCCTATGTCACTAATTACTGTCATTGGCATGTGGTTTGTTGTCTAGAAGTTTATATAACAGAAGAATAACATATTCCATTGTAAATGATTATGGGGCATATTTGTTATAATCCCCAGGATGAAATTCCCAGGATTAAAGAAGTACTGATTGCAACAGATACCTCCAATATCTAATTTTTGCCAACGCCAAACCCAGAAGCAGAGTGATAGCATCTGGCCCGTCTAGATCATTACCTATATCGGAAAAAAATATATATATTTTCAGCGACGCTAAGCGGCGCTGCACGCTGGTGAGGGGCGCGCTCTGAGCCCCCTCAGCCCAGCACAAAGCCATGGGGGGCGCAAACAGTGTGATCGCTCCCCCCACAGGCTTAGGAGGCTGCTGTGGCTGCTGCTCAGCAGCCACGAGCAGTCTCCCACTGCAGCTCAGCATACGCTGTGTGCTGGGCTGCTGTGAGGGAGGGGGGGGCGGCGTCGGACCCAGGCCCCCGCCGGGCCCCTCAGGAAGCCCAGGTAATTTGTACCCGCTCCCCCCCTCTCGGCGCCCCTGCTAAAAACAATGCGTCAAAATATTAAGTTTCACCTTGTGAATTTAGGGCCTGATAGAGAGATGTACACTAATGCAATCACAGCTGCGATTTCACACAGTTCACAATTGCAAAAATATGCTAATGTTTCCAAATCTTACCTGGGCAAAGGGACACCCACAGCTGCCTTCTCCTATACGTTCGACATCGTGCACCAGCGTAAACATCGGTAACATGGAGCACACATTGGGCAGTCATGCTGCATATGTGGCAGGTCTGACCTGTCCCAAACACTGTGTTTCTCATGACATGCAGAGAGCTCTCGTGCGCCGAAGTAGATCCCAATGGACAATTTATGTACGCCCATGAAACAGAGTTTAAACAGTCAGACACCCATGCGTTTACCAAGCCACCCCCCATTACCTCCCCAAACGCTGACTACATGTCACTCACTTTGTGATTGAAAACGAGCGTAGTCGTGAAACAATCGCTGTGCGTGTGGAGTGCAGCTTACATGCATGCGCAATGCAAGCAATCGCTCAATCTGCATTAATGTCGGCATTGCATACATCTCAGAATCTGGCCCTTAGCTGTTATTATCATATGTAAGATATGATAAATGGGCCCTTTATGTCCATTGTTAATCGTCAGGAAGCATTAAAATGTCAGTTTGCAGTCTGAATTATATTATGTGTGAGACTTAGCTTTAGTTCTACATAATGTTGCTATAGAGACTTTTAATTATTTCTTTGCACTTTGTCAGATAATTCCTGTAATCGACAGGGAGTTGTAAAGATCAGAATATTTGAAAGCGGTACAGACAATCATACACGATTATCAAACACCCATGATTGTTATAGCGTGATCTGCATGAGATGTTTTCACATGTAACTCCAGGAAGGTCAGCTCTAATCTGCCATTACCTGTAGAGATGGGTTTATTGATTAAGTTGATTCAGAAATTTGGTTTGAATTCTTAATTTGTCCATATTCTTCTAATCACATTGCAATGTACAGAGGCCAATCAGCAAGTAACAGCAAATGCCTTGTACTACAGATTGCAGCCTCTTTAGTACTCATTCTTCCTGGATAATATTAGGGAAAAGTGTCAGTGTATGTTACAATGCGTGATTATGATTTGTTACAGAAACTGTGAAGTATTAGTCACCTGACCTTTGTCAGTGCTTTTCTGTGCACAATTAGCACATGGCTTCATTGTCTGAACTGCCTATTTATGTATCTCTATTAAAATTCAGAAGCAACAAACATTATGGGTTTATGTATCAAGAAGTGAAAAGCGTGGAGAAGTTGCCCATAGCAACCAATCAGTTTTGCAGTAGCATTTATCAAGTACAGTCTATAAAATAATACATAGGAGCTGATTGGTTGCTATGGGCAACTTCTCCATGGTTTTCACTGCTTGATACATACAGTACACCCCAAGTTATCACTATCACAAGTCAGATTATTCATCCTGTCTAATTGAAGGCCTTAATGAATTGGGAAGCAAAAGTATCAGTTCTGTTGTATTAATTGTTTGTTAATATATAGAGAAATAGTATTACAGAACTGTCATTTCAGGGGCGCTAGCTGTTGAGAGCCTTGGCAAGATTATTTTTCCCTTTTTTCTTCCTGTTTCTCTTTCTCTCTCCATTGTCCTGTCTTATCCTGTCTGTCTATCTCTCCCTACCACCTTTATCTATTTCCTTACCCTGTCTATCTCTCTCTACTTCCCGTCTTTCTCCCTACCCCTTTCCAGTCTATCCATGAAAAGGGGGGCAACTCAGGGTGCTGGCAGGAGTGCACAGTTTAGTGCTATTCTCATACAGCCCTGACATGTGAAGATAGGCTGTGTCTGGGCATCAGGCAGCCAGGGAGAGCTGTGAGGGGAGGTGGGAAGTGGGGCCTCCCTCCATCCTCTCACTGTGCAACTACTAGATGGACACATTAGCTGATCATACAATATATTATCATTAATGTTTTAAGAAAAAAGTCCCCTAAAAGATGTACAAACGTTCCTTAAGCTAAGAAAAGGGTTTTGTAGATTTGAGTTAAACACACCAAACAGCCCATTTTGGCAGTAAAGACGATAATAAAAATTGTGTTTCACTATTAACTTAATTTAGCCAAATCTTTCTGAAAATTGAAACCAATATTTTAGGTGGTAACAATGAGGAAAATAAGTAGAATTGAATTTACAATTATGTGCCAGCAACAATCTGCAGTCTATGGTGGTAGAATATTTATTTATTATAATTTATTCATATAGTGCCACTATGTTATGAGCACTATATGGAGTATCTATATAATATTTCTCTTGGTGGATAAAAAATACATCATCACAGTGTTGGGCACTGCCAATGTGCAATGCGCGTGGCTGCTTATGCCAAGATGTTCCCTAATGTGCAGCAGAATAAGGTACCTGAGCATCCCTCAGCGCAAGAAAGTGACCACCAGACCATGGAGATTATTCGGATGTGACTGGGAAACAGTCAAGAGAGAGAAAAAAAATAAACAAAAAGAAAAAAATAATTTAAGATATGCAATAAAGCAAAGTCTACACACAAATACAAATAAACACAGGCAATGCCGGTGGCAACGGCAAGTTTCAATCATTCACATCAGTTCCTGCCCCTCTTGAGTTTACAGTCTAAACCACTGGTTCCCAAACTTTTTAGAATCACGGTGCCCTGGAGTATCAGCATTTTTTCCACGGCACCCCTGGGGCAAAAGTTTCTTATTGAGAAATTCAGCAAAACTTAATTGAAGTAAATTGTGCTTATAAATCACCCTTAGGTTCAGTCACATGGTGGTTGACAGGGCTCCTCTTTGTTTTGTCCACATATGTTTTGATTGGCAGCAGCCAGCACTGGTTTTGCCTATCACACTAACTAAAATCTGTACTGGACGTCCAACCCAAGGCATCCCTGCAAGTGCCCTGAGGCACCCCAGGGTGCCACGGAACCCAGATTGGGAACCACTTGTCTAAACACAAACACACACACATCCATTTGGGTCAGCATCTAACTAACCTACAGTACCATTATATTTCTGGAAGGAAACTGGAGAACCTGGAAGAAAACTACACAAACATGGGAAGAATATTCAAAATCCCCCACGGATGGAGCACAGATTAAACTCATGGCGCAGCACTGCGAGACAGCAATGCTAACCTTTGTGCCATTTTGTTACCCAGTATAAGAGAGTGGTACTATACGTGATCAAATGGATGATTAGGATGAACATTTACTCAAAGGAGGTCAGATGAGAATGAAAATTTAATACCAAGGGCTCTATTCATTATGTTAATTATTGGGGTCCAAATAATTAACATTCCTACTTGATACGAGCACCGGAGCAATTCATCATTGCTCCGGCGTGGAGACAGCTGATCCAAAAATCAGCTGTCTCCCCGACTCTTTTTACTGCTTCTTTTGGAGCAGTGAAGCTAGTGCTCCTGCGTGACCTGTGCACAATAGCCCAGGGGCCCGGCATAAGAAGCCGGACAGGGGCGGATGGATCTGAAAGGGAAAGAAAGGTAAACAGGAGATATCTGTGATACTAGTGTATGGGGAAAGCGGGCCATTCCGGGAGAGAAAGGTAAGGAGGAGATATCTGTGATACTAGTGTATGGGGACAGCGGGCCATTCCGGGAGAGAAAGGTAAGGAGGAGATATCTGTGATACTAGTGTATGGGGACAGCGGGCCATTCCGGGAGAGAAAGGTAATCAGGAGATATCTGTGATACTAGTGTATGGGGACAACAGGCCATTCCGGGAGAGAAAGGTAATCAGGAGATATCTGTGATACTAGTGTATGGGGACAGCGGGCCATTCCGGGAGAGAAAGGTAATCAGGAGATATCTGTGATACTAGTGTATGGGGACAGCGGGCCATTCCGGGAGAGAAAGGTAATCAGGAGATATCTGTGATACTAGTGTATGGGGCCACGGGCCATTCCGGGAGAGAAAGGTAATCAGGAGATATCTGTGATACTACTGTATGGGGACAACAGGCCATTCTGGGAGAGAAAGGAAAGCAGGAGATATTCTTGATGAGTTGCCCGATAACTTAAGTTCTACAAAAGCAGGTGAAAATGTTCATTGTGCTCAGACAACCACATATCCTTAAGTACAGTGTAAGTGCCAGTGGTAAAGAAGCAAAGTTTAGTAGTGTTGACTGTTGTGGCATCCTCATCCAATTTAGAAAAAGTTAAATAAAAAAACTATTTGTGGCAAATATTTGACACTTGTATGGCATAGCAATCTGTGTTTGCAGATTTTTGAGGTTGAGGCATTGCTTATCAAAAAAACAAAACAAAACATTACATTAGACAACCTATTTCCAGAAACTGGTTACACGTCTGTATCAAGACTTGGTGATGAAGAAGAAACCATCATGTAACTAGATGACGCTGTCATTTAGCTGGCTAGGTCTACAAGTAAAAAAAAATAGTTTGTCCTAATGAAGCAAAAATCTCCAATAAATTATATAAATGTATATAAATCACAGCCGCACTGTGCACATGCAGTGATTGATTAGCGATGGGCGGCCGACGCAGTGGGTAATTATTCTCAAAGAGAGTGACAGGTAGTGACCATTTTGTCGGGGTAATTGTGGTGGCTACAAAAACGCTGACATGTTGCTACCATTTTCTGGACATCTCCTAGTCAGCCAATGAGAATTGGACTGGCCCCGGCATCTTAGCGATGGGCGTCTCTGTACACAAGACAGCTCCTGAGACATTAGCATATTTTTGCAAGTCCGGTGTGTCTGAAAATTGCACTTGCGAATGCAATGAACCCACCCCTGAATCAAGCCCATTATCACTTAATATTAGTACTAAAAATTTCAGCTCAGTTATTGACCATCAACCATCAAGTATAAAGGATTAGTCAGAGGGAAATATATAGCAGGCCAGATCCTGGCTATCTACTTGAGCACACTCTTACCAGTCATTTAGAATGATGCCCGTCTGGTTTGTTGAATCTGTGTTATATGCCCCCTGGGCTGGTCCTATATTATACTGACAGTGACACCATTAGCAGAGCCATAATCAGGCATGAGGAATCAAGCTTCTGCCTAGTGTGCCATAGTATCAGCCAGCTTAGTCCCCTTGAGGAGGATTCAGTATGATTTACCTCCGGCCGCAAATCCCGACAACGGCAGCTCGAGAAGGATGAAAATACAGATCGTCCCAAGGTAAGTATTCACTAACCTATTCTACTCCCTAACCCTCCCTTAGGGGTGCCTAACCCTAACCTCCCCCTAAGTACCCAAACCTAACCCCCCCTGCCTAAACCTAAGTCCCCTGGGGGGTGCCTAACCCCAACCCCCACCCCCAGAGGTGCCTGACCCTAACCCCCCCTTCCCCTAGCCTAAACGTAACCTCCCAGGGGGTGCCTAACCCTAAGTCCCCCCCGGGAACCCTAAACCTTACCCTCTCCCCACGGCTGTCCACGCCCATAGCCTGGCTTACCTTCGATCGGTAAGCCGGGTGTCGGTCTCCCGGCATAGGGAAAATGACAGGCGTCGGGATTTCGACGCCTGTCTTTTAACCCTTGCTGGGATTATATAGTCGGGAAGCTGACGGTTCCGTCCATCGGCTTCCCGACTGATTCCCCTTGAGGATAGGTGGAGTAATTGCCCATAGCCAGAGGTGTAGCATGGAACCATGGAGTCCGGAGAAAGTGCATGTCATAGCACCCCCCCCTCCCTGTACTGAACAGTGCCGGTGGGGTATGGCCAGCCTGCGGGGGAATACTGAAGTGAAGAGGAAAACAGCAAACAGTGGCAGTATCACGCTGGGAGTTGAGGTCCCATTGGGGGAATGGAATGCTTCGGTGACATTAAGGGGTAGCTGCTTGCTTTATTTATGTACAGCACCTAGGATCTGACTTTTGCTGCTTTGAATCATTGGTATTAGTCAATAGAGGAGATTGTATTATATATTCTGATCATTTAACTTAAATTGACAGAATACATGTGCTAGAGTGAAATTCCACAGAGTGAACAGCTTATGACTGCAGTTACGGCCCCAAACAGCTATCACTAGAGTGGGAACACCTATGGGAAGCTACCTTCTCAGCTATGCTCCTACTTAGCAAATATACATTGCACCTATATTAATGTGAGTACTACTAACCATGTTCTGTCTACCACCATTTTTATTATTTCAGGTCTCCTAATATTTTCCTTTCAAATAGATCAGAGAGGTGAGAAGTGAATGTAATCAATCTGATGGCAAAGGGGAGATGACAGAAGATGATCAGACGGGAGGGCCAGAGGGGAGGGCAGCTTAAGGAGCATGAAACGTAGAAATGGATCTCAGATCCATAACTTATTTAGTATATAGAGCAAACAAACCGAGATAAAACTAACAGGTAGCCATCATACAGTGCAGTGCCCCATGAATTCTGGAACCCTGTTTGGTGCCCTCTGACCATTTTGGTGCCGGAAGCTCATGCTCCACTGGAACCACCGTCGCTACACCCCTGCCCATAGCAACCAATCAGCATCTAACTATGATTTTTAGAATGTACTCGATAAATGATAGATATAAGCTGATTGGCTGTTATGGTCAACTTCTCCATTTGTCCTTTTTAGAAGGTTTGATACATCTCCTTAGTGTGAAGTAAGGCACCAGATAAGATTATTCTCTACTATACCTTGTGCTATATTATCTTTTATTGGAACATTTGATCAAATCAGACACTAATTTACATTTTAGATCTGCAGGAATTTCTGGGCACAGAATGAACATGGCGATAACAAACCTAAGCATCTATTAGTAAGTAATGTTTTTCATTGCCTTTCAATGATTATTTTACTAAAACTCCCATTGCTCAATTTTCATTGTCCTTAGAATTAACAATTTAGTGTAGTTATGGGACCCCTCATTAATTCATTGCCCCACCAACATATAATATATAACATGTAAATATTTTAAGAAATACAAAGTACATAGATCAAAAATATCAGTTTATTTACCAATATTTGCCCTATATTTCCAAAGGCGACAATGTTTATAGCGTGAGACACAATTATGGGAAAAAAATTGTAAATAACAGTTTTATAATGTTTTATTTACACATTTTTAATATTATTTTTACATGTTATATAATTCTGTATTCATATTTATTTGAATATATTAAACATAGTATAATATACAACAGATATAACAATATACATATACACTTCAGTTGTGTCCACCAAAAATAGCTTTTATACAGGTACATTTTTTTTATTTGCATATAAGTAATCAGCTGTTAATATTTACAATGTGATTTATAGTTAAAACACTATAAATGGTTATTAGGAATAGTCCGCTTGTCTATATTGCCGACTTGCAATATATAATTTTCATATAGTTACAAAATATACAGAAATTCTGCTCAGACCCAGCATAAAACTTCTCTGTTTTCATATTTTGACCACACTAAAGTGCATATGAATTTCACATTCTCCTATAATCGATCAAACTATTCTCTTTTACAGGGAATACAGAGTATTATATTCTCCAAAATAGTACATATACTATGATATAATGATGAGCACATACAATGGGTCAAGACTCCAGTGGCTAGAATACTGACAGAAGCATCCCAACAATCAGAATCCTGACACCTGAAGTAGCCTAACCCTCCTATTTACCCTAACCCATCTTTTCTGCAGCCCCACCCTAACCTTCCCACAACCTAACCCTCCCACTCCGCAGCCTAACCCTAACCCTCTCCCTTGTGCCTAACCTTAAACCTAACCCTCTCTCTAACCCTAATAATCTGGTGCCGGTATTCCAACTGCCGGGATAGTAACTACATACCCATACAATGAGTGTGCTAAAGTGACTTGCATCTAGAATCAATTCTCTGTGCAAAATTTACTAAGTGGCAGGTTCTAAACTCCGGCGGTTTAGTGGCGGTTTGGCACTGCAAAACCGCCACAAAGCTGCCGTCAAAACACATTTTAGAATAGAATAGTATAGGGCTAAACTTACTAGTCAGCGGTTTTGGTGTCATTTACAGTAGAAACCGCTGTCAAACCTCCACTAAACCGCTGAAGTTTAAAACCCACTATCAAGCCGCCACCAAACCGCCGGGGTTTAGAACCCGTTGCTTAATAAATTTTGCCGACTGAAATAAATATTCTCAGTGAAATGGAAAGATCTAGAGCAGAAAGTAAGTTATGTAGTGTGTAGTATACTGTGCTGTGACCTCAGGGCACCACCAACATGTGTATCATGTAGCTCAGGTAGTTTGGTTTAGAGGGCTTTTAACCTGTATCTAAAATCAACATCATAAGTTGGCTGCAAAATGCCTAGACCTGCACGGGACTGGTCTAGAGGTGGAGTCTTGGCATTTCTATCTACAAGTTCCATGTCAAAGTAAGAAATGAGCAAAGTCAGTAACTGCTTGATCTCATGCACTGCAAACTGACGTCCAGGACACTTGGTCTTTCCAGACCCAAATGGCATGTAGTAATATTTTAACTTCTTTCCTTTAAGGTAAAAATTGGTCTTTTCTTTTCCGTTCTCAAGGTAACGATCATACTTGAATGTCTGAAAAATAGAAATATTTTTAGACACATGAACATAGAATAACAAATAGACACATGAACATAGAATCTAATACATGGATGAATTCATTTTCAGTACTTCCTCTTTATGCCAACTTTATATAACAAGGTTTTTATTTAGAGAAATGGGTAGTTCATGCTATAAAGATGGGATGGTCTTGCGCCCATTGGTGTGATTGTCTAGCTTAAAAACTGCAAGCATTACCTTGACATTGATAGGCTGCCAAGTACAAGACATAGTATATAAAACTTAGTTCTGCAAAACACCTACATTACATACATATATTGCATATGACAACTAGTTTGCTTAAGCTATTTAAACTCCCATTTCAGCACCCAATACTATAAAACAGTTGCAGAGCCTTGTTAATAAAATACATTGCACTCTATAGATTTCCAGTGGTATCCACTGTGATTTTAATGGGAAATTGGGACACATACAGTAAGAGCTTGTGGGAAAAAAGTTTTATTGCATACCAAGGGGTCTTCGTAGATTTCAGGGTCCAGATGTACCGTCTGTGGGTAAAGTGCTACAATGTCGTCTTTCCGAATGTTGAAGGACCCTAACTCTTCTAGATTTAGAACAAAGTTGTCCTTGGCTACCCTGAGATTGAGAGATGCACTGGACAGCCTCATAGCTTCTTTAATTATACTATCTGTAGGTAAAAAAAACACAACATAAACAATTTAGGTAATGTAATAAAACAACATAGCAAAAGTTAATCAACATGGTGTTGCCATTCTTGTTGCTAGCCCCAGTGGATTATAAATAGTGGATGACAAGTGGGGACTTTTTGCTGTAGAATGTGTAGAAGACATGTCCTAAACCGTACCTAGGATTGGCATGTCATCTAGTTGATGTCGATTCAGAAAAATGTACTTGTCATTAAGGGTCACTTTCTGAGAAGCTTTTTCCAGACTCTGTTTGATTTCTTCAGTAGCTGCTTTCATTGCCTTTGGGCATCTGTTGAAACAAGGAAAATAATAATTCAACATTATTATAATTTTATAATATTAGTTACAGCACATACAGTAAGAAAATGATAGATGCCAGTTTAAAGGGTGATTGGTGTTTTTGTGGTACCTGATGAGGTAGTAAACACTCCAAAATGTTGCTGGGAGTGTATTAGCTTGAGATGCCCAGAGCAGTGCCACGTGGGTCTTGGCTTTCTCTGTGTCATTTAGAGATGAAACTGTGTCATTCATGAACATCCTGTGACTGACAATGTCAGAGAGGTTGATTCTTTTACTGAGTTTCTCATGCAGCATATCTTTGGTAAGACTCTCCCTGGCGCTGTGGGCTGATTTGAAGACATGAATTGGTAGCCCTGCTACAAGGGCAGGAAAAATCTTGTCAAATTCCTTGAAGTTTTCTAGGGCATTAAGGATCATTGCTCTCTGGGCTTCCTGTCTAGCTAAACTCATGTCGTTATTTGCGTTCAGCTCTTTGCCAAAAATAGTCAAGTAGCCAGCCTCGAACATTACTCGGTAGCAGTAGGCATAGAGGCCATCATTGATCCATTCATTGCTCTTTGCTTTGGAAGCAATGGGCTGCAACATGGTGCTCTGAAGGTTCTCCATCATAGCAGCAATTAGAGGCCCCAATGCCTCACCCTGCATTGTCTTCATGAATGTTTCCTGAATGTTCTCAGTGGTCTTGCCATCCGAAGGATGCATGCTGCTGTGTCCGAATGCCTGACAAAGAACAAAAAATATTTTATAACATATATGACACTGTAGGCATCAAAGTCATTCTTCATAGGTACTCACACACTTGCAAGAATACTATATCATAAACCAAAAGATGAATCAATAAGGGCTGAAGTCATCACAACCAGATTGGAGAGATTTACTGCGTCAACTTTTACATTTATGTTTAGCATAGAGTTGTATATTGATACAAAAAAAAAAATAATTACACGTATCACTCATAATTCATAGATCACAATTAATTTAGTAAATGTAACAATTTAGACTTAACTGATAATTATTCTAATCTCCATAACTCAAATTAAAGACTGATATTTACAATCAATTTTATTTTACAAGGCCATTTACTGTGTAACCTAGTAAGATAACATATTACTAATACAATAGGAGTACCTATTTATAGACTGTGAAATAACTGTTAAATAAATAAAATAAAAAAATAAGTAAAAAAATTATAATAAATAAATAAATAAATAAATGAAATAAGTTATATTGTACCTTGGCTGCAGTTGCATAGTGGAACCTTTCCCAATCGAAGTGTCGCCCATGACGCATTACTGAGTTGAAGGCAAATGGATCAGTGACAAAATGGACATAAAAACCAGCAATTTTGATAGTAAAAATGTGTCCAAATTTCTTCTGCCGTGATTTGAGAAACTCAAGAGGATTCCTACCAAACTGCATGGCACATCCAAGAAGAGGAATGAAGCCATTTTCCAGAGGCGGCTCAGAGGGCTGCCTACAATGACATAAACAAATATGTATACAGAAGTATTAATTTATTGTATCATATTTGCACCATACTGAATGATCACATACTCATAGCACTTGAGTTGACATTATTTATGATAAAACATTCTGTACTGACCATTACATAGCAGGTCAAATCAACAGTAAAGATCAAACATTTCAAAAATTAGCATAGGATAGATATTAGCACTGGGATTTGGCTGGAATCTTTTTTTTCCAAATGAAATCATTTACATTCATCCTAAATCTGCTGAGATACTGTACATACACTTGCTATTATTTTGTCTATTTGCAGAAGGCACATTCTGAGACATGAAAACTGAGATTTTATTTCATTTCAAGGCATCTGGTAAAATTATACATTAAATATGATATACAACTGTTAATTAAAGTTAGAGTTAAACTCTAATCACAGGTACATACATTATAAAATATATCATGTAGAAAAGAAAAACTTACCAAAATACAATTTAATAAAGAAAAAGTAATCAGCATGAATAACATTATAACAAAAATAAGCACAAAATATCAAATAAACAAAATTATTATCTTACCGTCTTCTAATGCCGACAACAAGCCAAAAGAAACAGCACAAGGCTACAACTAGCCCCATTATCAGTGATATTGTCAGCATCTTTTCAACTGTGAACTTTGTTGGTGATAAGAAGGTAGAGAACACCTTTAGTTAGATGCCAAAAGCAATGCTGAGATGCAGAAAGTGTTTACTACTTATATACACACACAGCCAAAAAAGGGGCTGTTTAATTACTGAACTCTAGTAGCTGTGAAAAGGTATTAATTAACCTCTCAGCCAATGGGCAACTGCTTTGTGTGCCTGTAGGCTTCCCAGGTATTTGTACAATTTAAATAAAAAAAACTTAGACCATTGCAGAAACGGCCTTGACTTTAGACCATAGGTATGAGATGCTGTTCCAAAGTAAGCAAAGAGTTGTAATAGTAGATAATTTGAAGGTCTCTGGGGTGTGTGCAAATCTCTCATGCACGCTTACAAGCTGCTGACCATAGTTCAAGTTTAGTGGTTACTCGAGAGCAAATTCACAGATTCATAGATATAATGTACATTTCCAATATATGTGTTAATGTAAATATATATATATATATACATATATATATATGTACATACATACATATGAATATATATTTTATATATATATATATATATATATATATATAGTACAAGGTGATTCAATTCACTTTTGTCTGTGTTTGTATCCATAAAAAGGGTTCAGTTCAATTGGAAGCAAATTGGGTCCGGCGAGCAGTTTTCACAGCAAGTTGCATTTACAATTCAATTCCAAACTCGCATTTAATTTTTCCAGAAAAACAAAGTTTTGGTACACCCCCAGAGCAGGTGAAATGGTAGGGAAAATCTTTATTTTAAAGGTAAAAATGTCGGGATACAGGGGCCTGATTCAGCAAGGATTGCAGTAGCAAAGATGCACGCAATCGGTCGATTAATTTGCATAGCGCATGCATATGCATCGCAGCGCGCATGCACAAACTAGCAATTGTGATGGGAACTGCGTTTGCAGAGACTACGCAGACCAAGAGCACAGTGTTTGAGAGGAAGTGCCATTTGTAGGTGGTGACGGGAGGTGGTCGGGCGAATGCAGGTGAGCCAGTGCGTTTGGACGCTGTTGAAGGGGCGTGCATAAATTATCTACTGCAATACCATACGCAGCCTTAGGTCTCATAGCGTGACCTGAAGTAAGCAAATCCTGAGTGAGGTCTGACCTGCCTTAACTGTGCGTATGGGACCGATGTTACCGATTGTACCGCTATATTGCCCAAGTATACAGATGTGAGTAAGGGAAAGTGGGCGTCCTTATGTTAGGCTGTGATCGCAATGCGAATGCACACATTTACATATCACCGCTGATATTAGCAACTGCGGTGCGTGCGTTCTAGCAGAATGGCAATCCTTGCTGAATCAGCACAGATTGCTTAATTTTAATTTGCTTAAAAAAAAGTCACTTGTTGCCTATCGTTTTACCACCATTAATATATATTGCAAAAATCATCCATTTGACACCTTATAAGAACCTCCAGTACTATCGATCCTTATGGGTAAATTTACTAAGAATCGAGATAGGTCGAGATGACCATCTCGGGTGATTTATTGATTTTTTTTCTTGCTTGCAAATTTACTAAAGGTAAAGTCACGTGAGTTAGAGAGAGATTTCACTCATCTCACTCGTAAAACTCGGGTGAGAATTAGCAATCTCGAATCAAATCACCATCGGGCCAAATCGGAAGTACTTTTCACCTAAAACATACATCTCTCAAATTTACCAAAAATCGGGATGACAAGCTCGGGTGAGATCAAACTCTCTGTCAAATTCACTTTTCAAACTCTCATCCCCCTGAGCTGCGAGATGGTCAGAAACATACACAAATCATTGTGATTTGTGCATGTTTCTTTCTGTAAATGGTTAAAATAGGGTTCATTTGTTTAAAAAAATGACGTGAGATCCCCCCCAAAAGATTAACCAGCCTCAGGCTTGCCAGCCTGTCCTGGTTCTTAATTTACAGGTAAAAAAAAAGCCCGGGGCTATCCCCGTCTCCCCTGGGTGGTGGGTGGCGGGTTGATACTGTTAGGTGTAGTGTAAAAATTAGAATATTCATCATTGTCTTTACAGTGGAGAGGGTGACCCCTTTATTGGGGGGGTCCCCAACTCCCCAGGGGTCCCTGGCCTGGGCTGACTAATGGTCAGGGCTGATGCTGCGGCTTGGAGGCCCGGTGAAAGGGCACCCCTGGCTGTGGCATCAGCCCCCCATTAGAAAGGTTCCAGGGCTGGTTTTAAATATACGGGGGACCTCACATCAATTTTTTTCTCCGTATATTTAAAACCAGCTCTGTCCTTGCTGCCTGTTGCTGGTTCGTAATTTACAGAGGAACCCTACACATTTTTTTTCCCTATAAATTAAGAAACAGGGCAGGCTGGCAAGCCCGGGGCTGGTTAGTGTTTTGGGGGGGACCTCACGTCATATTTTTTTAAAAATAATTTATCTATTTTTTACAAATCTAAACTCACAAGCAGCAAGCACATATCTCACTGATATGTACTGGCTGCTAGCTCAGGAGAGATTTGAGGAGAGAAAACACTGTGATCTCAGGTGAGTAATCTCCTGCAAAACGAGTTACTCGGGAGAGATATTCTACTTCACCATCGGCAAACTCGTTTAGCCTCAAATCGCCTGTTGGTAAAATTGGTAAAAAAAAAGGGATTAAATCACCCGAATTTTGGCGAGTACCAGCAAGATAAATCACTTTGAAAATCGGGACCATCTCGAATCTTAGTAAATTTACCCCTTATGGCCATTAATAGCCATTTACATCATAATGTCCTGCTATCTTGGTTGACACTTTTATGGGGTCCTGGATGATTTCCCCACTTTTTCATGGACGTCTGTCAAATCGCATATTGTAGAAAAGTCACGTGACCTCACCGTGAGTCCAGTGAATCTACATTTTTACAAGATTCTCACATTTCGCAGGTGCAGGCATTGCCGCAATGTATGTGAGTTTTGTGAAGCGAGTTTTCTTTTGCAAACTTGCATGGAACTGAATTTACCACAAAGAAGCAAATGAATGGATCACGTTGGCCACGAGTTGCTGCTTCCCCAGCAACTCACGGCCTCAAACATCGCAGATTTTCTTTTTTGCAGCCAATAAGTTTGCCCAGGAAAATCCACTACAGTAATTCCCTGCAATGGGCGCATTCACATCTGTGGTCATCTGTGGTCTTCCACTACAGTAAATCCCTGCAATGTGTGCATTCACATCTGTGGTCCTCCACTACAGTAATTCTTTGCAATGTGCACATTCACATCTGTGGTCTTCCACTACAGTAATTCCCTGCAATGTGCGCATTCACATCTGTGGTCTTCCACTACAGTAATTCTCTGCAATGTGCGCATTCACATCTGTGGTCTTCCACTACACTAATTCCCTGCAATGTGCGCATTCACATCTGTGGTCTTCCACTACAGTAATTCCCTGCAATGGGCGCATTCACATCTGTGGTCTTCCACTACAGTAATTCCCTGCAATGGGCGCATTCACATCTGTGGTCTTCCACTACAGTAATTCCCTGCAATGGGCGCATTCACATCTGTGGTCATCTGTGGTCTTCCACTACAGCAAATCACTGCAATGTGTGCATTCACATCTGTAGTCTTCCACTACAGTAATTCCCTGCAATGTGCGCATTCACATCTGTGGTCTTCCACTACAGTAATTCCTTGCAATGTGCGCATTCACATCTGTGGTCATGTGTGGTCTTCCACTACAGTAATTCTTGGTAATGTGTGCATTCACATCTGTGGACATCTGTGATCTTCCACTACAGCAATTCTCTGCAATATGCACATTCACATCTGTGGTCATCTGTGGTCTTCCACTACAGTAATTATTGGCAATGTGTGCATTCACATCTGTGGACATCTGTGGTCTTCCACTACAGTAATTCTCTGCAATATGCGCATTCACATCTGTGGTCATCTGTGGTCTTCCACTACAGTAATTATTGGCAATGTGTGCATTCACATCTGTGGTCATCTGTGGTCTTCCACTACAGTAATTCGCTGCAATATGCGCATTCACATCTGTGGTCATCTGTGGTCTTACACTACAGTAATTCTTGGCAATGTGTGCATTCACATCTGTGGACATCTGTGGTCTTCCACTACAGTAATTCTCTGCAATATGCACATTCACATCTGTGGTCATCTGTGGTCTACCACTACAGTAATTCTCTTCAAAGCATGCATTCACATCTGTGGACATCTGTGGTCTTTCACTACAGTAATTCTCGGCAATGTGCGCATTCAGATCTCTGGTCATCTGTGGTTGTCCACTACAGTAATTTTCAGCAATGTGCACATTCACATTTGTGGTTATCTGTGGTCTTCCACTACAGCAAATCACTGCAATGTGCGCATTCACATCTGTGGTCATCTGTGGTCTACCACTACAGTAATTCTTGGCAATGTGCACATTCACATCAGTGGTCATCTGTGGTCTACATTTTTGGCGATGTGCGCAGTCACACATATCCCCGAAAAGTGAATCATCCCCATATAATATAGACACTTATAGCATTGATGTATATACCTTCAAAATATATGCATATGAATACCTGGCTGCATTTATTATTATACTACAAACATTTTAAGGAATATGTGCATTCTTGGAACCATTTTATTAATTTTATAAATTGCTTATTGTTTAATTTCACCTCTCTCTTGTTATGAGTGTCTGAAATTCGACTTGGTCCCATCATTCCCCAATGCATTTGAAGGCACCAGGGTTGTTTTTTGTATTTAGTGGGCTCAAACTGTGTAGAATGCTGATGCAAGTATGGCATTAAATCAATAATGCCCCTATTAATTACACTGGCCTCCTCCACTCAAACTAGCCTTATCATTAAATTATTAAATCTCACATTTAATACAGAGATCTAGAGGCTGGCAAGAAAGTTTTAGCCTGTGGGGGGGGGGGGGGGGGGGGGGCAAATACACAGCAGGAGCAGGCACCCTGTGACTGCATACTATAAGGCTGTGAAAAGGCAGAGAGATGGTCCTTCCTGGCCACTCTTATTGCGTTTTAAACACATTAGAATTTCTGGAAAGCTTCCTGGGGAAGGTAATACTGTAGTTGTCAACATTGAAGACAACACAGATGTAAGCGAAGCCCAAGTCAAGAAAGTGGCCACTGATGTTAGAGGGGGAAGAGGCCCATTGTGAGAGGTCAAAACAGGAGGAGAGGGAGATACGTTTGGAGGAAGCAAGATTGGGGGACTAATTAATTGGGATGTTAAAGTCACCTACTGTATGATGAGGGAGGAGAGGTCAGAGGAGAGAAAATGGATAAACAAAGAAAATAAATTATCAAGGAAATGTAAGATGGGACCTGGAGTTGCTAGATGGTGACTACATGGAAGTAAACAGGATTGACTTTGAGGAGGAAAGGGAGTGTTTGGGGAGAATGATTCAGAAAGTGTAGTGGGGGATAAGAGGATACTAACAACACAACCATGGCAGCTGTCAGACCTGGTGGAGTGGGATAAGGAAATGCCCACATAGGAGAGGGCAGCTTGTGAGGTGGAGTCAGAGGGAGTTATCCAAGTCTATCATAGATGGGGTTAAGATTGCTGCAGACTGACCTGAAATTTTATAGAGCACATGGAAAAGGAAGAGCTGAGGGGAGATGAGAAGGAGGTTGGAGGGGCTGTGAGTGAGCATGGGAATGAATAATTAGGATGTGGGGAGCGATAGAGGAAGAGGGATCAAATGTGATGGGCAGGGGAAGAGGGGTAGGAGAGTGGGAAGGAGGTGTGAGTGTGAGTCATGGTGCGACAGAAAAGAGGTGTAAAGGGGAAGTTGAGGATAGTAGGGTATGTGGCAAGAGTAACATGCAAAAGTGGGAGGAAGCAGTCGGGGATGATGTCAGCAGATAACCAAGCAATTGCAAAAATATAGTAGAGTAACAATAAAGCAAATACAGTGGCATTCTGAGAAGTGCAACTATAAACTGTGTAGGCCAAAGGCACATTGATAGGGCAATGGATCCTCAATCAGGCAGTGTCGGTGCATTGATGGAAGACTGCGGCTGTGATACTCTGGTCCCGGTAAGGGGATCTCAGGACTTGCTGGCAGCTCAGTTGATAAAGTACTGATGTGTGCAGACAGGCATCAAAACCAAGCACAGTAGATGTGGTTTAGTCACAATGACTCCAGAGTCAAGGAGGTGTTATGCTGGCCATACACGTGAGATTCAAAAGTTGGTAAGACCAGTTGTACGATTTCCCTTGAAATGATTCCCTTAACATCCTGGATGATTTGTTTTCAAAATGCAACGATTTCACATTAGACCATCAGATAAGATCAATCTTATACAATTTGAAATCGTATAAGATTGATTGTGTGCAGCACATTCACACACGATTCATCCTGTGCTGCCAAAGAATATTAACCCCTTGCCCAACAATGCATATTTAGGGGGGGTCCCTGTAATTTTTCCCTTTAATTCCCGTTCTTTTGTTAACTGTAAAAAATGGGGTTAAAAGTTCCCCCCCCCCCCCAAAAGCCTTACCAGCCCCAGGCTTGCCAGCCAGTTCTGGTTTCAAAAATTATGGGGAACAAAATGTGTAGGGTTCCACCGTAATTTAGAAACCAACACCAGGCTGCAGGGACCAGTACTGGTCTTAAATATAGGGGGTCAAAAAGACGTGGGGTACCCCCTATATTTAAGACCAGCACCAGACCCATCCGAGCGGGGTGTAATGCCACAGCCCAGAGACGCAATCACCGGGGCTCCAGGTCCAAAGCATTAGCACCCCAAGTCAGTCAGCGCAAACCGGTGATGTCAGGGGAGTCGGGAACCCCAACACTTGAGCACCACAGGCTTAAGCTGAAGCCCGGGGCTCTTCCCCATACCCCTGGAGTGGTGGGTATGGAGGTAATGGGGGGGCCAAATAATGTAATACTATTGTACTTTACAGTGGGACTACAGGTGCCAGCATACCTGCCATTTTGCACTTGTGGAACTACAAGTGCCAGCAGACATGCGGCACCTGTACCCCCACAGTAAAATAAATAGTTAAAGAAAGACAAAACACACACACCGTAACAAGTATAACTTTATTTCATACCCCTACCCACTCACACATACTTACCTATACCAGCCGGTCAGTCCTCTTCTCCAGTAGAATCCTTAATGAATGGCCCTGCAAGATAAAAAAAAAACATACTCACCTATATCCTGGCGTTGGTCTCCGCAGCATCCCCAGGAACTTGGCAAAACAAAAAAACGATTGCCGACCAGATGGACCCACTATCTGTATGTGTTTTGCCACTAGGGGTGAGCGGGTTCGGATTTCTGAAATCCGAACCCCCCCGAGCCCCCCCGATCTGAGGCCGATTCGAGTCAGGCTCGACTTTTCCCGTCTGACTCGGATCTGAAATCAAGGCAAAATGTCATCATCCCGCCTTCCGGTTCTCTCGGGTTTTGGACTCTATATAAGGTACCCGCGTTGGCGCCATTTTCTCACTCGGCTGTGGACAGTGAAGAGGGAGGGAGGGCGGGAGTTAGGGCTGGCTGGGCTGTGTAGTGTAGTGTAGTGTAGTGCAGTGTAGTGTTGTGCTGTGCTGTGCTGTGCTGTGCTGCTGTTGTCCATAGGGGCTGTGTCCACTCCTCCAAAGTCCATAGGGGTTGGCTGGACTGTGTTGTGCAGTCAGTTGTCCATAGGGGCTGTGTCCACTTCAAAGTCCTGTGCAGTGTCCCAGTCCTAAAGGGGTGCTGTAGTGTTGTCCAGGGGGTGCTCTGTCCATCAGGGGTGCTCCCCCCAAGTGCAAAAAAATTTATATTTTTTCTGTGTTTGTGAATTGTGTGCACAGTAGCCGCACGTGCATCAACAAAGTAGCGCCAAGCGTGCGTCTGTCTGTCATAAGTAAAGGGCCGGCTGGCTCATCTGTTAAAGGGTGGTGTAACACCCAAAGTGCATTCCAAACAAAATAAAAAAATATTTTCTGTGTTTGTGAATTGTGTACACTGTGGCTGCACGTGTATCAACAAAGGAGCAGCGCCAAGCGTGCGCCTGTGTCCCATAAGTCTTTTAAAGGGTGGTGTAACCCCCAAAGTGCACTCCACAAAAAATAAACAATTCTTTTTTTTCTGTGTTTGTGTGCGAAATGTATGCGCAGTAGCCACACGTGCATCAACACAGCAGCAGCGCCAAGCGTGCACCTGTGTCATAAGTCAAGGGCCTGTTTGGACATATGATCCAGACTGAAGGACATGCCAACAATTTCTGACATGTCTACTGTCACTGCATGTGATACTGTCACCACTGACAGAATGGTGGAGGAATTATTTTCTGTGTTTGTGAATTGCGTGCACTGTGGCTGCACGTACATCAACAAAGGAGCAGCGCCAAGTGTGCGCCTGTGTCATAAGTAAAGGGCCAGCTGGCTTGTCCATTAAAGGGTGCTGTAACCCCCAAGATGCACTCCGAACAAAATAAAAAAATATTTTTTTTGTCTGTCTTTGTGAATTGTGTGGGCTGTAGCTGCACCTGCATCCTCAAAGCAGCAGCGACAAGCGTGCGTCTGTCTGTTAAAGGGTAGTGTAACCCCCAAAGTGTGCTCCAACAAAAATAAAATAATCTTTTTTCTGTGTTTGTGTGTGAAATGTATGCGCAGTAGCCGTACCTGCATCCTCAAAGCAACAGCGACAAGCGTGCGTCTGTCTGTTACAGGGTGGTGTAACCTTCAAAATGCACTCCTCAAAAAATAAAAAATTCTTCTTTTTTTTTCTGTCTTTGTGAATTGTGTGGGCTGTAGCCGCACCTGCATCCTCAAAGCAGCAGCGACAAGCGTGCGTCTGTCTGTTAAAGGGTGGTGTAATCCTCAAAGTGTGCTCCAACAAAAATAAAATAATCTTTTTTTCTGTGCTTGTGTGTGAAATGTATGCGCAGTAGCCACACCTGCATCCTCTAAGCAGCAGCGACAAACATGCGTCTGTCTGTTAAAGGGTGGTATAACCCCCAAAGTGCGCTCCAACCAAAATAAAATAATCTTTTTTTCTGTGTTTGTGTGTGAAATGTATGCACAGTAGCCGCACCTGCATCCTCAAAGCAGCAGCGCCAAGCGTGCATCTCTCTGTTAAAGGGTGGTGTAACCCTCAAAGTGCGCTCCACAAAAAATAAAAAAAAATCCTTTTTTTCTGTTTTTGTGAATTGTGTGGGCTGTAGCCGCACCTGCATCCTCAAAGCAGCAGCGACAAGCGTGTGTCTGTCTGTTAAAGGGTAGTGTAACCCCCAAAGTGCGCTTCAACCAAAATAAAATAATCTTCTTTTTTTCTGTCTTTGTGAATTGTGTGGGCTGTAGCCACACCTGCATCCTCAAAGCAGCAGCAACAAGCGTGCATCTGTCTGTTAAAGGGTGGTGTAACCCTTATTTTTTGCGCTCCACAAAAAATAAAAAATTCTTCTTTTTTTTCTGTCTTTGTGAATTGCGTGGGCTGTAGCCGCACCTGCATCCTCAAAGCAGCAGCAACAAGCATGCGTCTGTCTGTTAATGAATTATCAACTCTTCCAGGGAGACCAGCCTCCAGAATGTACAGAGGGATCTGTGGTGGTGGATTCCAGCGGGGACGAATTAATACTCTGTGAGGATGAGGATGTACACAACACTGAAGAGGGTGAGGAATCGGTGGATGAGGAGGATGAGGATGACATCTTGCCTCCGTAGAGCCAGTTTGTGCAGGGACAGATTAATTGCCAGCTTGTTTTGTGGGGGCCCAAACGAACCAATCATTTCAGCCAGAGTCGTGTGGCAGACCCTGGCGCTGAAATTATTGGTTTGTTAAAGTGTGCATGTCCTGTTTATACAACATAAGAGTGGGTGGGAGGGCCCAAGTACAATTCCATCTTGCACCTCTTTTTTTCTTTGCATTATGTACTGTTTGGGGCCTAGTTTTTCAAACTGCCATCCTGTCTGTCACTGCAGTGTCACTCCTAGATGGGCCACGTGTTTGTGCCACCCACTCGTGTCGCTTAGCATAGTCATCCAGCTACCTCGGTGCAACCTTTTGGACATAAAAACACTATTGTGAGGTGTGAGGTGTTCAGAATAGACTGGAAATGAGTGGAAATTAAGGTTATTGAGGTTAATAATAGCATAGGAGCAGAAAAACCAACACATTCTGTGATTTTAGCTGTTTTTATGCTTTTTTTCAAAAAAATACAGATCCAAAACACAAAACCCAGAACCCAAAACACGGAAGGGTGGTTTTGGCAAAACCAATCCAGATCAAAAACACGAAGAAAGATCCAGATCCAAAACCAAAACACGAAAAGTGGCCAGTGCACACCCCTAGTTACCATACATACAGATAGCTCGCGAATCCCAGCTCACGGGTCAAGCACGGAGCTGGCAAGTCCCGTGAGCCAATCAGTGGGTGCGCTGACTGTAGAGCGGCTGCTGATTGGCTCCTGCTACTGACATTTCCCACGTGGGTACTGTCAGGTGAGCACTGTCACGTGGGATCGTGTGAGTGGGTAGGGGTATGAAATAAAGTTATACTTGTCACGGTGTGTGTGTTTTTTCTTTCTTTAACTATTTATTTTACAGTGGGGGTACAGGTGCCGCATATCTGCTGGCACTTGTAGTTCTACAAGTGCAAAATGGCAGGCATGCTGGCACCTGTAATCCCACTGTAAAGTACAATAGTATTACATTATTTGGCCCCCCCATTACCTCCATACCCACCGCTCCAGGGGTATGGGATAGAGCCCCGGGCTTCAGCGTAAGCCTGTGGTGCTTGGGAGGGGGGGACCCTTCTTTGGGGGGTCCCCGACTCCCCTGAGATCACCGGCTTGCGCCGACCGACTTGGGGTGCTGTGCTAATGCTTTGGACCTGGAGCCCCGGTGATTGGGTCTCCGGGCTGTGGCATTACACCCCGGTCAGTTGGGTCTGGTGCTGGTCTTAAATATAGGGGGTACCCCACATCTTTTTGACCCCCTATATTTAAGACCAGGACTAGTACCTGCAGCCTGGTGTTGGTTTCTAAATTACGGTGGAACCCTACACATATTATTCCCCGTAATTTTAGAACAGGCCTGGCTGCAAGCCTGGGGCTGGTAAGGCTGTTTTTGGGGGGACCCTATGTCATTATTTTATTAAAAACTTATAACCCCTTTTTATACAGGTACAAAAGAACGGGAATTAAAGGGAAAAATTACAGGGACACCCCTAAAGATGTATTGTTGGACAGGGGTTAATATTCTATGGCAGCACAGGGGGTTAATAATATACATTACTGAAAAAGGGGGCTAAACACATTGGTGGACCAGTGGGTTTGGGAAACACATTGCTCGAGCTGTGCTGTCTGTACTCACTTGACAACACTGACACATGCGTGCTTCAGCTTTTAATTTTTTGCAGGTACCCGACGTCAGTCAAAATGGCGGAGGGGAGTGGCCAGGGACATTGTAGGTCATACAACTGATCGTATATGTGCAAAATACATACGATTGGGCTCAAACCATACACGATAGGTTGAGGTCTCTCTGCAAAACCATCTGATCTGCGATCCAACTACACGACGGAGGGAACGCGCATCGGGGTCGCAGGAGACTCAAAATACAACTATTTTCATAAGATTGGTCTGTCCAACCTGTAAAAACAGCCCAAATTGTGTGATCAGTCTTCCCGTGTATGGCCAGCTTTAGCTGGTTGGGAGTCCTATACAGTAGATTGAGCTCTAGTATTAAATGCATTTTCTCTCAGCAGGAGTGCAGGGCAGCTTGGCCTGTGAGTTCAGGCAGGAACTTACAAATGTTTGTCCTACAGCGGGGCTCGTCAGCAATTGATCTAGTTCCAATGCTTAAGCTTTAGGTAGGCATAGGTGGCTTGCCACCACATAAGTTAAATCTAGAAGAGCAGAATAGTGCCCCAAAATATACAAAAGGGGTCTTGTCTGACCCTGCAATGATCCCACATTGTATTGGTAGCTCATACAATATATTAGTAGCCCCCCTCAATCCAACATTGCACTAATAGCAGCTACTGTACATCAAATAAAAAAGATATCGAGATAATAGTATTATTTGTGTCCTGGAGTTAGCCCTACTATATGTGGATTTAACATACTGTAACCACATATAATTATTCACAGCAGGTGCTATTCTTTAACCTATAGAACATACAGTACTATGGAATCAAATAGACTTGAGAAAGATGGGCCATTTCAAAGAATGCACATAATCTTCCTATGTATGTGAAATCTCAATAAAACTTAACTCAATAAAACTTAATATTAATATGTGTATATTGAAAAAGAGAGCTGTGCATCATGATATGCCTAATATTTTAGAATGGTACCAAAAAAGTGTTTGTGAGACTAGCAATAATACATGCCTAATAGTCCTTATTAATGAGTATAATATGCTATTGCCCAGTGTACATAAATGTTCAATTAATGTTTAGTGTAGACCAGTGGTTCTCAAACTCGATCCTTAGGACCCCACACAGGTCACATTTTCCAGGTCACCCAGCAGGAACACAGGTGTATTTATTACTCACTAACACATTTTAAAAGATCCACAGGTGGAGCTAATTATTTCACTTGTGTTTCTGAGAGGAGACCTGGAAAACATGCAATGCTTGGGGTCCTGAGGACCGAGTTTGAGAACCTGTGTTGTAGACAGTCTATCACATATAAAGTGTATGGTGTGATATTTGACACGGGACAGCTCTTTAAAACACTACACCACTTCATAGTATCCTGGTGATATAAACAATCTCAATTAGAATTGAGGGTTTATAGTGCCCTGAATGCATATTAATACCCCTTTTCCACCTAAATTCCGGGTCTGACCTGGAGTTGGAACAAAGTTCCTATCCGGATCAAACCCGGAATTTTGCCGGCACTGACTCGGGATATTCCCGAGTCAGCGCCGCTCACACCGCAGTCGGGTCTGCATAGACCCGGCTTTTGCGGAGTGAAAGTGGACGCTTGGAGATGACGTCATCTCCAAGCGCCACTGAAGCCGGACCAATCAGCTGGCTAGCAGCGCACTCCAGGTCTTCGTGACCCGGAGTGCGCTGTTCCCATAGCAGGGTTTCACGGGCTACGCCCGTGTTAAACCCTGCTAGTTACCTGGGTTGGATTGCCGGGTCACTCGACCCGGCGATCCAACCCTCTGCCCTTTTACACCAGGGAGCTGCCCGGGTTAACCCTTCAAAAACCCGGGTTTTAGCTCCGGTGTAAAAGGGGCATAAGTGTATCAATCTGTGTGCCACAAGCTGCTATATATAGTATATATGTTTATAAGGTACATATGTAAAAAGACAGTGTATCTTTCTCACACCCATATGTTGTGCGGCTATCCTTGTGATATAGGCAAACAATAGTGATGTTAGCTCATATAATAAATGCAGGTGTGGTATGTTAGGTCAACAGTTCCCATGTTGACATGCATAAAGCAGGGTTGCCTACCTTTAATATTCTCTTCCCGGGAGAAGCCCGGGTAAGAGAAGCAGCAGGGGGCCGACGGGGGCGGGGCTTGATGATTCGCGTCATTAAGCCCCGCCCCCTCACGGTAAAATTGCCGCGATTGGGCACAATTTTCATAGGGGCGGGGCCAAATGCTGTGATTCATGCAGAATCATGGCTTAAGCTCCACCCCCTTCACGGAGACCCGCGATTGCCGCGGGTATTCTCCTAATTCTGCCCACTTCACTAGGAAGTGGGCAGAATGTGGGAGAAATGCCTACCCTTCGGGGGGTGCGGGGGGTTACCCGAAAAATCGGGAGCCTCCCGCGAAAACCGGGAGGGTAGGCATGTATGGCATAAGGGTAACATGAAAATGTTGAAATGGCTGAAATGTGGACATGCTTCGCATGTCCCTGGTGGCCCAGCGGTCGCTTACCTGGTCCCGGCAGCAGCGGAGTCTCCAGGGTCGTCTTCCAGATACAAGTGTTTATTATATGAGCTAACATCAGCCTTGTTTGAAGATATCACATGAGCAGTTGACAAACATGCGGCTGTGAGAAAGATACACTGTCTCTGATCATAGTATACACAGTTAATACCATCTGCTGAGTCTTGACGAGCAGCTATAGAAGTAATATTATTTCTTGTTCTTGCATGAAACAATGTGTTAATACAGATAATAGTTATTATTATATGTATATTATAAGCTTATTATTTATAGCAGTTTGTGCCACACATACTGATACTTAATATACTGTGTATACATTCAGGGCACTAGAAATCCACAATTCTAATTTAGTCTGTTTATATCATTGGATATTACATGTGTGATACCCAACAGTTGCCATTTTTAAAAAGTGTTGGCGGCGAACGCCAGTGTCATTTTAAAATAAAGATAATTTAAAAAAAAAATGAGTTGGAGAAGTAACAGTTGGAGTAGTGATGGACATCGGAATCCCTGCATCAAGTCGGTGCCGGGCTTCCTACATCAAATCCAGCGATGAGATGGAAACTAGCCATCGCATAGCTAGCAACCATGCAATAGTATAACCATCGTGATGGTTATACTGTAAAGGGGGCCGACCCGGTGGGAAAGGGGGCAGAGTCTGTGGTAAAGGAAGTGATTTCCACGGCCGGCCGATGGTACACAGATTAACCGATATATATATATACAGTGCAGAGCAGCACACATTTTGAAAAAATTACAGTTCAGGTGCTGTAATCCCATAGTAAATAATATAAAGATATCTTCCAATGCTGTAGAGAATGGGTAGAGAATAGAAGCCTCCAACGCGTTTCGTCCGGGTCTTGGACTTCTTCCCTTGAAGAAGTCCAAGACACGGACGAAACGCGTTGGGAGCGCCTGTTCTCTACCCATTCATGAACTTGCCATTTTTTATAATCAGATAAGCTATTTTTTATACTTATTTATTATTATTATTTTTAAATGAGAATTTTTGCACTTTCATAATTTAATCGTTAATGCACTGTTGCACACGTTTATGAAGTCTTGTTGATATATATTGCTGCTACTTGTTTTCTTTTTGGAGATATCTCCTCATGAATCATTTTCTGCACTAAGCACTTTATCCGTGTTTGTCACTAAGCACTTTAAATTATAAAAGCATGATTATATATATATATATATATATATATATATATTGTAGGATTACGGGAGAGCACTCACCAGACTTCGCAAAATTCCATCAGGGTTGTATCAAAAAATCTATTTAATCCATAGACATAGTCGACGTTTCGGCTCCCACAGAGCCTTTGTCAAGACTGAACAGACAAAGAATCTCCCTTCATACAAGCAGTATAACAGCATGTGCATCATTGGGTGCCATTTATACCTGAGTAAATTACAATCGGGATCACCTGTGTGGCGCTACCGGAAGTGATGTCACATTAATCAAATAGCTAGCACAATATTATTGTTCATACTATAGCCCATAGCGACGGGATCTATTATCCCAATCTCAACATACCCACGACGTCCTTGTATTGGCTCCATGTGCAGGGCCCCGCTGCTTACAAGGAGCCACCTCCGACTTCTTACCGGCAATCGCGAAACCGGAAGTGCCAAAACGGCATTCCCCAGCGTGCTGGAACGCACGACCAGTGGACAGCAAGGTCTGTCACTAGAGCCAGATCTGCACCTCTAGTGCTAGACACACAATAATTAGCCACAGGTCCCGTCAAAGTAACAAAATCCACATCAAATAAGTTCTACCTAATCGCATTTGTCAATATTAGGATATTCATAACTTCTCAGGTACAAGGACCCCCAATAGTGCACATACATATACATTAATACCACATATATAAGACAAAAAAAGACAAACATTTACTAAGTATAAACTACACCTCTGTGTATTATCCTATTATTAGCATACAGTATATAATAGATTCAACACTCGCTTTTTTAGTGCCAAGTCATAACACCATGAGAGCCCGAATCCTAGTCTCAACTTCTAAATAAACATAGATAGAGGGTTGGTTTCATTTAGCCCCTTAGAGGCAACCGTCTCAAGGCGGTGGATCCATCTGGCCTCACATTTCAACAAAATGAGTCCACGATTTCCGCCTCTCCAAGGGTGGGATCCAGTCAATTATCATACACTTTAAAGTAGGAATAGGGTGTCCATTCTTCAGAAAATGAATCGCCACCGGCTTGTCAGAAGCTCCAGTGGAATATGCCAATCGAATAGAGGACCGATGTTGGTTCATCCGTTCATGGAAAGTCCTCACCGTCTTGCCAACATAAAATAATCCACATGGGCACGTGAGGAAATATACAACATGGTCAAGTTGACACGTCAGGCGCTTATGGAGGAAGATCTTCTTACCACTATGTGGATGACTAAAGTATGTTCCAGTCAGCATTGATCTACATGTAGTGCATCCAAGGCACTTGAAACATCCTTTCTTATTTGATAGCCAGTTGTCCATAGGTCTATCTCTCTGATGCATATTTGGACGAAGTAACAGATCCTTCAAATTTGGACCTTTTTTATGCTCAGGAGTGGTGGTGCTCTCCACAATTTCCTAAATGCCTGATCAGTGGTCAACATAGGCCAATTTCTCTTGATCGATCTCTGTACCACCGATAGATTAGTGTCACACCTACTATTAAAAATAAATCTTGAGCATAAAAAAAGGTCCAAATTAGTCATCCACATAGTGGTAAGAAGATCTTCCTCCATAAGCTCCTGACGTGTCAACTTGACCATGTTGTATATTTCCTCACATGCCCATGCGGATTATTTTATGTTGGCAAGACGGTGAGGACTTTCCGTGAATGGATGAACCAACATCGGTCCTCTATTCAATTGGCATATTCCACTGGAGCTTCTGACAAGCCGGTGGCGATTCATTTTCTGAAGAATGGACACCCTATTCCTACTTTAAAGTGTATGATAATTGACTGGATCCCACCCTTGGAGAGAGGCGGAAATCGTGGACTAATTTTGTTGAAATGTGAGGCCAGATGGATCCACCGCCTTGAGACGGTTGCCCCTAAGGGGCTAAACGAAACCAGCCCTCTATCTATGTTTATTTAGAAGTTGAGACTAGGATTCGGGCTCTCATGGTGTTATGACTCGGCACTAAAAAAGCGATTGTTGAATCTATTATATACTGTATGCTAATAATAGGATAATACACAGAGGTGTAGTTTATACTTAGTAAATGTTTGTCTTTTTTTGTCTTATATATGTGGTATTAATGTATATGTATGTGCACTATTGGGGGTCCTTGTACCTGAGAAGTTATGAATATCCTAATATTGACAAATGCGATTAGGTAGAACTTATTTGATGTGGATTTGGTTACTTTGACGGGACCTGTGGCTAATTATTGTGTGTCTAGCACTAGAGGTGCAGATCTGGCTCTAGTGACAGACCTTGCTGTCCACTGGTCGTGCGTTCCAGCACGCTGGGGAATGCCGTTTTGGCACTTCCGGTTTCGCGATTGCCGGTAAGAAGTCGGAGGTGGCTCCTTGTAAGCAGTGGGGCCCTGCACATGGAGCCAATACAAGGACGTCGTGGGTATGTTGAGATTGGGATAATAGATCCCATCGCTATGGGCTATAGTATGAACAATAATATTGTGCTAGCTATTTGATTAATGTGACATCACTTCCGGTAGCGCCACACAGGTGATCCCGATTGTAATTTACTCAGGTATAAATGGCACCCAAGGATGCACATGCTGTTATACTGCTTGTATGAAGGGAGATTCTTTGTCTGTTCAGTCTTGACAAAGGCTCTGTGGGAGCCGAAACGTCGACTATGTCTATGGATTAAATTGATTTTTTGATACAACTCTGATGGAATTTTGTGAAGTCTGGTGAGTGCTCTCCCATAATCCTACAATATATGTGGGGGTCCTAATGGATGGACTTCCTGAGATTTGGCACCCCAGAAGTTGCTGAAGTTTGAGGCCCGGGAGTGCGGTTTTCTCCTGTGGACTATATATATATATATATATATATATATATATATATATATATAAAGTCAGGTGCATAAATATTGGGACATTGACAGAATTTTCATGTTTTGGCCTCAATGACTTTGAAATGAAACAAACAAGATGTGCTTTAACTGCAGACTTTCAGATTTAATTTGAGGGTAATTACATCCAAATCAGGTGAACGGTGTAGGAATTACAACGGTTTCTATATGTGCCTCCCACTTTTTAAGGGGCCAAAAGTAATGGGACAAACTAAACAATCCTAAATCTAACTTTCACTTTTTAATACTTTGTTGCAAATCCTTTGCAGGCAATTACAACCTGAAGTCTGGAAAGCATAGACATCACCAGATGCTGGGTTTCATCCCTGGTGATGCTCTGCCAGGCCTCTACTGCAAATGTCTTCAGTTCCTGCTTGTTCTTGGGGCATTTTCCCTTCAGTTTTGTCTTCATCAATTGAAATGCATGCTCAATCGGATTCAGGTCAGGGGATTGACTTCTCCATTGCATAACATTCCACTTTTTAACCTTAAAAAACTCTTTGGTTGCTTTTGCAGTATGCTTCAGGTCATTGTCAATCTGCACTGTGAAGCGCCGTCTAATGCGTTCTGAAGCATTTGACTGAATGTGAGCATATAATATTGCCCGAAACACTTCAGAATTCATTCTGCTGCTTTTGTTAGCAATCACATCATCAATAAATACAAGGGAACCAGTTCCATTGGCAGCCATACATGCCCACGCCATGACACTACCACCACCATGCTTCACTGATGAGGTGGTATGTTTTGGATCATGAGCAGTTCCTTTCCTTCTCCATACTCTTCTCTTCCCATCACTCTGGTACAAGCTGATCTTTGTCTCATCTGTCCATAGGATGTTGTTCCAGAACTGTAATGGCTTTTTTAGATGTTGTTTGGTAAACTCTAATCTGGTCTTCCTGTTTTTGAGGCTCACCAATGGTTTACATCTTGTGGTGAACCCTCTATATTCACTCTTGTGAAGTCTTCTCTTGATTGTTGACTTTGACACATATACACCTACCTCCTGGAAAGTGTTCTTGATTTGGCCAACTGTTGTGAAGGGGTTTTTCTTCACCAGGGAAATAATTCTTCTGTCATCCACCACAGTTGTTTTCCGTGGTCTTCCGGGTCTTTTGGTGTTGCTGAGCTCTCCGGTGCGTTCTTTATTTTAAAGAATGTTCCAAACAGTTGATTTGGCCACACCTAATGTTTTTGCTATCTCTCTGATGGGTTTGTTTTGATTTTTTCAGCTTAATGATGGCTTGCTTCACTGATAGTGACAGCTCTTTGGATCTCATATTGAGAGTCGACAGCAACTGATTCCAAATGCAAATAGGGGTGGCCCTACTGACATCACACATGATGTCAGTAGTGAACTTCCTGCTCTATTAGAGCAGGAAGTTCACTGGGGCTTATGATGGATGAGACCTTACCACAAGGGTCTCGTCGCAAGCCCGATGGTCGCGGTAATCACGACCATCGCCAGGCCGCCCGCTAAAGCTGTGGGTAGTCACCCACAGCTTAGCAAGCGGCCTGGAGGCCAGGGTTAAAAAAAAATAGCCCGCCCTGATTCAGAGCGAGCGCTCGCAAATAGTGTATGCATGTGCACAGCATTTATTCTCCCACTGCACACCCCCAGCCAGCCATCGGATGGGCATCGGAAAGCTGCATCCGATGGCTGGGAATCATCAAATTCTAGGTATTCAATGGAAAAAGCACTTCCATCGAATCGGAAACACTGATGGTTAACCATCAGCCTGCGATGTCCATTTCTAAGTTGAAGCTGTGGAGAGAGGAGATCTGAGGGGACACCATTGCAGAGTGAAAAACAGCTGAAGTAATAAGCAGCAGAGACAGAGGCAGAGAAAAAAATAGAAGAGTGGCTGGGACTTATAGTGACAGCTGAGAGTCCTGTCCAGGGTTGGATTTCCCGCTAGGTATCCTAGGTGCTCGCCTAGGGCTCGGCGGGACCCAAGGGGCCCATGGATGGGCCCCTTTGCCTGAAGGAATTAGTCCGATCACAGGGATCCCAGAGGAGCACTGCGCGGTCCCGCCTCCACTCCCAGAGAGTCCCGTGCTGCTGTCTGCTAAGTTTCACAGCTGCCTGCGCAGGCGCGCCGCAGTGCTCAGGAGGGTTCTTGCCGACGTTGCTGCAAGACTTGTCCCCCGCCGCCAGTTCTCTACTGCTGCTGTTGGAGCCAGCAGGTGAGTCTGAGTTGGGGGCTGCAATGGAGGGGACTATGAGAAGGGGCTGTGAAGAGGGAATATGAGGAGCAATAATTGAGGGGCCGTGATGAGGGGGAGTGAGAGGGGCTGTGAAGAGGGGATATGAGGAGCAGTGATGGAGGTGACTGTGATGGAAGGGCTGTGAAGGAGGGCTGTCAAGAGGGGATATGAGGAGCCATGATGGAGGTGATTGTGATGAAGGTGACTGATGAACCAACATCGGTCCTCTATTCGATTGGCATATTCCACTGGAGCTTCTGACAAGCCGGTGGCGATTCATTTTCTGAAGAATGGACACCCTATTCCTACTTTAAAGTGTATGATAATTGACTGGATCCCACCCTTGGAGAGAGGCGGAAATCGTGGACTAATTTTGTTGAAATGTGAGGCCAGATGGATCCACCGCCTTGAGACGGTTGCCCCTAAGGGGCTAAACGAAACCAGCCCTCTATCTATGTTTATTTAGAAGTTGAGACTAGGATTCGGGCTCTCATGGTGTTATGACTCGGCACTAAAAAAGCGATTGTTGAATCTATTATATACTGTATGCTAATAATAGGATAATACACAGAGGTGTAGTTTATACTTAGTAAATGTTTGTCTTTTTTTGTCTTATATATGTGGTATTAATGTATATGTATGTGCACTATTGGGGGTCCTTGTACCTGAGAAGTTATGAATATCCTAATATTGACAAATGCGATTAGGTAGAACTTATTTGATGTGGATTTGGTTACTTTGACGGGACCTGTGGCTAATTATTGTGTGTCTAGCACTAGAGGTGCAGATCTGGCTCTAGTGACAGACCTTGCTGTCCACTGGTCGTGCGTTCCAGCACGCTGGGGAATGCCGTTTTGGCACTTCCGGTTTCGCGATTGCCGGTAAGAAGTCGGAGGTGGCTCCTTGTAAGCAGTGGGGCCCTGCACATGGAGCCAATACAAGGACGTCGTGGGTATGTTGAGATTGGGATAATAGATCCCATCGCTATGGGCTATAGTATGAACAATAATATTGTGCTAGCTATTTGATTAATGTGACATCACTTCCGGTAGCGCCACACAGGTGATCCCGATTGTAATTTACTCAGGTATAAATGGCACCCAAGGATGCACATGCTGTTATACTGCTTGTATGAAGGGAGATTCTTTGTCTGTTCAGTCTTGACAAAGGCTCTGTGGGAGCCGAAACGTCGACTATGTCTATGGATTAAATTGATTTTTTGATACAACTCTGATGGAATTTTGTGAAGTCTGGTGAGTGCTCTCCCATAATCCTACAATATATGTGGGGGTCCTAATGGATGGACTTCCTGAGATTTGGCACCCCAGAAGTTGCTGAAGTTTGAGGCCCGGGAGTGCGGTTTTCTCCTGTGGACTATATATATATATATATATATATATATATAAAGTCAGGTGCATAAATATTGGGACATTGACAGAATTTTCATGTTTTGGCCTCAATGACTTTGAAATGAAACAAACAAGATGTGCTTTAACTGCAGACTTTCAGATTTAATTTGAGGGTAATTACATCCAAATCAGGTGAACGGTGTAGGAATTACAACGGTTTCTATATGTGCCTCCCACTTTTTAAGGGGCCAAAAGTAATGGGACAAACTAAACAATCCTAAATCTAACTTTCACTTTTTAATACTTTGTTGCAAATCCTTTGCAGGCAATTACAACCTGAAGTCTGGAAAGCATAGACATCACCAGATGCTGGGTTTCATCCCTGGTGATGCTCTGCCAGGCCTCTACTGCAAATGTCTTCAGTTCCTGCTTGTTCTTGGGGCATTTTCCCTTCAGTTTTGTCTTCATCAATTGAAATGCATGCTCAATCGGATTCAGGTCAGGGGATTGACTTCTCCATTGCATAACATTCCACTTTTTAACCTTAAAAAACTCTTTGGTTGCTTTTGCAGTATGCTTCAGGTCATTGTCAATCTGCACTGTGAAGCGCCGTCTAATGCGTTCTGAAGCATTTGACTGAATGTGAGCATATAATATTGCCCGAAACACTTCAGAATTCATTCTGCTGCTTTTGTTAGCAATCACATCATCAATAAATACAAGGGAACCAGTTCCATTGGCAGCCATACATGCCCACGCCATGACACTACCACCACAATGCTTCACTGATGAGGTGGTATGTTTTGGATCATGAGCAGTTCCTTTCCTTCTCCATACTCTTCTCTTCCCATCACTCTGGTACAAGCTGATCTTTGTCTCATCTGTCCATAGGATGTTGTTCCAGAACTGTAATGGCTTTTTTAGATGTTGTTTGGTAAACTCTAATCTGGTCTTCCTGTTTTTGAGGCTCACCAATGGTTTACATCTTGTGGTGAACCCTCTATATTCACTCTTGTGAAGTCTTCTCTTGATTGTTGACTTTGACACATATACACCTACCTCCTGGAAAGTGTTCTTGATTTGGCCAACTGTTGTGAAGGGGTTTTTCTTCACCAGGGAAATAATTCTTCTGTCATCCACCACAGTTGTTTTCCGTGGTCTTCCGGGTCTTTTGGTGTTGCTGAGCTCTCCGGTGCGTTCTTTATTTTAAAGAATGTTCCAAACAGTTGATTTGGCCACACCTAATGTTTTTGCTATCTCTCTGATGGGTTTGTTTTGATTTTTTCAGCTTAATGATGGCTTGCTTCACTGATAGTGACAGCTCTTTGGATCTCATATTGAGAGTCGACAGCAACTGATTCCAAATGCAAATAGGGGTGGCCCTACTGACATCACACATGATGTCAGTAGTGAACTTCCTGCTATATTAGAGCAGGAAGTTCACTGGGGCTTATGATGGATGAGACCTTACCACAAGGGTCTCGTCGCAAGCCCGATGGTCGCGGTAATCACGACCATCGCCAGGCCGCCCGCTAAAGCTGTGGGTAGTCACCCACAGCTTAGCAAGCGGCCTGGAGGCCAGGGTTAAAAAAAAAATAGCCCGCCCTGATTCAGAGCGAGCGCTCGCAAATAGTGTATGCATGTGCACAGCATTTATTCTCCCACTGCACACCCCCAGCCAGCCATCGGATGGGCATCGGAAAGCTGCATCCGATGGCTGGGAATCATCAAATTCTAGGTATTCAATGGAAAAAGCACTTCCATCGAATCGGAAACACTGATGGTTAACCATCAGCCTGCGATGTCCATTTCTAAGTTGAAGCTGTGGAGAGAGGAGATCTGAGGGGACACCATTGCAGAGTGAAAAACAGCTGAAGTAATAAGCAGCAGAGACAGAGGCAGAGAAAAAAATAGAAGAGTGGCTGGGACTTATAGTGACAGCTGAGAGTCCTGTCCAGGGTTGGATTTCCCGCTAGGTATCCTAGGTGCTCGCCTAGGGCTCGGCGGGACCCAAGGGGCCCATGGATGGGCCCCTTTGCCTGAAGGAATTAGTCCGATCACAGGGATCCCAGAGGAGCACTGCGCGGTCCCGCCTCCACTCCCAGAGAGTCCCGTGCTGCTGTCTGCTAAGTTTCACAGCTGCCTGCGCAGGCGCGCCGCAGTGCTCAGGAGGGTTCTTGCCGACGTTGCTGCAAGACTTGTCCCCCGCCGCCAGTTCTCTACTGCTGCTGTTGGAGCCAGCAGGTGAGTCTGAGTTGGGGGCTGCAATGGAGGGGACTATGAGAAGGGGCTGTGAAGAGGGAATATGAGGAGCAATAATTGAGGGGCCGTGATGAGGGGGAGTGAGAGGGGCTGTGAAGAGGGGATATGAGGAGCAGTGATGGAGGTGACTGTGATGGAAGGGCTGTGAAGGAGGGCTGTCAAGAGGGGATATGAGGAGCCATGATGGAGGTGATTGTGATGAAGGTGACTGATGAACCAACATCGGTCCTCTATTCGATTGGCATATTCCACTGGAGCTTCTGACAAGCCGGTGGCGATTCATTTTCTGAAGAATGGACACCCTATTCCTACTTTAAAGTGTATGATAATTGACTGGATCCCACCCTTGGAGAGAGGCGGAAATCGTGGACTAATTTTGTTGAAATGTGAGGCCAGATGGATCCACCGCCTTGAGACGGTTGCCCCTAAGGGGCTAAACGAAACCAGCCCTCTATCTATGTTTATTTAGAAGTTGAGACTAGGATTCGGGCTCTCATGGTGTTATGACTCGGCACTAAAAAAGCGATTGTTGAATCTATTATATACTGTATGCTAATAATAGGATAATACACAGAGGTGTAGTTTATACTTAGTAAATGTTTGTCTTTTTTTGTCTTATATATGTGGTATTAATGTATATGTATGTGCACTATTGGGGGTCCTTGTACCTGAGAAGTTATGAATATCCTAATATTGACAAATGCGATTAGGTAGAACTTATTTGATGTGGATTTGGTTACTTTGACGGGACCTGTGGCTAATTATTGTGTGTCTAGCACTAGAGGTGCAGATCTGGCTCTAGTGACAGACCTTGCTGTCCACTGGTCGTGCGTTCCAGCACGCTGGGGAATGCCGTTTTGGCACTTCCGGTTTCGCGATTGCCGGTAAGAAGTCGGAGGTGGCTCCTTGTAAGCAGTGGGGCCCTGCACATGGAGCCAATACAAGGACGTCGTGGGTATGTTGAGATTGGGATAATAGATCCCATCGCTATGGGCTATAGTATGAACAATAATATTGTGCTAGCTATTTGATTAATGTGACATCACTTCCGGTAGCGCCACACAGGTGATCCCGATTGTAATTTACTCAGGTATAAATGGCACCCAAGGATGCACATGCTGTTATACTGCTTGTATGAAGGGAGATTCTTTGTCTGTTCAGTCTTGACAAAGGCTCTGTGGGAGCCGAAACGTCGACTATGTCTATGGATTAAATTGATTTTTTGATACAACTCTGATGGAATTTTGTGAAGTCTGGTGAGTGCTCTCCCATAATCCTACAATATATGTGGGGGTCCTAATGGATGGACTTCCTGAGATTTGGCACCCCAGAAGTTGCTGAAGTTTGAGGCCCGGGAGTGCGGTTTTCTCCTGTGGACTATATATATATATATATATATATATATATATAAAGTCAGGTGCATAAATATTGGGACATTGACAGAATTTTCATGTTTTGGCCTCAATGACTTTGAAATGAAACAAACAAGATGTGCTTTAACTGCAGACTTTCAGATTTAATTTGAGGGTAATTACATCCAAATCAGGTGAACGGTGTAGGAATTACAACGGTTTCTATATGTGCCTCCCACTTTTTAAGGGGCCAAAAGTAATGGGACAAACTAAACAATCCTAAATCTAACTTTCACTTTTTAATACTTTGTTGCAAATCCTTTGCAGGCAATTACAACCTGAAGTCTGGAAAGCATAGACATCACCAGATGCTGGGTTTCATCCCTGGTGATGCTCTGCCAGGCCTCTACTGCAAATGTCTTCAGTTCCTGCTTGTTCTTGGGGCATTTTCCCTTCAGTTTTGTCTTCATCAATTGAAATGCATGCTCAATCGGATTCAGGTCAGGGGATTGACTTCTCCATTGCATAACATTCCACTTTTTAACCTTAAAAAACTCTTTGGTTGCTTTTGCAGTATGCTTCAGGTCATTGTCAATCTGCACTGTGAAGCGCCGTCTAATGCGTTCTGAAGCATTTGACTGAATGTGAGCATATAATATTGCCCGAAACACTTCAGAATTCATTCTGCTGCTTTTGTTAGCAATCACATCATCAATAAATACAAGGGAACCAGTTCCATTGGCAGCCATACATGCCCACGCCATGACACTACCACCACAATGCTTCACTGATGAGGTGGTATGTTTTGGATCATGAGCAGTTCCTTTCCTTCTCCATACTCTTCTCTTCCCATCACTCTGGTACAAGCTGATCTTTGTCTCATCTGTCCATAGGATGTTGTTCCAGAACTGTAATGGCTTTTTTAGATGTTGTTTGGTAAACTCTAATCTGGTCTTCCTGTTTTTGAGGCTCACCAATGGTTTACATCTTGTGGTGAACCCTCTATATTCACTCTTGTGAAGTCTTCTCTTGATTGTTGACTTTGACACATATACACCTACCTCCTGGAAAGTGTTCTTGATTTGGCCAACTGTTGTGAAGGGGTTTTTCTTCACCAGGGAAATAATTCTTCTGTCATCCACCACAGTTGTTTTCCGTGGTCTTCCGGGTCTTTTGGTGTTGCTGAGCTCTCCGGTGCGTTCTTTATTTTAAAGAATGTTCCAAACAGTTGATTTGGCCACACCTAATGTTTTTGCTATCTCTCTGATGGGTTTGTTTTGATTTTTTCAGCTTAATGATGGCTTGCTTCACTGATAGTGACAGCTCTTTGGATCTCATATTGAGAGTCGACAGCAACTGATTCCAAATGCAAATAGGGGTGGCCCTACTGACATCACACATGATGTCAGTAGTGAACTTCCTGCTATATTAGAGCAGGAAGTTCACTGGGGCTTATGATGGATGAGACCTTACCACAAGGGTCTCGTCGCAAGCCCGATGGTCGCGGTAATCACGACCATCGCCAGGCCGCCCGCTAAAGCTGTGGGTAGTCACCCACAGCTTAGCAAGCGGCCTGGAGGCCAGGGTTAAAAAAAAAATAGCCCGCCCTGATTCAGAGCGAGCGCTCGCAAATAGTGTATGCATGTGCACAGCATTTATTCTCCCACTGCACACCCCCAGCCAGCCATCGGATGGGCATCGGAAAGCTGCATCCGATGGCTGGGAATCATCAAATTCTAGGTATTCAATGGAAAAAGCACTTCCATCGAATCGGAAACACTGATGGTTAACCATCAGCCTGCGATGTCCATTTCTAAGTTGAAGCTGTGGAGAGAGGAGATCTGAGGGGACACCATTGCAGAGTGAAAAACAGCTGAAGTAATAAGCAGCAGAGACAGAGGCAGAGAAAAAAATAGAAGAGTGGCTGGGACTTATAGTGACAGCTGAGAGTCCTGTCCAGGGTTGGATTTCCCGCTAGGTATCCTAGGTGCTCGCCTAGGGCTCGGCGGGACCCAAGGGGCCCATGGATGGGCCCCTTTGCCTGAAGGAATTAGTCCGATCACAGGGATCCCAGAGGAGCACTGCGCGGTCCCGCCTCCACTCCCAGAGAGTCCCGTGCTGCTGTCTGCTAAGTTTCACAGCTGCCTGCGCAGGCGCGCCGCAGTGCTCAGGAGGGTTCTTGCCGACGTTGCTGCAAGACTTGTCCCCCGCCGCCAGTTCTCTACTGCTGCTGTTGGAGCCAGCAGGTGAGTCTGAGTTGGGGGCTGCAATGGAGGGGACTATGAGAAGGGGCTGTGAAGAGGGAATATGAGGAGCAATAATTGAGGGGCCGTGATGAGGGGGAGTGAGAGGGGCTGTGAAGAGGGGATATGAGGAGCAGTGATGGAGGTGACTGTGATGGAAGGGCTGTGAAGGAGGGCTGTCAAGAGGGGATATGAGGAGCCATGATGGAGGTGATTGTGATGAAGGTGACTGATGAACCAACATCGGTCCTCTATTCGATTGGCATATTCCACTGGAGCTTCTGACAAGCCGGTGGCGATTCATTTTCTGAAGAATGGACACCCTATTCCTACTTTAAAGTGTATGATAATTGACTGGATCCCACCCTTGGAGAGAGGCGGAAATCGTGGACTAATTTTGTTGAAATGTGAGGCCAGATGGATCCACCGCCTTGAGACGGTTGCCCCTAAGGGGCTAAACGAAACCAGCCCTCTATCTATGTTTATTTAGAAGTTGAGACTAGGATTCGGGCTCTCATGGTGTTATGACTCGGCACTAAAAAAGCGATTGTTGAATCTATTATATACTGTATGCTAATAATAGGATAATACACAGAGGTGTAGTTTATACTTAGTAAATGTTTGTCTTTTTTTGTCTTATATATGTGGTATTAATGTATATGTATGTGCACTATTGGGGGTCCTTGTACCTGAGAAGTTATGAATATCCTAATATTGACAAATGCGATTAGGTAGAACTTATTTGATGTGGATTTGGTTACTTTGACGGGACCTGTGGCTAATTATTGTGTGTCTAGCACTAGAGGTGCAGATCTGGCTCTAGTGACAGACCTTGCTGTCCACTGGTCGTGCGTTCCAGCACGCTGGGGAATGCCGTTTTGGCACTTCCGGTTTCGCGATTGCCGGTAAGAAGTCGGAGGTGGCTCCTTGTAAGCAGTGGGGCCCTGCACATGGAGCCAATACAAGGACGTCGTGGGTATGTTGAGATTGGGATAATAGATCCCATCGCTATGGGCTATAGTATGAACAATAATATTGTGCTAGCTATTTGATTAATGTGACATCACTTCCGGTAGCGCCACACAGGTGATCCCGATTGTAATTTACTCAGGTATAAATGGCACCCAAGGATGCACATGCTGTTATACTGCTTGTATGAAGGGAGATTCTTTGTCTGTTCAGTCTTGACAAAGGCTCTGTGGGAGCCGAAACGTCGACTATGTCTATGGATTAAATTGATTTTTTGATACAACTCTGATGGAATTTTGTGAAGTCTGGTGAGTGCTCTCCCATAATCCTACAATATATGTGGGGGTCCTAATGGATGGACTTCCTGAGATTTGGCACCCCAGAAGTTGCTGAAGTTTGAGGCCCGGGAGTGCGGTTTTCTCCTGTGGACTATATATATATATATATATATATATATATATATATATATATAAAGTCAGGTGCATAAATATTGGGACATTGACAGAATTTTCATGTTTTGGCCTCAATGACTTTGAAATGAAACAAACAAGATGTGCTTTAACTGCAGACTTTCAGATTTAATTTGAGGGTAATTACATCCAAATCAGGTGAACGGTGTAGGAATTACAACAGTTTCTATATGTGCCTCCCACTTTTTAAGGGGCCAAAAGTAATGGGACAAACTAAACAATCCTAAATCTAACTTTCACTTTTTAATACTTTGTTGCAAATCCTTTGCAGGCAATTACAACCTGAAGTCTGGAAAGCATAGACATCACCAGATGCTGGGTTTCATCCCTGGTGATGCTCTGCCAGGCCTCTACTGCAAATGTCTTCAGTTCCTGCTTGTTCTTGGGGCATTTTCCCTTCAGTTTTGTCTTCATCAATTGAAATGCATGCTCAATCGGATTCAGGTCAGGGGATTGACTTCTCCATTGCATAACATTCCACTTTTTAACCTTAAAAAACTCTTTGGTTGCTTTTGCAGTATGCTTCAGGTCATTGTCAATCTGCACTGTGAAGCGCCGTCTAATGCGTTCTGAAGCATTTGACTGAATGTGAGCATATAATATTGCCCGAAACACTTCAGAATTCATTCTGCTGCTTTTGTTAGCAATCACATCATCAATAAATACAAGGGAACCAGTTCCATTGGCAGCCATACATGCCCACGCCATGACACTACCACCACCATGCTTCACTGATGAGGTGGTATGTTTTGGATCATGAGCAGTTCCTTTCCTTCTCCATACTCTTCTCTTCCCATCACTCTGGTACAAGCTGATCTTTGTCTCATCTGTCCATAGGATGTTGTTCCAGAACTGTAATGGCTTTTTTAGATGTTGTTTGGTAAACTCTAATCTGGTCTTCCTGTTTTTGAGGCTCACCAATGGTTTACATCTTGTGGTGAACCCTCTATATTCACTCTTGTGAAGTCTTCTCTTGATTGTTGACTTTGACACATATACACCTACCTCCTGGAAAGTGTTCTTGATTTGGCCAACTGTTGTGAAGGGGTTTTTCTTCACCAGGGAAATAATTCTTCTGTCATCCACCACAGTTGTTTTCCGTGGTCTTCCGGGTCTTTTGGTGTTGCTGAGCTCTCCGGTGCGTTCTTTATTTTAAAGAATGTTCCAAACAGTTGATTTGGCCACACCTAATGTTTTTGCTATCTCTCTGATGGGTTTGTTTTGATTTTTTCAGCTTAATGATGGCTTGCTTCACTGATAGTGACAGCTCTTTGGATCTCATATTGAGAGTCGACAGCAACTGATTCCAAATGCAAATGTCACACCTAGAATCAACTCCAGACCTTTTACCTGCTTAATTGATAATGAAATAACGAGGGAATAGCCCACACCTGTCCATGAAATAGTTTTTGAGTTGATAGTCCCATTACTTTTGGCCCCTTAAAAAGTGGGAGGCACATACAGAAACCGTTGTAATTCCTACACTGTTCACGTGATTTGGATGTAATTACCCTCAAATTAAATCTGAAAGTCTGCAGTTAAAGCACATCTTGCTTGTTTAATTTCAAATCCATTGTGGTGGTGAGTAGAGGCCAAAATATGAAAATTCTGTCAATGTCCCAATATTTATGCACCTGACTGTATATATATAAGCACATGAGGCACTCTATTCCAGTTCCAATGTTTGCATTTTTGTACATGTAGCAGATCACCACTAATAAATTTTCTACTGGTTGAGCTGACACCCATATTTTTGGGGAGTGCATGATAACTAGTTTTTCATTTCTGCATGTTAAGGAACATATACGTATTTGATAAAATATATTGAAATATCATCTATGAGGATTTGTACCAAACTGGTGCTGTAATCTCCCGCTACATATATATATATATATATATATATATACACACACACATTCAGACACACTATACTGTTTATATATAAATATATACACTGTGGGCCTGATTCAGAGTCGCGAGCGAGCGCATAGTGGTTGCAAGCGGGTCGATGGCCGGGCAGTGTGCATGCATGAGCGAGAACTCACTCGCTCCGGGGCTCGCTACAAGACGGGGCGTCTGTCGATGTTGATTGACAGCTCGCCCCGTTTTGTAGGCGGTTTGGGGGCGTGGCTGCACAAACGGAGGCATTCCCTTAGGAACGCCTGCCGTTTGTGGGTGGCCCTACTGACATCACACATGATGTCAGTAGTGAACTTCCTGCTATATTAGAGCAGGAAGTTCACTGGGGCTTATGATGGATGAGACCTTACCACAAGGGTCTCGTCGCAAGCCCGATGGTCGCGGTAATCACGACCATCGCCAGGCCGCCCGCTAAAGCTGTGGGTAGTCACCCACAGCTTAGCAAGCGGCCTGGAGGCCAGGGTTAAAAAAAAAATAGCCCGCCCTGATTCAGAGCGAGCGCTCGCAAATAGTGTATGCATGTGCACAGCATTTATTCTCCCACTGCACACCCCCAGCCAGCCATCGGATGGGCATCGGAAAGCTGCATCCGATGGCTGGGAATCATCAAATTCTAGGTATTCAATGGAAAAAGCACTTCCATCGAATCGGAAACACTGATGGTTAACCATCAGCCTGCGATGTCCATTTCTAAGTTGAAGCTGTGGAGAGAGGAGATCTGAGGGGACACCATTGCAGAGTGATAAACAGCTGAAGTAATAAGCAGCAGAGACAGAGGCAGAGAAAAAAATAGAAGAGTGGCTGGGACTTATAGTGACAGCTGAGAGTCCTGTCCAGGGTTGGATTTCCCGCTAGGTATCCTAGGTGCTCGCCTAGGGCTCGGCGGGACCCAAGGGGCCCATGGATGGGCCCCTTTGCCTGAAGGAATTAGTCCGATCACAGGGATCCCAGAGGAGCACTGCGCGGTCCCGCCTCCACTCCCAGAGAGTCCCGTGCTGCTGTCTGCTAAGTTTCACAGCTGCCTGCGCAGGCGCGCCGCAGTGCTCAGGAGGGTTCTTGCCGACGTTGCTGCAAGACTTGTCCCCCGCCGCCAGTTCTCTACTGCTGCTGTTGGAGCCAGCAGGTGAGTCTGAGTTGGGGGCTGCAATGGAGGGGGCTATGAGAAGGGGCTGTGAAGAGGGAATATGAGGAGCAATGATTGAGGGGCCGTGATGAGGGGGAGTGAGAGGGGCTGTGAAGAGGGGATATGAGGAGCTGTGATGGAGGTGACTGTGATGAAAGGGCTGTGAAGGAGGGCTGTCAAGAGGGGATATGAGGAGCCATGATGGAGGTGATTGTGATGAAGGTGACTGATGAAGATGACTGTGATGGCGGTGACTGTGATGGAGGTGCTGTGATGAAGGGGCTGTGAAAAGGGGATATGAGGAGCTGTGATGGAGGTGACTGTGATGGAGGGGCTGTGATGAGGGGGAGTGAGAGGGGCTATGAAGAGGGGATATGAGGAGCTGTGATGGAGGTGACTGATGAGGGGAAGTGAGAGGGGCTGTGATGGAGGGGGTATGAGGGGCTGTGATGGAGGGGCTGTGAAGAGGGGATATGAGTGGCTGTGATGGAGGTGACTGATGAGGGGGAGTGAGAGGGGCTGTGAAAAGGGGATATGAGGAGCTTGATGGAGGTGACTGATAAGGGGGAGTGAGAGGGGCTGTGAAGAGGGGATATGAGGAGCTGTGATGGAGGTGACTGATGAGGGAGAGTGAGAAGGGCTATGTGGAGGGGCTCTGAAGAGGGGATATGAGGATCTGTGATGAGGGGGAGTCAGAGGGGCTGTGAAGAGGGGATATGAGGAGCTGTGATGGAGGGGCTGTGATGATGAGTGAGAGGGGCTATGTTGAGGGGCTGTGAAGAGGGGATATGAGGAGCTGTGATGGAGGGGATGTGATGAGCTGTGATGGAGGGGCTATGTTGAGGGGCTGTGAAGAGGGGATATGAGGAGCTATGATTGAGGGGCCGTGATGAGGGGGAGTGAGAGGGGCTGTGATGGAGGGGGTATGAGGGGCTGTGATGAGGGGGGTGAGAGGGGCTGTGAAGAGGGGATATGAGGAGCTGTGATGGAGGGAGGCTGTGTTGGAGGGCTGTCAAGAGGGGATATGAGGAGCTGTGATGGAGGTGATTGTGATGAAGGTGACTGATGAAGATGACTGTGATGGAGGTGACTGTGATGGAGGTGACTGTGATGGAGGTGCTGTGATGAAGGGGCTGTGAAGGAGGGCTGTGAAGAGGGGATATGAGAAGTTGTGATGGAGATACCTGTAATGGAGGGGCTGTGATGAGGGGGAGTGAGAGGGGCTATGAAGAGGGAATTTGAGGAGCTGTGATGGAGGTGACTGATGAGGGGGAGTGAGAGGGGCTGTAATGGAGGGGATATGAGGGGCTGTGATGGAGGGGCTGTGATGAGGGGGAGTGAGAGGAGCTGTGATGGAGGTGACTGATGAGGGGGAGTGAGAGAGGCTGTGATGAGGGGGAGTGAGAGGAGCTGTGATGGAGGTGACTGATGAGGGGGAGTGAGAGGAGCTGTGATGGAGGTGACTGATGAGGGGGAATGAGAGGGGCTGTGATGGAGGGGATATGAGGGGCTGTGATGGAGGGGCTGTGATGAGGGGAAGTGAGAGGGGCTGTGAAGAGGGGATATGGGTGGCTGTGATGGAGGTGACTGATGGGGAGTGAGAGGGGCTGTGAAGAGGGGATATGAGGAGCTGTGATGGAGGTAACTGTGATGGAGGGGTTGTGATGAGGGGGAGTGAGAGGGGCTGTGAAGAGGGGATATGAGGAGCTGTTATGGAGGGAGGCTGTGATGGAGGTGACTGTGATGAAGAGGCTGTGATGGAGGGCTGTCAAGAGGGGATATGAGAAGCCATGATGGAGGTGATTGTGATGAAGGTGACTGATGAAGATGACTGTGATGGAGGTGACTGGATTGGAGGTGCTGTGATGAAGGGGCTGTGAAGAGGGGATATGAGGAGTTGTGATGGAGATGCCTGTAATGGAGGGGCTGTGATGAGGGGGAGTGAGAGAGGCTATGAAGAGGGGATATGAGGAGCTGTGATGGAGGTGACTGATGAGAGGAAGTGAGAGGGGCTGTGATGGAGGGGGTATGAGGGGCTGTGATGGAGGGGCTGTGAAGAGGGGATATGAGTGGCTGTGATGGAGGTGACTGATGAGGGGGAGTGAGAGGGGCTGTGAAAAGGGGATATGAGGAGCTGTGATGGAGGTGACTGATAAGGGGGAGTGAGAGGGGCTGTGAAGAGGGGATATGAGGAGCTGTGATGGAGGTGACTGATGAGGGAGAGTGAGAAGGGCTATGTGGAGGGGCTGTGAAGAGGGGATATGAGGATCTGTGATGAGGGGGAGTCAGAGGGGCTGTGAAGAGGGGATATGAGGAGCTGTGATGGAGGGGCTGTGATGATGAGTGAGAGGGGCTATGTTGAGAGGCTGTGAAGAGGGGATATGAGGAGCTGTGAAGGAGGGGCTGTGATGATGAGTGAGAGGGGCTATGTTGAGGGGCTTTGAAGAGGGGATATGAGGAGCTGTTATGGAGGGAGGCTGTGATGGAGGTGACTGTGATGAAGAGGCTGTGATGGAGGGCTGTCAAGAGGGGATATGAGGAGCCGTGATGGAGGTGATTGTGATGAAGGTGACTGATGAAGATGACTGTGATGGAGGTGACTGGCTTGGAGGTGCTGTGATGAAGAGGCTGTGATGAGGGGGAGTGAGAGGAGCTGTGATGGAGGTGACTGATGAGGGGGAATGAGAGGGGTTGTGATGGAGGTGACTGATGAGGGGGAATGAGAGGGGCTGTGATAGAGGGGATATGAGGGGCTGTGATGAGGGGGAGTGAGAGGGGCTGTGAAGAGGGGATATGAGTGGCTGTGATGGAGGTGACTGATTAGGGGGAGTGAGAGGGGCTGTGAAGAGGGGATATGAGGAGCTGTGATGGAGATATCTGTAATGGAGGGGCTGTGATGAGGGGGAGTGAGAGGGGCTATGAAGAGGGGATTTGAGGAGCTGTGATGGAGGTGACTGATGAGGGGTAGTGAGAGGGGCTGTGATGGAGGGAATATGATGGGATGTGATGGAGGGGCTGTGATGAGGGGGTGTGAGAGGAGCTGTGATGGAGTTGACTGATGAGGGGGAGTGAGAGAGGCTGTGATGAGGGGGAGTGAGAGGAGCTGTGATGGAGGGGATATGAGGGGCTGTGATGGAGGGGCTGTGAAGAGGGAATATGTGTGGCTGTGATGGAGGTGACTGATGAGGGGGAGTGAGAGGGGCTGTGAAGAGGGGATATGAGGAGCTGTGATGGAGGTGACTGATGAAGGGGAGTGAGAGGGACTATGAAAAGGGGATATGAGGAGCTGTGATGGAGGGGCTGTGATGATGAGTGAGAGGGGCTATGTTGAGGGGCTGTGAAGAGGGGATATGAGGAGCTATGATTGAGGGGCCGTGATGAGGGGAGTGAGAGGGGCTGTGATGGAGGGGGTATGAGGGGCTGTGATGAGGGGGGTGAGAGGGGCTGTGAAGAGGGGATATGAGGAGCTGTGATGGAGGGAGGCTGTGATGGAGGGCTGTCAAGAGGGGATATGAGGAGCCGTGATGGAGGTGATTGTGATGAAGGTGACTGATGAAGATGACTGTGATGGAGGTGACTGTGATGGAGGGGCTGTGAAAAGGGGATATGAGGAGTTGTGATGGAGATACCTGTAATGGAGGGGCTGTGATGAGGGGGAGTGAGAGGGGCTATGAAGAGGGGATTTGAGGAGCTGTGATGGAGGTGACTGATGAGGGGTAGTGAGAGGGGCTGTGATGGAGGGAATATGATGGGATGTGATGGAGGGGCTGTGATGAGGGGGAGTGAGAGGAGCTGTGATGGAGGTGACTGATGAGGGGGAGTGAGAGAGGCTGTGATGAGGGGGAGTGAGAGGAGCTGTGATGGAGGGGATATGAGGGGCTGTGATGGAGGGGCTGTGAAGAGGGGATATGAGAAGCTGTGATGGAGGTGACTGATGAGGGGGAGTGAGAGGGGCTGTGAAGAGGGGATATGAGGAGCTGTGATGGAGGTGACTGATGAAGGGGAGTGAGAGGGACTATGAAAAGGGGATATGAGGAGCTGTGATGGAGGGGCTGTGATGATGAGTGAGAGGGGCTATGTTGAGGGGCTGTGAAGAGGGGATATGAGGAGCTATGATTGAGGGGCCGTGATGAGGGGTAGTGAGAGGGGCTGTGAAGAGGGGATATGAGGAGCTGTGATGTAGGGAGGCTGTGATGGAGGGCTGTCAAGAGGGGATATGAGGAGCTGTGATGGAGGTGATTGTGATGATGAGTGAGTGGGGCTATGTTGACGGGCTGTGATGAGGGGATATGAGGAGCTGTGATGGAGGGGCTGTGATGATGAGTGAGAGGGGCTATGTTGAGGGGCTGTGAAGAGGGGATATGAGGAGCTATGATTGAGGGGCCGTGATGAGGGGGGTGAGAGGGGCTGTGAAGAGGGGATATGAGGAGCTGTGATGGAGGGAGGCTGTGATGGAGGGCTGTCAAGAGGGGATATGAGGAGCTGTGATGGAGGTGATTGTGATGAAGGTGACTGTTGAAGATGACTATGATGGATGTGACTGTGATGGAGGTGACTGTGATGGAGGTGCTGTGATTAAGGGGCTGTGAAAAGGGGATATGAGGAGCTGTGATGGAGGTGACTGTGATGGAGGGCTGTGAAGAGGGGATATGAGGAGTTGTGATTGAGATGCCTGTAATGGAGGGGCTGTGATGAGGGGGAGTGAGAGGGGCTATGAAGAGGGGATTTGAGGAGCTGTGATGGAGGTGAGTGATGAGGGGGAGTGAGAGGGGCTGTGATGGAGGGGATATGAGGGGCTGTGATGGAGGGGCTGTGATGAGGGGGAGTGAGAGGAGCTGTGATGGAGGTGACTGATGAGGGGGAGTGAGAGAGGCTGTGATGAGGGGGAGTGAGAGGAGCTGTGATGGAGGTGACTGATGAGGGGGAATGAGAGGGGCTGTGATGGAGGTGACTGATGAGGGGGAATGAGAGGGGCTGTGATGGAGGGGATATGAGGGGCTGTGATGGAGGGGCTGTGATGAGGGGGAGTGAGAGGAGCTGTGATGGAGGGGGAGTGAGAGAGGCTGTGATGAGGGGGAGTGAGAGGAGCTGTGATGGAGGTGACTGATGAGGGGGAATGAGAGGGGCTGTGATGGAGGTGACTGATGAGGGGGAATGAGAGGGGCTGTGATGGAGGGGATATGAGGGGCTGTGATGGAGGGGCTGTGATGAGGGGGAGTGAGAGGGGCTGTGAAGAGGGGATATGAGTGGCTGTGATGGAGGTGACTGATGAGGGGGAGTGAGAGGGGCTGTGAAGAGGGGATATGAGGAGCTGTGATGGAGGTGACTGTGATGGATGGGCTGTGATGAGGGGGAGTGAGAGGGGCTGTGAAGAGGGGATATGAGGAGCTGTGGTGGAGGTGACTGATGAGGGGGAGTGAGAGGGGCTGTGATGGAGGGGGTATGAGGGGCTGTGATGGAGGGGCTGTGATGAGGGGGAGTGAGAGGGGCTGTGAAGAGGGGATATGAGTTGCTGTGATGGAGGTGACTGATGAGGAGGAGTGAGAGGGGCTGTGAAGAGGGGATATGAGGAGCTGTGATGGAGGTGACTGATGAGGGGGAGTGAGAGAGGCTGTGAAGAGGGGATTTGAGTAGCTGTGATAGAGGTGACTGTGATGGAGGGGCTGTGATGAGGGGGAGTGAGAGGGGCTGTGAAGAGGGGATATGAGGAGCTGTGATGGAGGTGACTGATGAGGGGGAGTGAGAGGAGCTGTGATGGAGGTTACTGATGAGGGGGAGTGAGAGGGGCTGTGATGGAGGGGGTATGAGGGGCTGTGATGAGCTGTGCGAGGGGCTATGAAGAGGGGATATGAGACGCTGTGATGGAGGTGACTGATGAGGGGGAGTGAGAGGGGCTGTGAAGAGGGGATATGAGGAGCTGTGATGGAGGTGACTGATGACAGGGAGTGAGAGGGACTATGAAAAGGGGATATGAGGAGCTATGATGGAGGTGACTGATGAGGGAGAGTGAGAAGGGCTATGTGGAGGGGCTGTGAAGAGGGGATATGAGGAGCTGTGATGGAGGTGACTGATGAGGGAGAGTGAGAAGGGCTATGTGGAGGGGCTGTGAAGAGGGGATATGAGGAGCTGTGATGAAGGGGAGTCAGAGGGGCTGTGAAGAGGGGATATGAGGAGCTTTGATTGGGGGGCTGTGATGATGAGTGAGAGGGGCTATGTTGAGGGGCTGTGAAGAGGGGATATAAGGAGCTGTTCATCTAGTGACATATGCTGGATATATGCACAATTTTTACAATGTCACTAGATAATTTTATATATACTGATGAATATACACACGCAACAGAATAATGGGGAAATTGATTATTCACTTTGATGTCACTAGATGAATATATATATATATATATATATATATATGCACAAAAAAAATTAAGGCACTACTCCATCAATGACAATATAAGTAGTATGAAGTTTGTATGAAGTGTTTTCACCTGTCTATGATAGCTGGACATAGTAGACAGCATTGGTCTTTTTATTACTGGGTGGTGAAGATCAAAATAACACTGCATGAAAAAGCTGAATTGATGGAGTATTGCCTTTTTGGATACTGTATATCTAAAGTTGTACTGTGAACTGGTACATCTATTGGAGAGCACCCCAGGGATAACAAAGTAAGGAGAGTGCAAAGGTTCTATGAAAAATAAAAATAAATATATATATATATATTTATATATATGTTCCACTGTTTCCCAGCACTCCAAAATGAAATCTAGTTGCTTGCGCTGGTGCCTTCCTAGGAGCAAGCAAGCTCCAATAGATGCAGAAACGAATGGTGGCACTCGGCGTCTTCATGAAACAGGAAGCTTCCTGTTTCATCAAGATGCCGAGTGCCGCCATTCCTTTCTGCATCTATATATATATATATATATATATATTAGGGGTGAGCGAACCCCCCCGAGCCCCCCCGATCCGAGGCTGATCCGAATCAGGCTCGACTTTTCCCGCCTGACTCGGATCTGAAATCGAGGCAAAACGTCATCATCCCGCCTTCCGGGTCTCGCGGGTTTTGGATCCTATATAAGGTACCCGCGTCGGCGCCATTTTCTCACTCGGCTGTGACAGTGAAGAGGGAGGGTGGGAGTTAGGGCTGGCTGGGCTGTGTAGTGTAGTGTAGTGCAGAGTAGTGTTGTGCTGTGCTGTGCTGCGCTGTGCTGCTGTTGTCCATAGGGGCTGTGTCCACTACTTCAAAGTCCATAGGGGCTGGCTGTGTTGTGCTGTGCTGCTGTTGTTAATAGGGGCTGTGACCACTACTTCAAAGTCCATAGGGGCTGGCTGGACTGTGTTGTGCAGTCAGTTGTCCATAGGGGCTGTGTCCACTCCAAAGTCCTGTGCAGTGTCCCAGTCCTAAAGGGGTGCTGTAGTGTTGTCCAGGGGGTGCTCTGTCCGTCAGGGATGCTGAAATTGTGTTTGTGAATTGTGTGCGCAGTAGCCGCACGTGCATCAACAAAGTAGTACCAAGCGTGCGCCAGTGTCATAAGTAAAGGGCCGGCTGGCTTGACCGTTAAAGGGTGCTGTAACCCCTAAAGTACACTCCAAACCAAATAAAAAAATATTTTCTATGTTTGTGAATTGTGTGCGCAGTAGCCGCACATGCATCAACAAAGTAGTGCCAAGCGTGCGCCTGTGACATAAGTAAAGGGCCAGCTGGCTTGACTGTTAAAGGGTGCTGCAACCCCCAAAGTACACTCCAAACCAAATAAAAAATTATTTTCTGTGTTTGTGAATTGTGTGCGCAGTAGCCGCACGTGCATCAACAAAGTAGTGCCAAGCGTGCGCCTGTGTCATAAGTAAAGGGCCGGCTGGCTTGACCGTTAAAGGGTGCTGTAACCCCCAAAGTACACTCCAAACCAAATAAAAAAATATTTTCTGTGTTTGTGAATTGTGTGCGCTGTAGCCGCACGTGCATCAACAAAGTAGTGCCAAGCGTGCGCCTGTGTCATAAGTATAGGACCGGCTGGCTTGACTGTTAAAGGGTGCTGTAACCCCCAAAGTACACTCCAAACCAAATAAAAAAATATTTTCTGTGTTTGTGAATTGTGTGCGCTGTAGCCGCACGTGCATCAACAAAGTAGTGCCAAGCGTGCGCCTGTGACATAAGTATAGGACTGGCTGGCTTGACCGTTAAAGGGTGCTGTAACCCCCAAAGTACACTCCAAACCAAATAAAAAATATTTTCTGTGTTTGTGAATTGTGTGCGCAGTAGCCGCACGTGCATCAACAAAGTAGTGCCAAGCGTGCGCCTGTGTCATAAGTATAGGACCGGCTGGCTTGACCGTTAAAGGGTGCTGTAACCCCCAAAGTACACTCCAAACCAAATAACAAAATATTTTCTGTGTTTGTGAATTGTGTGCACTGTGGCTGCACGTGCATCAACAAAGGAGCAGCGCCAAGCGTGCGCCTGTGTCCCATAAGTAAAGAGCCGGCAGGCTCATTTCTTAAAGGGTGGTGTACCCCACAAAGTGCACTACTCTCCAGCAAAAATAAAAAAATATTTTCTGTGTTTGTGTGCGCCTTAGCCGCACGTATATATCAATATAACATAAATGGAGGACCAAACTTTCTCCGATAAAAATAAAATAGGGAAAGATCAAGAACCACTTCCTCCTAGTGCTGTTGCTGCTGCTGGGAGTTGTTCATCATCCCAGAGAGGAAGTAGGAACACCACTACTTTTACTAAACAATTGACCCTCCAACAGTCCCTAGCGATGAGGATGAAGTACGACAGCAGTCATCCTGAAGCAAAACGTATAACTGAGGCCTTGACTGCTATGTTGGTGTTAGACGTGCGTCCGGTATCCGAGATTAGTGCAGTGGAATTTAGAAAATTGATGGAGGTAGTGTGTCCCCGGTTCCAAATCCCGTCTAGATTCCACCTGCATCCTCAAAGCAGCAGCGACAAGTGCGCGACTGTCTGTTAAAGGGTGTTGTAACCCTCAAAGTGCGCTCCACAAACAATAAAAAAATTCTTCCTTTTTTTTCTCTTTGTGAAATGTGTGGGCTGTAGCCGCACCTGCATCCTTAAAGCAGCAGCGACAAGTGTGCGTCTGTCTGTTAAAGGGTGGTGTAACCCTCAAAGTGCGCTCCACAAACAATAAAAAAATTCTTCTTTTTTTTTCTGTCTTTGTGAAATGTGTGGGCTGTAGCCGCACCTGCATCCTTAAAGCAGCAGTGACAAGCGTGCGTCTGTCTGTTAAAGGGTGGTGACACCCTCAAAGTGTGCTCCACAAAAAATAAAAATATTCTTCTTTTTTTTTCTGTCTTTGTGAAATGTGTGGGCTGTAGCCGCACCTGCATCCTTAAAGCAGCAGCGACAAGCGTGCGTCTGTCTGTTAAAGGATTACATCGGTGACAGCATCCAAGTAGGCATGTCAGACAGTCCGTACCTGTACTGGCAGGAAAAAGAAGCAATTTGGAGGTCCCTGTACAAACTGGCTCTATTTTACCTGAGTTGCCCTCCCTCCAGTGTGTACTCCAAAAGAGTGTTTAGTGCAGCCGGGAACCTTGTCAGCGAAAGGCGTAGGAGGTTGCTTCTACAAAATGTGGAGAAGATGATGTTCATAAAATGAATTATCAACTTTTCCAGGGAGACCAGCCTCCAGAACGTACAGAGGGACTTTGGTTGTGGATTCCAGCGGGGACGAATTAATACTCTGTGAGGATGAGGATGTACACAACACTGAAGAGGGTGAGGAATCGGTGGATGAGGAGGATGAGGACGACATCTTGCCTCCGTAGAGCCAGTTTGTGCAGGGACAGATTAATTGCCAGCTTGTTTTGTGGGGGCCCAAACGAACCAATCATTTCAGCCACAGTCGTGTGGCAGACCCTGGCGCTGAAATGATTGGTTTGTTAAAGTGCGCATGTCCTGTTTATACAACATAAGGGTGGGTGGGAGGGCCCAAGGACAATTCCATCTTGCACCTCTTTTTTTCCTTTGTATTATGTACTGTTTGGGGCCTAGTTTTTCAAACTGCCATCCTGTCTGCCACTGTAGTGTCCTAGATGGACCACGTGTTTGTGCCGCCCACTCGTATCTCTTAACATAGTCATCCAGCTACCTCGGTGCAACCTTTTGGATATAAAAACACTATTGTGAGGTGTGAGGTGTTCAGAATAGACTGGAAATGAGTGGAAATTAAGGTTATTGAGGTTAATAATAGCATAGGAGCAGAAAAACCCACAAATTCTGTGATTTTAGCTGTTTTTATGCTTTTTAAAAAAAAAATCCAGATCCAAAACACGAAGAAAGATCCAGATCCAAAACCAAAACACTAAACACGAAAAGTGGCCAGTGCACACCCCTAATATATATATATATATATATATATATATATGGTTGAGGGAGTGGGGCCCCAAACTGGTATCCTGCCTAGGGCCCCATGAGATCTAAATCCGGCTCTGCTCCTGTCCAATTGTTCGCTGTGGCTATCTTTTGGAGAGAAAGTCACATCCTGATTTTGGTCCTCAGATTTGGTGAGAGGAATGCATTATTACACACAACTTCTATGGGCCATATTGATTGAAAAGCTGCATTTTGGCAAAATGCTTTCGCAGGTGCAATTCTATTGCGGAGGTTTTCGCACTTGCGAAAACTCCATAGACAAAAAACAGCTAAAAGTTACCGTCTCAGAGCAGGTGAAAAAAATTTAAAAATTTATATTTTTGGCAAATAATTTTACCTATTGGACACTCTCCCTATTGACTAATTTGGCAAAAATAATTTTTTAATTAGCTTACTTTGGCCAACAATGAAATGACAATTTCGGGGTGAAAAAAAATAAAAGTAGTGGAAAATGGATTTAGAGTACTAGGTCAGGTACTTTGGGGGCTGTATGAATGGGACAGGTGTTTTAGGTTTGCAGGTGGCTCTAGCAGGTGTACAGTACTTTTAACATTTTTTAAAACCACTTTATAGACACAAAATTATATTAACACCCATTTTAATGTACCCCCAATTTATCTGTAGTAATTATTTTCTCCCAAAAATATTGCTTTTTTATAATTTTTCAACACTTAAGCAAATATGCGTATAAAAGCCATTTGACACAATTTAAGAATCCAAAATACTTTTATTAGGGCTATTAATACACTTATATATTGATTTCCTATGTAAGTTAGGCTTTTTTATGGGGTACAGACTGATTTCCCCAAAATGTGTTGTACTTTTTGCTAGTTTTGCCATGCGCAGTTTTCACACGTATGTTTTTTTGGGTCTTTTGTAATAGGATAACGCGAAAAACAGAAGCGCGCATTGTCAAAAGACGTGAAAATATTGCACCAAAATACGCTAAGTCTTCTCTGGCGTTAAGTTTTTGTTTTATATCGGATAATTGAATCTGGCCCTATGTGTGATACAGAGACACTGGCCCTGATTCAGAGCCGGACGCTCTGAAAGAGTGCTCGCTCTGAATCAGGGCATTTTTTTTGTTTTTTGTGCGGCCTCCTGGCCGCTCGCTAAAGCTGTGGGTGACCACCCACAGCTATAGCGAGCGGCCATGCGATGTTCGCAATGGTCAAGACCATCGCGACCATTGGGCTTGCGATGAGACCCTTGTGGTAGGGTCTCGTGGCCGCAAGCCCCAGAGAGATTTCGACTCTAACAGAGCCAGAATCTCTCCACTGACATCACTCGTGATGTCAGTGGGGCCGCTCCCAAACGGGAGGCGTTCTCATGGGAACGCCTCCGTTTGGGCAGCCACCCCCCTGGCCCGCCCACCAAAGGGGGCGAGCTGTCACTCAACATCAACAGCTCGCCCCCTTTGGTGTAAGACCCGGAGCGACGGAGTGCCCGTCGCTATCTGGGTCTCACGCATGCGTGCAACGGAGCCGGCTCCATCGTGCGCATGCGCTCTGGGCCACCATCGCCCCGGTTGCGAGCGCTCAGCGCTTGCGACCGGGTCTGAATCAGGCCCTCTGCTCCTAATTTATATATCAATACTGCAACATTGCTGCTTGTCGTACAATTGTAAATACGCTTTAAGGGCCCCAACGTGTGCACGTTACCCATAACCTGGGTTAAAAAGGATATGTCTTCTGTATTAGGTTATTGGGGCATTCTATTAATTTGAAAAGGACATAGCTAATTTAGTATAGAATAGTCAATTAGAAAAACAGTAATAGTTTGTTATTGTAATTTATGAGATTTATTGTGTGTTTATTGTACCAAACCCATGATTCTATAACATTGAGCCATTCCAGTAATTTTGGGTTACTAGAAATAATCTAGATTGCTTTTGCATAAATTTTGTCTCCCATTGTCTGTGTCTGATTGGGAGACCCTTGCCTCTCTGCCGGTGTGGACTGAGGGCCTGATTCAGAGTCGCTCGTAAGCGACCGCTCGTTCGCTCTGAGCGATGTTCACACAACTGCGCATGCGTAAGGGTTGTAATGCGCACGCGCAAAACAGTAATTGCGGTCGGAAAACATGCGCTCATAAAACAGCGAGGGGCTGCTAATTTGATTGACAGAATGTACCATTTGTGGGTGGTAACAGGGGAAGGTGCTTGAAAACGGGGGAGTGGAGATCCGAACGCAGACGTGCCTAACGGTCAAAAGGGCGTTTAATGGGAGTGCATAATTATTAAAGGAGCGTCATCGACCACGTCACTTGGTTATCTTTTAGCCTGAACTGCTCGCAGTGATAGCGGTAAGAAAAACCTACCACAAGCACTGCAAGCAGTTCATATGCCTTTCAATGTTCCCGATTAATCTAATAAATACCGGAGATGACGTGTGATGCGAACAGCAAAGGGGCGTCTTTACAAAATAGCGAGCGCATTTTCCGGATGCTCGCTCAGACATAGAGGCGTCAACACACCGCAAAGAGCGAGCGCTCAATTTAAATATCCGGCCCCTTTTTTAGAACGAACGTCCGCAAATAGCGTCCGGCTCTGAATCAGGCCCTGAGTTAGCATTCCTACTGTACTTGTTCCTGCTGAAAAATAGCACTAATTAATTATACTCATTAATAAGGACTCTTAGGTGTATATTATCGTTAGTCTCGTAAACACTTGTTTGCACCATTCTAATATATAATTAGGTATATCATGATGCACGGAATCGGTATGAAATACCGGCGGCCGCATGGCCGGCGGTTCGATTCCCGGCAGCCCGACACTGTAACAGATCCCGGCAGCGGCAGCCCGACAGCTGGAAATCCTGATCGTCGTAAGGTAAGTAATGACTAACCTAACCCCCCTAGCCCTAACCCTCCTCAGGGGTGCCTAACCCTAACCGCCCCCTCCAATTGCCCTAACCCTAAATCCCCATGTAAGTACCTAACCCTAACCCAGCCCTTCCCCGCTGCCTAAACCTAAACCCCCCGGGGGGGTGTCTAATCCTAAATCCCCCCGGGGGGTGCCTAACCCTAACCCTCTCTCCCCCTAGCCTAACCCTAACCCTCCCAGGGGGGTGCCTAACCCTAAGTCCCCCCCCGGGTGCGCTAAACCTAACCCTCCCCCCGCAGCTGTCCGCAAGCGGCGCCCGGCATCCCTTTGATCGGGATGCCGGACGCCGGTCTCCAGGCGCCGGTGAAATGAGCGGCGTCTACATCTAGACGCCGGGCATTTCACCCTCGCCGGGATATGACAGTCGGGAAGCCAGATGTCGGTATAATGTGAGCCGGCTTCCCGATTGCATCCCTGATGCACAGCTCTCTTTTTTAATATTCTTTTCTTACTCTGTTTTACATTTCTCTGTTTTTAATGTTTATTTGTTTTAACATACATTTATATTACTTTAATAAGAGTTATGTTTTATTGATATTTCACATACTTTGAAAGTTTATTTACATGGTGCGGGACAGAGGAAATTCATCCCGACCATCTGACATCTTCAGGGGGCGGGGCCGGACTGAAGACATCATTAGGCCCTGCCCCGTAACACGAATAGGCTGAGATTCACGGATCTGTTTTATACCTGCCCTTTCTCTAAGGACCCATTCATTTCCCATAAAATCTCCCCATTCTATCCACTTCACTAGGAAGTGGGCAGGATGCTTCACTAGGAAGTGGGCAGGATACAGGAAATCTGCCTACTCTCCCGAAAAATCGTGAGCCTCCTGCAACTTTCGGGAGAGTAGGCAAGTGTGAACCAGCCCCATACACTAAATTAATAGTATTAACATGTATTAAATAATACTATTTTCCCCCAGGTACTCATGACATTCAGCATTCTCATTCAATAAACAGACCTCCCTCTCCCCCAAATAGCCATAATATTGAATTAAATAGTATTTGCATTCAATAAATAGGTTTAATTCTCCCAGTAAGCTTTTGTACTAATTTAAAATTGCATTAACAGGCCCTATAAAATATTAATAGCCCCACTAAAACCCCTACAACTTTAATAGCACCAACATTTAATAAAGGACCACCACATAACACTGATACCCTTCACCATCTACCAAGTAACATTAATAACCCACAAAATATTTAACCCTACCAGCCGGGACTGGGCTTGATTGGTGCGCATCATTATTTTTTTCAGGTGGGCATAGCCATGCACAGTGGATTTGATCACACCTCACTAGGCTTGTTTAAGGGGCATGCTCCACCTGTAATTTTTTTTTCTGCAAGGGCATGAACACCCCCCCTCATAAATGAGCCATGCCACCCCCATCATCCGGGCCCGTCATTCAGGGGTGTTTCTAGCGATCTGAGCGCCCCTGGCAAGGTAATGGACGGGAGCCCCCCTCCCCCATAATTTCAGGAAGTGCCCCCAGTAGTAGTCCCCCCTATGCAGTGCCGCCAGTAGTAGTCCCCTCTATGCAGTGCCCCCAGTAGCAGTTCACCCTATGCAGTACCCCAGGAGTAGTTTACCATATGCAGTACCCCCAGTAGTAGTCCACTCTATGCAGTGCCCCCAGTAGCAGTTCACCCTATACAGTACCCCAGGAGCAGTTTACTATATGCAGTACCCCCAGTAGCAGTCCACTCTATGCAGTGCCCCCAGTAGTAGTCCACCCTATGCAGTGCCCCCAGTAGTAGTACACCCTATGCAGTGCCCAGAGTAGTAGTCCCTCTATGCAGTGCCCTCAGTAGTAGTACACCCTATGCAGTACACCCCTGCCATCATTGCTCTCTACTGCCCTTCTTACCACCAGACCCAACATAACAGCCCTCCATATAAAAGCCAACTCATTACATTAATACCTCCCACACCAGCCTCTCCATAACATTGATAGCCCCCTACATTAACTATTTAATAGCTTCTTTGATAACTATAAAAGGCAGCCACATTTACAAGTTGGATAGGAAGAGTGAGAACACAGGAAATGTGAGGGGAAGTTGTAGTACAGGACAGAAGAGGGGAGGGAAGGGAAATGCCAGGGAAAATTTTATGAAGATGATGTGTTTGGTCCCTGGTGAGGGTCCGGCCACCACAAAGCAAGCTTGTATGACCTCTTTTAGGCCTAGAGACTGGCCCTGATAGGTCAATTAACCCCTGACAAAGGCACCAGGTTCCCCATTTCTGATCCTGGAACCTCACTTAGGACGCATGATGACCTCAATGTAATATTTAAAAACCAAACAACCCGGGAATCCGGTCAGCAGCAAATTGATCCATGCGGACCCACCTGGCACTATGGCACTAGAATCCTTGTCCGGTACACATACAGGATACAAATAAAACACAAATTACACCTATAGGGTCTGATTCTAAGTTGGGCACTGAAGAGTACGCAGCAGCATCCATTGATGAACTGTGAGGTTCTGAATTTGTTGTGGACCCGGGGTGGTGATAGGAGCAGACACAGAAGCAGACTTAATTGAAAAAGTGGAGTTTATAGCACTAAAGTGTGTGGGGGTTAATGGGAAATGTCCAGATAGTGACAGGCAGGAACAGTCCAGTAAACAAATATGGTGAGCTGTAACAGAATGCAGATATGATGAGCTGTAACTGAATGCAGTAATGATGAGCTGTAATGAGTGCAGGTATGAGGTAATGCAGGCTGAGGTAATGAAGTCCAGCTGGGAGTGAAGGGAGGCAAGGTGCAGGGAACAACAGGTTCAGGTACTCAAGCAGGTGAAAAGGTATGTGGAGGGTGCAGGGTAAATCCAGCAGGTTGGAGCAGGCAAGGTTCAGGCTAGTAGCGTAACAGACAGGCAGGCAGGTAAGGCACAGGTACTCTCTCTCAGCCGCAGCTGAGAAACACGTTGCACTGGCAAAGGAAGGAAGGCTCTGGACCTTCCTAAATACTCAGTGCCGCGTTGTGACTGGTTGGAATGAGCACATGACCTACCAGGATTGGACAGCTGGAATCACACGGCCGCAGGCAAGATGGCGGCGCCCATGCCAACGGAACAGAAACACCGCCAGACCTCACCAGGCCTAGTGACAATGTGCCCGCACAGAATCACGCGCAGCCAATGCCCCTCCCCAAACACCAGCACTGCTGCCAGAGACGCCTCGCCATAACGACCTCACAGGTAATACCCGGTGACTACCATGCCGAGAAACCTTGGCCATGACAGTACCCCCCCCTTATGGGTGGCCTCAGGACACTCACCAGGCATCTCCAGATGGACAGCATGGAACCTCTTGATGAGTGCAGGAGCATGGACATCTCGGGCATCTGTCCAACAATGTTCCTCTGGGCTGTAGCCCCTCCAGTCCAGTAGGTACTGCAAATGTCCTCTGCAGAGATGGGAATCCAAGACCTGGGAGACCTGGGAGACCTCAAACTCTATGCCCCTTTCAGTCTAGACACAGGGAATAGCAGGTAGGACTCTGTGAAATTTGTTTAGCACCAGGGGTTTCAACAAGGAGACATGAAAGGAATTGGGAATTTTCAGATAAGGGGGTAGTTGAAGGTGATAAGCCACAGGATTAATGACTTCTATGATGGAGAGGGGCCCAATGAAGCGTGGAGCAAATTTCATGGATGGCACTCGAAGTCGTAGGTTCCAGGTGGACAAACAGACTTGGTCTCCAACTTGCATATGTGGTATTTTCCTACGCTTCTTATCAGCTTGAAATTTGTAATGGGAGGACGCCTTCTCCAGGTCAGTACGAACTTGAGACCAGATTGAAGCAAATTTCTGTACAGTGTCTTCTACAGCTTGGACATCAAAGACGGGCAGGCTTTGAAATTCAGGGACCCGAGGATGAAGGCCGTATACCACTTGGAATGGTGTTTGGTTCGTGGAAGAGTGGTATGAGGCGTTATGAGCAAATTCAGCCCATGGCAGCAATGCAGACCAATTGTCTTGGGAAGATGTCATAAAAATCCTCAGGAAGGTCTCAAGGTCTTGATTAACCCTCTCAGTAGAACCGTTGCTTTGTGGGTGATAAGCCATAGAAAAATTTTGCTTTACTTGCAATACAGAACATAAGGCTCTCCAAAATTTTTCTGTGAACTGAACACCACGGTCAGAGACTATCTCAGCTGGAAGACCATGGAGACGGAAAATATGTTGAACGAACAAGTGAGCCAGGTCAGGGGCAGAAGGCAATTTCTTTAGTGGTATGTAATGGACCATTTTAGAGAATCGGTCTACTACGACCCAGATGGTAGTGAACCCTTGAGAATTCGGCAGATCCGTGACGAAGTCCATGGAGAGATGCGTCCATGGACATGATGGAATAGGTAGTGGCAATAACTCACCAGCCGGTACCTGATGTGAAGATTTATGCTGGGCACACGAAGAACACGAAGAAATACATTTCCGACATGTCTGCTTTCATGGATGGCCACCAATAGCCTCTCTTTAAAAATTCCAAGGTCTTCCGGGTACCTGAGTGACCTGCAAAGCGAGAGGAATGAGCCCAGGTGAGGAGCTGCTTCCTTAACTCCGGGGCCACAAAGGACTTCCCTGTAAGAGGCTGTAGCTGTAAGTGGCAAAGACTCTTGATTCCAAAACAGGGGTATTTTGTTGATTCTCTGATTTGTCATCACAGCGGAAAGATCTGGACAGGGCATCTGCCTTTTGATTAAGAGCTCCAGACCGCAAGGTCAGGGTGAACTGGAACCAAGCAAAAAATATCGCCCATCGGGCCAACCGAGGACTCACGCACTTATGATTCTTGAGGAAGAGCAGATTTCTATGGTCAGTGAAAACAGTGAAGGGAAACTTGGCCCCTTCCAGCAGGTATCTCCATTCTTTCAAGGCTAACTTTACTACTAAAAGTTCTTGTTCACCAATGGCATAATTTCTCTCAGCAGGAGAAAACTTCTTGGAGAAGAACCCACAGGGATGAACTTGACTTTTCTCATAACAATGGGAAAGAACTGCACCCACGGCCTCTGAAGACACATCCACTTCCACGAGAAACGGCCTATCCAGATCTGGTTGTCGTAAGACTGGAGCTGAAATAAACGCCTGTTTTAAAAGTTGGAAGGCAGTCTCTGCCTCAGGTGGCCATAGGGCAGGGTTAGCGTCTTTTCGGTTCAAGACGGTAATGGGAGCCAACAATGATGAAAATCCTTTGATAAAATGTCTATAGTAGTTGGCGAACCCAAGCAATCTCTGGATGGCTTTCAATGTTTGAGGACGGAACCAATCCAAAATCGCCTGCACTTCTTGGGGTCCATTTATAGACTGGAGTCAGAGATGACGTAACCAAGGAATGGCACAATGGGAACCCCAAAGACACATTTCTCCAGTTTGCAGTAAAGGTGGTTCTTTCTTAGACGGGACAATACTTCCTTCACATGTTCATGATGGTTTGTTACAGAAGACGAAAAAATCAATGTATCGTCCAGGTAAACTACAACCGAGATGTACAACAGGTCCCGGAAAATCTCATTAACAAAGCCCTGAAACACGGCAGGGGCATTGCACAACCCAAGGTATTCAAAGTGTCCATCTCTAGTAATAAAGGTGTTCTTCCATTCATCGCCAGCACGAATGCGGATGAGATTATAAGCCCCTCTTAGATCCAGCTTTGAGAATATGATGGACCCTTTAACTCTGTCAAACAATTCTGTGATCAGGGGAAGAGGATACCGATTCTTAATTGTTATATCATTGAGGCCCCGGTAATCTATACAAGGTCTTAGGCCTCCGTCTCTCTTGCCAACGAAAAAGAAGCCGGCTCCAGCGGGAGAGGTGGAAGGTCGAATAAATCCCTTTGCTAGGTTGTCCTGGATGTACTCTGACATGTCTTGAGTCTCAGGCACGGATAGAGGATAGGTGCGACCATGGGGTTGCATCTTGTCAGGCAGCAGCTCGATAGGACAGGCCCATTCTCTGTGGGGAGGTAAGACATTTGCCTGTTGCTCGGAAAACACACCAGAGAACATCTGGTACTCCTCGGGTATAGCTGGAGATGGTAACGAAGCTGTCTTTCTTACAGGCCATATTTTGGGAAGACAGGATTTCATGAAGTCAGTTCCCCATGAAAGAATCTGCATTGAACACCAGTCTATCCTGGGATTATGGCCCTCATTCAGAGCCGGACGCTCTGAGCAGAGCGCACGCTCTGAATGAGGGCCGTCCTCCATAATTATGGAGCGTCCTCCTGGATGCTCGTATAGCTGTGGGTCACCACCCACAGCCTATACGAGCGTGCAGGTTGATGGCCACGATGGTCTTGACCATCGCGACCATCGCCACTGCGAGCCGGAGCCTGCGGTTGAGTTTCTCAACCGCAAGGCCCGGAGTGATTTTGGCTCTATCAGAGCCAAAATCACTCCCACTGACATCACTAGTGATGTCAGTGGGCCGGCTTCTGACGGTAGGCGTTCCCTTGGGAACGCCCCCATCTGGGAGGCACGCCCCCGGCACGCCCACCAAAGGATCAGACACAACGAGCGAAGGAAAGTCCTTCGCTCGTCGCGTCTGGCGCATGCGCACGACGGAGCTCCCGCCGTCATGCGCATGCGCAGTGCACACCATCGACCCACTTGCGAGCGGACAGCCGCTTGCGAGTGGGTCTGAATCAGGCCCAATGTTGGCATAACCAGGGTAGTCCCAAGATGATTTCTTGAGAAGCCTCTGCTATCACTAAGAACTTTAAAGACTCGGAGTGGAGTGCCCCAACATGAACTAATACTGGTTGAGTTTTCTTGGTGACCATTCCTTTAGCTAGAAGATGTCCATCTACTGAAGTCAGGGAAATTGCTTGCTTGAGAGATGAACAAGGAATCTGTAGTTTATCAACTAGGCTGGAAGTCATGAAGTTTCCGGCTGCTCCAGAGTCTAATAGAGCAGAGACAAAGACAGGGTTGGGCTTGAGATCCAAAGCTAAGGAAATCTTGAAATCTTTAGTATTTGGGGACGGGCAAATAACTCCTAACTTGATGTCCCCAAGGTCAGTTAGGAACGGGCATTTCCCGACTTGCGGGAGCAGGAGGCCACCAGGTGACCTGAATCTCCGCAGTACAGACAGAGGTTTTTTAGCATCCTTCTCTGATGTTCCTCTTTGGAGAGATGGGTTTGGTTCACCTGCATGGGCTTCTCATCTATAGGAGGATGGGGTGGACGGGTAGGCAAGGGAGACATAAATGACCTTTGCCGGTCAGTTCTGTGCTTTTCAGCCTGACGTTCTCTGGCTGATTTTGTTGCAGAGTGAGATCATATAATTTAATTTGGTAGGAAGCTCACGGGTAATCAGATCATCTTTTAATCGGTCGGACAGACCATGCCAAAAGGCTGAGGTGAGGGCCTTCTCATTCCACTTAAGCTCTGATGCGAAAATTTTAAACTGTATGGCATATTGGCTGACAGGACGAGTTCCTTGTCTCAGGGTCATGATGCAGGACGATGCTGACACTGTGCGTCCAGGTTCATCGAAAATCCTCCTGAATGAAGATACAAAGTTTGTATAATTATCCAGCAGTGAGTCTGAATGCTCCCAGAGTGGGGAGGCCCAAACCAGAGCCAAGCCGGTCAGCAAGGACACGATGTATGCCACTTTGGTTCTAGCGGTGGGGAAGTTATCAGGCTGTAACGTAAAGTGTTTATCACACGGATTTAAAAAACTACGACAGAGTTTAGGATTGCCGTCAAATTTGCTTGGCATGGGTAGATGTAGACGAGGGGATACCCTGGTCCCTGTATTACCAGGCACAGGAGGAGGTGAAGTTGCTGATACCCCAGGGGTGATTAACGAGGTTTGCAGAGTATCTTGGCGTTTAGACATCTCCTGTAGGAACTGGGCCATTTGATGTTGCATAGCTTCCAGGTTTTCTAAACGACCAGCAATATAGCTAAATAAATCCACTCCAAACTCCTGTTCTGTGGCCGGATCCATGAGGCCAGTGCAAACTGTGAGGTTCTGAATTTGTTGTGGACCCGGGGTGGTGATAGGAGCAGACACAGAAGCAGACTTAAATGAAAAAGTGGAGTTTTTAATAAGTGACTTAGAAGACATGGGAATGGCAAATAAAAAGTCCAGGTATAGCACTAAAGTGCACTTGATAACTATAGTGGGGTTAATGGGAAATGTCCAGATAGTGACAGGCAGGAACAGTCCAGTAAACAAATATGGTGAGCTGTAACTGAATGCAGGAATGATGAGCTGTAACGAGTGCAGGTATGGTGAGCTGTAACAAATGCAGGCTGAGGTAATGAAGTCCAGCTGGGAGTGAAGGGAGGCAAGGTGCAGGGAACAGCAGGTTCAGGTACTCAGGCAGGTGAAAAGGTATGTGGAGGGTGCAGGGTAAATCCAGCAGGTTGGAGCAGGCAAGGTTCAGGCTAGTAGCGTAACAGACAGGCAGGTCAGGCACAGGTACTCTCTCTCTCAGCCGCAGCTGAGAAACACGTTGCACTGGCAAAGGAAGGAAGGCTCTGGACCTTCCTAAATACTCAGTGCCGCACTGTGACTGGCTGGAGTGAGCACATGACTTACCAGGATTGGATAGCCGGAATCACATGGCCGCAGGCAAGATGGCGGCGCCCATGCTAACGGAATGGAAACACCGCCAGACCTCACCAGGCCTAGTGACAATGTGCCCGCACAGAACCACGCACAGCCAATGCCCCTCGTCAAACACCAGCACCGCTGCCAGAGACCCCCCGCCATAACGACCTCACAGGTAATACCCGGTGACTACCATGCCGAGAAACCCTGGCCGTGACATCAACACCTGTTTGCGACTTTATGTAAATGTTGATACAAACACTTTCCCTTGTGTACATCCATGCTGCTGAAGGTGCAAGGACTGAGATGTCCACTTTTAGCATCCATGCACACTGTAATACCTATCTCTCTTACACCACCATTGATCGCACCATCGAAACTTGCACCATCCCTATGCCAAGAGCAGATTCTCTGTCTGACTATTGCCTCCTATGCCTATAACTGTACATCTGTGTACACCTCCGCTTGTATTGAAACACTTGTGACACTAGCATAACACGCCCACTGAAAGGACTATGGCCCTCATTCAGAGCCACTCGCTATTTGCGGTCGTTCGTTCTAAAACAAGGGGTGGCTATTCAAATGAACCGTTAGCTAATTGCGGTCTGTTCACGCCTCTAAGTCTGAACGAGCGAGCAAAACTTGCGGTTGTAATTTTGAAAAATACGCCCCCTTGCCGCTCGCACCATACGTCATGTCCGCTATTTATTAGATTAATCGAGTACATCGAACAGCGTATGAACTGCTCGCTATTCTTGTGGCTGGTTTTTTCAACCGCTATTTTGCGAGCAGTTCTGAGTAAAAAAAAAAACAAGTGACGTGGTCAATGACGCTGCTGTATTAATTATGCACTCCCTTAAAATGCCCGTTTTGACCTTTAAGCACGCCTGCGTTCGAATTCCACTCCCCGTTTTCAAGCACCTTCCCCTGTTACCACCCACATACGCCTCCTTCTGTCACTCAAAATAGCAGGCATTCGCTATTTAGTGAACAAATGATTTTCGGCCGCACTGACTGGTTCGCGCATGCGTATTAAAATCCGTACGCTTGGTCAGAACGAACGAGAGGCCGCTTACGAGCGGCTCTGAATCAGGGCCTATATTTGCCTGTATTTCTAGCCACCAGGAATGCTCACACTTTTCCACAACATTTCCAGTATCGTCCATCTCGATGGCAGCAGAGCCTGTGTGCGTAGGCTCTGGAGGTCATTCAGACCTGCTCGCTAAGCTGCGGGCACTCGCACAGAGCAATATTTGCCCATCTGCGCATGCATATAATTCGCAATGCGCGTGCGCAAACCAGTCTCTGTGATCAGGAATCGTGCGCTCGTAGTACACCGACTGGACGCTACTTTGAGTGACAGATAGGGGTAAATTTGCTAAAGGTTGATTTGCAGGTCGATTTGAGGAGTGATTTAGCTCTTCTCAAATCGACTCAAATCGAATGCAGTGAAAACCGTTTTTTCATTGCATTTACTATTATTCGATTTGTTTTGCGATTTGCAAAACAAATTCGATTTGAGTCAGTTTTTAACAGTGATTTGCTGTTCGATTTGGCATGTTCATGTCCAAATCGAACGGCAAATCACACTTCAAAACAAGCTGCAAATCCCCGGACCATAGAACTGCTTCATGCTTTCACTTTCAGCATGAGCAGTTCGTTCTCACACAGATACATGCAGACATCAGTGAGATGCCTGCATGTATTTGCCTGGAAAAAGTGACTTAAGAGTTAAAAAAAAAAAGTGATGTCCCCCCCCCAAAACAGAACCAGCCCCGGACTGTTCAAGCCCAGGTCTGGTTGACTAAGTACAGGGAAAAAATTACGTAGGGTCTCAACCAGCACTGGGCTAAGGGAAGCAGGGCTTGTTCTGGATTTAAAGGAAAAAATTTGCGTAGGGCCTCCCTGTAAATCACAGAACCAGCCCTGGACCCTTTCTAGCGGGAGACTGATGCCACAGTGGAGCCCTATCACCAGGCCCCACAGCCGCAGCATCAGCCCTGACCGCTAGTCAGCCCAGGCCAGGTATCTCTGGGGAGTTGGAGGCCCCTCCAAACAAAGGGGTCTCCCTCTCCAGGGCACCCCTAGCCTAGGCTGATAGCCCAGGGCTATCCCCGCCACCCCTGGGCGGTAGGTGGTGGGTTGATTGTGTGAGTGATGTGTAAAAATAGAAGTATTAAAACATTGTCCTTCCAGTAGAACTGTAGGTCCCAGCAATCCTCCTCCACATGCTGGTACTTGGAGAACCACAAGTACCAGCATGCGGGGCATTAAGGGCCCAGTGGGACCTGTAGTTCACCTGCTCAACCACGTGTACGGCATTGTGTGCGGATTGCAAGCTGCTCACAATCAGGCTTGTACTGCCTTGTCCTTGTCTATTTTCCCAGGTTGTTTGTCTTTGCTAATGTGTTTTGTGACTGACTCTGGGCCATATCACAGTTGGCGTGACAATGAAGCCTCACCAGGTATCTTAGAATTTGCAGATGAAATTCAAGAAAATGTTATATTGAAAAGTCCACGGGCACAGAATATACATCAATATTGCAGCCAAAGTATTTATTCATTTATTAAAACTTCATTTTTAATGGCGCCAGCATTTTAGACAAAGAAGTAGGAGGGCCCTGTATGCAATCTATAGGGAAATAGGAATCTGATATACAGTAAAACAAGTATTATATATTGTAAATTGGTCCAGGCAGATTGCAAAGGTTTACACAAAAAATAAAAATGACGATGGATAGCTGCGCACAAGGGACTGCAAAGGAGGGAAATGTCAATAGGGGGATCACCAAACCTCAAATAAAGTACACTGAACAAAAACCAAATAGACAGACCCAACTTCTGCGCACACCAACAGATGATGTAATGATACCAAATGAAGGAAGTCCTTAATGAGAATGGATGGTATTCAATATGATGATCTATATAAACATTCTTCTTATATGGATTCTTGTCGGCAATAAAAAGACAAGAAATAAAGAAAACACGATGGTGTAGTATGTCAAGGTGAATCCCACATATATATCAATGCAGCTTGACCTCTCCCCTTAAGTCCAAAGATATATGTGATATCTGTACCGTACTCACGTGATCGTGTTACGGTGACCTTTTATCAAGGTATCTTTATCATCGGAGTCACATCACCAGTCACCAGTGTGTACTTTATCTTATGGTAGGGCTCACCATCATAAGTGTAAATAGACAGGGCGAGGATCAAATGGGCGTACCCTAACTCACGTTTCAGAACAGGTGCATATGCATATAAAGGTTTCTATCACGATCTGACAGTCACATTCCTCAATGTTTCCTTCGATTTATGGATATCTGACGCATATATTGCTGTACTGCCAGTTGCAGACAGTCTTCTCTCTTCAAATAAAGACAGCCTGCGGTACCAGCTCTCTCATTTTCTCCTAGTCCACAATTCTCCTTCTGGTTGTTCTTCTAAATCAGGAAGCAACAGCCCACAAAGCCAGGTAACCTCCGTTGTTGCTTCCTGAATTAGAAGAACAACCAGAAGGAGAATCAGGCCTAAGAGTTTAAAGCAGATTCACCTTTAACAATGTGTTTACTTGAGGGTTTATTTAGTATTTACATGTTTAAGCCTGAAATGTAAAAGGACAATAGCTTTAATACTTCGTCAAAATGTCGACAAAAATAATGTTGACATGACAATGCCGACATTGACACAGTACTGACATGTACAATGTCATAATTCTGTAGAATGCTGACATTAGGATTAGGCTATGGGAGGGGAGGGTTAGGCTTAGGTAGTGAGACGGGAGGGTTAGGGTTAGGCACCAGGGGGAGGGTTAGGCACTAGGGGTAGGTTTAGAGTTAGGCACCAGGCAGAGGGTTAGGCACTAGGGATAGGGTTAGAGGTAGGCACCAGGAGGAGGGTTAAGGTTAGGGGTAGCATACTCCCCGCCACTGAATCAGATGAATGGTGGACCCAGAAGACACCGCTGTATCCTGGAGCCAATACCAGTTAGGTGAAGCCGCTGCACTGCTGTAACTTGATGAATGTTGACGAAACAAACCCAACCCATCTTAAAATCTAATGCAATAAATTTCTTATAGACAACCATAGCATACTGCCATTAGTGATGCATCTCATAGCTACTAAAATAGTTTGATCATAATTTTTTAGAGTCTTCAACAGTGTCGGATTTTACCTAGGGGCTCAAGATGATATAGAATAAGGCAATCTGCGCAATACTGTAAGTATGTTTACATGGGATCGGTATGAAATATCGAATCCCGTCGCCGGAAGACTGGCAGTGAAGATCCCGACAGGTAAGTATTTAAACCATTACTAACCTAACCCCCCCAACCCTAACCCTCCCTTAGGGGTGCCTAACCCTAACCTCCCCCCCAAGTGCCTAACCCTAACCCTCCTGTTAGTGCCTAAACCTAACCCCCCCCTTCCCTGCTACCTAAACCTAAGTTTCCTGAGGGGTGTGCCTAATCCTAACCCCCCTTACCCATGCCTAACCCTCCTGGAGGGTGCATAACCCTAAATCCCCCCGGGAGCCCCTAACCCTCCCCCCCGTGGCTGTCCGTGCCCGGCGCCTGGCTTACCTTCGATCGGTATGCCGGGCGTCGGGCTCCCGGCATAGGTAAAATGACAAGTGTCGGGATTTCGAAGCCTGTCATTAGACCTCTGCCAGGATTAGACAGTCGGGAAGCTGGCAGTCGGCATTTCGACCGTCTGCTTCCTGACTGCATCCCGTATACATATCCACTTGGATGGTGTACTGATGAGATAGGGGTATATAGGGGCTGCCTTAAGGTAAGATAAGGTTTCCCTACTTATATACATAGTTGATTTTGCATGAGATACCTAGGGGCTGCAGTTCCCCCAGTGAAATCCACCACCTGCAGGGAATTCATAACAGTGGCAATGATTACCCATTGGAAGTTCTCCTTGCTAATCACAGTCAGACAGGCAGTCAAGGGGAGGTGTTTTCTCCCCCTGCGACTGACAGCACTTACCAGCTTCTAGGGGCTGCAGCCAATGCAGTCCCTAGAAGCCAGCCAGTTTGCTAATTTGTGCGCATGAGCGCAATTGCGAAACTACGCAAGCGCACAATTACAGAACCTCCGGCCAAATAGGTAATGAGTCATTGCTGGTCCTTAGCTATTTTAATTTTGGGAGTGAGTCAACTTTAGTGAACTGGGAATACTGTAAAGGCAGCTGGTAGAATGGAAGATATGAATTCTAGTGGCCTCTGGTCATGACTGTGCCTTTTATCTGATGTGATAAGGATATGCAGAGAATGTTTATAGCCCTAAAATAAATACGACTGGCCATAAAATATACACGTGGAAGAGATACAAACTACAGAATCCTCTAGAAAACATTACACTGGATTATATAGGCTAGTTTGATTTGTTTTACAGTATATCTTTTCAAACTTGTACATAAATTAAACATAGTAAAATGATCTACTGTATATGCTAATTAATATTGTTATGCCTGTAGCATATATATTTTAAATAACATAATTTATTTCAATTGATAATTAATTATAAATGGAAAAATTGTAATCTTTGGCACTGATACCGCGACCGATTTTGTTTCCCGTCTGGCAGCAGCATCCTACTTATGCTAATGCTAGTATCTGTCCATCTATGCAAATATACATGTCTTTGCATGCGTCTGAGTTGCGCTGTACACTGTTTTTCTGTCCGTGGCCATCCTTATTATTATTAGCACCTGTGCCCACCCCATGCTGAGTGTAAAAGATCTGTCTATAATAGGCATCACAGCTGTGTCTGTATGGTTCAAACAAGCATGGGCTACTCCCGTGACGCTCCCATGAGACGGATCTTTTCCTTACACTTGCAAGGAAGCCGCCCAGTTGATAGCCAAAAAAGCCCATTTCACACATGGAGAGATCTGGCCAAGCACGGAACAATCCATCCACTCTTGTGTCCCCCATCAAGGTGCATGTGCATGGTGCAGTACATGCACAGGATCTCATTCAGACCCGTTCGCGAGCGCAGGACACTCGCAAGTGGGTCGATGGTACCCAATTGCGCATGCGCACGACGGAGGCTGCTGCGTTGTGCGCATGCGCGAGACCCAGCAAGCGATGGGGTAGCCGTCGCTCGGGGTCTCGCACCAAAGGGGGCGTGCTGTCGATGGTGAGTGACAGCACGTCCCCTTTGGTGGACATGCCGGAGCGTGGCTGCCCATACGGAGGCGTTCCCATGGGAACGCCTACCATCTGGTTCGGCCCCACTGACATCACTAGTGATGTCAGTGGGAGTGATTTTGGCTCTGATAGAGCCAAAATCACTCCAGGGCTTGCGGCAGCGAGACCCTACTGCAGGGTCTCGTCGCAAGCCCGATGGTCGCGATGGTCAAGACCATCGCGACCATCATCATGGACGCTCGCATAAGCTGTGGGTGGTAACCCACAGCTATGCGAGCGTCCAAGAGGCCGCTCCAAGTTTAGGTAGGAGGGCCCTGATTCAGAGCGAGCGCTCTGGTCAGAGCGTTCGGCTCTGAATCAGGCCCACAGTCTGCAATTGCTTTTTACAGCTCATGGACACTTGCTGATAATCGCGGAATGCATCCACAACTGGACTTTCATTCGACTCAGAATCAAACCCAAGACATATTAAAGTGATAAAGTTCTTAGAAAAGGTGACAAGTACAGAAATGACTAAAATTAATTTGCAAAGTCAATCAAAGTATATGGTATATGAATTCAAACTATAATTACATTTAAGTTATATGTACTGCAAATGGCAAGGATTGACAGCTAATTAAATTGACCAATTTTTCCAAAATTCGGACCCAAATTTTTAGGTAACCCAGTCTTTTACAGACTGCTTTTCACCCCTCGACACACACACACACACACACACACACACACACACACACACACACACACACACACACACACACACACACACACACACACACACACACACACACACACACACACACACACACACACACACACACACACACACACACACACACACCACGTGGTCTTCAGAGAATGTCTGTGACTGTCAGACAGGCTGATGACAACCTGGGGTCTTAGTTTACATTTTAATCTCAAATGTTTAAACGTTACATATCTTTTCTAATGAGCATCATACAAAGTGAAGCTTATACTTAGTCAACCATGTATACATGACTATAAAATATATATACAAAAAGGAGAAATTAGGTTACTGCATTTTGTCTTTCTGCAACACCTACATCTGCTTTCCCAGCCAGGAGTCACAGTGGCATGAAGTTAAGGTAGCTTTCTATAGTCTGTCATGCATACCTAATGTCCTGGGAGATATAGATTGCTCACACATAGGGCTGAGACCACCCAGGAATACTACCCACCTATACATCAATTGTCATCATTCATATTCAATGAATGTGCATTTGGTCTATGATGCAAAACATCATAATGAGTGTTATAACTGGCTATCCTGGTTCATGCCACGATGCATGTCAGCTAAATTTGAGGTGGAACAAAATGCCAGAAGGATGGCTGCTGGGTAAGCCACCTGGATAAGTTAACTAATAGGCTAACTGCACTTGTTAATATAAGTTATTTTTTATAATATTCCAGCAGGTGATTTAGGCTATGGCTGTTGGCTTCTACCTCCATCTGCAGACTACTGCTGAGTATAAGTATAACAAGGCACATACAGTCACTCAATTCATGATAGAATGCACCTTTGGGCTACTAAAATCTAGCTTCAGGTGTATTTTATAAATCAGGTGGCATATTATTATATAACCTAGCCAAAGTGTCCAATATTGTGCTCTGCTGCTGTCTATTGCATAATCTGGCATTAAATCAACCGCTCCCCCAGACTATGCAATAGACAGTGAGCAGTCCGGGGTTTTGTTACCAATGAGGACTCTGTGAGCACAGAAAGTGGAAGGCAGATTAGGGCTACACTTATCAACTATTTCAGCTGTAAATTAAACTGTTCTGTTTTTTGACCCTTCAATATTTAATATATACACACACATATATATATATATATATATATATATATATACATATATATATATATATATATATATATATACATCTTTCAAACGAGCTCTTAAGACCCACTACTTCATTAAAGCCTTCCAGCTCTCATCCTAACTTGCTGCTACATCTTCCTTTCTCCCCGCCCACCCCATTCTGTGTCACTTCTGTTTGCCTTCCCCTCCCTTAAAGAATGTAAGCTCTTTCAAGCAGAGCCCTCTACCCTCTTGTGCTTCTCCCTACTGTAATTTAATTTATCTCTTACTAGCCACTAGGGCAACTAACACTTGGCTGCTTATGCGGGCTTTAATGTCACTAATATAGCAATGTTTATCCATGTCCTGTATTGTATTGTATTGTAAGTCAATGGTTACTTTTTTGTCTATGTACTTTGTAAGGCGCTGTGAAACACTTGTGGCGCCAAATAAATAAATGATAATAATAATAATAATAATATACACACACACACATATACACATACACTCCACAGGCATACACACAGAAACACTGACAAAGATCCAACAAGATTAGACTAGAAAAAAAATAAGACACATTTCAAAATGACAATAACAGTACAAACATTGAAGGGACTAATCCCTCAGAAATCACTTTTAGCACCTATATTAAATCCCCACTCTTCTGCTAAACACTCCTCCCTCCTCTCACACCACAAAACTCACATTCAATTAGCTTGTGTGTGTGCCAACATTTTTATAATGAGTTTCTGTAGTTTACAGTGTATGTGGTATGTTTTGCCCAATAGAAGTACATTAGGAAGTGTTTGTCGATTTTGTAGATGATTTTGTAAGTGATCTTGTAGGTGATTTATACAGTCAATTTTGACTTTGGAGTCGATTTCAGTCAATTAAAATCAACATTAAAAATCAACTCAAAAATCGACCTTTAGTAAATATACCCCAAGGCCTTTATATAATTTTACTACATAAGTTAATGTAATGTTATATTCAGTACCTTTTTGACAGAACAAAACACAATAATTAGATGTGATACCCCTGCGCACAGCTTGCCATTGTAGTCTGTATTACTGGAGGTGTACTCACTGTGGTGCTGAGGAGCACAGGAAAGACATTCAGGCAGGTGAACAATGTATTGGTATTTGTGATGTGTGCAGTTGCATGCAGGGACACAGAGGAGTGGGGCTGTGGTTAAGTGAGGAGAGGAGCAGTCAGAGAGAGTGTTAGAGACTGGAGCAAGCAACACAACAGAGGTGGTACCTGAGTGCAGGGTCTTTGCAGGGGTGTATCTAGTGATCCAAGCGCCCCTGGCAATGTAATGGACTGGCACCCCCCACCCCCCCTATGCAGTGCCCCCAATAGTAATCCCCCAGTAGTAATCCCCCTATGCTGCATTGCCCCCAGTAGTAGCACCCCCTATACAGTACCCCCAGTAGTAGCCCCCCTATACAGTGCCCCCAGTAGTAGCCCCCCCTATACAGTGCCCCCAGTAGTAGTCCTCCCATACAGTGCCCCCAGTAGTATACCCCAGTAGTAGTCCCCCCCTATACAGTGCCCCCAGTAGTGGTCCCCCCTATATAGTACCCCCAGTAGTGGCCACCCTCCTAAATTGCCCCCAGTATTGGCCACCCCTATACAGTGCCCCCAGTAGTGGCCACCCCCTAAATTGCCCCAGTAGTGGCCACCCCTATACAGTGCTCCCAGTAGTGGCCACCCCCATAAATTGCCCCCAGTAGTGGCCACTCCTATACAGTGCCCCCCAGAAATGGGCACCCCCCATAAAGTGCCCACAGTAGCCGCCACCCCCTATTTCAGTGGCCTCCCTGTAGTGCCAGGCTTACACACACAAACACACACACAAAGAACAAAAAAAAAATTCAACTTACCTGATCCCCGCTCCTGACGCGACCGCCGCTGTCTGCTCTGAGTCCAGGCCGCTCTTCTCCTGCATGGGAGAGACATTATGAAGTATGATGTCTCTCCCATCACATGCTGTGGGGGGAGCCGACACACGGAGCTCATTAGTGACCTCCAGCCGGCTCCCTCCGCAGATGACGCAGCAGCAAATGAGAGTCTGTCTACTGGTGGCACTGCCGGACGGCGCCCCCCCTTTGGTCGGCGCCCCTGGCGAGTGCCATCCTGGCCAATGGGTAGATACGCCCCTGGGTCTTTGAGTATCAGTGACGTGCGGTGCGGTAAATAGCTGGGGAGGCACTGGCTTGTATCAGAGCCAGATTTACAGATACGTATATGAACCCGAGGGTTCATATGGGCATTATACAAAGGTACAGCAGTATATAGTTCTGGAAATTTGGTCTGTTTTGATCAGGGATCTGCAGAAAAGGTAGACAGAGGAGGCAGTGCCTCACCTGCCATACACTTTTTACTACAGAGTTTTGGCTATAAAAATGATAAGAATAATACAAAGAAGATATTTATAATATTTTCTTTACATTTTTCTTATAATTTTTGTAGTAAAAACTGTGGAGTTTACCTAAGTATGACAGGATGACAGGAAAGGCTCTACCTCACCTCACCGCACATCACTGCTGAGTATGCATGGTGATAATTACAGTCTACTGATTTGCTGCATGGTCATTATTGGTAAAGCCCTATGTGATTTGCATGCTGGTACTTAGTTCTTACATACCTCGTATAATATTTTACTATTTGGACATTGTTCCTGCTACTTACATTGTTAATAATAAATTTGGCAGATTATTCTGCCTGATCAAATTTGTCATTTTAATGAAATTCACTGTGCATGGGCCTAGCCTCTCTGCTACAGTATGGGAAAGGAAATCTGGTGAACACATTGCCATAATAAAGGAAGGTCCACTAGAGCTGCCATCCTTACTGTAAGGTACCATCTATACCTAGCTTAACTGTGTCCACACTTCCACACCAGGGTACCACTTATACTGTACCTGTTGGATGTGATATATTTTCTATGTCTTAAAAAGGAGTTTTGCATAATATATCGTCATTCATAATATAGACATGGTCATAATATCAACATGCTTAGTATGACAACATTGACCATGTCGACATTCATCATATAGACACCGATGAAATATTGACATGATAGAATGTCAACATATCATCCCTGGTAGCCCCGTGGTGACTTACCTGCTCTTGACAGCTGCAGCAGCTGAGTCATCTGATGGTGGTGTCCAGATGAGTTCATTATATCTGCTAATGGATATGCCCTGAACGATGACAGATGCGCACTCCCACAGCCGATAAATCGCATCTATCATCTCTCCAACATGTTGGTCAATTATCGCATATAGCTGTACGATACTAGCAATACTGTATCGTGCAGTTTATATGCGGTAAATGATGAACGACAAACGGCAAAAGATATTAGCAGCAGCTACAGAGCGCTGCAGAGAAAAAATCCACTCCATGAATGATGTCATGCGATATCGTTCATCGTTTGCCAAAATCTGTCATGTACATGACAGATATCGTTCAGCACAACCACCAGAATTTTCGAGGGATATCTTTTGTCTTTCATCGCTCAGAAATACATCTGCTAATGGATAGGCCCCTTTAGTTGTATAATTGATTTTGCTTATTTATATTCATATGAATTTTTATTGTGTTTTTATACAGAACCGGTTTTGATGTAGTATGATGAATCAATAAATTGAAAACATTTTTAATTCCATATCAGGCTCTGTTGTACGTATATTCAAATCGATTTTTTGTTAACTGTATAACTTGCAAGAGATTCCTCAAAACAATTTTGATTTGCACTGTTGCACTTTGTTAGTAAATAACCTTTGTACTCTTTCTTATCATCTTACAGTCTCTTCATATTCTTGGATGAAAGATCCACTAATGACGGCATTCTCAAATTACAATGCTGTAATCACACCATGTCTCATGCTTTATGACAATAAATGTTTCCAATAACCTTGCCTTTACTGTACCACTATTTGAGCTGTTGGCTCAGTAACTATATAACTGTATAACACAGCTCCTTGCTAACAGTGCAATAAGCAATCTCTCACTTTAATGCTTGTAAATGAATGTATTATTCCAGAGTAAAGCCACAACCACAAAAACATAGACTAAGCCTGAATGTGACAGATTTCCTGCATCCAGTGCTTTATTTATGGTGGTACTTAGGGACCTTTTTTTGGTCTAATTTTTCACTCTCATAACCAGGGCCGCCATCAGAGGTGGACTGCCAGGACTGGAGTCCCGGGGCCAGACACTCAGGGGGCCCGCCTGCTCCTACCCCACTGCAGCCGCACAATAGCAGTGAGTGACTTACAGGCCCAGCCCAGGGAGTCCCTCCTGCTTCGCCTCCTACCAACGCCGTGGCTAGACACTCCTAGTACCGCCCACCGCCTGCTACTGATTTCCCCTTGAAAGTGAGTCATAGGCTGGCCTGGGGCCAGGTCGTACCAGCATGCCGCTCACTACGACACCCCCCCCATGGCGCCACGCAATAGAAGTGACTCATGAGTCACTTTTCACCCAACCTCCCAGAGCCACCCTCCTGCTCCACCTCCTACGTATGTCGCAGCCGGCCCATGCAATAAAGTTTTTTGTTTGCCAATGCAGCCTGACATCATGACGCCACGCCAGGCCGCTGAATGAGAGTGGAGCCGCGGTGTGTGAAGATGACTGAGGAGCAGCCAGAACAGAAGAAGGAGCGAGGTAACTAAGGCAAGTGACTGTAGTTGTGACTCGAGTAGGGCTACCATCAGAAAATACGGGGTCCAAGAGTGACAATATAGGCAGGAAAACCTTCCCCAGGTTTCCCTGCCTATAGTGTCACTCTTGGACCCCGTATTTTCTGATGGCAGCCCTGCTCATAACCAGCTTCGGAAACGGAGAAAAATCTGTGAAATCATTTCAGAATAGAATGAAATAAGCATAATCACACTTATCCACAACGTGTAAGCTACAGTAAATCGTCACTTTTTTTACCTGCAGCTTTCTTCACAGAAACAAAGCACAGTCTGCAGCCATTATTTTACCTGGCATCTGAGATTTTGCAACTGGCTCTTACATTTTCTCAAACCTTGTCTAAGTACAGTGGGGGGGTGGTTATCAGACAGCAAATGCGCGGTCACACTCTGAGGGTATTTGTTTGCGAAAATTACCCTGAGAAGTGTGCCAAGAGGATTTGCAGCATGCGATATTTGATACATCCTTGTGATGTATTCAAATATCGCACTGCGATTTTGGGCAAATTTATCACATCCCATCTGCAACTGAGATGCGGATTGTGATAAATATGCCCCTTCATCACACCACCAACACATATATAATCTTCTAAGGTTTCTACTCTTTATTTACAAAGTTTAGTTGGTTCTTCTTCGTGTACAGTACTACCAGGCCTGGCGACAAGGGGGATAGAGGTACTGGGCCACATGCTTCTGAGGGGCCCTGGCCGCAGACGACGTCCCCAGAACCTGCTTGAATGCGCAGACACGCGCCGTGCCCATGCCCCCTGCCTCCTTCTTCTTGTCCTCTGTGCCGGCCCCAGAGCCTGTGAGCAGGACAGACTTTGTGCTGTTTTGAGGAGGATTAGACCCTGATGTGTGACTGTCAGGAGGCTTCAGGCCCCCCCCCCCCACCATTATTTTTATACAGACCAGGAGCCGCAGGGAGACCCTTGGAGGCAGTCACTGTCAATGAGTGAGTGCAGGAGGTTAACCATGTACTGAATGACACATTGCTCTAGATGTCAGTGGGCAATATAATACAGTATGCATCTTGTTTTATCAAGTAATACTGTAATACAGAATGTTAATTTATCTTGTTAGAAGGAGCTGTGCATGTAGGATGTATATGCAACATCCTAATTTAAGTGTAAACTATAACTGCCCTTCCTTAGTATTCCTTTCTTTTGTACTGAACATCTAAACTCAGAGCGTATTCCACATGTTCCCTTATTAACTGTTGTCAATATGTTAATACCTGAATGAATAAGGAGATTGACCTGTGTGTGTGTAGGATTCGTCAATCTCTCACTTATATATTCTATAAGTTTGCATACGGTACATATGCAATATTGCAAGTGAATATGTATTAGGTGTCCAGCATACAAGTGGCATTTCATTTATCATGGCTGGTCTTATGTAACGTTATTAGTGGTGGCAATGTCGAACATTACTCTTTTCCATTAAAGAAAAAAGGAGCATATATATAGACTGTTTTTCCTAAAATTATGAAGAATCTATAGTTTATGCAACATTTTTTGTTTCCCAGCTATGCATCAATAGGCAAATGCAGGAGGTTTCACAAAAATCTCCTGCAAAAGGCTAGCTAGCTCTGCAGATTGTAGTGCCCATTATTCTCAATGGGGACTACGATCTGTCCCCTATGTACCAAGGTCCAAAAAACATACCTTTTTGGAGCTTGGTTCTAAAGACTACCACCATCTTCAGATCGGCTGTAACCGTTTTATGCTTGTGGGGGCATTTTCAGTGGAGAGGAGTCTTGCGATCCCTCTCCCACAACCTCCATCCTTGACCGATGAGTTTCACATGCACAGTGTCAGAAACTATAGAGAAATCTTTAGAAAGCATAATATGCTGGGAAGTATTTCACAGGGACAGCGCTTTATGGAACATGCTGTCCCTGTAGAAATAGCACATAGTGGGGGATTATCATGTAAGAAATTATTGTATCTGCTGTATTGATTAAAAAAAAACTACAGCCCCCAAATTAATTAAAGTTGTGGTTTCTGAATTATGGCTGTTGCCAGAGAGCACCTCCTTTCACTAAGCCACAGATGATGATGCATAGCATTGCCTGCTTGTGCTTGCTAATTCATTTAATATTCATGCAACGAAAGGGCCCCAAAAATATTACAGTACCGGACCCCAAGATTTCTGTTGCCAGGCCTGAGTACTACTCACATTGGCACAACTGTTTTGCTCATGTAAATTAATACATGGCCTCATAATCACACAAGTCTGGCGCGGAATCAAACCCCTTTTGCTTTCTTGATGTTCTGAATATCAACAGTTAGAATGTCAACAATGGGATTTTTAATGTAAACCTAACCCTAAGTTTAACTCTAATTGCAGCCTAACCCTAATTTAACCCTAACACTAAAATTCTGTGTCAACATTCTGGATTCAGCAGAGGACAATGGAAGATTTTGAAGATCTTAAAGGATTTGGGTAGCTTGAGACGGAAAGCCACTGCATTCACTTGTTTAATGATTTGGAATGGTCCAATGTAAAATCTGTGATGGATGTCGAAGTTTAATGTTCCAGGTGGACAACCATACTTTGTCGCCCACTTTAAAAGTACATGACCTGTGAAGTCTATCTGCAAAGATTTTTGAGCTTAATGAAGCCTTGTTGAGAGCAGAATGTACTTTCTTCCAGATAACTTTGAGACAAGAAGTCATGTTTACATGGAAGATACAGTACTGCACCAGGCATTACTGAGGAAAATTAATTTTCTCTAGGATGATATCCGTAGATGCAAACAAATTGCTAAACTTTAGTGGATGAATGACATGCATTGTTATAAGCAAACTCTACCAGCTGTAAATGCTCCACCCAGTTGTTTTTAAGCTTAGAAATGTAACATCTCAGATATTGTTCTAATGACTGACTCACTCGTTCTGTCTGACCATTTGACTGTGAGTGGTATCCAGATGACAAACACAGTCTAATTCCTAGTGCTGAATAAAATGATCCTCTAAAACTGAGTGATGAACTGGGTACCCCTGTCAGACACGATGTCCACCGGCATGCCATGCAACTTAAATATATGCTTGATAATCAATTAAGTGAGCTCTTGGCAGAAAGAAGCTTGGTCAGTGGGACAAAATAAGCCATCTTGCTGAAGCGGTCCACCACCACCCAAATGGTATCACAACCAGAGGATCTGGGCAATGCAACCGTGGCTTGGTGGGAACAGCCAAATGCATAAGTTGTTCTGCCAGAAGTGTTCGAAGACTTTTATTTTTGGCATAAACTTCACACACTTGAACAAATTATTTGATGTTCTGAGTATTGGTGGGCCAACAGACTAAATGGGACAACAACTCCAACGTCCTTGAATTATCAGGATGTACGGACACTTTATTGGCATGGAATTCTGACAAAATGGCACCCCTCAAACATTCAGGTACATACAAATGTCCTTCTGGAGTTTCTGCTGGAGCTTGTGCTTGCATAGCTTGTAGTTGAGTGGAAATATGTTGGGTTAGGCCAGCATGAATAGATGTTGGAGGAATAATTGGCATCTTGGACATCACTGTCTCATGTTCAAGAATGAAACTGCATTACAAGGTGTCTGCTTTGACATTTTTAGACCCAGGTCTGTAGGTGATGACAAAATTGAATCGAGTAAAGAATAGAGCCCATTGTGCCTGTCTAGAGTTCAATCTCTTAGCTGATTCAATGTATAGCAGATTCTTGTGGTCAGTGATGACTGTAATGGTATGTTTAGCCCCCTCCAGCGGTGTTTCCAATCTTCGAGGGCACATTTGACAGCCGAAAGCACTCGATTGCCTACATCATAATTCATCTATGTTGAAGAATATTTTTGGGACAGAAATGAACACAGATGTAATTTATTATCCACAGAATCCTTTTGGGAGAAAATGGCTACCACACTGACTTCTGAGGTGTCTACCTCAACCATGAAAAGTAATTCAGGATTTGGATGGCGAAGAACTGGGGCCAAGACAAAGGCTTGTTTTAAGGTTTTAAAGGCATGTATAGCTTGTGGGGACCACTTGACAGTATCAGCTCCCATTTTCATCAAAGTGGTGATTGGAATATCCAGTACAGAAAAAGAATGGATGAACCACCTATAGTAATTTGCAACGCATAGAAACCTTTGGATGGCTCTCAGATTCATGGACTGTACCCAGTTGATAATAGATTAAAGTTTATTCATATTCATAGAAAATCCCTTTGGGTGATGACATAACCCAGGAAAGAGACTTCTTTCACTTCAAATTCACATTTTTCAAGTTTGGCATACAGCTGGTGTTCACGAAGTTTCAACAGGACTTGCTTGACATGACTTCTATGTTCCCCCAAATTCTGAGTGTAAATTAAAATATCATCCAGATAAACGAATACGCCCAGAAATTCACGTAGAACATCATTGATTAAGTCCTGAAAAACTGCAGGTGCATTAGTAAGGCCGTAGGGCATGACCAAGTACTCATAATGTCCGGATTGAGTATTAAATGTTGTTTTCCACTCATCATCCTCCTTAATGCGGATGAAATTGTAAGTACCTTGAAGATAAATTTTAGACAAGATGGTGGCTTCTCTGAGTTGGTCGAATAACACAGAGATCAAAAGTAGTGTATAAGAGTTCTTGACCATGATCATGTTTAGGCCCCTAAATCAATGTTGGGTCTTAGACTGTCCTTTTTTCCTACAAAGAAAACCCTGCAACTACTGGGGATTTAGAGGGTCTAATGAATCCCTTGCTCAGAATCTCCTTTATGTAGTCATCGATAGCTTTGATCTCTGGAATGAACAATGCATAACGTCTTCCTTTCAGTAGACGAGCAGCTGGCATCAATTCAATAGCATAATCATAATCCCTGTGAGGAGGTAAATATCCGCTTTGTTTTTTGAAAACACATCTGTGAATTCTTAGTATTGAGGAGGCCGGCCTTCAAACATTTGTTGCGCAACCCAAAATTGTAAGGACAGACATTTGGCAGGACACTTAGTACCCCATTGGACAATCTCTCCTGTCTCCAAGTTAATGACTGGATTGTGATTCTTCAGCCACGGGTGTCCCAAAATGAGAGGGACCATAGGACAATGTCCTAAGTAGAAGACTAAGTTTTCAGTGTGCAGAGAGCCAATGGCTACATGAAGAGGAGTCTCAAACTTGATCTTTCCATTCAGGAGAGGATTACCATCGAGATCAAAGTTAAGTCCAGAAATAGTATTTGTAGAGACTGCGCAAGCTCAAAGTATAGAAACTTTCCTACCGCCCCACTAGCCACAAAAGTGGAGATACTGTATCCACTGCACGTTGTTTGAATGATAACTGACTGAACACGTAATAACACTTAAGAGACTAGACATACACACAAATGAATCTCCTCCACTTCATTTAGGCTCTGTCGTTTCCCAACTTGTTAAGACAGTCACGAGCAATGTGGCCCTTTCCACTACAATAGAGACATAAGCCTAATGTCCGTCTCCTGTGTTTTTCTCCTGCTGGAAGTCTGAACGCTCCAAGCTACATAAACTCAGCTGTGTTCTCCATTGTTACTGGAGAGGTAGTCTGAGGGGAAAATGAAGACCATTCTTTTTCCATCCTATGTTCCTTGATCATCGATCAATTTTAATGGCAAGCTGCATGAACTTGTCCAATAACTCCGGAACAAGATATTGCACCAAACAGTTTTTAATTTGTTCAGGTCAGTGCTCGAAGTGGGGCGGCATACGGCGGTATGACATACCGCCATTTCCCACCGCCACTTAGTTTTGCCACATTAGAGATTGTACCAGCGCTGGGATCTCGTATGGGATCCCAGCGCTGGAACAGCAATGGCACTACATGGAGATGTCCCGCGCTGGAGACATATCTTATTCAGCGGCTGCTCTGGGAGGGATGGAGACTGGAGGTACGCTGCAGTAGGGATGGTTACTGCAGTTAGCACCGGCATGATTGGCTCACGGAACATAAGCTAATGAGAAGCTGCCAAGCTTGTGGCCTGTACGGTTTTACAATGCCGCCCTATCTGCACTCGGTTGTAAATCACGACTCACGAGTGCTACTTCGACTACTGGGCAGCCAGCGTCAGCGTGCAGCTCACAGCAGTGTGCCCATTCTTCCCCCATAGTGACCACAGCAGCAGGGATATTACAAGGCAGGGTGAGAATGCAGTACACGGGTTACCACTCTGGCTGACACATGCCCAACTTCTATCACATGCTGTTGAGTTGGGCCATATAGCTTATGGGTCCTTAATATTGACACAATAATTAGCAGGTCAATTAAGTTGATGTTACATAGTGCCCTGTGACTGCAGTTTAGGAAAAGCCTCCCTGCCTACTGTGCTGCCTCTCTAAAGGGGAAGTTACAGATATACAAATGGATCTTTGAGACATATTTAAAACCAGAGTAAAGAGAGTACCATTAATCCTGTCTTTGTATAATTGTTTTGTGATTGACTTATGATTTTATTTACCACCTATCAGCCTACTTACTGATTTTGGTTATCACTAATGGATAACCTATTTATTATGAGGGTGATTAAAAATTCCATACCCCCACATCTAAATTCCCACTTCGAGCACTGGTTCAGATAACTCCAGAAGGAACCGGATGCAGAGAGCCAGATCACGCCATCCGCAGTCAGTGTACAAGCGCCTAAATTCTGCACAATAGGTCGCAGTGTTATGATCCCGCCTCAGGGATCTTGCCGCAGGTGTGCCTCCGCTGACACAGCCCTGTCAGGATCATCATACAGCAGTCCCAAAGCAGCAAAGAAAGCATCCACGGACTGCAAGGCAACATGATCCTGACTCATTCCAAAAAGCCCAGGTCTGTGGATCTCCTTGTAACAAGGAAATAATCACTCCTACTCATTGAGCCTTAGACCGAGAGGAGTGAGGCCTTAAGTGAAAATACAGTTTGCAACTTTATTTAAAGTTCAAGAAATGTTTACGTTCATCAGAAAAACGATCAGGCAAATGCATCTTAGGGTTCATTTAAGATCACCTGGAGTTGTGGAGCCAACCTAAAATTATCCTTCTGTATTTTAACACACACAGACAGATCCTGCACTACCTGAGTCAAAACTTGGATTTGACTGGATAACACCTGAGCTTGATTTTGCGAGGCAGGATCCATAATAAATCTACTCCAGTGGGTAGGCCGGAGGTAATATAAGGAATCTTCCCTGTATTTGTATAAGTCCTTCTGCCTATAACAACCACCTGTTGTTCCCATAAAGTACAACACACTCACCAGTACTTAGGATACCACCAGGTCTTAACTCCCTGGACTGTAGGGGCTTATACAAACAGCGGGAGTTCGCAAGGTAAAACTGGAGTAGTAGTACAAAGTTTATATTAACCACCGAGCAGCCTCCAGCTATGGACTCAAGCAATGCACACTAATAAATAGGTAGCATGAATATCAGCAATACTAAGCAATAATATCACAGGGTAATTACCACAGAGCAGCATGCACTGAGGACAATAACAGAATATGATTGCATATAAACCCATCTATATAAAATAGTGGCAATCAAAAACAACATATATATTACAAGATGGTATAGCAATAAACTCAGACACACATGCAGCTGGCAGTATGGCATTGCAGCATAACATATAATACAGAAAGGAATAGCAATATATTAACCAGCATGTGTTTTGCAGAGTATAATAGCAGCAAGAGATATGTACATAGATTGCAGGATGGAATAGCAACAGTACACAACACAAATGGCTTGCAGAGCAGATCTGCAGCACAATAAATGTTCCAGGTATACTTGCAACAGGTACAGATAATGCAAGGCAGAGCCAGGAATACCAAACAGCAGATACAGGAACAGGGACTGGATAGCATGACTTCCACAAGAAACTATCTCCGGCAAGGCAGGAATGGGCTGGCTGCCCTATAACAGAAGTCAGAGCCAATCCTGTGTGAGAAAATGAGACCAGCCTCTGGTAATTACCAGTATGAGCAGCTGAGTGTTGCAAGTTCACAGAGGCTTCCCAGCTAGGAGCAATCAGCCTGGATAAAACCTCACTATGGTTGTCTTTGCCTGTTATCCCTCTCAGCTCTGGCCAGAAACTGCAGCAGATATGAGCTGTCACGATGGCTCATAACAGTTCCTTTCTTCGCAAACTCACAACTGTTGTCACACTCTATGTTGATGTTGTCTTCCTTATTTATGAGATTCAACTCACTCAAAGTCTCTGCGTATTTTGGATTTCCACTCACACCAATCATTTATTTTTGTTTGCCTGTTGGATATGTTGGAGTTCACAGAATGTAATATTTGCAAACCTTTCATAATATCTTATTTGTGGTTTTCCACTGTTTGATCTTGCAGAAGTTAATTTCTGTGTCTGGATATCTATGCTGGTATGCTCTGGTTCAGATATGTCTCCAGCAACAGGCATATCCAGTGACACATACTTGTTTTGCATTTCAAACTCTATCTACTCTTTAAGTGGTGCTGTCTCTTGTAATATAGCATCTATTGACTTGACAAGGTTTCTAGTAATTTGGATTCCAGAGTCTGTACCCTTTACTCTCTTAGCAATATCCAAGCATGAAGCACATTTTGGACTTTGGTTCCAGCTTATGTATTTTCTCTTTGCAGATATATACATGTGCGGTTCATCCAAAAATTCTGAGATGTTTAACATAGAGTTTTTATTGGTATCCTGTCTTTCAAGGCAATTGTGAGATAACTATTCTTCAGATAAACTGTCGTAGATACTGCTTATGCCCAAAACTGCTTGTTTAGGCCTACATCTTTGAGCATTCCTCTGCCTCTCCCCATTACAATTTGCACATTCACACAATTCTGCTCTGGCGTTTACTGTATGTGATAGTCAATTGATGCTCAAGTCCATGCTTATTTAGGAAGCATTCCACATCTTTGTTGAAATATTTTCCTCCATTGTCAGACCTCAAGACTTTCAGTCTGTAGCTAGTTTGATTTTCTATTGAGTTCTTATAGTCTGCAATTTTCTTCATCTCTTGTTTGCCTTTTGTACAGCTTTGACACATGGGCCTTTCTGTATCAGTCACTGATATTCCTGTAATCATCCCATTCAGAAGTTTCTGAATATTGTCATTTCTAAGGTGATCTAATCTTCTGTGCCAGAGTTCCATGGACTGTGAGTCAGAAGTCATCATTGCATGCAATGACTGTGTGTCAAGGACATATCATTGATGGCACTGGGTACCTATTGCTATTACAGTCCCCTCTTTTATTCCACGCAATGCACTTTCTTTTAGCAAACTAGATTCTGTAACCTCTTTGCTCTATGATAATTATGGCTATGAGATTTGTCCCCATATCTGGTGCATTAAGCACAACTTGGATTTCTGTGACTTTAATTTTAGTCCCTATTTCCAAGTGGGTAGTGACAGTCCCAATTTTTATAGCTGCAAGAACTTAATTTCCAGTTTCTTTGATTGTTATAGAAACACATGTTCTATGTAGTGAACCACTATTTATTGCAGCTGAAATCTCTAGTTGCACATGAGTCAATATACCACCAATCTTTTCTGTTGCACTTAATGCTGACTCATCTTTGCTGTTGCACTTCTTGCTTTGTATAGCATTAACATATTTCAGCTTACTTTCAGTTGCTCTGTGACCTTGTTTATGACATATATAACATTTGTACTTGGATTTTCTGGGTTACTCACTCTAAGTGTGTAATGTACTATTCTCAGTGTGCAATTCAACTGGTATGTGTTGAACTTTGTCCTGGCAATAAGTTCTGTAGCATCGCCAAGGGATCTCATCATCATCTACTTGGACAGACGTTGACTGCTGTGATATGGCCATCATTCTGTCAATGTAGTCACTTATACTTGTGCATTCAAACACACACAAAAGAGGGAATCCTGCAAAGGAAAGTAATAATTACACCATATCTCTCAGAAAAACCAACATCCAACTAATAATATTGTGATGTTTTGTTAATCATAATTCTGTTTGTGGTGCTCCCCAGAACCGAATACAATGTACTCAAAAGAACAAAATTACAGGCTAATAATGAAAGTGGTTCCTTTTTGGGGGCAGTTTAGTATGTATACATATGTTCACATACTAAACTATCAGTGATAATTCATCACCGATTCTGAAATTTTCTCTCCAAATTGAATAACCCTATATGTGTCAGATAACACTAAAGTGGTAATTACATCCTGTTCAGCTTGAATCAGAGCATATCTTTCTCATGCAGTACACCGTGCCATTTAATGCACCCCTAAAGTAATCATAGTATATCATCACACCCCGAATGTATATAATAGTATTACTTTGCATGTATATAGATATATCTTTGAGTAATGATAAATCTTTCTGGATTCTATTTCAATTAAAGCTAGAAAAAGCTTTTTTCAGCAAAATGACATACAATTATTTAACCTAGACACATTATGTATTAGGTACCACAGAGTGGAGTTTATTTCTGTATTTGGATTATAAATAGTATATACTACTGCAGGTCAGGGTGATATATACCAGCAGGTTCAAGGTGTTGTGTAACAGCAAGTTCAAAGTACATCCACAGTTAGTTCTGAAATGATCTGTCAGTAGAAAATGTGACCAATCCTGCATGCATACATATTTTTATTAGAGATGAGAGGGTTTGGTTCTCAGAGAATCGAGGCCACTTGAATTTAGCATAACCGAGTCGAATCCATGCAGGCTCGGAGGTTCCTGCCTTACTCGGTTCTCGAAACCGAGGCAAAACCATAGAGACGGAAATCTTGCGGTTCGCGAGCTTTCGTCTCTATGATCAATGTAGTATATAAGGGACCACGCGACAGAAGCCATTTCTACTCCGGCTGTGTAAAGTCAACAGGGAGGGTGGGTAGTGTAGGGCTGGGAGAGTACTGGTGCCATCTGCTGTGTCCTGGGCTGGTGACTGCTGATCCATTCTGGTCTCTGGTCATGGCACTGTCACTGTCATTGTGCTGTCTGCTGATCCATTCTGGTCTCTGGTCACGGTGCTGTCACTATCACTATCACTGTGCTGATCCATTCTGGTCTCTGGTCACGGTGCTGTCACTATCACTATCACTGTGCTGTCTGTGCTGATCCATTCTGGTCTCTGGTCATGGTGCTGTCTGCTGATCCATCTGGGCTGTCTGCTGTGTCCGGGGCTTGTGCTGTGTCCATCTCTGGGCCCAAGTTCTGGACTCCAAAAAAAAAAGTGTCTTTTTAAGTTTTTAGTGTGTGCATACGTGTTAGGCAGGCTTAACCACAGTAGCGCACAAGAGCCAGACAGCAACGCACGTTGCACTTGAAACCTTGTGCTGCCCGACTCCAGTCGATCTTAAAAAAAAAAAACAATACAAGTGTCACTGTCTTATATATTTTTTTCTTCTGTGTGTGCGTGGGTGTTAGGCTTAACCACATTAGCGCACAAGATACAGCGACTATAGTACAGTCGTGTTCAATAAATAAAAAAAAACAATACAAGTGTCACTGTCTTATATATTTTTTTCTTCTGTGTGTGCGTGGGTGTTAGGCTTAACCACATTAGCGCACAAGATACAGCGACTATAGTACAGTCGTGTTCAATAAAAAAAAAAACAATACAAGTGTCACTGACTTATATATTTTTTTCTTCTGTGTGTGCGTGGGTGTTAGGCTTAACCACATTAGCACACAAGATCCAGCAACTACAGTACAGTCGTGTTCAATCAAAAAAAAAAACAATACAAGTGTCACTGTCATATATTTTTTTCTTCTGTGTGTGGGTGGGTGTTAGGCTTAACCACATTAGCGCACAAGATACAGCGATTACAGTCGTGTTCAATAAAAAAAAATACAATTAAAGTGTCATATTGTTTTCTTGTTTGTGTGGGTAGGTTTTCAGCTTAACCCCATTAGTGGACAAGATCCAGCCAGCAAAGCAAGTTGCAACCTTGTGCTGACAGAGGGCCTGATTCAGAGCCGCTCGTAAGCGGCCGCTCATTCGCTCTGAGCGATGTTTGCACATCTGCGCATGCATATGAGTCGTAATGCGCATGCGCGAACCAGTCAGCGCGGTCGGAATTCGTGTGCTCGCAAAATAGCGAATGCCTGCTAATTTGAGTGACAGAATGAGGCGTTTGTGGGTGGTAACAGGGGAAGGTGCTTGAAAGCGGGGAGTGGAGATCCGAACGCAGGCGTGCCAAATGGTCAAAACGGGCGTTTTAAGGGTGTGCATAATTAACAAAGCAGCGTCATCAACCACGTCACTTGGTTGTCTTTTAGCCTGAACTGCTCGCATGATTGCGGTAGGAAAATGCTACCACAAGAATAGCGAGCAGTTCATACGCCGTTCGATGTACTCGATTAATCTAATAAATAGCGGAGATGACGTATGATGCGAGCGGCCAGGGGACGTTTTTTCAATATAGCGAGCGCATGTTTCATTCGCTCGTTCAGACATAGAGGTGTCAACAGACCGCAAAGAGCGAGCGCTTAATTTAAATATCCGGCCCCTTTTTCAGAACGACCGTCCGCAAATAGCATCCGGCTCTGAATCAGGCCCAGACTCCAGTCGTGATCAATCGTTACTCTGGGGCTAAGTTCTTTTGGCGCTGACAAAAAATATAAATCAACATTTGTCATTTTTTCTAATATTTTTGTGTGTGCGCACGACTGCACGTGTGTTAATTTAGTAACTACACCTTGGCTACACTATTGGTGATTGTGATACTGCTTCTAGACTGCAGAAAAAATATGGAGGGTTGTCACTAGGGATGTGCAGGCTCGGATAGGTTCGAGTTTGCACGTGGAGTTCGGATTTTTCCCTCCAAAAAAACGGAACTCAGAACGAGGCAAAACGTCATCTTACATGGACGAACATCATCATTCCTGGACAAAAGACCAGGAATGATGATGTTCGACCATGTAAGATGACGTTTTGCCTCGTTCTGAGTTCCGTTTTTTTGGAGGGAAAAATCCGAACTCCACGTGCAAACTCGAACCTATCCGAGCCTGCACATCCCTAGTTGTCACATGACAGGAGAGCAAGACCAAGAACCACATGTTGTAGCTGCCGGCAGCAGTGCAAGGCCGTCAACTTCCTTGACCTCTAGGAAGGCCCATGCCCCAGGGCTTAAGTCACGCCATCGATATGGTAAAGCAGGTTTTACTGAAATTAAGAAAAAAAAATATTGAAAGGATATTTGACTTTAGATAAACAAAAAATTGGCAATATGCCATTCACTACACAAAGTGGCAAGGAAAGGATAAAACCTTAGCCTTCTTACTTTATGAAGAAGACTGCTGATTCTGATAGCCCTTCCACTTGTAGTAGTAGTGGTGGTGGTCCAATTAAAATGTGAAAGTTGTTAAGACAGCTCCGGAAAAACCAACTGTGTGCCCTGAGAAATTGAAATCACAAATCCCTGAGGAGAGTGCAAGTGTGTCACCGGTAGCCATGTGTGAGCCCAACGTAAATACTAGTGTACTGGAGGATCCTCCAAGTTCCAACGTTTGTGTGCCCTCTGTAAATGTGGGGAAGGGCAGTCAACATCTTGCACACGTAGTCATTGAGGATGCTTCTGTGGAATTGCACATGGAGGAGGAGGATATTTTGGTGGATGGAGGTGCTAAGGATGATGAGGATGTTGATGATGAAGATGTTGGTGTTGATGATGAGGATGTTGATGCTGAGGATGACCTTTGTGTAAGTAAGGCAACAGCTGTTGCCCATGGTTTGAAAAAGCCAAAGCCCATTGTTGTCATGCCGGGACAAAAGACAAAAAAAATCTACTTCTCACGTGTGGAATTATTTCCATCCCGATCCGGACAACAGTTGTCAAGCCATACGTGCCCATTGCCATGCAAGAGTGAGTAGAGGGAGGGACCTAAACCACCTAGGAACCTCCTCCTTGTTACATCACTTGGAGAGCATTCATCAAATATCAAAGTGTACGTTGCCAAGTACCAAAACTCAAAACGTAACAACAAGTCCAGTGTCACCTACCTGCTCCCTCTCTGTGAGATCCAAGCGCCTTCGATCTCCAACACCAACACCTGCATCATCAACATCCTCATTCGTCATCGGGAGTAGTCCTGCTGTATCCAATGTTGGTATTCCAAACATGATTGACTCCTCTCCTATCTGTGATTCCTCAGAAGGATCCTAGATGACTACGCCTGTTGCTGCTGCTGCTGTTGCTGTCCGTGGATCTTCATCCCAGAAGGGGACCAGGAGGAAGACTACTTGTAGCGTATCCTCCAAAAAGCAATTAGCTGTTAAACAATTGTTTGCAAGGGCAAACAAGTATGACAGCAATCACACAGTTGCACAGCGGATTACTGACGCCATAACAGCTATGCTGGTATTAGATGTGCGTCCAGTATCCACCATTACTGCAGTGGGTTTTCAACAGTTAATTCAGCTCCTGTGTCCTCGCTATCAGATCCCTTCTAGATTCCACTTTGCTAGAAGAGCAACTCCAAATCTGTACAAGGACATTAAAAAAACCTTATTAATGTCCTCAGAAATGCTGTTGTACCCACTGTCCACTTGACCACTGATATGTGGACAAGTGGGACAGGGCAAACTAAGGATTACATGACTGTGACAGCCCACTGGGTAGGTGTACTGCCTACAACAGCAACAGCAGCAGCAACATCTCCCAAAAGACAGCTCATACAAAGGCAGGCTACTCTTTGTATAACTGGTTTCACTAAGAGGCATTCCACTGAGAACCTCTTAGAAAAACTCAGGGTAATCATTGCTAAATGGCTTACCCCACTTGGACTCTCCTCGGGATTTGTGATTTCGGACAATGCCACCAATATTATGAGAGCATTACATCTGGGCGAATTCCAACACGTCTCATGTTTTGCTCACACAATTAATTTGGTGGTACAACATTTTTAAAAAATGACAGGGGTGTGCAGGAGATGCTCTCGGTGGCACACAAAATATCCGGACATTTTAGACATTCGGCGACCGCTTGTCGAAGATTGCATGACTAGCAGGTACAGTTAAATTTGCCCTTCCATCAGCTGAAGCAAGAGGTAGTAACTCGCTGGAATTCTACCCTCTATATGCTTCAGCAGATGGAGGAACAGCAATGGCCTATACAGCGGACTATGACATAGGCCGTGGAGGGGGAATGCACCTTACTCAAGTGCAGTGGAGAATAATTTCCGTGTTGTGCAAGGTTCTCAAACCCTTTGAACTTGCCACACGTGAAGTTAGTTCAGACACTGCCAGCTTGAGTCAGGTCATTCCCCTCATCAGACTTTTGCAAAAACAGTTGGAGAAACTGAAGGAGCAGCTGAAACAGAGCGATTGCACAAAGTATGTGGGACTGGTGGATCAAGCCCTTGACTCACTTCACTAGGATCCAAGAGTCGTCAATCTATTGAAATCTGAAAAATATACTTTGGCTACCATTCTAGATCCTACCTTTTGAGTTTTTTTCCAAAAGACCAAAATCTAAAACTAACTACAAAGAGCAGTTGGTCAAAAAATTGTCAGCTGTAGCCACATGTAAAACATCTTCATCTCCTTCTTCAGTTTCAACAGCTGCCAGGAAAAAACTAAATTTTCGTTACAGAATGCCTGCTGGTCATGCAGATCAGTCACCAAAAAAATGACATCTGGTCGGGCCTGAGAGAACTGCCTACTAGTGACATGTCTTCTACCGTGACTATGTGTGATACAGTCTCCATTCACAGAATGGTGGAGGACTATTTCAGAGATAACATCCTAATAGACATGTCAGACAGTCCCTTTCAGTACTGGCAGGAAAAAGAGGCAATTGGAGTCCCATACACAAAACTGGCTTTGCATTACTTATGTTGCCCACCCACCAGTGTGTACTCCGAAACAGTTTTCAGTGCAGCTGGCAACCTTGTCAGTGATTGGCATAGGAGGTTACTTCTTCAAAATGTGGAAAAGATGATGTTCATTAAAATGAATTACAAATTCCACGAGGAAGACCTCGACCAACAATTACATAAAAAAAATGACAGGGGCGCCTATGGTGGAATCCAGCGGGAATGAATTGATATTGTGTGAAGAAGAGGATGTACACACTGATGGGGAGGACGAGGATGAGGATGATGACAACTTGTAATGTAAAGCCAGTTTGTGTATGGGATTATTTTCTTTTCCATGTCCAAAGCACATTGGCAACTTGTTTTATGGGGGTCCAAACAACCAATCATTTCAGCCACAATTGGCAGTCCTTGTCGCTGAAATGATTGATTTGTTAAACTGTCCTGTTGCTTATACAACATAAGGGTGGGTAACATATCCGAAGGACTATTCCATCTTGCACCTTTTTCCATTCCATTACGTGCTGATTGGGGCATTGCTGCCTGACAGTTTAAATTAATGTTATGGTTGGTTTAGGAACCAATGATTTTTTTAAATTAATTTATGATCAATTTAACAGCCAGGGGCTGCAACCAATGAATTGTTTTTTTTATTAATTTATGATCAATTTAACAGCCAGGGGCTGCAACCAATGAATTGTTTTTTTAATTAATTTATTATCAATTTAACAGCCAGGGGCTGCAACCAATGAATTGTTTTTTAATTAATTTATTATCAATTTTACACCTGGCTGTCACTGTCATCGGCGTAGCTGCGCAAGGGTGCTGTGCTCCTGTCTGTCAAGGGGCTGCTGCCCAAAATAATAAATAAATTATTTTTTTATGTGCATGTCAGCCACACCTGTCATCGGCATAGCTGCGCAGGGGTGCTGTGCTGCTGTCTGGCAAGGGGCTGCATGAATATTGCAATGAAAACTATTTTTTTTTTATTTATTGGGTTACAAAAAGTTTATTTTGTATTAATCTTAAACATAGCAGAAATGTTATCCTAACAGCTTATAAAGTTATATGCTCTAAAAAACTAAAGCCTATATATATATATACTATTTGTAAAAAACTAAAGCCTAATTCTGCCAAAAGAGAGACTGACACCACGGCTAAACATAAGAATCACCTTCTGGATGTGAATTGTCTCATTTGCATGGGGAAAACACAACCCTCAGTTGAGATGGATCTCAACCAGTGGACAACATTGAAATCACCATTAAAAAGTCACAATGGACGACTACAGTGTGGAGAATCTTTCTTCACAGTCAGGAGAGGCCTCAGAGAACATAAAAAAAAGATGCTCTAGGTGCTGAACTTCAAGGGATTTCTCCATCATGTTCTGCAGTATGAAAAGGTTTCATTCACATGTTTTCTATAAAGCAGTTCAAAGTTACAGCCTTCAAAGTGTCTGGTAATTCCTGGCAAAGGTTGGTGTTATAGATAGCCAAAGATTATTTTACAAGCAAAGGATTCATCTGTCCGGAATCTGTCTGGGAATTCATGGATCGTATTTGGCCTGAATGCACTAAGACATCCAGTGATTCTGTCACTGTGTTCTGTAGCCCACTAGTTTATTCCTACCTGAATGGCAAACTGAAATACGGAATAGTAAGCACAGACAACATGGAGGCCTTTGTTATTCCGCTGCCTGCATGCCAACCAATACCTCCCAGACTACACCAACTTGGGGGACCAGGTCTTGATAATGACCATCCCCATCTGTTGCTAGGCCTTCTTCCAAACCATCCATGCTGGACTTACTGTTCAAAAAGGGTAAGCAAGGTACAGAAAGAGGAGTTAGATGTCCCCAATGACATTTTTTTTCTTCTATCATAGATGATGTGGAGAGAATAAGAGCTTCAAATGTTGGACTTGGAACAGGGGCTCCCACCTATTTGGTTTCCATCCAGAGAACAGAGCTCTGTTCCTCAGGAACTGTCTGTGCCTGAGCTGATAGGTAGGTAGTCTCTGTCTGTTGGTAAACACCCTTCAGGAGATGGAAACCCAGAATAACAAAAACTATAATTAATGTGTCTACTGATATAACCAGCCTGATCCCTTAACAGCAACATACTCCATATGGCCAACTCATAACATGACACCCAGTTTGCAGCCTCCTCAAGTTATGACACTAATTCAGTCGCCATGGTTGCTCCAGTCCAAGAATAAGTGGACAGTGGGAACAATGGCAATTTGAAGGCCACTAACTAACTCTGTTTTATTTAATGTCCCTTTACAGGTTGAAAAAATTCTGTTACAGAACAGAAGATTTATTTTTGGAAAGCACGCTTCCTGGTCCCCTTCTGGGATGAAAAAAAAATGCCAGCAAGCAGGCATGGCGTAGCCGCACAACGTAATACTTAAACCTTAGGTCAGAAATGTTGCATTTGCTGCTCAGTTCCGCTTGTTCACAATATATCTCATATGGTTAAGTGGACAGTGGGAACAACGGTAGTTTGAACTATGGTTTTGTTTATGTCCCTCTACAGTTTCAGAAATGCCAGTTTATAGAAGATTTGCAAAGCATTATTTAAGTCATTTGTTTATTTATTTTTGGAAAGCACACTTCCTGGTCCCCTTGTGAGCTGTGAGATGGTCAAAATTGACTGGAAACGAGTGGAAATAAATGTTATTGAGGTTGTTAATACTGTAGGAACAAAAAAAGGCTAATTTTTTGTGATTTTAGCTGTTTTTTTAATTTGTTTAAGAAAAAATCCAGATCCAAAACCAAAACCAAAACACAAAAAAAAAAACACGGAGGTGAGGTTTTGGCAAAACCAATCGAGATCCAAAACCAGGGGAGATCCAGATCCAAAACCAAAACACGGGGGTCGGCGCACATATCTAATTTTTATGTTATTTATTAATTACACATATAAATTAGGGGTGTGCACCGGCCACTTTTCGTGTTTTGTGTTTTGGTTTTGGATCTGGATCTTTCTTCGTGTTTTGGATCTGGATTGGTTTTGCCAAAACCACCCTTCCGTGTTTTGGGTTCTGGGTTTTGTGTTTTGGATCTGTATTTTTTTGAAAAAAAGCATAAAAACAGCTAAAATCACAGAATTTGTAGGTTTTTCTGCTCCTATGCTATTATTAACCTCAATAACCTTAATTTCCACTCATTTCCAGTCTATTCTGAACACCTCACACCTCACAATAGTGTTTTTATGTCCAAAAGGTTGCACCGAGGTAGCTGGATGACTATGCTAAGCGACACGAGTGGGCGGCACAAACACGTGACCCATCTAGGCGTGAAACTGCAGTGGCAGACAGGATGGCAGTTTGAAAAACTAGGCCCCAAACTATACATAATGCAAAGAAAAAAAAGAGGTGCAAGATGGAATTGTCCTTGGGCCCTCCCACCCACCCTTATGTTGTATAAACAGGACATGCACACTTTAACAAACCAATCATTTCAGTGCCAGGGTCTGCCACACAACTTTGGCTGAAATGATTGGTTCGTTTGGGCCCCCACAAAACAAGCTGCCAATTAATCTGTCCCTGCACAAACTGGCTCTACGGAGGCAAGATGTCATCCTCATCCTCCTCATCCACCGATTCCTCACCCTCTTCAGTGTGTACATCCTCATCCTCACAGAGTATTAATTCATCCCCGCTGGAACCACAGGTCCCTCTGTACGTTCTGGAGGCTGGTCTCCCTGGAAGAGTTGATAATTCATTTTATGAACATCATCTTCTCCACATTTTGTGGAAGCAACCTCCTACGCCTTTCGCTGACAAGGTTCCCGGCTGCACTAAACACTCTTTCAGAGTACACACTGGAGGGGGGGCAACTCAGGTAAAATAGAGCCAGTTTGTACAGGGACCTCCAAATTGCTTCTTTTTCCTGCCAGTACAGGTATGGACTGTCTGACATGCCTACTTGGATGCTGTCACCGATGTAATCCTTTAACAGACAGACGCACGCTTGTCGCTGCTGCTTTGAGGATGCAAGTGCGGCTACAGCCCACACAATTCACAAAGACAGAAAAAAAAAAAAGAATATTTTTATTGTTTGTGGAGCGCACTTTGAGGGTTACACCACCCTTTAACAGACAGACGCACACTTGTCGCTGCTGCTTTGAGGATGCAAGTGCGGCTACAGCCCACACAATTCACAAAGACAGAAAAAAGAAGAAGAATATTTTTATTGTTTGTGTAGCACACTTTGAGGGTGTCACCACCCTTTAACAGACAGACGCACGCTTGTCGCTGCTGCTTTAAGGATGCAGGTGCGGCTACAGCCCACACATTTCACAAAGACAGAAAAAAAAAGAATAATATTTTAATTGTTTGTGTAGCACACTTTGAGGGTGTCACCACCCTTTAACAGACAGACGCATGCTTGTCGCTGCTGCTTTAAGGATGCAGGTGCGGCTACAGCCCACACAATTCACAAAGACAGAAAATAGAAAAAGAATATTTTTATTGTTTGTGTAGCACACTTTGAGGGTGTCACCACCCTTTAACAGACAGATGCACGCTTGTCGCTGCTGCTTTGAGGATGCAAGTGCGGCTACATCGCACACAAGTCACAAACACATTAAAAAAATAGTTTTTTATTTTTTGGAGCACTTTGAGAGTTACACCACCCTTTAACAGACAGACGCACGCTTGTCGCTGCTGCTTTGAGGATGCAAGTGCGGCTACAGCCCACACAATTCGCAAAGACAGAAAAAAAAAGAACAATATTTTTATTGTTTGTGTAGCACACTTTGAGGGTGTCACCACCCTTTAACAGACAGACACACGCTTGTCGCTGCTGCTTTAAGGATGCAGGTGCGGCTACAGCCCACACATTTCACAAAGACCGAAAAAAAAAGAACAATATTTTAATTGTTTGTGTAGCACACTTTGAGGGTGTCACCACCCTTTAACAGACAGACGCACGCTTGGCGCTGCTGCTTTGAGGATGCAAGTGCGGCTACATCGCACACAAGTCACAAACACATTAAAAAAATAGTTTTTTATTTTTTGGAGCACTTTGAGGGTTACACCACCCTTTAACAGACAGACGCACGCTTGTCGCTGCTGCTTTGAGGATGCAAGTGCGGCTACAGCCCACACAATTCACAAAGACAGAAAAAAAAAGAACAATATTTTTATTGTTTGTGTAGCACACTTTGAGGGTGTCACCACCCTTTCACAGACAGACGCACGCTTGTCGCTGCTGCTTTGAGGATGCAAGTGCAGCTACAGCCCACACAATTCACAAAGACAGAAAAAAAAAGAACAATATTTTTATTGTTTGTGTAGAACACTTTGAGGGTGTCACCACCCTTTAACAGACAGACGCACGCTTGTCGCTGCTGCTTTAAGGATGCAGGTGTGGCTACAGCCCACACATTTCACAAAGACCGAAAAAAAAAGAACAATATTTTTATTGTTTGTGTAGCACACTTTGAGGGTGTCACCACCCTTTAACAGACAGACGCACGCTTGTCGCTGCTGCTTTGAGGATGCAGGTGGAATCTAGACGGGATTTGGAACCGGGGACACACTACCTCCATCAATTGTCTAAATCCCACTGCACTAATGGCGGATACCGGACGCACGTCTAACACCAACATAGCAGTCAAGGCCTCAGTTATACGTTTTGCTTCAGGATGACTGCTGTTGTACTTCATCCTCATCGCTAGGGACTGTTGGAGGGTCAATTGTTTAGTAAAAGTAGTGATGTTCCTACTTCCTCTCTGGGATGATGAACAACTCCCAGCAGCAGCAATAGCACTAGGAGGAAGTGGTTCTTGATCTTTCCCTATTTTATTTTTATCGGAAAAAGTTTGGTCCTCCATTTATGTTATATTGATATATACGTGCGGCTAAAGCGCACACTAACACAGAAAATATTTTTTTATTTTTGCTGGAGAGTAGTGCACTTTGTGGGTTACACCACCCTTTAAGAAATGAGCCAGCCGGCTCTTTACTTATGGGACACAGGCGCACGCTTGGCGCTGCTCCTTTGTTGATGCACGTGCAGCCACAGTGCACACAAGTCACAAACACAGAAAATATTTTTTTTTTGGTTTGGAGTGTACTTTGGGGGTTACAGCACCCTTTAACGGTCAAGCCAGCCGGCCCTTTACTTATGACACAGGCACACGCTTGGCACTACTTTGTTGATGCACGTGCGGCTACTGCGCACACAATTCACAAACACAGAAAATAATTTTTTTTGTGGCTTGGACTGGAGTGTACTTTGGGGGTTACAGCACCCTTTAACGGTCAAGCCAGCCGGCCCTTTACTTATGACACAGGCGCACGCTTGGCACTACTTTGTTGATGCACGTGCGGCTACTGCGCACACAATTCACAAACACAGAAAATAATTTTTTTTGGTTTGGACTGGAGTGTACTTTGGGGGTTACAGCACCCTTTAACGGTCAAGCCAGCCGGCCCTTTACTTATGACACAGGCGCACGCTTGGCACTACTTTGTTGATGCACGTGCGGCTACTGCGCACACAATTCACAAACACAGAAAATATTTTTTTTTTTGGTTTGGACTGGAGTGTACTTTGGGGGTTACAGCACCCTTTAACGGTCAAGACAGCCGGCCCTTTACTTATGACACAGGCGCACGCTTGGCACTACTTTGTTGATGCACGTGCGGCTACTGCGCACACAATTCACAAACACACAAAAAATATAATTTTTTTAGCACTTGGACAGAGCACCCCCTGGACAACACTACAGCACCCCTTTAGGACTGGTACACTGCACAGGACTTTGGAGTGGACACAGCCCCTATAGAGAACTGACTGCACAACACAGTCCAGCCAGCCCCTATGGACTTTGAAGTAGTGGACACAGCCCCTATTAACAACAGCAGCACAGCACAACACAGCCAACCCCTATGGACTTTGAAGTAGTGGACAACAGCAGCACAGCGCAGCACAGCACAGCACAACACTACTCTGCACTACACTACACAGCCCAGCCAGCCCTAACTCCCACCCTCCCTCTTCACTGTCCACAGCCGAGTGAGAAAATGGCGCCGACGCGGGTACCTTATATAGGATCCAAAATCCGCGAGACCCGGAAGGCGGGATGATGACGTTTTGCCTCGATTTCAGATCCGAGTCAGGCGGGAAAAGTCGAGCCTGACTCGGATCGGACTCGGATCGGGGGGGGGCTCGGGGGGGTTCGGATTTCAGAAATCCGAACCCGCTCACCCCTAATATAAATAGACAGAAGTATATTCAAATGGATAATTCTTTTACACTTGCAACAATAACCCGGATTATTGCACATATAACCCAGGTTACTGTGCAGTGCGAAAGGGCCAGATTAAAATAAGCGGGGTGAGTAAAGGCCCCAATACATCAGCAATTGATTGCAGCAATCGTGCAATTTGCAATCGATTGTGTATAAAAATCTTTTTCAATTGATTGTGGCAATTCTGCAATCTGCAATCGATTGAAAAAGGGAAAGATTTTTATACACAATCGATTGCAAATTGCACAATTGCAGCAATCAATCTCTGATGTATGGGGGCCTTAACCCGGCATTTCAACACTGGTCAACGCGTGTTCAACTCGACCCGTGGTGCAGTATGAACGGGTAACTTGGGTCGATGCGACTCGGGTCCCATTCTCTGCATAGGATGATCCGGCGCTTGGGTATGATATCATCTCCAAGTGTCAGCTCACCACACGCTGGTGGTGACATCATCAACTCGGCATTAGTACCCGGTCGGGCTGCCAGTCTGAAAGGGGTCTCATCCGGGTGTGACCCGGCAATCAGATGTAAAAGAGGTATTACTTACGTCTATATCCAAAATTTCTGCCCACTTTACACATGAGGACACATTCTACACCTTTAACGCTGATAATAATTTTATTATTGAACACTGGGGTTTGTGTTGGTTTTACTTAGTGCAGATATGTGTACATACCCTCCAACATGATCACTTCCACCAGGTACAATATGCTCTGCTCCTGGACTTCCCACTTAATTTATGACTGCAGCCACCTGTGTTGAAACACCTGTCTCATCAATTACCTAGTTCAACACAGGTATCTGCAATCATTAATTAGGTGAGAGGTCAGGAGCAGAGCATTTTGTACCTGGTGGAAGGGGTCATGTTGGAGGGTCTGTGTTTAGTGGTTTTTCTTCCTGTGACCTTTGTAAACACCCCCCCCATTTTTTATTGGATAATGGATTTATTTTTGCAATGTAAGTCAGACACCTCCTGTGTTTAGAGACAATCTGTGTTCTTAGTAAATATCTATACCTATAGATATTGACCGTTATATTATATATGGCTAGCAATGTGTACTGCATGAGAAAGCTATTCTTTGATTCCAGCTGAACAGAAGTTAATTTATCACTTTAGTGTTATCTGACACATATAGAACACCTGCTAGTATATGATTACAAAAAACACAGGGCCTGATTCAGAGCCGGATGCTCTGACAAGAGCGCTCGCTCTGAATCAGGGCCCTCCTACCTAAAATTGGAGCGGCCTCCTGACCACCCACAGCTTATACGAACGGCCAAAAAGATGGTCGCGATGATCAAGACCATCGCGACCATCGGGCTTGCGACGAGACCCTGCGGTAGGGTCTCGCTGCCGCAAGCCCAGGAGTACTTTTGGCTCTATCAGAGCCAAAAGCACTCCCACTGACATCACTAGTGATGTCAGTGGGGCCGGACCCAGACGGTAGGCGTTCCCATGGGAACGCCTCCGTCTGGGCAGCAACACCCCCGGCACGCCCACCAAAGGGGCCGTGCTGTCACTCACCATCGACAGCACGCCCCCTTTGGTGCGAGACCCATAGCGACGGCTAGGCCGTCGCTATGCGGGTCTCGCGCATACGCACGACGGAGCTCCCTCCGTCATGCGCATGCGCACTAGGGCACCATCAACCCGCTTGCGAGCGCTCAGCGCTCGCGAGCAGGTCTGAATCAGGTCCTCAGTGCACAAAAAGCTACTACCTTCTTATATGGTATAAATGTGATGTATATGTTATGAACTGCTTTTAATTTACCATCTACAAGTGACCATACAGACAGCATGGGCCATATTCAATTTGAGACTAAAAGTCCGAGGTCGGAGATTTCGCCATCATCGCCGTTTTAAGAGGGGATAAAGTATCGGGCGTGTGCCCACTTATCCCCGTATTCAGTTAGGATCCGGCGAAAACGGGACACGGTCGGAAAGGTACGTGTGGAAAAGTTCTGTCAACTTTCGGGAAATCATCCTGGCACCCCCTTAAAGATGTCCAGACATGGAGGATCACTATGGGTACCCCTGATTTGGCCTGCTGAAGGTTGTCAGGGTTTTTTAAATAGCCGCGGCAGGTGCATAAATGCACCTGTGAAGAAGTAGTGAAGAATAGCACTTAACTTTTTTTTTTTTTTTTTGTAAAAATAACTATGCCCATCAAATTTGGGGTACATGAAAATGGATGTAAGCATATTTTTAAGTCCCTAAAATCATTTTTTTTAAATCCTTCAAAAATGCACCTGCCGCTACCACCCGCATTCTAGAAAACACCTGACGCATACTTGGGAACCCCTCAGGAATCAATTTTGCTATTTTAGAAGGTTGTCCCCCATTTTTTTTTTCACCCCCAAAATAAAAGTACCTTTTTTGGGGTGCCCAGAGGACATTTCTAAAATAATTTTGACACAGAGAACCTTTGGGGACATTCCAAGGAGTGCAGGCTACTTTTTTAAACTCTGCACCCCAAAACCCCAATTCTGCACTTTTTTTCGCCATGTATTACATGGTGAAAACTTATCACCGTTTTTTAACAAAGACTTTTTACAGCGGCGAAAAGTCTTTGAAATTGAATATGGGGATAATTGAAACTGGCGAAAATGACTTTTCGCCCCATATTGAATATGGCCCTATGTATTAATTTGAAATTGCAATATGGCCACAAAAACGGGGGCAGCATTAACACATGCTTCTGCGTATGTGTGTACCCAAGGCTGCGTCACTCACTTTGGAATGAAAGCTTGGATTTAACCATTAGTGTACTTAATAACATATCTAAAAAAAAATAGTGGGCCTAATTCAGACCCGCCTGCAAGTGGGTCGATGCCAGGCAGTGCGCACGCGAGCCCCAGATTGAGTGAGAAATTCACTCGCTCTGGGGCTTGCTACAAACGGTGCGGCTGTCGATGTTGATTGACAGCTCGCCCCGTTTTGTAGGCGGGAGGGGTGGTGGCTGAACAAACGGAGGCGTTCCTGAGGGAATGCCTGCCGTTTGAGGGCGGCACTACTGACATCACGAGTAGTGAGCCGGAAGCTCACTCGGGCTTGCGGCAGACGAGACCTTACCACAATGGTCTCGTCACAAGCCCGATGGTTGTGACCATCGGGACCATCATCTGGCCGCTCGCAAAAGCTGTGGGTCACCCACAGCTTAGCAAGCGGCCAGGAGGCCCAGCTTTTAAAAAAAAAAAAAGCGGCCGCCCTGATTCAGAGCTGACACTGACAGATCATTTCAGAATAAACTGTTGATGTACCTTGAATTTGTTGTTACAAACCACTTTGAAATTGCTGTTATATATTACTTTGACCAAGTACATGTTTTTTTTATAATCAAAATAAGGTAATAGATGCCATGCCTCCCAGCATGACCCATTCCAGGATGGACAAAATGCTCTGTACTTGGACTTCCCTCTTAATTTATGACCATCACCTGTGTTGAACTAGTGAATAGATAAAGAAAGGTGGTCAAACACAGCTGACGGCAATCATAAATTAAGAGGGAAGTCCAGGAACAGAGCATTTTGTCCCTCCTGAAATGGGTCATGTTGGGTGGTATGATATTCTACTATGTTATAACTGATACATGGGCCCATATTCAATTTGAGTGGACCCGCGATACTTTTTCGCCTCCCCAGACTTTTCTCCTACTTTGCGTGTTTTGCAAGCAGAAAAGTATTGCACGCGTGCCAGCGTATGGCCGTATTCAATTTGAAAGTAGGCGAAAACGGGACCCGGGGAAATTTAAACAAGCGGAAAGTACTGTCAGATTTGGGGAAATCAGCCTGAAACCCCCCAAAAGATGCTCTGACATGGGGGTTAGGTCAGGTACCCCCCCGATTTGGCTTGCTGAAGGTATTTGGTGTTTTTAAATGGGCTCAATAGTTGCTAAATAGCGTTTGTGTACAAGTGGGGCAGAATAGTATTCAGGAGGTTTTTTTGCAGAAAATAATTTATCCCAGCAAATTTGGGGTACTTGAAAATGGGGGCCAGCATATTTTAAAGTTGCTAAAGTTAAGTTTAAAAAATCATGAAAAATCCACCTGGTGCAATCCCCTGCAATGAAAAAAACACCCGGGGCATACTTGGGACCCCCCCCCAGAGTCAAGTTTGCTAGTTTTTAACTTTGTCCCCCAACATTTTTTTTTTTTGCCCCCAAATTCAAAGTGATTTTTTGGGGTGTTCTTAAGTCTTTTTAAAAAAAATTGACACACCCTTTGGGGGACTGTCTGAAGGCTGTATGGGGGTTCCCTAAATGTTGCACCCCAAAACCCCAATTCTGCACTTTTTTCCGCCTGCTATTCATAGGTGAAACTTTTCCGCCTATTACATTGCATTGACTTTCCGCCTAGGCGAAAAGTCTTCCAAATTGAATATGGAGTAAAGTCAAAACAGGCGAAAATGACGTCATCGGCGAAAGGTTTCCGCCAAAAACACACGAAAACAGCTCTTCGCCTCAAATTGAATATGGGCCATAGTGTTTTGAAACAGAAACATAACACCATGGGGCATATGTATCAAAGCTTGATGTGAGATAAAATTGTGAAATATATATCACCAACCAATCAGCTCCAAACTATCATTTTTTAAACACAGCCTGCAAAATGTAAGTTAGAAGCTGATTGGTTGGTGATATATATCTCACAATTTTATCTCACATCAAGCTTTGATACATATGCCCCCATGTCTTCTGACTCAAATTAAATGAGTAACTGAATAAATATTCAATGAATTACTGATACATATATTCTCACCACCGGATTATTTGGGGTATATTTACTAAAGTGCGGGTTTATAGAAGTGGAGATGTTGCCCATAGCAACCAATCCGATTCTACTTATCATATATCTAGTACTTTCTAGAAGATAATAGCTAGAATCTGATTGGTTGTTAGGGGCAACAGCTCCACTTCTAAAAACCCGCACTTTATTAAATATACTCCTTTGTGTCCTCAATACAATTATATACTTTCCCACAGGACCTAGTGAGTCCTTAATTTGCACATTTATTCTCACTAATGGACATTTTGGGCCAAATGTAATAGGGTGAGAGTTTAGTAAATGTGAGAGTTTAGTAGTAAACTCTCACACATTTTAAACTCGCATGTTTTTCAGACTCAAAAACACTGACGATTTAAACTCTCATCCAGATGTTTTCCCATTTCGAAGATAAAACTCGACCAATGAGAGAGTCTACTGCTAAACTCTCACATTTTCCAAACTTTCATAAGTGAACTATTGTAATTGGAATTTATTGGTACTTTTTCCTTTTAGCATCTTTTTGTGACTGGACAGATTAATTATTATTTTGAGTCTGTATTGGTGAATTCTGCTTTTAGTAATTTTGTATATGTTTTCTATGTTTAGGCAGACTAACCACTTTTATTGACTCTCTGTACCTGTTAATATTAATAAAGGTGTAATAAAAGATTTGTTTTAATATCTATCACTTAACATATTTATTTATACATACTAAACTTAAAAGTCTGCCACCAAAAAAAGAACCACTTTCTTTATTAGCCTGTGCTAATTTTTTTTTTTTTGAGGACTTCACTAACTTGGTATTATACAATGCATGCCTCAGATTAATTCTTCTTATCAGACCCCCACCCCAGGGGCATCTTTAGAGAGGAGGGGGCCCATGTGCATTCCCCATTAAGGGGCCCCCTCCTCTCTTCCTGGCAGCCGACTGATGCAGCTGGCCGGCCACTGGAGCATTAGTTGACTCTGGGCACTAGAGTGTGGCCGAAGTCTACTGCGTATGCGCAAAACGCCGGAAAGATGGATGCGGCGGCCATTTCTCCAGCTTTTTGTACAGCGCTGACACCCGGCGCTGGACCTCGGAGAGGTAAGTTGTAAATAATATGGGTGCATGGTGTGCGGTGCGGGCGCCCCCTGGACCCGGCGGCCCATGTGCACCGCGCACCCTGCACTCATTATAGATACGCCCCTGCCCCATCCTCATATGCTGCCTGCAGTCCTGTCCACATGTATTAAGCTTTCATATGAATGATAAAAATACAAGTGCTGTTCAACACTTAAGCGTATGGTTCCATGACTCTTTCTATTTCATCTGGGTTCAGACTGTCACAATGGTCAACTGTAACTTTCCACAACCTTTCCCGTTTTAATTGTATCTCCATTGCAAATTACCATGTGGTGTAATTCTCTGCATCTTACAATTCAATAAACCCATCATGGATGTAGCTCATGTATATATGCTGTGCAATGACATGGTAATACAACTTCACTGATTAGTATTTCTCCGGTTAACACTAAATGCTGACATGCTCTGCTGACACTCTGTGCTGAAACTTTGCACTAACACACTCAGGGGGTCATTCAGACCCGCTCGCGAGCGCAGGACGCTCGCAAGCGGATCGATATTGCCCCACTGCGCATGCGCATGACGGAGGGAGCTCCATCATGCGCATGCGCGAGACCCGGATAGCGACGGACTCTCCGTCGCTCCGGCTCTCGCACCAAAGGGGGCGTGTTGTCGATGTTGATTGACAGCACGCCCCCTTTGGTGGGCGTGCCGGGGGCATGGCTGCCAGACGGAGGCGTTCCCATGGGAACGCCTACCGTCTGAAGCCGGCCCCACTGACATCACTAGTGATTTCAGTGGGAGTGATTTTGGCTCTGATAGAGCCAAAATCACTCCAGGGATTGCGGCAGCGAGACCCTACCGCAGGATCTCCATCGCAAGCCCGATGGCCGCGATGGTCTTGACCATTGCGACCATCATCATGGACGCTCGCATAAGCTGTGGGTGGTCACCCACAGCTATGCGAGCGTCCAGGAGGACGCTCCATTTTCATGGAGGAGGGCCCTGATTCAGAGCGAGCGCTCTGGTCAGAGCGTTCAGCTCTGAATCAGGCCCTCAATACTGAACACGTGTCTATGGCGTCCTGTGCTTGCCGAATTGTGCATTTAGGTGCCTGGGCATTTAGATGCCTGGGGCCATAACCTGTTGATATTTGTGTACTGTTCAATATTGGTAAGTTGAGTAAATAGTATACGCCAGTGGAATCACTCAGTGTACCAAACAGCTTAGGCCTTATCCAGGAGTAGGGTTTATTGTGTGGAAGCGTGACTGTACAGCCATACTCAGAGTTACATACACACTGCATCTGATAGAACAGAGCTTGAGCGGAGCACACAGAGGACCAGCCAATCATGTGTGTGGGTAGCAGTGTGGTTATGCACAGTATATGGAGGATCCAGCTGGATACTTGCAGAGATATACAGTCAGGTGCATAAATATTGGGACATTGATAAAATTTTCGGATTTTGTCCTCTATTCACCGCCACAATGTTTTGAAATGAAACAATCAAGATGTGATTTAACTGCAGACTTTCAGATTTAATTTGAGGGTAATTACATCCAAATCAGGTGAACAGTGTAGGAATTACAATGGTTTCTATATGTGCCTCCCACTTTTTAAGGGGCCAAAAGTAATGGGACAAGCTAAACAATCCTAAATCTAACTTTCATTTTTTAATACTTTGTTGCAAATCCTTTTCAGGCAATTACAGCCTGAAGTCTGGAATGCATAGACATCACCAGATGCTGGGTTTCATCCCTGGTGATGCTCTGCCAGGCCTCTACTGCAAATGTCTTCAGTTCCTGCTTCTTCTAGGGCCATTTTCCCTTCAGTTTTGTCTTCATCAAGTGAAATGCATGCTCAATCAGATTCAGGTCAGGGGATTGACTTGGCCATTGCATAACATTCCACTTTTTAGCCTTAAAAAACTCTTTGGTTGCTTTTGCAGTATGCTTCGGGTCATTGTCCATCTGCACTGTGAAGCGCCGTCCAATGAGTTCTGAAGCATTTGACTGAATATGAGCATATAATATTGCCTGAAACACTTCAGAATTCATTCTGCTGCTTTTGTCAGCAGTCACATCATCAATAAATACAAGGGAACCAGTTCCATTGGCAGCCATACATAACCACGCCATGACACTACCACCACTATGCTTCACTGATGAGGTGGTATGTTTTAGATCATGAGCAGTTCCTTTCTTTCTCCATACTCTTCTCTTCCCATCACTCTGGTACAAGTTGATCTTTGTCTCATCTATCCATAGGATGTTGTTCCAGAACTGTAATGGCTTTTTTAGATGTTGTTTGGCAAACTCTAATCTGGTCTTCCTGTTTTTGTGGCTCACCAATGGTTTACATCTTGTGGTAAACCCTCTATATTCACTCTTGTGAAGTCTTCTCTTGATTGTTGACTTTGACACATATACACCTACAGTCAGGTGCATAAATATTGGGACATTGACAGAATTTTCATATTTTGGCCTCTATTCACCACCACAATGGCTTTGAAATGAAAGAAACAAGATGTGCTTTAACTGCACTCTAACACAGTGACAAGATGGCACTTCGCATGCGCAGAAGACCAAACTGGTGGCCATCTTGGTGAAGCCTAATGCTTCAGGAGTGGGACATACATGGAGATAGCGCAGTAGCGCACTCCATATTTGAACAAGTTTAATTTTAACAGATCTGTATATTAGCACATTGGAAAGGAATACATTATTGAGATCTCTCTGCTGACTGCAGAAGTCATCCACATAGCTGCTCCTTGACTTCAAGGCATCTAGCTGATGTCTCTAGGGCAAAGGGAGAGAACCAGGAGCTCAGTCACAAATAATGCTCTTAAGCATCTGGCTATGACCGTCTCTGTTGGCTCAACGTAAGCACTAACCTTTGGCAAATCACAAACCTGATGCTATTAGTCCCCATCAATTGTTGCAACCCGCCCAAGCTATGAGTGCTAAAGCTTAGATCACCATGTGTTTTACATCGACCTTTTGGGCATGAAAACATCCAACTCTAAATAACCCCCTAATCAGGGGCTTTACATACAGTAGATAATTGAAGGCCCCGTAGTAAAAGTTTGTAAGGGCCTTTAATTACTGTATCACCTAATGATGAAAAATGTACATAACACATGTATCTTTCATAGGGAAGGCGGGCCCCTCGCAGCTCTGGGCCCCATAGCAGCAGTGCCCCCCGCACCTAGTTACAGCCTTACCCCTAATGGGGCTTGGTATTTTGCTAAGCTGCCTGAAACTATTCTTCAGTAATAACAAGACATATCTAAAAATCAGTCTACGCCAGTTGTTCGTCTGAATTATTTTAACAATAAACTGACATTATTATCTAAAGCTTATAATTGTGTGCATTGAAATATTTATATTATTGCATATGCTTTTTATATAATTAGTGCATATATTGGAGAATGAGAGCTAGAAAAACTGTGGATGTTCTTATGTAGCCATCTAGTGGCATACACTAAGAAAGCACATTCACAATTACTGTATATCTCATGTGATTTACATTCATATTACTGACATTTAGGAACTGTACTGCTTATTCAGTAGGGTGTACACTGCTAAGTAGATTGTATACGAGTCCCTTTGTAGGTAAGTGCTGTTCTTCTAAAGTTAATTGTGTATTGCTAATGCATTTGTACACATTAAAAAAATAAAGTGTTTACCATATAGGTTATTGTCGGTGCCCGGGGTGGTCTTCTCGGGGCTAGGAGCACTCCGGAACACCAACAACAGCAAGATCATGTAATCACCACAAGCAACATACAGTCTATATATTAACTAGACTAGCAGGAAGCCGCAGTCTACCCATATGGTGACCACTTTATACTGATTTTAATGTGTACAAATGCATTATCAGTACACAAATAACTATAGAAGAACGGTAATTACACACTGGGACTTTTATACAATCTACTTAGCGGTGTACAGCCTATTGAATAAGCAGTACAAATATTGGAGTTTATGCAAGGGCAATACTCATGCAAGTTTGTATTTCTATAACATTATACTACATGCAAATATTATTGTTTTTACTGTTGTAATTAGTAAATGTATGAAACCAAAATAGATTAACTCTGCATTATCCCTTATACTTCATCATACATAGTAGAGAGAGCAACATCACTAATTGTCCAAAGAGCAACACATCCATTTATTAGCAAGTGATCACAGGTTGAGTGTGGCACCACCTCCACTCTTCTAAACTACTATATAGGTAGGGTTAGCTATCTAGTGCGGCAGCTCGCCAATACAATCAGTACCATTGGCTCAGTGCGCAGGTCCACAATCAACTTCCATGTTAAAAAGCCTTGATCGGGATCAGCGAGTCTGAGATTTTTAACTTGCTGTGTTTCCCCGAACCATCAATGGATTGCCAATCATCGCTGTCCGTGGATCTGTGGTTTTTGATTGCCAATTGGCAGATTGGATCAGCGGCACAGGGAATTAGTATGGCCTGCATTAGACACAAAATATATACTGACACTGGGTCAAGATTCCGGTGATGGGATAAACGGCAGTCAGCTAGATTCAGCACATAGGTACAGATTAATTTAGCAGCAAGGTTTTCGCAGGCTAGTACTACGCGAGATATTAGGGCAAGAAACCCTTGCTTGTTCTTCCGCACATCCCATAGAGTTGTGTGCAAAATATAATTCATGTTTTCCTTCTTTAATAAATGGAAATGTATGCAGTCCCACATCGTGAAAGTTTCTGACTGTACCATATCTCCCAACATAACCCTCTCCAGGAGGGACACAATGCTCTGGTCATGGACTTCCCTGGTAATTTATGGTTGGTGGAGGCTCCAGAGATGGGGCTCCAGCACAGTACAAACTTCAAATAGGGGAGTCACACCAACTGCCAGGGAGTCCCAGCCAGTAATGTTTGGCAGTGTGTGAAATGACAGTTGGTATTTGAATTTTGTACTGCGGTGCAGCCTCACCTCTTACCAGGGAAGTCCAGGACCAGAGCATTGTGTCCCTCCTGGAGAGGGTCATGTTGGGAGGTATGCTGTACAGTTACAATTTTTTGGACTCTACTAGAAATGGATGTGTGATACAATGGTAAAGTATGACTGAAAGGAGTATACAGGTGCAGCCACGAGGTGAGCTGGGATTGCCATGGCAACCAAGAGGCATCTGCAGTTGTTGGGCAATTCCTGAGGAGAATGGATATGGGAAAGTTCTGTGTGAGAGAGCAGATGTATACCACGCAATGTGCTACTATTGCTAAGTTCAAATAGCAGTGGAGCGTCCATTACAGTAAATCTGGTACAGTAGTTGTATATGAGGTGAGGGGTCAATATGAGGTATAGAGAAAATATATAAACCATTAGGACAAAGGGCACCAGAAATCAGCTGTTTCCAAGGGAGGTGCTGAATTGCCATTAAAACAAGCCATCCAGTAAACCAAACGGTGCTGCATGTGAGTGACAGGAATAAGCTACAGCGGGATCCAGTGACTAAGGAGCATATTTAGTAATTATCGGGTTCTAGACCCAATGATTAAAATTTCTTATCCCTGCTTATCATGGCAATAGGAAATTAAAGCCCCAATATATTATAATACACACAGGCACAGGGGCTCCAATGGGAGGCTATCCCTGTGGTGTGTTAGAAGTGAAATTATCACTCCTGTCGGACACACTACTGTGGCACCGATGAAGAGGTAAGTATTTTGAATGGGTGCAGTGTGGTCCCTCCTGGACCCAGGGGCCTGTGTTCAGTGCACACCCTGCACATATTACAGATATGCCCATGCCCCTAAGCCTTTGGGTCTAATAGCAACGACACCCCCTGCACCCACTATAGCTATGCCCATGGTTATTGCCAAAGATTGTGTGTGCAATGGGTCAAATACTTACCAAATACTAATATACTTCAGCTGTTTGCAGAACCCTGAATATGAAGTGTTTTCCATTACTGTTAATGCCTTTTAATTATATCATGTAAATGTATAGAAATGTATTGTACTAATAACTGTGAATAGTGTTTTACTGTTACCGGAGAGTATAGTTTAACTGTTCTTACCTACTCAGCTGTATTGTAACTCACATTACCGATACCAGGTTCAGGAAATAATTGTTGATATTATTTTACGTCAAAACTGTTGCATTTCTCTGTAATTGCCCTTGGGAAAATCCTTACCTCTCTGCTAAAATGTGGTCCAGCAAACAGTCACTACCAGTGACAGACCAACCAACACCCAGGTACTCTTGAGCTGTACACACCACCCTGGGTACCACAAATGCTATGGATAGACAAAAGTGACTACACATTCGAGTCACATTATTATGACTGCCAGCTAATAGCCATGCAACACGGACAGCAGCTAGACAGGCTGGGAGTGACGCAATAAGGTGCTGGTAGGTTGGCACAGGTATCTGGAGCCAGGCTAACTGCAGTGCATCCCACAGCTGCTGGAGGGTGTGTGGTGGAGTACCCATAGAGTGAATACAGTGATCGAGGTGGTCCCACAAATGCTCAATTGGGTTCAAGTCTGGGGAATTAGGTGGCCAGGGAAGTCTTGGTCATGCTTGTCCAACCACTGTTGGACATTTCTAGCTGTGTAACATTGTCTTGCTGGAAGATCTCATCCGCCTTAGGAAAGACAATCAGCATGTATGGGTGTATATGCTCTGCAAGGATGGATTCATAACCAAATCGGTTGAGGTTGCCTTCCACATGGACTAGTGGGCCCAGGGAATGCCATAAAAACATTACCCAGACCATAATGCTGCCACCACCAGCTTGTGTTCTTCCAGCAATGCTTGCAGGGTGTTTGTTCTCCGATGTTTCTCGCCCTACATGCCAACATCCATTCATTCGATGAAGCAGAATGTGAAAAAGGCAACCCTTTGCCAGTGAGCGGAGGTTCAACTCCGATAAAGGCTAGAAAATTGAAGCCTTTTCCGCTTATGCACCTTTGTTAGCATAGGTGCAGTGACCATCCATTTGCTTCAGAGCCCCATATGCAGCAGGGATCGCTGAACTGTTGTTTTAGACACACGTCTGGTGGTCCCCAGGTTCATTTTGATGGTGAGCTGCTCCACTGTAGCATGTCGGTTGGCCCTCACACATCTTCGTAGCCGACATTCACCTTTCACATCAGTGGCACCTGCAGTTTCCACGTTGATTATTCGTAATGGTGCCATTTGTCCAGTCACGATACACCTTCGCGACAGCAGCATGCGAACAATTCACAGACTGCACTTTCAGAATTACTGCCACCCTTGGCTCGAAAGCCAATAATTATGCCTTTATGCAACTCGGATAAATCGCCCCTTTTACCCATGACAGTAACGAGTGATGTGTGTGTAGACGGCCTATAGCACACATTATATACCCACCAAGCCAGCGCACGGCACGTGACGTACTTCATGGGCTACGCGCTGCTGATGTCAAATCAAATGTAGGAGGTGGTCATAATAATGTGACTCAACTGTGTATATACTACTGAATTAATATCTAATTTAAACAATCAACAAAATATAAATACATTTTGTTTTTGAATTCCATTAGGATCATCAAAAAATGAAGTTTATTATAAAGAAATACTGGATGTCATTTGCGGCAGGTCCTGGCAGGGGTGTTTTAAGAGAGGAGGGGGCCCGTGTGCATTCCCCGTGCAGGGCCCCCTCCTCTCTCCCCAGTAGCCAGCAGCCGACTTATGCAGCTGGCCGGCCACCGCAGAAGCAGTAGACTCTGGGCACTAGAGTGTGCCCAGAGTCTACTGCGCATGCGCAGTACGCCGAGAAATGGCAGCGGTGGCCATTTTCCGGTGTTCTGTGCAGAGCTGACACCCGACACGGGACCACGGACAGGTGAGTTTTAAACAATATGGGTCCAGGGTGTGCGGTGCCCCTCACACCCTGCACCCATTATATATATATGCCCCTAGTGCCGGCATAGGCAAGTGCGTATACACTTGCCGATGCCGGGAGCGACGGCGCAACAGCGGGGACCATGCTGAATGGCCCCCACTGACGATATTGCCCATGGGACCTGCATGCGGGAGAGTGCATCATCAGCAACATAGCGGGTACACACTGCCAGATGTGGACGATATGTTGTCCGATCCACATATCATCTTGTGTGTACCCGGCTTTAGACTTTGCAACTGCCAACACAAAAAGTAACTTTCAGACTTGAGAGCAGAGGTTGAATTAATATGGATAGATCATACATGAGACATCTACTTGCTTCCCCTAAAGAAAACAAATGTCACAACTCACAAGTTGCTCAATGCACACTGCCTTATATCTGTGATCCCAAGTCACTGTCATCTGATTGCATCTTTTACCTGTTACCTGTTCACACATTCTTTAAAAAAAAAAAAAAAAGAATTGATAATCTTTTGTAGCTGAAGCCAAAACTGCCCTGGTTGTGATCTCAACCTAAAATTTTTTTTACGAATTATTACATGTTCACTTTAGACAGGCAGCACACACCTACAGCTCCATAGTGGGGAGTGCCTGGCACATAAATTGGCTAGATGTATATACAAAAAAAGTTCAATCAAGTATGAGAAAGTACTCATCATATCCAGGGCTGGCTACTACTGGGATGGCGTGCATTTACACATGGACATGATGAGTACTTTCTCATACTTGATTGAACTGATGCTGATTTATCATGATGCTTAAAACCTCCCTTCTGTCTGCGTTGATGCAGTGTATGCCATGACGCACTTTATGCTTGTACATTTTATGGACATAAAAACTTTTTCTATTTTTCATGAACATGGATGTACTGGCTCTTTGTGTATATATATATATATATATATATATATATATTCCAGAAATTACTGACTTGATGTATGTGCTATTTTAACTTAAAATTACTCCTTAAAGGAACAATTAAAATAGAGTTTCAATCGATGCTGCTTCCTTTGTTGGCAGACCCAATGGAACACTCAATGTAATATTTTCCCAGGGGGCACAAAACTTTACCAATGATTAATGTCCATTGACAATGACCACCATAGCCATCAATAAATATTCTTTTAAGATTTAATGAGGCAGGGACTGAAAATCTCTTTCTTCCGTAACAAAACCCTCACACCAAAGAAACCCAAAAATGGCAATCAGCCTCTCAATTTTGTACACTCATACACTATATTTAGTAAAAAAAAATTTAAATATATAATTATACAGCCATGGGCAGAAGTTTTGAGAATGACACAAGTGTTGTTTTTCACAAAGTCTGCTGCTTCAGTTTTTATGATGTAAATTTGCATATACTCCAAACAGGTATATTTATGCATATATCCAATAATAATAATAATAATAATAATAATAATTGTATTAATATAGCGCTTTTCTCCCGCAGGACTCAAAGTCGCTTTTCAGACATCAGAAAACATGGTACATTGTTCAAGGATTAGGTATTGCAGAAAATAGAAAACCACACCGAGATAATTAAAAACAACCAGAAACTAAAGAGCACAATAAACATATTGCACGGATGGTGCAGACATTTTGCTAAATAACTTCCACAGGTTATATATTTCACTAACAAAAGGTACCAGATGAGGCAGCCATCTTGGGCGCACTACGTAAGATTACCCTGGGTGGAATAAGGAGGATGCACTACATTGGAGGTATAGCACACAGGCATATCATACAGTGGGGCGGTAGAACATGGTTAAAAACAGGGAGTAGCAAATACTGCAAACAGTGATGCAGTTTGGGCATGATGTATATGGGTGTCTGAAACATTAGTAATATAATACACCCTGACTGAATAGAGCCACATGTTTTTTCATCCTGCACAAGAAATAACCATCCAGGCAGCCATCTGGGGTGCACTGTGTAGGTTACATCTGGCAGGGTGTGCAAGTAGTAGAAGTATAACATTCAGGTGGAGAGAAAATAAAAATAATGAATGAGAGACTAAATACAAAGGTATAAAAAGGCCATCTTAAAAGAATTATCATTTGTTTTAATAACTTCACCAAGTATCTCAACAAATCGCTTAAATGCTTGCACTCTTTATTTTAAAACTATTTAAATCTATTTAGTAAATGTATTTAATAAATCACAAGTTGGTAAAATTACATAGTTTTCAGCGTTCTCTTGACATATAGCCTGGTCTCCTGACAAACAACCTGGTCTCCTGACATATAGCCTGGTCTTCTAACATATAGCCTGGTCTCCTGACAAACAGCCTGTCTCCTGACATATAGCCTGGTCTTCTAACACAGAGCCTGGTCTCCTGACATATAGCCTGGTCTCCTGACATATAGCCTGGTCTTCTAACATAGAGCCTGGTCTCCTGACATATAGCCTGGTCTTCTAACATATAGCCTGGTCTTCTAACATAGAGCCTGGTCTCCTGACATATAGCCTGGTCTTCTAACATAGAGCCTGGTCTTCTAACATAGAGCCTGGTCTCCTGACATATAGCCTGGTCTCCTTTCAGGTGATGAATGAATATAAAGACATGATAGCTCCCCCTTTTTATCCTCCGTATCTGTGTGATAATTTCCATCCGTGTTAATTAACTGACTCATTTAAAATTTGCTCACCTCTTTGTAATCTATGGCCACAAGTTGGAGGTTCTACTGTCCCTCTCCTTACTATATTGTGACATCTCTAAATTTTCCTATTATTCTTTTACTTTTAAGATACTATGGGGAAAATTCAATTCAACGCGCTATCGAATAGCGACAGGAGGGACTCCCGAAGCTATTCAATACACCGCGCAGCTTGGGTGCGCTAAGGATTTCTTCTCGCACCCCCCTGGGGATGCGAAGAGAAATCCGACCAAAGTGCTGGGTGCGCAGATGTTTTTCTGCATAGTGCGGCGCTAACAGCCGCGCACCCGTCACTTTGGTCAGAGAATGCCGGTTACCACGCCTTAATACCCTTGTCCCTTGTTAAGGTGCGATGACCGCGATAACCGGCATTCTCCGACCACACAGCGCACAGAATTGAATAGCTTCGGGAGCTCGCTCCCAGGGCTATTCAATTCACGTTGAATTGAATCGCTCCCTATAATTGCTCTCCAGGAGTGATTTCATTCACTTCTATTTATACAGTATATGAAAGTGTTTAAATACTGTAAGATCACTGTTTAGCTGCTTATGACTATTCACAATGATGAAAATAAAAATGTAAGATTTGTGTGTGATCATTTTTATGGGCGTGATGAGAGTGATATATTGCGCTGACTGGAGTACAGCAGCTCTTACTCTGTATCAGGCGTCACTGTTACTTACAAGCACAGTCTCAATGCACTCGTACAGTATGTTGTGTTTGTGTTTGCTGCCACCTAGTGATTATTATTTTTTATCACAAAAATGTTCTATATGAATACAGGATAGGTTTTGAGAAACAGAGCATTTATACATGCTTGTTAAAGTGCGGTTACAAAAATTAACTAGCATTCTGATAAAGTTGTGTAAAATTGTTAACCTAACTATATTAAAATGATTAAAACTTTTTAAAGCTCTGTGGCAAATTACATATGATGTGAAGATTACGGCTCTATTTATCATCACTTAATTTCTACAAAAGCAGGTGAAAAAAACTAACATTTTCACCTGCTTTTGTAGAAATTGTTTTGGGGGCATTCATCATAAAGGTAATGCAGGAGATCACAGATATCTCCTGCTTACCTTTCACTCCTGGAATGGCCCGCTGGCCCATACACTAGTATGAGGACAGGAATTCATCAAGCTCCAAAAATACTATAATTTCAGAGGCTTGATTGCGGGAGCATTCGCCATCTTCAGATGTTCCATACGCCGGAGCTTCTGTGCGCATGCGTGACCTGTAGGTCATATGCAGTAAGGGATACTGAGGCCATAAGGAGTAAGGGGTACTTTTTTCCTTTTGTAAGACACGAGTTATATTTGTAAAAACTGAAATATATATATTATATTGACATATATACCTGCTGAGCAGCAATATATATGGAGACCCTGTCCACCAATGAATATGCCTGACCCACTGTCCACCAATGTGACCCACCCACTGTCCACCTATGTGTGTAATTCATCATCCACCCACTGACCACCTATGTTGGTTGTTTGTTGGGTTGTTTTACGCTGTAAAAAGTTATGCAGAATACAGCACACCAACACGACCCAGTCAATCTTGTCCACACGCAGGTTTACGCTGGTATGGAAAATGCAGAACTGGTTACTGAGAATTCCAAACGCATTTTCCACAATCTGGCGTGCCCGAGAAAGCCGGTAATTGTAGATGCACTTTTCTCTTATCAACGACCTTTGAGCATATGGCTTCATCACATTTTCATGTAATGCGAAAACTTTGTCAGCCAAAAACATAGTCCGTGCCTTGTCTCCTCCACTGATGGCAAGTTGAGGGTTTTGGAGGTGAGCCTCTGGTAGAATGGCATCTGTTTGAACGACCCACCATCCGAAGCACGGCCATTTTTTGCCAACATCCACAAAGACAAACTTGTAATTTGCATTCACCACCACCATGAGAAAGATGCTGAAGAACCCTTTGTAGTTATAACAGTACGATCCGCTGTTAGCAGGTGGGGTAATGCAGATATGTTTCCCATCAATGGCTCCCCCGCAGTTAGGGAAATTCCAACGCTGTTCAAAGTCTTCAGCGATGGTTTCCACTCATCAACGGTATTAGGAAACTAGAAAAAAAAAATTGGTTAAAACATTATTTTTTTAATCTTTTTTTTTCAATACAGACACCAACACAACAACTGGAATTGGCATCTACGCCTGATTTAAGCATCATTGCTGAGTGAGGGGATGTGTCGATATCCCCATGCCCACCACCAACAGCACCACCCCCAGCACTTACCGCACCTTCCCAGCAAAAGAGAAATCGCCATGGGAAAAATACGCAAAGCAGGGAGCCTGCAGACAAATTTTTAAAGCAGGCAGAAGAGCTTTTAAAAAGGCCCCGAGACCACCTAGACCACTTCACCTCTCATATAAATAGCACCATGCAGCAAATGAGTGCTGAAACACAAACCGAATTCCAGCGTCTGGTCTATGAGTTGCTCATCAGGGTGCTGCATAATCATTTATATCCAGCTACCTATATTGGTAACCCTGTGACCTGCCCACCTGCCCCAACTGCCTCTGTGATGCCTCTATCCCAGTCGCAGCCTACTCCCCCACCCATTAACCCTCCCACTGCAAGTCAGGCTATATATAGTGCCCTTTTAGATGCTGAGGACATTCCAGGGTTTTATGAAATAGAAACTTTTATTGTTGTTGTTGTCTGCAGTATCCACAAATTTTATCACTCCCAATACCTCCCCTATGGTATACGGTGGTTACCACAGTGATTGTACACAATACACACGTGGTGCATGGACAGATTGTTGGAAGCCGGGGCCACAATCTGTCCTTATGCCATGTGTGTATTGGCCTATTGAATCCGGCATCTGACCCACCATAGGTATTGGGACTGATAAAATTTGGTGATAATGCAGTTTTACATTGTAAAGGCATATAGGAGCCTTATTTAAAATACTAAATTGCAAAGTTATTTATTCCATGTTTGGAATGCAAATGTTTATACTGTTGTCATAAAGACAGTTTTGTCACTCGCAGCGTTATTGGCAGAAAATATAACATTGTTTTAACTAGAGATGAGCGGGTACGGTTCTCAGGGAACCGGACCCACCTGAACCTCCAGATCCGAGGCGAGATCCGAGCTAGGCTCGGGTTTTCCCGCGTGATTCGGATCTCAAAATGAGGCAAAACGTCATCCTCCTGCTGTCGATTCTCGCGAGTTTTGGATTCTGTAAAGGTCCCAGTGATCGGCACCATTTTCACCCCGGGTGTGGATGGTGAACTGAATAGCCGTGTTGCTGTCACTAGAAATAGTATTCAATAATTTATTACTGATAAAATATCAGATGTAAAAAGACAGGTAGGCTTATACAGGTGAAAATAAAAAAGTAAGATATCGATATCATAATCTAAAAAATACTTCAGAGCATAGGAAAGCAATGACATGACAAAGGATAACTAATCCAAAGGAATGTAGGATAAAAAATGGTAACACACATTTAAACAGTGTAACTCCTCATGAGGCAATCAGTAACTTTGTATCAAACCAGTCATAAGTCTCCTGTGAGGTATGAATAGATTCCTTAAATGGAGTAAATAGCTCAATTAAATACTGGATGATCCCGCTATTTGAATAATACCAGCTGGTATAATGCACTCTCGGTTTGATGGGCTAGTTCGGTATTCTAGTGTATGCCGTAATGACCTATGCAGGCTGCGGCCAGAGTCAATCCTTGCCAATTAGATAGCGTGTGCACACGAAAAGTATCCAATAGACTAGGTCCAAGTGGATGTCTATTTCATCCGAGCGTCCTCGGAGTAATGCAGGGACCGAGGCTCCACTTGCAGCTGTGGCTAGATGAAAAGCGGCTATCCAGGATTGCTGGGCACTGAGCCCGGGATGGAGCAGCAGGTGGAAATAGGTCCTCTCAGTAGGACAATATGCTCTGCTCTGTCTGTGTGTATTACGGACCGCCAGTACCAGTGGTGACTGTGAACAGGGACAGCAGTGCCTGTTAGCGGGAGCAGTGCAAGCCACCGGGTTCTTCCAGTATGGATGGGAGTCAAATAAAGGTTAACCCATGCAGACCGCCAGTCTCAGCGGTAGTAGTAGGCGGGAGCAGCGGTAGCTGTAAGTGGGAGCAGTACAGGCAGCCGAATGGAGGTCGAGTGGTGATTAATCCTACTGAGAGGACCTATTTCCACTTGCTGCTCCATCCCGGGCTCAGTGCCCGGCAATCCCGGATAGCCGCTTTTCATCTAGCCACAGCTGCAAGTGGAGCCTCGGTCCCTACATTACTCCGAGGACGCTCGGACGAAACAGACATCCACTTGGACCTAGTCTATTGGATACTTTTCGTGTGCACACGCTATCTAATTGGCAAGGATTGACTCTGGCCGCAGCCTGCATAGGTCATTACGGCATACACTAGAATACCGGACTAGTCCATCAAACCGTGAGTGCATTATACCAGTTGGTATTATTCAAATAGCAGGATCATCCAGTATTTAATTGAACTATTTACTCCATTTAAGGAATCTATTCATACCTTTAATAGACTCTGGGCCTGATTCAGACCCACTTGCGAGCGCTGAGCACTCACAAGCGGGTCAATGGTGCCCTAGTGCGCATGCGCACGATGGAGCCAAAATAGAGCCAAAAGCACTCCTGGGCTTGCGGCAGCGAGACCCTACCGCAGGGTCTCGTCGCAAGCCCGATGGTCGCGATGGTCTTGACCATCGCGACCATCATTTTGGCCGCTCGCATAAGCTGTGGGTGGTCACCCACAGCTATGCAAGCGGCCAAGAGGCCGCTCCAATTTTATGTAGGAGGGCCCTGATTCAGAGCGAGCGCTCTTGTCAGAGCGTCCGGCTCTGAATCAGGCCCTCTGTTTGTTCACTCTCACAGGAGACTTATGACTGGTTTGATACAAAGTTACTGATTGCCTCATATCGATATCTTACTTTTTTATTTTCACCTGTTTAAGCCTACCTGTCTTTTTACATATGATATTTTATCAGTAATAAATTCTTGAATACTATTTCTAGCTGCGCAAGACATTTGTGTGTTTTTTCCGTTTGTTTGATATGGAACCCTCACAGTAGGTTCTCCTTGGCCTTGCAGCACTAGAAATACGTAATACTGTGCATGTATATTTATTGATGTGGACTGTATGGATAGCGCTGTTTTTTTAATAGCTTTGGTGTTGCTGTCACTGTCTGTGTCAGTGTATTGACCAACTTGTCCTGTCGGGTTCTGGGGCTGAAGGCTGCTGCTGTGTTCTCCATAAAGGGGCTGGGGCTACAGTATATAAAGGGGGGCTTCAGTGGGTGCTGCAGCTGCTGTGTCACTTGTCCTGTCAATCAAGAGGCTGCTGCTGTGTTATTATACATAAGGGCTGCTGTTGTTGTCCTGTCCATCCAGAGGCTAGGGCTGCAGTCCATAAAGGGGTGCTGTGTCAATCAGGGGTGCTCTTCCCCAGTGTAAAAAAAATAAAAAGTGCTTTTTTTTTGTGCGTTAGCAACTTAGCTGTACTATAATTGTTTAGCGACACTTCCGGCCAGACTGCAATTTATTGTCCACGGATTTGTGACTCTGCAGGTGGTCTGTCCGCACTTGGCAGGGGTGCTTTATTGTCCATCAAAAAGGGGTGTTGTCTGTGTTGTTCATCAAGGGGCTGCTACCTCATTCAGGGGTGCTCTTCCCCAGTGTAAAAAAATAAAAGTGAAATTAATATCAATATCTATCCACAAAATAAAAATGCTTCTTTATTGTGTGTGTGCGTTAGCAACCTAGCTGCGCTATTATTGTTTGGTGACACTGCCGGCCAGACCGAAGTTTATCGTCCACGTATTGTGACACTATATAGCGCAGTGTTATTCTTATTCATAAATCTAATATAAAATTTTTCACTTCTGCCCTCATTGTGAATAAATTATTACTATACACGCCGACAACAAGACCACAACAAAGTGTTAAATAACATGCGTTATATATAAAACATAATGACATCACTGTAAGTGTTAGCGCAGTGTGTTATTCTTAGTCATAAATAATTAATCTTGTGACACTAAGTGGCAGCGCAGTGTGTTATTCTTACTCATAAATAATCTTGTGACACTATGAGGGGTATTCAATATGGGAGCGAAAAGTCCGTGCTGGACTGTTCGCTCCACATCGGAGATTTTTCAGGGATAAAGTATCGGGCGCGCGCCCGCTTTATCCCCATATTCAATATAAAATCTACGAAAACGGGACCTGGCGAAGTGGGATTTGCGATAAACTATGAAATTTTCCTGGAAAAAATTGTAGGACCCCCCTGAAGTTGTAAAAACATGGGGGATCACTATGGGTACCCCCGTTTTAGCCTGCAAATGAAAGTCGGGGATTTAAATAGCCGCAGCTGGTGATTTTTTCCCGACACTGAAGAAGTGTTGCAGAAGAGCACTTAAGTTATTTTTTTCGTTTTTTTAAGTGGTCCCATCAAATTTGCGGTACAAGAAAATGGGTACTAGCATATTTTTATGTCCCTAAAATAAGTTTTAAAAAATTCTGCAACTATGCACCTGCCGCTAATAGCCTATTCTAGAATACACCTGCCGCATACTTGCAGAATAGCCCTGAACCTATTTCCCTATTTTTAAACACTTTTTTCCCATTTTTTTTTCACCCCAATTTTTTAATTAATTTTTTGGGTTGTCCCTATTTTTTTTTTTTGACACAGTTCTTTTTTAAATTTCATTCCCAGGGGTGCAGGCTATTTTTATTAAGCCTGCACCCCTAAACCCCAATTCTGCACTTTTTTTGCCACCTATTCAGTGGTGAAAAGTTATCCCCGTTTTTTTCAAAGACTTTTCGAAAATGCGAAAAGTCTTTGAGATTGAATAGTGTAAAACTAAAACCTGCGATAATGACGTCATAGGTGCGATATTAACGCAAAAACAGAGTTTTCGCTCCATATTGATTTCCCCTGTAAGTGTTAGTGCAGTGTGTTATTCTTATTCATAAATAATCTTGTGACACTGTAAGTGGTATTCCAGTGTGTTATTCTTATTCATAAATAATCTTGTGACACTAAATGGCAGCGCAGCGTGTTATTCTTTTCTTATTCATAAAAAATCTTGTGACACTATAGGTCATTGACACCGCAATGTAATATTTAAAATTGTCACAAATTGATGTGTGTGCTGTACCCCACCTCATTCGTGTTTTATTGATATGGAGAACGATCAGTTGAGACTTGAGAGGAGAGCAGGAACCACAAACTAGTGCTGGAGCTGCTGCCAGTGCCACCAGTCATGATGATACTAGTCCATCTACATCATCTACTAAAGCCGATGCACAAGGGCATACAGGGCTTCAGTCAGGGCATCTAAAATCAAGAACAAATTTACAGTGGTAAAGAAAAAAACATCAAAAGGGAAAGTTAGCTGCAGAAAGACATAAAATTGCCAATATGCCAGTTTCACCGCATGAAGTGACAAGGAAAGGCTAAGGCCTTTATTTAAGACTGGTGGTTCTGCCTCATGATGATGTAAGCACAAGTGAACATGTTGACATATAAATCGAGGATGCTTCTGTATGCACCAGGATCAGCAGGATATTTGTGTAGCTTATCCTAATGAGTATGTTGAGGATGAGAATGTTTATGATGAGGATGTTGTTTGTGTAAATTAGGCACCAGTGGATGAAACAGTTGTTGCCCATGAGAAAAAGCCCATTGTCATGCCTGGGCACAAGACAAAAAAAACTTGGTTGTGTTGACTCATCTGCATCACCAGTGGGGTTTTTTGGGAAAGTTTAGTTTTTTCTCGGTAGATGCACTTGCTGGAGAAACTGAAGAAGCCACCGCTGCTGACAATTTGCTTACCAACAGCTCTTCAGATCTGTGTCCGTTGGGAAGAAAGACACAACATCTTCATCCCTTCTGGGATGAAAATCCACTCCCAGCAGCAGCAGGCATAGCACTCAATGATTCTTATGTGGCAAGGACTGATGTGAAGAGTAAAATACTTATTGCAAATGCCTCCCTCTTCCCTCATAAATTTGCTTTAGAATCAAAAATTTTAATTAAATTTACTACCAATCAACCCTTCCTGTCTCTGCCTTCAACTACATACTCCAACTCCCTCAGGCCTCTTGAATAATAAAAACATTTGTTTCCTGATGTGCCATGTTGGAAGTTGAACTGCCACATTTGTGCCGCCCACTGCTTCCGCTTAGCTTAGTCAGCCAGCTAGCTTGGTGCAAATTTTGGGCCTAAACCGGATGAAAACAATATTGTGAGCTGTAAGGTAGTGAAAAAGAGTGGAAATTAATGTTATTGAGGTTAATACTGTAAAAACCAAAAAAATATGTGATTTTAACCTGTTTATACAGTACTTTTCTACATTTCCAAAAAAACAGAAAATTATTTTTTTTTCACAAGAAACAAAAGTGTAGTGATTTTTTTTTTCTTAAAAACAAAATAGTAACTGGCCGAGGCAAATTTACAGCAAGAGATTCCTGTGTGGGGCACTCTTTTTTGGATACCAATATGAAAAATAAATATATGTTATTCTAAAACATAGCTTTTAATAATTTTTCCCTTAAAAAGAATGGGGTATGCTGACTTTCAATCAGAATGTGGTAGAGTCATCCCTAAATACGCATGTGCAAATACAAGGATAAAAAAGATATCATATTAAATGTAAATAAGTTAATAGGTGGCGAAAATATTATTATAAAAATATCTCTTAATGAGTAAAGGCAGGTTTGGTGTGAGTTATCTATAATGATTCATTAAACTTCCCAAGTATTTTTATAACTCATTTAAGTGTCAGCAAAAACATATATGTCACTGTTCCTTCAGGGGCATATTTAAAATGGGTGCAGGGTGTGCGGTGCACATGGGCCCCTGGGTTCAGGGTGTGCGGTGCACATGGGCCCCTGGGTGCAGGGTGGTCCACACCGCACACCCATATGTTTTAATTACTCACCCCTCCGAAGTCCAGTGCCGGGCTGTCTCGCCGGAGAAAAACACCTGAAAAATTATTGCAACGGCCATTTTTCTGGTGTTCTGCGCATGCGCACTAGGGAAATAACCCTAATGCGACCTGCGCATGTGCTGTAGACCCCGGGCACACTCTAGTGCCCAGAGTTTACAAGTGCTGTGGCACTGAGCGGGTCCGCCACCGCAGAGAGAGGAGGGGGCCCAGACAGAGTGCACACGGGCCCCCTCCTCTGTATAAACGCCCCTGTGTTCCTTACTTGGTTAAGTAATAAATACTACTCAGGTATGTCCTTCTATCATTTATAATGTAGTCCTAGTATGCATGAGTCGTCTCAAATAGAAGACATACCTGGGTAGCCTAAAAAATTGTCTGAAATGACTACACAATTTCCCAGACCTTCCGTTACCATTGGTCCATTAACGATGTGGTAACATTCAAAAAACATTTGTAATATGGTGACAATGTATTCAACAGTTAAAAATAGAAATCATCATCAGAAGATACATATATTATGCGTATGTATCTTGTCGGGTAACTTTGAAATAAACAGTAGCAAATTGCAGTGTGTTTAAACAACATACATACAATATGTGTGGATTTCTTTTTGGGTGCTGGAATGAGTAAACAATCAATCTCTGGTGTTTTTCAATTATGCACACAGTGATACATATGAAGTCCCACTCTGAGCAAGTCATACCCATATATCAAATCGCAATCAGTAAAAGATAAGGAGTTGCATGATTGTCAAATCCCTCTGTTTTCAATTATTCACACAGTGGCCCTGATTCAGAGCCGGACGCTCTGAAAGAGCGCTCGCTCTGAATCAGGGTGTTTTTTTTTTTTTTTTGGAGTGGCCTCCTGACCGCTCGCATAGCTGTGGGTGACCACCCACAGCTATTGCGAGTGGCCAGGATGACGACTATCGGGCTTGTGACAAGACCCTTGTGGTAGGGTCTCGTGGCCGCAAGCCCCAGAGAGCTTCTGGCTCTAATAGAGCCGGAAGCTCTCCCACTGACATCACTGGTGATGTCAGTGGGGCTGCCCACAAATGGCAGGCGTTTGCATGGGAACGCCTCCGTTTGTGAAGCCACGCCCATGCCACGCCTACAAAACAGTGCGAGCTGTCGATCAAAATCAACAGCCGCCCCCTTTTGGTGTGAGACCCGGAGCGACGGAGCACCCGTTGCTAGCCAGGTCTCGTGCATGCGCACATCGGAGCCGGCTCCGGAGTGCACATGCGCAGTGGCCTAACATCGACCCGCTCGCGGGTCTGATGAATCAGGTCCAGTGCTACATAAGTCCCACTGAGCAAGTCATACCCATATATCAAATCACAATAGATAGGAGTTACATAATTGTCAAATCCCTCTATTAACTTTAGGTTACTAGTAATTCAATGATATTACAACATATTAGTGATTTCATAGCATGGTTATGCACAAAGACATCATTAAACCATATATACGTTAAACATACAGTGGTGGCCAAAATTGCGGACACTTTTTGAAATTTTAAATCAACACTTAGGGTGAAAATTCCTGTGTACTTATGATGTTACTGTACCAACAGTATTTCGTTGGGTATCCTTTATTTTTCAAGACAGCAGCACAGCGATGTGTCATTGAGCCAAGCAATGTTTGGAGCTCTTCCTTCTTTTTTATGTGGTGCCATGAGACAATTATAGCCTCAATTAATTGTCTTTTATTGGATGGATGCCTCAGATGTACCAGTTTTTTCAAACAGAACCACAAATGTTCTATGGGGTTCAGGTCTGGGCTGTTTCCTGGCCATCCCAGCACCTGTATGTCATTCTCCTTAAACCCCTTTTTGTATGTATGTGCAGTGTGGCAGGGAGCTGAATCCTGATGGAAAAAAAATGGAGCATTATCTGGAAAAAGATCCCTGATAGAAGGTAGAAGTTGTGGTTGTAGGATGGTGTCAATGTACTTTCTGCTGTTCAGTGTGCCATCTATGCCATAAAGGCGGCCTACAGCATCTGCTGTCATACATGCCCTGATCATAACACTTGTAGGATTCTTTGTTGTCGCTTGAATAAAATCTGGATGTACTTCTTCCCCGATGCGACGTCTCTCACATTTTCTCCTATCACTACCAAATATCGATATCTTAGTTTCGTCACTCCATATCACTTCTTTCCACTGACCTTCTGTCCATGCAATGTGTTCTTTTGCCCACTGTATTTGTTTCTGCTGCTGCTTTTTATTCAGCAATGGCTTTTTTTGGGGAATCCTACCTTTTAGGCCAACCTCCATTAGTCTTCTCCATTCCGTTCTTGCACTGACAAAAACACCAGTTGCACTCAGTTCACTGCTAATGGCCACAGATGACATCCATCTGTCCCTGACGCAAATTTGTTTTATTCTCCTATCATCAACAGTTGTTGTGCACTTTTTCCAGCCTTTTCCTTCTTTGTTTTGTATAGATTGTGTTACCTGATAGCGTAAACAAAACTTTCGTACTCCTGATGTTATCACATTCCCACCAATTTCTCTCGCAATTGCTGCATACGAAAGACCATTTTCACGTAACACCACAATCCTGGATCACGTCGCTATGCTGCGGTCTTGAAAAATAAAGGATACCCAACGAAATACTGATAGGACAGTAACATCATAAGTACACAGGGATTTTCACCCTAAGTGTTGTTTCACTGCATAGTTTCCCTTGTAATGCAAATATTTGACCTTTATTGTGTTGAATTCAGCATTAAATTTCCTTTCATTTGATATATGAATCATTGCACTGCGTGAAGTGAAAGTTTTTATAAGCATTTGTGGTTGATAATCATTCAAATCCTGCAAGTTTAGGCCACCAGTGTATGTATTTTGGAATAATAACCACCCGGTAATAAAAGAAAAAAGTAGTAAGACAACAGTACGGTACCTTAAGCCTGGTACCTTCTGCTTTCAGTGGTTATCGTGGAGCGGACCAAAGATGAGAGAGGGTCCAAGATCAGTGCTGATAGAAACAAAAGTGTGGGAGACTCTAAGCCCGTTAGTGGTGTTAGGTGGTCCCTGATGCCATGTGCATAGCAGGGGTCAGATGCGCCGCCGGCAATGGTCACAACACACCAGAATTGAAATACCTGAGATGACAGTAAGTCTGAACAGTTGGCTGACACAAAAAAACCTGCCTTGTGAGGTTCCCTTCTGCAGTCGGGAACCGTGACAGTATGCGCGTTTCACCAAGTCTGGCTTGTTCACCTTTTTTTTTCTTGCCTTACAAAACTGGTGCTGCAGCACTTTCACAATTGCCTTGCAGGTCTCCGGAATGATGACGCCCAAAGCCTGAGGGAATATGAGAGTGCCAACTTCAGGTCTTCCAGTGACCCTCCTGTAGCCAGGAACCTCAGGGTAGCCACCAGCCTCTCCTCAGCAGGGATTGCCCTCTGCAGCTTAGTATCCTGCTTCTGGATATAGGGGGTCACCAGACGCAGCAACTCCTGGAAGGTGACATCATCCATGTGCAGGAAGTTGCGATAGTTGTCCGGATTGTTCTCCCGAATCTCCATCAGCAGGGACATGTGAGAGCGACTATTCCTCTGCAACAGCCACTCCTTGGTCCAGCATGCTCTCCTCCTTTGCTGAGCCCTCTCCTTCATCACCTTAACCCCAGCATAGGTGAGCATAACTCTATACCGATAGGGATCCATCAGCACAGAATACAGGATAGAATGCAGCAAAAACACACTTTGTTGAGCCAGGCAAAACAAAGCAGAGCACAACAACAATGTACAGCATTCAGCAGGTATACACCAAGCCTCACTAGTCACACAGCAGAAGTGCACAGACCTAAAATGGCGCCTGATTTATATACCCCCTACTTAAGCCCACCCACAATTTAAATGTATTTGAAATCTGGCAAATCATTGTGATGTGTTTGGTAAGCTAACGATTTATCGTATACGAACTCACGATTTGGGCATCGGACACGATGCATGATAGATTGTGAGATCGTGGGACAGTTTTTATACCAAATCGTGCCCATGACTGCCGGGAAGAGTTCAAGGGAAATCGGACACGATATGGCATCATGAGCACATCGCATAGTATGCACCATTAGTGTTCTTTTTGTGCACTGATTTGACTGTTTTCAAGGTGACACAGCTAGACTTAGAGCAAGAAGGTGGTGCATGCAAGGTTACAGAAGATGCTTGTATTTGGCCCTGACTTTTACAATAGGCATTAAAGTGCATGAAAGAGCAGTAACAGGACCACCACTTGCAATGAAAGGCCATGGTCTCAGCCTTTCCTTGCCATTGTGTGTGGAGTATGACATGTTTGCAATTTTATATTTTTTATCAGTAAATTTTCCCTTCATAATTAGAAGACTGGAAAATACTGTTTAGATTTGGAGTGTCCATTCTAACGCCTTCTTACCCATTGACCTTCTTTAAAAGTAGATGCTGAAGAAATATTTTGACTGCCAGCACTAATACTGGGTTGTTCCTGTTCTTCTATTGACTGATCCATGATTGATTTAATTTCTTACACCAGAACAGGAATGAAGCTATTATAGTTGAAATTAACTGCCACCAGTGAAAGTGAATATACAATAAGATAGGGAAATTAAGGACTGTTACCATGCAGTTTTATTAAAATACTTCAGATTTTTTTTTACACACCAGAAAAAAAGGCTTTTTTGCACTTATTATTTTGAGGTGCAGCTGACAGGAACGCCACCACACCCATGGAAAGTGCAGTAATATATGCTGCCTCTCAAAATCACACACGTTTTAAATACAATTTAAATATGAATTTTAAAAGAAGATGGGACATTTTTTAGACACCAGAAAATTGTTTATTTTTTTGCAATTATTATTTTGGGGTGTAGCTGACAAGAACACCACCAAATACAGAGAAAGAACAGTAATATACACTGCCTCTCAAAAACACACTCTTGGAAATATCATTTAAATTGAATTATAAAAGAAGACTGGATATTTTTTTTTCAAAACAGAAAAAGATGTCTTCTTAAAGTGCTTTGGAGTGCAGCTCACTCAGACATAGCACAGTATTTTTTGACAAATAAGTTTGAAAATAATCACAATTTCTGCCCTCATATACAAGTGTCAACATATACAGCAGTGTAGATAAACAGCATCCTAATGGTGTCTATCTGAAGCACAACTACAGCCCAAACCCTATCTATACACTCTCCTTTGTAAAATAGTGCCTGATCACAGGGGAGATCTGAAATTCCTGGGAAAAAAAGATGTTTTGCCTTTAATATGATTGGCGCTTTAAAAATACATAAATACTCACAGGAGTTCCCATAGTGGATGGAAGTCGCACCCTATAACATAAGCCCCAACATTTTCCACCTCCTTCAATCAGGTTTCAACTGAACCCCCCTTGCTACAGCAACTGCAATTTAAGCTGGCTACACTTTAAGATTATATGTTCAAACATCCAACTAGTTGGCTGGTTGGAATGAGAATCTGGTCATTTCGGGAAGCCGTCGGACACAATGCCGACCGCCGGCTTCCCGACTGCTTAATCCCGGCAAGGGTTAAATGACAGGTGTCAAAATCCTGATGCCTGTCATATTACCTACGCTGGGAGGCCGGCATCCTGATCGATGGGATGCCGGGCGCCGCCGCGGACAGCTGCGGGGGTGGGGGGGGTGGAGGGTTAGGTTTAGGGCTCCCGGGGGGGAGTTAGGGTTAGGCACCCCCCAGTTAGGTTAGGGTTAGGCTAGGGGAAGGGGGGCTTAGGGTTAGGCACCCCCGGGGGGAGGTTAGGGTTGGGCACCCCCCCGGGGGACTCAGGTTCCAGGCGGCGGGGAGGGGGGGGTTAAGTTTAGGCACTTAGAGGGGGGAATTAGGGTTAGGCACCCTAAAGGAGGGTTAGGATTAGGGGGGGAATTAGATTAGTTATACTTACCTCTCTAGACGATTTGGCTTTCCTCCTGTGTCGGGCAGACGCTGTTGGGATTTGAACCGTCGGCTGTGCGGCTGGCGGTAAATCATACTGATTCCGGTAATTTCCTACCTAGCATTTTAACTGGCAAATTAATATGATCAATTGTAGAAGACACAGTATGTAAGTAAGTGCCTGTAGCGGGTAAGTACAGACAACCAATGGGAGACTGAGATGGTGGAAACTGGTAAGCTTTTTATTCCAGGCTTGAAAAGGCAGAGTCAGTGTAATGACTTCTTACATAAGGCAAACACAGTTCAGGAACAATAATACAGCTTACATGAGACAGCAGTTCAAACAAGCAGAGTATTCCCAGTATTCATGGTTCAGATTATCCAGCATAGGGAGAGTTGCTAAAGGTGCAATCTCTCCCTCACATTTCCACTGACTAACTAAACTTACCATGTTTTTATATAGCAGGTCTTAATTGAGGTAAGGGTATAGTTCATGGAGGTTAACCCTTTTCTCAGAATGTGGGAGAGACCCACTCTGTCACAGTGCAATATAAAAAAATGCTATAGTGCATAATCCAAAAGCCTTACAATCTAATTGTTGCAGTAATGTCACACACTATAGTGGTTCTTCAATTTTGAAACAGAATGCCATGTGTCTTTGAATTTTGTTTCTGTCCATAAAACAATCCTTGTTTATCCTTTGCAGAGCCAGGTACTTTGAATTTACAGGAAACAATTCAAACAATTTTTATTAACCTGGGTGCAGCAGAAGTGTAAATTCTAATAGAATTCCAGACATAACATTTTCTTTCATAGTTAAACTTGACCACATAGGAGACCTACCCGAAGCAAAAAACCAATGACCCTAAATTGTGTTAGCCAAACCCCACTTAAACAATTGATGCATGCAGGCACCTTGTATAAAATCTGTGGACTGGTATAAAATCTGTGGACTGGTAATTCACACATGACAATTTAACTCTTATTTTTTTTATCCTGCAGTTTAGGAGGATACAAACTCCAACCGCCAATGATATTCAGCGATATGCGAGAAGCTTCTGAACCCCAAAAGTGCATATTGTTTAGCACAAACTGCATATGACTTAGGGAGAGCTATCATTAGTAATGTTAAAAAAAACCTTCAGTAACAGCCCCGAAAAAAAAAAAAAAAAAAAGGATAGTGGACCTCAATCAGACCCGCTAGCAAGCGGGTCGATGTTTAGGCCCTGCACATGTGCAGCGGCCGCACTGCGCGTGCGCAAGCCCCGGAGCGAGAGAGAAATTCTCTCGCACCGGAGCTCACTACAAAAGGGGCGGCTGTCGACCTTGCCCCGTTTTGTAGACGTGGCGGGGTGGTGGTTACACAAACGGAGGCGTTCCGGAACGCCTGCCGTTTTGTGGGCGGCCGCACTGACATCAGCAGTGATGTCAGTGGGGAGCTTCCTGCTTGATAAGAGCAGGAAGCTCCCTGGGGCTTGCGGTTGCCGAGACCGAACCTTAGGGTCTCGTCGCAAGCCCCGATGGTCGTGACCATCACGACCATCAACCTGGTCGGTCGCTAAAGCTGTGGGTGGTAACCCACAGCTAGCGACCAGGAGGCCGCACTTCAAAAACCAAGCGGCAGCCTTTATTCAGAGCGACCGCTCGCATTTTGCGAGCGCCTCTGAATGAGGGTCAATATGTAAGTAATTTTAAAAACCACTACAATACAGATATTAGGAGGGAAATAATATACACAATAATAGTACATCTTTGATATTTATTCATCTAAGGGGGCACAGATCAAATTCATATTTAAAAGGTGGCACAATCATTTTTAATCTAAGAGGGAACTAGATATTTTAACACCCTGAAATCTACTGTTTGGTGGTACCAAAAGAATATCAGTGCTACTTAGCATTGGGCTGGGCATCCTAAAGTGGGGGGGCCCAAACACCTTGTCGAAGCTGGATAATTGGCTGAGACAAGATCAGTTTAAAATTAAATCGCAGCGACGCCATCTTGCGACTGGCCGCAAGACGCCATATTGGAATTGAGATCGCAAGACGCCATTTTGCGAATGGCCATCCACCATTTTAGATAAACTTACACACAAAAAGTATGGTGGTCGCTCACATCAACTTAATGACATTGCACAGGTGCTCGTAAGGGGTGGGGTTTACACTGAGCTACAGAAAAAAAAGGGATTTTCCCTCCAGCACACTGCAGCAAAAACAAAAATACTTGAATCCTACATGATAATAGAAATTCAGAGGTATTGGTTTACATACATTTGCAAATATATGAATAAGCGCTGGGCCAAACGTCAAGGCTCCTCTATACCAGCGTCCCTAACATTATGGGGTTCACGTCTGAGACGCAGGGAGCCCCAAAAGAATCCAGCCAAGGACCATCCCCAGGGCATCACACGAATAATGGAAAAAAGGGTGATAGTGAAGTGTAAAGTATAGTTGTGTAAAGATAAATCAATAAGTGTTAATGGTAAGGGGTTAAAATGACATAAATAATAGACAAACAAATAGAAAGGTGATAAAAAAATATCTATGTGAATTAAGTGGTGATGCCCTGAAAAAAGGCCCAGCCAGAGCAAGCCTGGGGGCCCCACACCCAAACGCTCACCCCAAAATAATTGTTGCTACCTAATAGTAGCACCCACTCTGGGTCATATAATTACAAATTAATGTACTGCATAATAACAGTACATGTATAAGCTGAGAGCAGACTCACCTAGAAGGTACCCCAGAAACCTCCTAATGGCACTATTCAGACCAACACATCCTCCCAATGCTGGCTCCTTTCATGCCTCACAGAACTACAAACAAAAAGTATGGTGGTCGCTCACATCAACTTAATGACTTTGCACAGGTGCTCGTAAAGGGTGGGGTTTACACTGAGCTACAGAAAAAAAAGGGATTTTCCCTCCAGCACACTGCAGCAAAAACAAAAAAATACTTGAATCCTACATGATAATAGAAATTCAGAGGTATTGGTTTACATACATTTGCAAATATATGAATAAGCGCTGGGCCAAACGTCAAGGCTCCACTATACCAGCGTCCCTAACATTATGGGGTTCACATCTGAGACGCAGGGAACCCCAAAAGAATCCAGCCAAGGACCATCCCCAGGGCATCACACGAATAATGGAAAAAAGGGTGAAAGTGAAGGGTAAAGTATAGTTGTGTAAAGATAAATCAATAAGTGTTAATGGTAAGGGGTTAAAATGACATAAATAATAGACAAACAAATAGAAAGGTGATAAAAAAATATCTATGTGAATTAAGTGGTGATGCCCTGAAAAAAGGCCCAGCCAGAGCAAGCCTGGGGGCCCCACACCCAAACGCTCACCCCAAAATAATTGTTGCTACCTAATAGTAGCACCCACTCTGGGTCATATAATTACAAATTAATGTACTGCATAATAACAGTACATGTATAAGCTGAGAGCAGACTCACCTAGAAGGTACCCCAGAAACCTCCTAATGGCACTATTCAGACCAACACATCCTCCCAATGCTGGCTCCTTTCATGCCTCACAGAACTACAAACAAAAAGTATGGTGGTCGCTCACATCAACTTAATGACATTGCACAGGTGCTCGTAAAGGGTGGGGTTTACACTGAGCTACAGAAAAAAAAGGGATTTTCCCTCCAGCACACTGCAGCAAAAATGAGATCGCAAGACGCCATTTTGCGAATGGCTGCCCAAGCGCCATTTTAGATAAACTTACACTTTAGTAAATGTGGCAATATTACTATTAACAACATGTGATTGCATCTTTCACCATTTCTCATACACACATTAATACGCACAACTGCGCTGTTAACTAGTCGCATATTAGCGAATACATAGGACTTTGTATGAAACCGCTGTTTTATTAGCTTTATGCGCACGCATCTGCCCAAGTTAACTAGCGTCCTTATATCAAACCCCGCACACACACATTACATATTCATACATAAGGTTTAATAATCTTTAAGGTATAAGATTTAAGTTGGTTCAGTTAGTATAAATGCTGTGAAATAAAGATATTTGATAACTAAGGTTTTATGCATGCTAAGACAGCCGTGTTTGGTTTCGTACTGATGCGTACTCTTTCAACAGAATTCCGGTACTATCGGTGTGGAGATCGCATCATGCATTCCCAACTTATGGACCGAAGAGACTACAAGCAACAAAATTTATATTTTAGGAACAACTGTTAGGATGTAGCATGGGGTGGAGACCCTCAGTTGTTAGAGGCTGGGCGAGTGTATTTGAACCAGCCTGTTAAATGCACTGTAACATATGCTTCTCCCCTGGGAACCAATGATATCAGCAACAAACGTCTCTATTGTCCTGTCTATTCTTAGGGGGGTATAAATGTGTGCTCAAACGCTGGGTTTTTAGTCTTCTTGCTGAATGACGACGGGGTTTCTTGCTGATGCCTATCATCTGGTCCGGAAGTGCTACGTATGTATGTATACTGTTCTTGTGGTCTGTATAATTCCTTTGCATCTAATTGTGTCTGAATCAATAGCGTGCAACTGACTGTACTTTTTCCTTGAATAATACTTTGTGCTTTGGAACCACATGTTCTAAGTCTGGAGTCTCTATTTACTGTATGATTGCGTACGCAAATAAGCGTCATCCTTAAGGTTTATAGGTAGGATTTTAGAAGGTACAGGCAGGGGTATATAGAGGTTCAAATATAGATTCCTTAGTTGGGGGCTCGTCGAGTGAAGTCACTTACCTACTCTATCGATATCTCAGCAAAGGGTGGAGTGGCCACATACAGGGTTTTCCTGTAACCACTTTGTGCTGAGAAGTCGCTATCCGTTTTCATGTGAGCCAAGGAAGCTGGCTAGAATCTACGGACAAGAAAGGAAAAAGTTTGTTTTCCTTTGTTGATAGAACCTAATGTTTAGAGGGGTGCCGCAGTATTGCATACGCAGCTGAGATGCACTTTTGCGTACACAGTTAAAAAGTCATTATACGGTTGTGTGGTAGTCGCATTATTGTGTATGCGGCTGGTCGCACAATAGCATATACGCACTTCTGGTTCTACTGCCACGTGTTTAAACAAAGCCTTCAAGGTTTACCTTTTTCAATTGTTATCAATATCTGGGTTAACGTGTATTTTTCTGCGCAGGAAAAAAGTGTGCAACAGTGAATATTTGTTGGACAAAGTTAAGGGTATCGTATGATCCTTAAGGGCTAGGTGCAAGGGTTAGTCTAGCCGCTCGGTAAGTAGCTTTACCGTACTATACACAGTAGCAGGTGTACATGTTGTCTTTGTTGTAGAGAGGTGCGTGGGAGCGGCCGACATATAAACTCCCATAGGTGTGGAAGTTGCCTTGCTAAATCTTATCTGGGTGTGGAAGTTGCCTTTTTCAAATCTTATCCAGGTGTGTGGGCGCCGTCGACTTAAATCGTCCACAGGTAAGTGAAAGTATCTTGATTGTCTTTCACCAGTTTAAATCTGTATTGAAAAGCGTAGGATTTTGTCTCAGAATGGGAGCCATGCAAACAGTAGAGATGTTAGACAATGATGTGCTGCTAATGGAGGTGCCGATCGGATCGGCCCGTCGTATTATGCATACTAAGTACGGTACTTATGCAATAAGGTATTGTGATGTATGGTTTAAAATGACGATGAAGAGTGTTAGACCATTTCCCAGAATTGGTGGTTTTGATAAGGATATATTAGATAACGTCCGGGATCACATCAGTCTGACACGCTCTCGAGAGAAAAAGGTCAAATATTTTGAGTGTTTAAAATTGTGGCAGCATGAAGGGGATGCGTGGCTTGAAAATGTGCAAGCGATGCAAACTAGCGTTGCGAGCGCATTGCCAGAAAAAACATCCGCGACGCTAAATTGCAATACGGGCGAGCCGCAAATTGGCGAGCATGTGCGGCAAGGTAGCGTTGTGGAGAGTATTGTTAGCAGTTCACGCTCACCTCCCCCACCTTATGTGGATGGAGGTGCAAGTACAGTTACCAAAAATACCCATAAAAATGTAACAAGCAACTTGTACCCCCTCTTAAGTAACCATAAAGAAGATGTTTATGATGTGGATGATGAGCCTATTGTAATGTCTGCCATTTCCCATGCTGTGCAGATGATGGATGCTGCATCACCACAATCATGAGTGGTGCCACCATCTCCATCGGTAACAGCAAGGGAAGTGTTAACACACTCTGCACCCGTAGAGGAAGTTGTTAATACCATACGTAGCAGCAGCTGATTAACCCCCCAGCCAGGTAACCAGGTCAGAGGTAGCAACGCTACCGGTTTGCATCCCATTCGGACGATAACTGTTCCGAATGGAAATGCAGATGCGAACGGTGTAGTGCCCACGAGGGAAGTGGTAATGCATTGACCTTGGACAAGAGCAGAACTAAATTCCATCATAAATGATTTCCCCGATCCCAAAAAGGAACTAGCCAAATGTCAAAGATTTTTGAGAAATTTGGGTAGTTCTCATGAGCCAACTAATAAAGATTGGCGTGTGGTGTTAAGGGCCTGTCTGCCACGCAATACCGACGTGACAAAATTTATCACGGATTGTGTATTCGATGGTGACGTTCCCTTAACAGACCAAGTAAACCAAGGTAACATTTCCCGCATTGTGACTCAATTGGGTATATATTTCCCAGTAGTAGTTTCACAATCAAACAAAAGGAGAGTGAAACTGCAGAAGACTATTGCGGCCGGGCTCTGCAGGCTATCACCCAGTACACTGGGATAGAAGATATTAAAGATAGCACTCACCACAGCGGAATGATAGTCACGGTACTCATGGACGGTCTGAAAGAGAATTTAAAGACTCGGGTCCAGACCTCACAGCCTGGCTGGAGGGGACTTACAATAGATAACCTCATAGAGTCTGCCATAGAACATGACAAAAACATCTCAAAAAAGAGGGAGATCCAGAGCGAAAAACTAATGGCTGTCAGTATACAAGCTCTGGAAGGAATGACTGTAACATCACAGCCAACAGACACACTCGCACCTGCACACACACTTACACCTGCCCTCACTAACCCCACACAACAACAAACACAGCTCTATTCCGCTAACCCAATACAACCACAGGTCCCATACTCATATCCCCCACAATACCCTTACCCTCCCTATCCTTACCCATATCCACCACCTTTACCCTCTGCTCAAACCTCACAACAACACATGTTTTCACCTGAATCACGGACATGTTTTAATTGTAAACAAACAGGACACTTAAGTAGAAATTGTACAGTAAAACGAGTAGGAATCCCAAATCAGGGGAGATCTGGATATCCCCATAAGGGATATGCACAGAGACCAGCAAATGTTCAACAGGCACCAGCTCCAATTGTTGCCGTAAATGCCTTATTGGAGAATGGTAGCCAACGCTAGGGGTCAGGTCATACCTGTAGTCTACAGATAGTCAGGTTAACGGGAAGTACTAGGGAAGAACCGGTCATGATGGTTGATGTAGCTGGTACTGAATATCCTTTTCTTGTAGACACAGGGGCGACCAGGTCAGTGATGAAATCTCCCGTTAATTTACAGGTGACCAACGAGACAGTACCAACAATGGGTGTAACAGGTAAAGTGGAACGTTATCCTTTAACAAAGTCCACAAAGTCCACAGAGGTTACTATTGGGCCGTTGCATACCAGACATTCTCTCCTTCTGGCTGCTGCAACTCCTACTAACCTGCTGGGAAGAGACTTGTTATGTAAAATGGGATGTGTTATATATTGCAACCCTGATGGTGTATATTTAGATATCCCAGAGAGAATGGTATACGAGGTGCGGGATATGTTAGACACTCCTCAAAGGATAATGTGTCACTCTACAGTTTTAAATAAAAATCCATCACAGGTAGATGAAATGTTGTCCCAAATTCCAAATTCCCTTTGGACTAAGGATGGACAGGACACTGGATTAATGGCAAACGTAAGCCCTGTAATGGTAAACTTAAAAAGCGAGCTCCAAAAATTCCCCAGTACCCACTAAAACAGGAGGTAGAATTAGGAGTGTTCCCAATAATTGAGCGATTATTGCAACAGGGAATTTTAGTTCGTACAGCTAGTGTAGCCAACAGTCCCATCTTTCCAGTAAAGAAGAGTGGTGGGAGGTGTTATAGGCTGGTGCAAGACCTTAGAGGTGTTAATAAGGTAGTAGAGAGCCAATTCCCTGTAGTGCCAAATCCAGCTGTCATCCTGATGCAGATCCCACCAAATGCAACCCATTTCACTGTCATTGACCTCTGTTCTGCTTTCTTCTCTGTGCCTCTCCACCCTGACTGTCAGTACCTATTCGCATTCACATACAGAGGTGTGCAATATACATGGACACGGTTACCCCAAGGTTTCATAGACAGTCCCAGTATCTTCTCCCAGGCATTGCATGACTGTTTACAATCTTTTTAACCTGCCAATGGATCTGTTCCAATTCAATATGTGGACGATTTATTGCTATGTTCTGACTCATTTATGTCATGTTTGAATGATACTAAACTTTTGTTACTTCATCTCTCACATACAGGACACAAGTTGGCTAAGGACAAGTTACAGCCATGCCAATCCAGAGTAAAATATTTGGGACACTGCCTAACCCAGGGGTTACGACATCTTACAAATTATAGAATCCAAGCCATACAAAACATGACACTGCCGCAGAATCAACAGCAAATTCGTACCTTCTTGGGAATGTGTTGATATTGCCGAATGTGGATCCCAGGTTTTTCTATTTTGGCCTTGCCTTTACAGGAACTAGTCTCTTCCTCAAAGCCCGATCGTGTCATACACACAGAGGAATCAGAGCTGGCTTTCCTTAATCTTAAGGATAGCCTGACAAAAGCTCCTGCTTTGGGAATACTCGATTATGAAAAACCTTTTGATTTGTATTGTACAGAAGCCGATGGTTGTGCTGCAGGTGTCCTTACACAAAAACATGGTGATGCCAGTAGGCCCGTAGCATACTACAGTGCCCAATTGGACACGGTAGCAAGATCACTCCCCACTTGTTTGAGAAGTGTAGCAGCTACCGCTCTATTGTTGAGTAAAAGTGAGGACGTAGTATTGGGCCATGATATGATTGTCTACACTCCCCATGCTGTATCTGCTCTGTTGAACTCAGCTCAAACCAGACACATCTCTTCAGCTAGGTTTACCAAATGGGAACTAGCTCTAATAGCACCCGCAAATATCACGGTTAAACGTTGCAGCACGCTGAATCCAGCAACGTATTTACCATGTGTACAACATGATGTACAAAGGGTGGAGGGAGACGAGTTGCTGGCGGGAGGTGAGTTCAGCGGACATAATGATATGCACAATTGTATGACATATCTGAATCAGACCTTTACTGCTAGACCTGACATACATGACACACCTTTAGAGTGTGTGGATGTGACTTTTATACGGATGGGAGTTGTCATAGACAAACAGACACAGGTGAATTATGTACAGGTAAATGACACAGACATCATAGAAGCTAAACCTCTTGGTCCTCCTCACTCAGCCCAGGTGGCAGAGTTAGTAGCACTAACTAGAGCATGTGAACTGGCAGCAGGCAAATCTGCTAACATTTACACTGACTCGAGGTATGCGTTCGGGGTGGTGCACGATTTTGGGGCTCTATGGCGTCTGAGAAATTTTATGACAGCAGCAGGAACACCAGTTGCACACTCTCGACACATAAAACATCTTTTAGAAGCAATCCAACTGCCCAAAACAGTGGCAGTATTTAAGTGTAAAGCCCATACATGTGAGGATGACCCGGTGTCACTGGGCAACAACAGGGCCGATGAAGCTGCAAATGGGCAGCAGGGTTGAAAATGTTTTCTCCAACTGAGAAAATTATGCCTTTCCAAACAATTGATATGCTGAAATTGAGATGCAAAATTTGGGTTAGATTCAGGAAAAGTCCATTTGGAAGTCCAAGGGATGTGGGCAAGAGTCCTCCGGGCTCTGGAGGGACGGACAAGGTAAGCCAGTAGCCCCCAAGGCATATTACCCCAGCCTGGCTGAGGCAGCACACGGTCTGACTCATCTGGGAAAACAAGGTATGTGCAAGTTGGTGAGGGCATACTGGTGCGCACCAGGTTTTTCTTCACAAGCAGAAAAGATAGCAATGTCCTGTCTGACCTGCTTGAGGAAGAACATGGGGAAAGCGATCCCTACCGAACCGTCCCACATTCCACCGACTGATGGACCTTTCCAGGTGATACAAATTGATTTCATCCAATTACCACCCTGCAGGAACCTTAAGTATGTATTAGTGTGCACCGATGTATTTTCTAACTGGGTTGAGGCCTACCCAGCAGCCACTAATACTGCTGCGTTTACTGCCAAGAAAATAGTCCAGGAATTTGTATGCAGGTACGGTATCCCTAAAATCATCGAGAGTGACAGGGGTACTCATTTCACAGGTGATGTTTTCCAAAATATGTGTAAGCTGATGGGTATTAATAGCCAACTTCATACCCCCTACCGACCGCAAGCCAGTGCCAAGGTAGAGAGGATGAACGGGACTATTAAAAATAAATTAAGTAAAATTATGGCAGAGACTGGACTAGGATGGCCAGAAGCGTTACCTTTGGTCCTACATAGCATAAGGACCACTCCTAGACCCCCTCTAAATCTGTCCCCATTTGAAATACTGTTCGGTAGACAACCTCATTTGATTATAAGTCCTCAGGAAGACTTGAAGGGTAACAACGAGGTAACTGTAAAGTATCTTATATCAATGAGTAAGCAGTTAAAGCAACAGCAGCAGAAACTGAAATTGTTGTCTAATGATATGCCTGAAACTAACTGTCATGATGTTGAACCAGATATGTTATGATCAGAAATTTCTTGCGTTCAGGTTGTTTGACTGATCGGTGGGAAGGTCCATACCAGGTGCTGCTGACGAGTACTACATCTTTGAAGGTGGCCGAGAGAGATACCTGGGTCCATTCCACTCACTGCAAAAAGGTCAATCAACCGGTGGAGAAACAAGTCGGAGATAAGACAGATAGCGTGGACCTGTCAATCGCGAGCTTGTTCCGGGAGGATTGAAAAGGTCGTAGTGAGATACCTGAACTGAGAGAAATTTGCAGATCTTGTTGTGACAATGGACAGGCCTGCTGTGTTCATTTTCATATTCTCTTTTAGAGTGTTCACCATCCTGGTCGGTTTGGGGATATCCAGTGTCTGTGATGGGGGACCGATTGAGGAAATAGGAGCTGATGGCAGTGCTGATGGAGTGGAGTCAGGAGGAGTGCAATGCCAATCAGGGGAGTGTCTGAACAACCTTAGTACTGTTATTGTTAAGAGAGCTGTCATTCCGGATACTCGGGGAAGGTGTGGAGGTATATCGTCTGAAGATTCCTGTATTTGTGAGCTTTGTGGGTCCCTAGTTGATGAGAACTGTATCCAACAGTGCCAACCTAAGTATAACCCGTACTGGGGTGGGTATCCTTTAGAGGATTATCACGGCATGGTAGGCAAAGTGTTAAATCAAACTGATTGTTGGGTGTGTTCACACGTGCCACAGGGACAACATAATGTAGGGTTGGTGCCATTTCTGCTGAATACCACGGAAATTTTAGAATTACAAAAAAGGAAAACCTTGGATGGAAAATTTCTCTCATCCAAACCACCTCATTTCAAACTCTATCAATTCCAAGTAGATAGATCACTTTTGTGTTTAAACATAACCAATCCCAATAAACCCGGAGGTTGGGAAGTGACGGGGAATAATCAGACGATGACCTTCTCACAAAGAGCTGATAATGAGTCGATAAACCATGATCTGTTACGCTCAATTAAATCTAGTGGGAAACATTTTAGGTATCGGTATACACTGAGTTCCACCAAGGAAATTATTGGTAAGGTGCCAGATGGCTATTGTGCTAAAATAATACAGCCAGAGACTTGCATGAACCAGATGGAAAACCCAGAAATAGGATTGCTTGCAAGAGAAATGTCCTTAATGATAATGATGCATACCATCCCTTATGTTCTCCCTGATAATGTATATTTTGTATGTGGAAGAAAAGCGTATAAATGCTCTCCCCGAGTTCCGAAGGTTTGTGTTACCTGGGAAGAGTAGTCCCAGAAGTTATGACCCTCACACACGTTGAAATGCTTGGTATACATAAAAACACACCATCACCATATCTTCACACACAATATGAACACAGAGGCAAGAGAAATATGATACCTGGTGATGTGCATAAAGCCGCTCAGTTAATTAGTGAGACAACTGGCTTTCAAGTTTTAGTGGCACTGGATCCCACCAGGATAGCTCGGGGAACACTAAATTTTTGATATATTCAGGAACTTGATAAATTGATAGATAATATCACTGAGATGTACGATGATACATTCAGGTATACAGGGAGAAAATTGCAAGCGTACAAGAAAGAACTGGTGCAACACAGGCTAGTGTTGAATTATTTAACTGCTGTTACTGGAGGGTATTGTGTAATGTTAGCCACCCAATTTGGAGTAAAATGTTGCACCTATGTCACCAATGATACCAGCGACCCCAAGGAGGTGATAGACCGGAAGATGGATGAAATTCTGCAGCTAAAGTGGGAATTTCGCAAGAACCATAACACTTCAATAGCTGAAGTAGGGGAGAAGATAGAAGGATGGGTTTCATGGCTGAACCCAGTGAAATGGTTCTCAGGTCTAGGGAAATGGGCCCAGGAAGTGATTGCCAGCATAGGCAAATTCTTAATCCTTATACTGATTGTCATCATAATAATTGGCACATGTGTCCGGTGTGTTCCTATTGTGTTGAAGTGTGGAAAATGTAAAAATAGAGTAAAACGAAAGAATGAAATTGGTGGCCAGTATGAATACCGAGGTAAATACAGAACTGCATTACAACCCTGAGCTAGGAAATACCATAATTTAATGTATTATATTTAGCCATGCATGAAAATGTATTATTGAGATGTTATTTTTAAAACACCCCAGATAATGTAAAGTCTCAATTCCCCTTCAAGACTGCTTTTATAAAAGTGGTGCATTCCCACACCTTTCACATGATCTTCCAAGATCCGTGGTGTGCGTATAATAGTAGTTTTATGTCCCCACTCAGAGACACATTATTGATGGATTAAGAACCACCTTGTACCATCTCATAATAACACTAAATAATATGTAAATGTAAACCTAAGTTAAAATTCCAACAACAGATTGTGATAGCAGGTTGTTTGCTATCAAAGGGTGGACTGTCGAAGCTGGATAATTGGCTGAGACAAGATCAGTTTAAAATTAAATCGCAGCAACGCCATCTTGCGACTGGCCGCAAGACACCATTTTGGAAATGAGATCGCAAGACGCCATTTTGCGAATGGCTGCCCAAGCGCCATTTTAGATAAACTTACACTTTAGTAAATGTGTCAATATACTATTAGCAACATGCGATTGCATCTTTCACCATTTCTCATACACACATTAATACGCACAATTGCGCTGTTAACTAGTCGCATATTAGCGAATGCATAGGACTTTGTATGAAACCGCTGTTTTATTAGCTTTATGCGCACGCATCTGCCCAAGTTAACTAGCATCCTTATATCAAACCCCGGACACTCACACATTACATATTCATACATAAGGTTTAATAATCTTTAAGGTATAAGATTTAAGTTGGTTCAGTTAGTATAAATGCTGTGAAATAAAGATATTTGATAACTAAGGTTTTATGCATGCTAAGACAGCCGTGTTTGGTTTCGTACTGATGCGTACTCTTTCAACAGAATTCCGGTACTATCGGTGTGGAGATCGCATCATGCATTCCCAACTTATGGACCGCAGAGACTACAAGCAACAAAATGTATATTTTAGGAACAACTGTTAGGATGTAGCATGGGGGCGGGGAGGCGGAGACCCTCAGTTGTTAGAGGCTGGGCGAGTCTATTTGAACCAGCCTGTTAAATGCACTGTAACAGATGCTTCTCCCCTGGGAACCAATGATATCAGCAACAAACATCTCTAATGTCCTGTCTATTCTGGGGGGTATAAAAATGTGTGCTCAAACGCTGGGTTTTTAGTCTTCTTGCTGAATGACGACGGGGTTTCTTGCTGATGCCTATCATCTGGTCCGGAAGCGCTGCGTATGTATACTGTACTTGTGGTCTGTATAATTCCTTTGCGTCTAATTGTGTCTGAATCAATAGCATGTAACTGACTGTACTTTTTACTTGATTAATACTTTGTGCTTTGGAACCACATGTTCTAAGTCTGGAGTCTCTATTTACTGTATGATTGCATACGCAAATAAGCGTCATCCTTAGAGGTTTATAGGTAGGATTTTAGAAGGTACAGGCAGAGGTATATAGAGGTTCAAATATAGATTCCTTAACCTAGAGGAACTGAAACCAGAAAACATGTACAGTGCTTGGTGGTGCTCAAAAATACAAGATAAACAGACTTCAAATACTAACAATTTATTACATATAGGATTTAAATTAGGATTTAAATTAAATGCACAAGTAGATAACTCCCGGGAGTGTTAAAGTAAATAACAATAAAAACATATCAATAAGAAAAAATGATTAAATAAAAATAATAATAAAAGCAGTCAATTCTACAAATATATAAAGGTAGCACTGTTCGGTTGCAATGTATTCATATGTAACGAAACTCAAATCAGACACAGTAACAAAAAGTATCTAGCATCAATCTGGGAACATGTTACTCAAAAAATGCCCTTGATTGTCATTCCATATTTGATAGGTGTAAATGAACACCGTATTGATGGTAATTCAAAAGTCTCTGGACTTGTGCCCACTTGGGTAAATGTTTATGGATCTCACAGATGAAGAGTAGGTGAGTTTCAAACTCCAAACTGCTTCTCTGGCTGTTAATGATGAGCGGCTGGTGGGAGCTCCAGAGAGCTCGCGCTGCCAAATGTGCCTTACTGGGGACTGCTTTTATTATTATTATTTTTATTTAATATTTTTTTCTTATTGATATGTTTTTATTGTTATTTACTTTAAACACTCCCGGGAGTTATCTACTTGTGCATTTAATTTAAATCCTAATTTAAATCCTATATCTAAAAAATTGTTAGTATTTGAAGTCTATTTATCTTGTATTTTTGAGCGCCACCAAGCACTGCACGTTTTCTGATTTTATGTGTGGAGCTTGGCGTTCTCTACGTGGTTTAGACTTTGGCTACTAGAGATACTTGATTTAATCACTAACAGGTGCTTCTTCTAGCACAGGGTAATTTTTTTTTGTACCTAGAGGAACTGGCAGGGCCATAGCTAGTGGTGGGCAAGCGGTACCACTGCCTTAGGCACAGCGGACAGCACATTCGCTGTCCCATGGCACCTCTGATTGGCATGAAGGCCCGTTACAGTAAGGGATGGAGATTTAGGGGGATTTTTTTCCTTTCTTTCATTTTATTATTGTTTTACATACATCCTGACTGCCTGCAGTTTGAGGTATCTCACTTCTTACTGCCCTGGGAGCTTGCAATTACAAGGATTCGGGTACTCCTGTGAGTCTTCCCGTATTTTTAATGCGGCAATCATTTTAAAAGCAAAGCCAAGTTGGTTTTGCCTTTAAAATAATATGAGATATGGTAAGAACTTACCTTTGTTATCTCTATTTCTACGAAGTCCATAGGGTTCCACAGGATACCATGGGGTATAGGTGTGACGTCAGTCATCGGGCACCATAGAGTTAAGCTTTCAGCCTCCCAGGATGCACTAGGGTCCCCCTCCTATACCCCGCCCCCGAGCCAAGGCACCTCAGTTAGTTACCAAGCCATAGGCCGGAGGAGGAGAAGGAAGAGAGAGAAAGAAGATCTGGATACACACAAGAATCACACTCTCACCAGAGGGAGACGGGAAAACCGGTGACCAGACCAAAGCCCATCTGCAGCACAGGTGCGACAGGGCGGGAGTCCTGTGGAACCCTATGGACTTCGTAGAAATAGAAATAACAAAGGTAAGTTCTTACCATATCTCATATTTTCTACTTCAGGGTCCATAGGGTATCCACAGGATACCTTGGGGATGTCCCAAAGCAGTATCCTTTAAGGGTGGGGACGCTCCAGTGCTGAAAGGAGAATCCGCCGCCCGAAGGAAGCATCCTGAGAGGCGAAGGTGTCAAACCTGTAATACCTCACGAAGGTATGGACAGAGGACCACGTAGCAGCCTTGCAGATCTGGACAGCAGAGGCACCACGTCGAGCTGCCCACGAAGGACCCACAGACCTAGTGGAATGAGCCTTCAAAGAAGGAGGAACCGGCAGACTTTCATGAAGATAAGCTTCAGAAATAGCCATACGGATCCAGGCTGCCAAAGTTTGCTTTGAAGCAGGCCAACCCTTTTTACGGAAGCCATAGAGGACAAACAAGGTGTCCGACTTCCTAAAGGAAGAAGTGCGGTCAACATAAGTCCTTAAGGCCTGCACAACATCCAAAGTGGCCTCACCCACTGAAAGACCAGGTGAGTTAAAGGCCGGAACAACTATTTCCTCGTTAACATGAAACTGGGAAACAACTTTGGGAAGAAATTCAGGCCGAGTGCGGAGCACTGCCCTGTTCCCATGAAAAATCAAGAAAGGGGTCTACAAGAGAGAGCCCCTAAATCAGAAACACGTCTGGCCGAAGCTATGGCCAGAAGGAAAACAGTCTTAGCTGTTAGCCATTTAAGATCCACTGAGCCCAGTGGTTCAAACGGCGGTCCCTGGAGAGCCCTCAGGACCACAACCAAATCCCAAGGCGCCACAGGTGGAACAAAGGGCGGCTGAATGCGGAGAACACCTTGCATAAAGGTGCGCACATCCGGGATTGTAGCAATCCTACGGTGAAACCAGACAGACAGGGCCGAAACCTGTACCTTAAAAGAAGCAAGGCGAAGCTCATGATCTAGTCCCGCTTGTAGGAAGGCAAGTATCCTAGACAGACGAAACTCCCGCGGTGCATAACCTCTCGGTCGACACCATTGGAAGAACGTATGCCACACGCGATGGTATATCCTCGCGGACGACGGTTTCCGAGCTCGCAACATGGTACGCACCACAGAGCTGGAAAACCCCCTGGACCTCAACATGGCTGTCTCAACAGCCACGCCGTCAAAGACAGCCGAGCCAGGTCCGGGTGAAGACAAGGACCCTGCAACAGAAGGTCCGGTCGTAGCGGCAACCGCAGAGGACTGTCCACGGACAGACCCTGAAGGTCTGAGAACCAGTGCCGTCTGGGCCACGCGGGAGCTATCAACAGGAGCGTCCCTCCTTCCTGTTTGAATTTCCGGATTACCCATGGAAGAAGGGAAACCGGAGGAAACAGGTATGCGAACCGGAACGTCCACCGGACGGACAGAGCATCCACCAGAGACGCCTCTCCATCTCTTGTGCGAGACCCGTACACCGGCAACTTGTTGTTGTGCCGGGACGCCATGAGGTCGATCTCTGGAAGACCCCACCTGTCCACCAGCAGTTGAAAAACGTCCGGGTGCAGGGACCATTCCTCCGGATGAACGTCCTGGCGACTTAGAAAGTCCACCTCCCAATTTAGCACTCCCGGGATGAAGACCGCTGATATGGCCGGAAATTTGCGCTCTGCCCATACCAGGATCCGAGACACCTCTACGAGAGCCGCCCGACTTCGGGTTCCTCCTTGCCTGTTTATGTAGGCCACGGTGGTAGCGTTGTCCGACTGGACCTGCACCGGACGACCCTGGAGAACCTGATGTGCCTGCTGGAGAGCATTGAAGACCTTGAGTTCCAAGATATTTATTGGAAACTCCGCTTCTGTCGGCGTCCACCTGCCCTGGAACAAGTGTGGACCCGAAACTGCTCCCCAGCCCCGAAGACTGGCGTCTGTTGTCAACAGGACCCAATTTGGTACCCAGAACGGACGTCCCTTGCTGAGATGGGTCGTCTGCAACCACCAGGCAAGGGACAGGCGAACCTCCGGGGTGAGCACTATCGACCGGGACTTTAGAGACTGAGGCAGCCCGTTCCACTTGGACAGGATCAGGTGCTGCAGAGGTCTGGAGTGAAACTGGGCATGTTCCACCATGTCGAACACCGACACCATGGAGCCCAGTAACCTCATCGCCGAGTGTAGAGACACCCGGCGGCTGTGCAGACAACTGCGCACCCTCGACTGTAAAGCAGAGATCTTTTCCTCCATCACAAAGATCCTTTGCTGTCCCGAGTCCAATAAGGTTCCAAGGTGCAGAATCCGCAGAGACGGGATTAGAGTGGACTTCTGCCAGTTGATTAACCAGCCGTGCCGTTGCAGCAGCGCAATGGTCAGGTCCAAGTGGCGTAGAAGGAGCTCTGGAGATCCTGCCACTAATAACAGGTCGTCCAAGTACGGCAACATGCGGACTCCCTGCAGCCGCAGAGAAGCCGCCATGACCGCCATCACCTTGGTGAACACACACGGTGCTGTCGCCAGGCCAAAAGGTAACGCCCGAAACTGAAAGTGGTCGCTGCGGATTGCAAACCTGAGGAACTGTTGATGGCGCAAAAGAATAGGGACATGCAGGTAAGCGTCCTGTATGTCCAATGACACCATGTAGTCCCCAGGTTCCAGCGCCAGAATGATGGACCGAAGGGTCTCCATCCGAAACTTCGGCACCCGCAAAGACTTGTTGAGAGCTTTGAGGTTGAGAATCGGACGATACGACCCATTGGGTTTCTGCACCAAAAAAAGATTTGAATAGAAACCCTGGCCCCTCTTGGAGAATGGAACAGGCACTATAACTCTAGCCTGGAGCATAGTGTGAAAGACCTTCCGCAGCTCCGTAGCCTTGTTCCGGTCTGATGGTAGACCCGTGGTGAAGAATCGAGCTGGGGTCTGTGCCGGAACGAGCGGGCATACCCGTGGGAGACCACCTCGAGAACCCAAGTGTCTGTCGTGGTGACCGACCAACACCGGGCGAACTGCAGCAGGCAGCCTCCCACTTTGGGATCCCCCAACGGGAGGCCCGGACGGTCAGGCCGCAGGCTTGTCATCAGGCTTAGGGGCCGGACGTCTGGTACTCCATGCCCGCTTCCGGGGCTTGGCCGATTTTTTGGGACCAGCCTGTCGGGGAAAAGACTGTGGTTTGGGCCTGCCCTGGGCCCTATAAGACCGAAAGGACGATGGTCCTGAACCAGAAGGAGCCGCGGCCGACATGCCGATTTGGCTGCCGCCAGCGTGGCCACAATCTTGTCCAGATCTGGACCGAAGAGAACTTTTCCGTTAAAGGGCAACGCCTCCAAACCCTTTTTGGAGTCAGCGTCAGCCTTTCAGGATCGCAACCACAAGGTGCGACGAGCAGCCACCGCTGCTGAAGAAATTCGAGACACCAGTGTACTAATGTCTAAGGCCGCCTCGTTGATATAAGTGGCCGAATCACGGAGATTACCAATCAATTCCGTTTGTTCGGCCGGACAGTCGGAATCAAAGGACGCCTCCAATGAATCCGCCCAGCGCTCCATCGCTATGGCAACCCAGCAAATGGCCATAGCCGGCTGCGCTGCCCCCCCCCGCAAGGGAATAAGCGGACTTCAGGCAGATCTCCACCTTGCGGTCCGTAGCATCCTTAAGGGAGGACATGGATGGCATCGGCAATGTGGCACTACGGACAAGACGTGTCACATGAGAATCCACCTGTGGAGGGGATTCCCACTTAGCAAAATAATTATCCGCGAACAGATAAGCCACTGCCAGGCGCCTCTGCGGCTGGTATCGCTTGCCAGGCTGTTTCCACACCTCCTCTAAATGGTCCATTAACTGACCCGAAAGAGGAAAGACTGTGGCGTCACCCTTCACATCCTTAAAAAAGGCATACTTGGATTTAGCAGCTGGGGGAACTTCGTCCTCAATCACCAAGGCTGTGCGGACTGCCCGAATAAGTCCAGGAATATATACCTTGGACCTAGCGTCAGCGTCCTTAGTATGGAGAGGTTCCTGATCGTAAGGATCCAGAATCTCCCCATCATCAGACGTCCCTTCGTCATCCTCATAAGGAGCCGACAGAGACGCCACCGGCCGTTTATGTGGCCGCATCACAGTCTCCCCCTGCAACACATCCGACAAGTGCTGTACAGAACTCGTCAGGGAGTTAACCCACGCCGGCTCCTGAGAAACCGGGAGAGGGGAAATAGGGAGACTGCGGGGTACCACCAATTGTCTTGGGAAACCCTGCATGGGTGACGACACCACTGACTGCTGGGACAAACCCATCTGTGTAAACGCGGGCTGCGGAGCTAACTGGCCCACTAAGGTTGTAAGCGCCTGAGTGAAACAAGCCCAGGGCGGCTCCTGTACCGGTGCTGTAACCGTAATAGGCCGCGCCATGGACAAACACTGCCGGCAGAGGCCCTCCGCGCTACCCTCCCCCTCCGCTAAAGGTACTTTACACGTAGTACACTGTAGCCGGAGAGGAAAATCACTTTCAGACATGATGGTACTAAGTATGTGGCCCCTCTCACCAATTGTATTTTAAAGAGGTGAGAGACCACCCTGCAGCACCGCACCGCAAGGGCTTAGCAGAAAGAACAGGGACAGTAATAAAGCTGACAGTCAGAATAGAAGGTACAGGCAGCAGCGCTAGCACAGTCACATACAATGCAAAGAAAATCAATTCCTGCACTAACCAGCGCTGATCACTCAACTACGCAGACACAGGGTCTGGTAGGACACAGTGCTGCATACACAGACCTGACCACAGCGGAGGAGAGGTATGCGGGGGGACCCAGACCAAGATGCTTCCTTCCAGGCTTCCAGCAGCGTTCACCATGCGTTCAGGAAGATGGCCGCCGAGGAGCAGAGAGGAGGCTGGCCTGGGGGAGGAGCGCTGCCACAGGGCCAGTCGGCAGAGTGCAGAGAGGCTGTGTGCAGCGGGGGAGGCGCCAGCTGTGAGACAGGGAAGGCGCGCTCCCCTGGCATGCGTTTAACCCCCGGGACGCCGCAGCACTATCGCTCTGCTGCGGTCCGCTGTCCCAGGGGGGTAGTGGAAGCGCAGGTTCTTACCTGGCTCCACGCTGCAGCCAGTCCCCAGGGAGCCTCTGGACCATGTAACAGCGGGGACCCACCGCGGGACCCCGCTGCTTACCTTGCTGTCCCCCTTGAATCCGGCCATGGTCCGGAACATCTGGGGTCACCGCTAGCTGTGACCCCAGATGCTCACCAGCATCCCCGGATCGGTACCGGCGTTCTGGTACCGGCAGGGGTGTAGGGAAGACAGCATGGACGTCAGGACTGACTGTCCATGCTGTACATTCAGATGTGCAGCCACAGCTGCATGCAGAAAAGCTTCAGGGGCTCTTCTTAGCCCCCACTCCAACAGGTGCACCCGACTCCGGCCGGGCACCAAACTAAACTGAGGTGCCTTGGCTCGGGGGCGGGGTATAGGAGGGGGACCCTAGTGCATCCTGGGAGGCTGAAAGCTTAACTCTATGGTGCCCGATGACTGACGTCACACCTATACCCCAAGGTATCCTGTGGATACCCTATGGACCCTGAAGTAGAAAATTGCCATTTTAAAACTATGGGAAGACTCGCAGGAGTTCCTGTATCCTTGTAATTGCAAGCTATTACATAAGCCCCAGGGCAGTGAGAAGTGAGATACCTCAAACTGCAGGTAGACTCGCAGGAGTTCCCGCTTCAGCTGGAAGTACTGGAGCAAGCTATTACATAAGCCCCATATCTTTTGTTTGGTGGTTCTACTGACAGTTTGTGAAACTGCAGCTCGCTAAATCTTTTGTACTATTATAATTTTTAAAATTGGGTCTGCAATATGTAATGCGGTGCTTTTGAAAACCAGCAATTTCCTGGCTAATTTCCGGTTAGCCTTTAATCAATCTACCGGTTGTAAAAATGGCAAAAAAAAAAATTAGAGTTCATGCAGGCGCAGAAAGCCCCAGCGTACAGCAGAATGAGCCGGACAGGGATCGGATCCCTCTTCGCAACCCAGGTCTCCTTCCATAGTTATTTTCCCTAGTTAGTTCATACTTGCCTACTTTTGAAAAAGCATTTGAGGGAGATTGTGAAAACAGCACCTATGAGTGTGGTGGTAAAGTGGGCGTGTAGTGCTACATCTGAGGGGCGTGTCATAAACCTGACTTACATCCAAATGTAAATGCTCCCACAAGCAGTTTTTTTAAGATCTATTTGTTGATGAAAACACACTGATACTTTTCAGAAAATGCATGTAGCCATAGGGATCACTGATCACAGCTTCATAATGGGGGTAAGGTGCAATCAGGGAGATTGGCAGACTCTTCAGGGAGACAGGGAGATTACTGCTATTTCAGAGAGTCTCCCTGACAATGAGGTAGAGTTGGCAAGTATGAGTAAAGGCCCCCATACATCAGTGACAGATTGCCGCAATTTAGGGATCTTGCAACCCGGCATTGCAGGATCGCTGAAATCCAACATGTTGGATTTCAGATATACCGATCACAATAAAAAAATTATCGTGATTGGCAGATCGGTGAAATTTAACATGTAGAATTTCACCGATCTTGTGACGGATCGTGGAACATCAATGGGCGTCGGTCAGCATTTCCGACCGGCAGATCGGCATTTCCGATCCCATCGCAACATCGTGGCAATCCGTTGCAGATGGGGACCTTTAGTTACAACAATTAGTAGCAAATTAAATACGAAATTAATGTTTCAGGGCTTTGTCCAGCAATAAAAACACGTTATTAAAGGATGTATATCTCTTACAAGTGCTCCTTGTGTGATTACACTATGAGTGCAGACTGAGACATAACATAATGACGCCCCTGGTCAGACCCTGACTGGCTGGCTGTGGGCTGGCCGTGACTACCAGAGTCGTAACTATTAATATATAGAGACCCTGGACCTTGCCTTCTTCCTCCTCCTCCTCCTTCCTTCCTCTGCTGCCCCCTCTCGTCGCCCCTAGCAACAGTCACGAGTAGCCCGTGTACTGGAGTGACGTCTGCACTTCCCTTTCCCGGGCCCGCCCCGACTCTCGCTTTGTCTTCCAGCACAGTTATCTTACCAGCACCACCACCACCACCACCACCAGTCCTCCTCAGCCGTCCGTCTCCTCCTCCCAGCAGCCAGGCGGCCATTCCTGCCAGGAGTAACGGTGCTGCCATTACCTGTCCTGTGACCGAGGTATGTGTCCCTGCGGCGGTGCTGTCACTCTCTATGGCTGTCATGGTGTGCACTGTGCTGCTTCATAGCCTGTTACCCAGCAGTTAGGCCCCTTGTTACACCGCTGCACTAGATGCCCTAGTTTCATTATTCATTTCTGCTACCAACCCCCCTTCCCCCTCCGGAGACGGAACAGGGTCCTTGCACCTCCCAAAATATATTAACATTCCTGCTTGTCCCTGTTACCAGAGTCACCACTGAGTACTGCTTCAACAGTTGTGTATCGATAGTATGTATTTATTAATATTATTTATATAGTACCTCTAGGTTACACAGCACCATACAGAGACTGTCATTTCTTTTGGTCACTGGTGCATTGGAGCTTACAGCCATAACATACAAGCGCATACACATTAATGTTAATTAACCCAGGATGTTTTCGGCATGTGGGATATACCAGAGCATGCGGAGAGCATACAAACTCCACACAGATTGGTCATGACCAGGAATTTAACTCTTGATAGCAGTGCTGTGAGGAGTCATGCTAACTGCTATTATGTGGCTATTCTGCGATTACCCCTAAAACTGTGTAATATCTATGCCAAGGGTTCCCAACCACGGTCCTCAAGGCACACTAACAGTCTGGGTTTTAAGAATAGCCATACTTAAGCATAGGTGTCCTAATTAGTACCTCAGTTATTTTGATTTAACCATCTGTGCTCAACCATGGATATCACTAAAACCTGGACTGTTAGTGTGCCTTGAGGACCGAGGTTGGGAAACACTGATCTATGCGTTTCATGTCATGTATGTGTATCTATTGTTTGTACGTAAAGGATACAGGGCCTGATTCAGAGCTGGACGCTCTGACCAGAGCGCTCGCTCTGAAACAGGGCCCTCCTACCTAATATTGGAGCGGCCTCCTGGCCGCTTGCATAGCTGTGGGTGACCACCCACAGCTTATGCGAGCGGCCAAAAAGATGGTCGCGATGGTCAAGACCATCGCGACCATCGGGCTTTCGACGAGACCCTTGTGGTAGGGTCTCGTTGGCCGCAAGCCCGGAGTGCTTTTGGCTCTGTCAGAGCCAAAAACACTCCCACTGACATCACTAGTGATGTCAGTGGGGCCGGACCCAGACGGTAGGCGTTCCCATGGGAACGCCTCTGTCTGGGCAGCCGCACGCCCACCAAAGGGGACGTGCTGTCACTCACCATCAACAGCATGCCCCCTTTGGTGCAAGACCCCAAGCGACGGCTTCCCCGTCGCTCACCGGGTCTCGCGCATGCGCACGACGGAGCAGCCTCCGTCGTGCGCATGCTCATTTGGGTAACATAGACCCGCTTGCGAGCGTACAGCGCTCGTGAGCGGGTCTGAATGAGACCCACAATTTGTGTGTTTAACCCCTCTTCTTGCCATATATTCTGGGTTTTGAGAGTCTTTATGTAATGGCTTTATTATAAAGAATTATGTCTATATCTACCGCTAGCTTATTCCTTTGTGCTTTACAATTGGAAGAAAGGCTATAATGTTGCGTCTGTGAAATGATCTGTTACAGTGCAGAAAGATTTGTACAGTGACTCTTCCAGACAAATAATGCTGTAGTTATAGACTTATTGTAAAAGTATCCATTACTTAGTGGTGTCTCCATGGCCGGGCAGTGCTGTCAGTTTTGTTTTTCGCTTCATGAATTGGTGGTAGTGTTTGGCATGTGTGTAACTGAGCACTTTAGTTTTGCATAGTACTAGTAACGTTTGCAGAACACAAAATACTTTTGGATACATATATCTTGAATTGATTTTGTGATCCTGGAATGGAGTTTTAATTTGAAGGTGACCTATTTATGTGTAAATACCAGAAAGGAGGTGATGTGGTATAAGGTGTGTGCTTCCGTGGATAGAGTTTTCTTCTACGTGTTGCTATAATGGGCGGTTATGTGCAAGATCTTAAATTTTCAACCAGCATAAAACACCTTATTACTCATTTTCACCCCTGTAAACATCCCTCCCAACATCTAGTGCATTTGTACATGACCTCTAGATATGATATGAATATTCTACTGCTTTCTACCTAAGATTGGGGTGGCACAGTGGCTAGTATTGCTTTCATAGCACTGGGTCATGGGTGATAATTTGGTGTTTCCCAAACGCATTCCTCGGAGATTACTAACAGTGCATGGTTCCATTTTTCCTAGTTGGTGCACAGGAGTATTCATTACTGGCTGACACATTTTAAAAGATCTACTTGTGATTCTGTGAGGAGACATAGAAAACATGCGCTGTTAGTGCTCCCTGAGGAAAGTGTTTAGGAAACACTGGATTAGATTTTGACCAGTTTCCTAACTGTGGCTCTATATAAATAAACAATTATAATTGTTGTAAGATCTATTTAAATACTCTCCAGAAAATAAAGGCATATTTATTATAATACTCACTGGAATAGTCCTCCCCCTGAATTATAATCAAAATGTTATTCTATTTATTACATTTCATATCTGTATCTTGTTTCTGTCACTGCTGTGTGCTCAGTGAGAGAGTATTCTTGTAATGACGATTGCAAATGACATGACTATTGTGGTCTGAAAGGGAAGTGATGTCAGTGTCCTGCTGTGCTTAGGAAACTGTGTGTTGAGCATGGGGGTGAGGGCATAGTAGTGTTTCACTGCAGACTCAGGTGGGGCATTTACTACACGCATACATTGCAAGAATTGTGAGGTATCAAGCTTTCTGGTCACACAGCAATCCCCTCTCCAACCTGTAAAATTGGACTTCTCAGACAGGTAGCCATTAGGGTTCCCTGGTCTCACACAGCAGGGACTAATGACGAAAGCTTCCAAAAGTGAACAACTTTTAAATATTTGTAAAATGTAATGAACACTCTAGTACAGTGTTGGGTGGATGCTCCTCCCCTGAGCCTCCATTCCAATTTGATAGTCTAGATAGGCTAGTGTAAGCTGGAGTATTTCTTGCCAGTTCATAACCATTCATGCAGTGGACTTAAGGACCTGGGGAAGTCTCATTATGATGCTTTCAGCATCATGCGGCCTACTATGCAGTTTCATCAGGGGTCTCAAATTCAGGGGTGATCAAAACATTTGCTAAAAAGGGGTTGTTCTATTTTATAAAAAAAGTATAATAAAAGAAAAATTTTCCTTTAGGAGTTTGAGTATTAGTCAACCCTTTGCAGAAATCACTATTTCCTGAGTTATGGGGCACATACATTAGCAATGAATTGGGGCAATTCTGTGTTTTGCAGATGATTGTGTCAAAATATCTGCAATGTATGGGGTTCACCGATTGCTGATTCCTACCAAAAAATGGAATCGGTAAATCAGGTAGTCCAACATATTGGATTTCACCAACCAATCAGGACTGCAGAGTGCTAGTGTATGGTAATGATCAGCCGATTTGCAAACCATTACTAGTAAAATGATGAGCCTTTCATGATTGGCAGATCTGTTATTTGCTGAAAATGATCTGCAAATCACTGATATTTTCTAATGTATGCTTGCAGACTGGTAGGTTGGATAATTGTGAAATCGGGGGGATAAACCGCAGAATTTGTTTCTGATATATGGGCCCCATAATTGGATGCAAGAAGGTAAAAACATATCACATTGTTGTTCTATGCAGCATGGAGAAACACTGTTAAGCCTGGTATACGATTTCTTGAACAGTATGCCCAACTCCCGACAGATCGAAACGACATATCGTCAAAATTGTCTAGTGTGTACCCACTATGACGGCTGTTGCGCGCTCCCATTTGGTAGTCAGCCGCATTGTCAGGTCGTCCCTACATGCAGCGCATCCCGATGATGCGACAGATGACCCCATGCTGCGGGATGTGGCAGGGGTCTTCGGCGGGGGGGTGTCGTCCATCGTATCACTGGGTACACATAACGTATAGTGTGTACCCAGCTGTAGTATGTTCAATTAAACTCTTCAGCTGATTAAGAAACAGAAATTGCTAAAATCTATCCAAATCGCTGCATCTAATGTCTTCTAATCGTCCATATAGCAATAGTTATTTTGTATACTCATTCAAACCTTCCTCCTGAAACCCCTCACTCCTCCTTCTATTTAAATATGGTTATCTATGTGGTAGCACAGCTTTAGAACTACAGAAGAGACATTCTGTTATCAGTGGTGGCCTTCCAGAATTATCGGAGTGAAGTACATTGGATGAGAAGGAACTGTTACTTGTCCTACGCAGACCTTCTGATTTAAAGTTATCTACCTTTCTTAGGGCTCTATTCAGGTAATTGCAAACGCCACTTAAAAACATCCTTTTGAAACTTTTGTGCAGGTATCCACTACCCAACAATGAATGACTGAACGATAACTATATCGTTTAGTCTTTCATTGTACTGTGCAGTGCCCACACTGAACGATATGTCGTTTAGTACAGGCACTCTCCCTCATCCCTGAACATGGTCAACTTGACTATATCGTCAGGTTGACCGTCATGCTCGGACGATAAGCAATGTTGAAAACGACCAGCAGGAGCGCTCATCTCTGGTTGTTTACAACTTTTTACTGGATGATTACTGCACGATTAATGAGCGACTGAATAATAACGTTATCATTCAGTCATCCATTAATATCGCCTAATGGATACGCACCTTTTGTCTGCTTTCCAAATCAGGAGGGGTTTTATTACTTGTACACATTGCAGCTAGATCAAATCTGCCACCTAAGCTCCTTTGAAAGAAATATCTTGGTCTGGAATTTGGGGTACAGACAAGTATATGGGAGGATGTACTGTACTGTAGTGTAAAGTGCTGATGCAATGGTACTTGGTCCTTTGCAGGATTGCTACATTTACCCTTGAGTATAATTGGAGGAGAGGACATGCTTTCCATATCTGACGGGCTTGTTCCGATGCCAAACAGTTTTTTGTTTCAGAGTTTTCACTATCATAAGGTGCCCATACACTGTGCGATGCACCGTGTAGGGCGACTGCCGATCCGTCGGCAGACGGATCGTGCTGTCACCACCAGCAATTGTGCGGTCCCCGCAGACCGCACGATATGCCGGCTTCCCCGTCCTTCATCTGAATGGGATCATGCATCGCATCCCAGATCAGATGGTTTTGCAGGAAGACCTGGGGATGCGATGTACGATCCCGCGGGAGCGCGCAGCACAATATCAGGTACGATATCGTGCCCATTCACGGCACAATATAGCACCTATATCGTGCCGATCCACTGGATTGGCACGTATATTGTGCCGTGTATGGGGGCCTTTAGATTGAACTCCCACATGATACTCAGCATGTCCTCCGCAGTGCACCTGTGGAAATGGCTCATGAACATGACATCCTTGGCTTGTTTTCACCCCTTCTATTGGTTTTCCTCTTTACTTGCTGTTTATTTATTATTATTAGTATTCGTTGTATTTTCGTGTAGTGTTTAGTGCTTGTTAACATTTCTCGGGTTTCCTTTAATCAAACGATTTTTTTAAATTAATACCCATTGCTATGCTTAGACTATCTTTTCTAACTGCTTTTCTGTTTAATTGGTTGTTTTTTCATATACTTTATCAATCTTTTGATATTGAAAAAAATAATTTAAACATATTTTGGATCAAGAGAGAAATGCATTAAAGAAGATGTGATGAAGGGAGACCTAAGGAATTGGGGTAACAATTTGCATCAACTTTTAATACCTCTCTATTCTGCCATGACATGAGCACTTGGATGTAACTTACATCTATGATTACTTTGCTTTATAAGGCTCCATTTTACCGGTTATGCATTCGGACACCCCTGCACCGATTGGGATGAAACCAATGCGAGCTGGTCCAGTTGGATCCTGGCCAGGTTATAAGTGGGTTAGAGTCCTGGGCTGGAACTCACGTTGGTGAACGCTGGGCAGAAATTTTACCAAGGAAGCCTGTTCTTGGGGGGGGGGGGGGGGGGGTGTAATATATATATATATATATATATATATATATATATTACACACACGGATGGGGGGCCTATTTGTTAAATTCAGCAGCACCTCTAAGACAGTCAGTAGGGCACAACCATAAAGGTATCCAAACACAATACTTAGAGGGCGCTAACAATTTAATACCAATAAAAATATTCACAATGGAGGTACCACGGAGAACTTTCAGCTGTCAGATATTAGCATTGCAGTATTCTTCTGATATGGCCACTGAGGTTCTTATTCAATGTGTGAGATGTCCATTTGGTTCTGTGAACATACCCTCTCCCCAAAGAAATCACGTACGTAAGAATAATTTTCTTGATTAAATGTTAAAAATCAATTGCTTACATCAGATGTATTAAAAGGTGTTGTTGATAATGCCAATATGAAGGTATAGAGAGAGCCTGGTGTTTATCTCTTTTTTATTTGCTGAACATAAACATGGACGTTATAAGCGGCACTCCCGATCCTACGCGTTTCGTCCTCACTGGGGTACAAATCTTTAAAATGGGTGATACATAGGATAAGTATAGAGGATGGTATGATACACAAAATACACATAATGTATACAACTAATGTTGCAATATACAACAATTGTTGGACTTTTAAACCTATGTTCTATATACAATAATCGCATATATACAAAAACATACTTACACAGGAAACACTAATAGATGGTGTAGTCAACCAGAATCGGCTGTGGGCACGGCAAATCCCACTGTATCTCAGGGAAGTCTAACAACATAATGTTACTGTTAAGTTACTAAAAATGGCCACCAAATTAATGGTATGTCAGGAAATTAGATCAATATATGAAAAATGGCATATAGAAAATGAGCCAAACAATATAGACATAAAGTTGTCCAAAAGAGGCACCTATTATTCATGTTAAGAAGTAGTGATGTGCACAATATACATACCAAATGTATAATGATATGGGCCAGACAAACCTGATGGTTTTGATAATATATTATTTCATTGGTAGCTTATGCTTATACCAAGTAACAAATATAGGGATTACACATTTAGAATATTGTTTTCCAAAAACAACTAGTACTCAAGTTTGTTTTGAAAACTAAAGTACAATAGTGCAATAACATGAAAACCGCATAAATAATTCCAATTATACTCACTTAAAAACTTCTTTAAATGTGGACCAAGAGCAGCAAAATGTGGCAGCTAGCTACCAGAGTATGAATCACTGTAAGCCAGGACCTTACTTATACCTCTCCGATGATAATGAGGGACCCGCCTCCTAATTAAAACTTAACTCAATTAGTGTGATTACAAAATGAGGAATAGCCTAAAAAACCAAATTGCCTGTATTAAATGGCTGGTAAATAGTGTATTAATCTAGTGTTATAAATAAACTATTTTTTATTTACCTATATGGTGGTGAAAACGGCTGGTGTCTATAATTGGAGTTCACGCCGGACAGTGTGGACCAGTCTGTCTATTGCCAGTGTCCCGAGATACGTCGCCACCACCTTGGGCTAGATCGTGGGCGTCAACATACAGACACAAGTTTATTCCTATTGGCCCTCATTAGGAGGCTTGGAACACACGCATATCCAGAGTGGTTCCGGGTGTGTTCCAAGTCTCCTAATGAGGGCCAATAGGAATAAACGTGTGTCTGTATGTTGACGCCCACGATCTAGCCCGGAGTGGTGGTGACGGATCTTGGTACACTGGTAATAGACGGGCTGGTCCATACAGATTATTTTATACTTAAATGTACGTTATTGTATGCTTTTTATTATATAAAGGTTAACACACTTTTACAATAGTGCGCTCCTTGTTCTTTCTCCTAGAATACTACAATTCAGGCTTGGTGGAGCCTTGCATTAAGGCAGCTGCACTTTTGACAGTGTTCACAATGGATATATGGGACTATGAACATTAATTTTAGGACATAGTGCGCAACTCTTCATTTATTCCTTAGTGTGTGTATGTATATATGTATGTGTGTGTATGTATATATGTGTGTGTATATATATAATTTTTTTATTAGCATTTCCCTTAATCATGAAACAATCAGTAAAAATGAGCGTTTTGCAAACAATGTTTAAAAATGCTCAAGAAAACAAATATGCTACCACTTAAAATAATGAAGTACAGTAATTATAGCTGGTTATAGAATAGACAGAAGAGGTTACATTCTTTAGTTCTTCTAAGAACCACAGCAGAATTCCCTCATTTGGTAAATAGCTATGATGCAATATGCTGGACTGTGCTACTATCATATGACTGTCACCTGCCTGAGATCAGCTGATCCACAAATCTTGTAGTTTTTATTTTTTTCAGATTTCCCAAGATATGATACATTTGTTTTAAAGGAGATTGCTACATTCCCTTACTTAACACCAAATTGAGAAAACATAATATATTTAAACGTGACAGTTAAGTGATTCTCCAAATAAATATTTTAACTGTTATTTTTGTAGACTAAATTGATTTGTTAGTGTATGTATGTGTGTGCGCGCACACACATACATATACTAACAAATCAACTTAGTTTACAAAAATAATAGTTAAAATAGAATATATATTGTATACAAGCATTAGGCAGCACTTGGGCAATAAATGAAAATAATGACACAGAGGCCCGTAGTTAAAGTCAGCGTTTCAAATCACTTATGAATTTTCATTGTGTCATGATGAAAATTCATAAGTGAATTGAAACGTTGACTTTGACTGCAAGGGCTCTGTCTCATTATTTTCATTTATTGCCTGATGCTTGTATACTTACATATTGTGGAGGAGGGCACCGGAAGAAGCTTTGTGTGTGTGTGTGTGTGTGTGTGTGTGTGTGTGTGTGTGTGTGTGTGTGTGTGTATATATATATATCTATCTCACTCACTCACTGCTGAAGACATCCATTTAGGCGGTGCTCAATTAAAGACCAAAAGTCCACTCATAAAACATAATATTCAAATAGGCATTCGCCGATCTGCGTAGAAAAAGCCAGCAGATGTTTATTACTCACCAAACCACGTATCAAAGGCTGACGTTTCGATTCCTGAAGATCTTTGGCAAGACAACATAACATGCGATAACATCAGTACACACATAAAATCGGGGGTTTCCTATAGTATGTGTGTAATATAAATATATATATATATATATTATACACACACCATGTAAAAGGCCGCACTCCATCTATTCAAATATGCTGGTCTGCAAAATCCCAATGTCAACAAGAAACCTCAAGTTGTCACAATATTAATTTTAAAAATAAAAGAACCCACTCACTCGGCTTTACATTATGCAAGTCTGATGAGTGCTTACTTTTTTTTTTTTTATGTGTGTGTGTATGTATATATATATATATATATATATATCATGTTAAATATAAATTCTACTTTGTGATAACAGATCTCCCACAGTGTTTTGTTTTTTGTTTTTCTTAACAGGAGCACTTACAATGTCTTTGTATCCATCTCTTGAGGACCTGAAAGTTGACAAGGTCATCCAGGTAAGTTATACACACTGACTTAATTTGTATTCATGAATCCAATGTCAGAGATTTTTAACTTGCAAAAAATCAACTGTTGCAGACATTAAAAGAGGGATCCATTGCCTGCTGCATGCCGCACTTACGGTACGTCTGGATTCGTGGATTTTTGTTCGTAGCCCCATAGGGCTGTGTAGAAAAGTCCACGGGCACGGGGCGAGTTACCCTAACGTTGCCAGAAATGGCAACTCTCGCCCCTTGCTCCTAGTTGAATTGACCTCCTATAGATGATCAGCAGATGTAAGGTTATATGCGAGCTCTGAGTCTTTGCTAAATAAAGCTAATTACAGGGCCCAGAGCGAGGCAGGTATTTCTTATGGAAGTGTATTTAGAGTGCCTCACGGTATTTGGAACCTATTTTCTGCTCCTCAACAATATGATCGTGTCATGAGCAACATATTACATGCCAGCTTGTCAGTTGCGAATGGGACACTGTCTGCATCGCACTTTCTTGCCGCAGTAAAGTATCAGATTATTATTTTACATTCACATCTCACTAAACACACAAGTTAGAAGAATCATAATGAGGAAACATAACCAAAAAAATAGTATATGTATTATTCAAGGAAGCTGGAAGCGAGCCAGTGCCTGACTTGAATTGAATCTTATCTTTATGAACACATACAGCAAAATGTTTGTGTTCCTGGCATCCGCTGGGATTAGTAAAATTACCCATTAGTATAGTATATGTGCCCACTTTAAACTCCATTGGATCAATTGGTTGTGTATTAGTAATGTTCAGCCTTGTCAGCAGAGCTTTCTTCTGATCGTGATTGACAATGACCATTTCCTCTGCTATTACCGCCCTATGTGACTAAAACCCCTGTTGTGGATGAGCTGCATTTCTGTCTAATACTCCCACATAGTATGATTCTTCCTGCAATGCTCAGGAATGTAGCTCTACTCCTACTCCCGCTTTTATTCACATTGTCCTATACGCAGTGTACCTTCACAATTTGTTATTGCAGATAAAGTTGTATTTCATGTTAATGTGGAAAAGAATTTTCCTGTGTATCAATTTTAACAAGAATCTCCTAAAAGGACAAATTGTGCTCCCTAATCTGTAACCTGTCATATCAAGCCAGATGGTAAAAGCACATAGATGCGGGAGTCAGGATTGTGTATGCTAAAGCTGCTTTATTATGGGCATGTTTTATAGTATTATATTTCTGTAAATGGTTTTGCAGGCTCAGACTGCATTTGTAACAAACCCAGCTAATCCAGCAATTTTATCTGAGGCTTCAGCGTCCTCATCGGCAGCTCAACATGGAGGTAATGACTCATTATTTTTATTCTGTAAAGCTTTATTGTCCATGTTTCAATGCAAATATATTATGTATGAGAGTCAGGTTACTTTCATATGTAGTTTTTGTAGGGTTTGGTATGATATGTTGAGTCACAATGTCGACCTATTATCCCTAGTGGTCCAGTGGTCACTTACCTGCTCTTGATGGCTGCAGCGGCTCTATAGCTGCATCCAGGTTCTGGCGGTCATGTGATCATCAGCGTTCGGTGAGGATTCCACCCCTAACCCTCCCTCTAGTGTCTAAAGGTGCCTACACACTAGATGATATTTTGCACTATTTGCCCGATTTGTATGCATCGGAATGACAAATCGTGTAAAACATGTCCAAATCGAGAGTGTCCACTCACGATGCACGTACCCGCAGTTCCGTATATCGCATCTTCAGATCTTGCCTACAGCACGATCCAGCAGCATATCGTTCAGTGTTTATGCCTGAACGATATGTCGATCCGTATACGATGCTGTGTAAAAAAAAAATCAATAAAATTTAAATTAATACAAAGTGAAAAAATACAAAAATGGTGTGCCCCTCCCCCAAAACACAACCAGCCCCGGGCTTCTGTGACCCAGTACTGGTTGTGCTAAATACAGGGGAAAAACGACGTAGGGTTCCCCTGGCTATGGCATTACCTCCCCCGTTTTTTTTTTTATGTTTTTTTTTTAACACCGATGCAGAGACGGATCTGTGTCTCTGCACTAAGGATTTGCAGATCTTTAGATCGTGGACGATAGCAGTTTTTTCAGCATATAGAGTCTTGGAGTGCCATCTAGTGTGTAGGCACCTTAACCCTCCTGCCCGCAGCCTATCCCTAATGTTGATATTCTGACAATGTCAGCATTTCACATGTCGACACCCTGCAGTGTCGACATGTCTGTCAACATTTTATCAATGTCGACCTATGGACTGCATCCTATATTTATGAATCCTTTATCAGTAAAGAGCATTGTACAGTTACCTCTGCAGCATGACATTTGCCCACTGAGCCCCTGGTTGCACAGTCCTGAGGTAAAAGATAGGTTGAAGCTAATATAAGCTTCATACATAAGTTGTAAATCTGTCAGACTGTGTAAAGGTTTAATTCAATCAGAAATAAAACACACACGCTTCTACATGTGTAATCCATGGAATAACCTTTTGTGATCTTAATTAAACCATACACACTTTTTTTATTTTTAAATTAGATATTTTTATTGAAAGATTTCCAATAACACACAAAAGTACAACAAAAATTACAGCAAAAGATGGAGCCTGTGGAACCATCCAACATCTAGCAGTAAGCAGTTTTGCTAACATTAGAAAGATAGGGACATTGAGTTGTTAATATCAATTCTTTAATCTTTGAGGCTCAATCTAAATATACAGATTTGCTTATCTTCTCGCCCCCAAATTGAAAGTGATTGTTTTTGGGTTTTTCTTAAGTGTTTATTCAAATTTTTTTTACGCAGTTTACCTTCGGGGGACTGTCTGAAGGCTGCACGGGTGTTCCTGCAATGTTGCACCCCAAAACCACAATTCTGCACTTTTTTCTGCCTGCTATTCATAGGCGAAACTTTTTCGCCTGTTACATTGCATTGACTTTCCGCCTAGGCGGAAAGTCTTTCAAATTGAATACGGTGATCCTTTTCCGACTGGTGAAATGACATCATCGACGAAACTTTTTTGCCGATCTCTGCTTTTCGCTCCAAATTGAATATGGGCCTTTGTGCACATGTGATTGTTTCAGTACTTTGTGAATGTTTGGTCAGTGAAAATGAATGTACTTTGATTATAGGGCATTTGGAGAAATAACTGCACCCGATGCTCATCGTTAATCACTTCAGTTTATACATTACCAACAAGTCCTAAGAAAGCATTGGGAGGAAATTTTGATGTTTGTTTGAAAATAAATAAATTTTGAACAGTTGTCTTATTGTGTTGTAGATTTTTTTTTTACAAATGTGGTTTGAATAAATAGTAAACTGTTTTTCTTGGTCCAGGTTTATACCCTAAACTGTATCCAGAGCTTTCTCAGTACATGGGTTTGAATCTAAGTGAAGATGAAATACACAAGAATATGTCCCTGGTGCCTACAGATGGGGTAATTGCTTGTCTGTAATGTCTGCTTTTGTTGGGCAGTTTACATTGTTAAAGAACCATCTAGCAGCTTGTGTTTTTAATGGACCATTTAACATGCAATGCAAGTAAGGGTAATGATATTGTGTGCTGTGGAGTTGGTCCCTTTGAGTCTTCCATTTGATAACATAGATTGATAAGCCATGAGAACACATCAAAAGTGAATATTAATGTTTCATGCGCTTTTGGTGCTGTTATTTCCATCATTGAAATGGCTGGAGTACTTCACTGCTTAAAAGATCAATATACCTAAACCATACTTGCCTGCCCTGCCCGGGAGCCTCCCGAAAATCGGATGCCGTTCCCGGGCCCCCTGAAAGGCAGGCAAGCCTCCCGGTGGCCAACCCCGCGATAACCTGAGAAACCGGGGTGGTGGGGGGGCGGTGATCGGGTCAGGACGCCTGTGCAATGACTCTGGCAGGTGCCGGGACTGGTGCATGAACGGCGGTGGCGCAGCACATACCACCAGCTTCTGTGGACTGCCTGTGCCCGAAAGGCAGAGCAGCTGCTTCCACTGGAAGCCGCTCTATGCTAAACGCAGCCCAGACTGGCAGTCCCAAGGAAGGAGACACTTTCCCTTGGGGCTGCCTTTCCATTGTGTGACTGGCAGGTGGCGCTTCCAATGGGAAGCCACCTCCAGTCACAGTGAAGCCAGTGCAGTCACGGACTGCAACTGGCTCACTAAAGTAGCGGAATTTCCTGTGGGGGCTGCAGCCCCAAGGTGACACCAAGGTGCAGACTCCCCCCTCAGTGACAGGAGCTTGGTGCTGCACTGTAGCATAAAGTGCAGCACTCAGCTCCTGACACGGAGGGAGCTGGCACTGTAGTCCTCACCTCCAGCAAACCCCTCCCCATCTCCCCCCCAAGTAATGAGCATTGGGTCATAACCCAGCCTAGAGGCCACACCCCTTTTTGCCAGTGCCCAGCTTTGACACCGCGGGGAGGGATGCCACTGGCCTCGCCCTCTCACACCGAATCACTGCATTTTACCATGATGAGGGCAGGGCCTTATAATGTGGAGAGCCCGGCCCGCTTTTCACATCAGTATTTAATCACATGTATAAATCCCTGTGCAGCAGAAGTGTCATGTGACACGCTTTAAGTGACCTTTGCCACAATTCGATCAACTGATAATTATGTCTTCGTGTTAGGAGTGTGCAACTAGGTCAAAATCACATGCAAGCATAGCCCCCATGCCCATTACATTCTATTTAACAACATTGAAATGTTATGTATCAGATATTGCATTACACTGGTTCATATTTATTTCAATGACACTGGGCTCATCTCTGTACTTCTCAAGCTCCAGGTAGCAAGACCATCAGCCATAAATAACATGGTAGCACCCATAAGTGGGAGTGATCTTGGAATCCGCAGAGCAGAAATAAAACAAGGAGTCCGTGAAGTGATATTGTGTAAGGATCAGGATGGAAAGATTGGCCTCCGCCTTAAGTCTATTGACAATGTAAGTTGATTTTGTTTAATCTCTGCAAATCTTCATGTAATTGCACAAATTTACTACACAGGCAATAAGATAACATCAGAGTTATAGGAAGAGCTGTTTTATAGTCCCTGGCTTTTTAGACCATTTCATTTAGTCATGTGAACATGTCAGTCTGTTTTCTGATACTTGTGTTTTGTTCTCAATGTAGTCTATCTTCATGTTTCATTCATGCATTCTTATTTCATAGCTCAATAAATATAATATACTAAATTTGGTGGAAGAACTTTTGTTCTTTCATTAGTTTCATACAAAATGATTTGCTCATCTGTATAGAAACACAAGTGTTATTAATAGTCTGTACCATTTTCTAAGTAATTGTTTTTATTTTGCATTTCAGGGCATGTTCGTACAGCTGGTACAAGTCAACTCTCCGGCATCTTTGGTTGGTCTAAAGTTTGGAGATCAAGTTCTGCAGATCAACGGTGAGAACTGCGCTGGCTGGAGCTCTGACAAGTCTCATAAATTTCTCAAGCAAGCTGCTGGAGACAAAATATCGATGGTTGTTAGAGACAGGTTGGTACACTGTTCCTTTTAAAAGTAAACTTGTTCCCAATATTTAACATATCTAGGCATGTTGCACTATGGTGTGAAGTCTGTGCCCAGTTTAAAGTGAGTGTGTGTAAAGATTCTCTCATAAAACGACATAAAAAAAGTGCTGTTTGATATTACTCTCCTCATTAAAAATAATTGCATAAAAAATATAAATATGGCATTCATGCTCTTTATAGTTCTGATAACACTAAGGGCGGAATTCAATTGTTTTAATCCCCAATCGCGCCCGACGGAGCTATTCTATTCTTGCTCCTGTCGGGCGCGATCAGCTGCCAAGCGCTACATTTCAGCTCTCAGCCCCTGGGGGATGAGAGTTGAAATGTGCGAAAAGTGACATGTTTGGGCGCCCAAACATCACTTTTCACGATCGCGCCCAGCACTTTGGTCGGGTTTAGCTGCTTTACGCGGCTAAACCTGACCTCTATGGGCACGATCAGCGCGAAGAACGGCAGCAATTTAATGGCGGCCCACGATCTCCTGTCACTTTAGCTTTGTGATAATGCTCTGAACGCATTCCTGTGAACTAGCCCTTAGGAATACAAGATAAGACCTTTCTTGCTCAGATGCAATTTATTCATTGATTCAAAATGTGGCCTTCTCTGTACAAAGTTTCTGACTTTCTCGGTAATAGCAGCTGTAGTGATCTTGATCTCCACTATAAAATCTCAACATATACTGTTTGGCTAAAAGTAGACAAACCTCACACATTCCAAGAAATGACAAAACTTATCAAAGTGACTGGTATTGTATAATGCCCTCTATTTGAATAATTTTCTACACTATGCTTTGTAGAGTTTCAATAGAACATTTGGAATTTGGTACCATTCTTTCACTAGAGCACAGGTTTTCAAACCAGGTCTTCAGGACCCCAAATAGTGTTTGTTTTCCAGGTCTCCTCACGGAATCACAAGTGAAATGATTAGCTTCATCTGTGGTTCTGGATGTGTCAGTAAGTGAATACACCTGTGCACCTGCTTAGCGACCTTGAAAACGTGAACTGTTTGGGGTCCTGAGTTTGAGAACCACTGCAATAGAGGTATTTATTCTTATATTGCAACCTATTGTTGTATTTCAGTAGTGATACATCGAATTCTGAAGGCTTATTGATGCTTGGTGTTTTTATAAATAATTACCAAACATGTTGTAAAAATAATTCTACTTTTAATATATGCATCTTCCTCCTACCCAGGCCATTTGAACGCACAATTACATTGCACAAAGACAGCAGTGGACATGTTGGATTCATTTTTAAAAATGGCAGAATAACTTCCATTGTCAAGGACAGCTCTGCCGCAAGGAACGGACTGCTCACAGAACACAACCTCTGTGAAATTAATGGTCAGAATGTCATTGGACTAAAGGTATGACGTGACTGTGTTTGTTCACATTATGTTATATAGTATAAAGAAGAAACACGGTAATGTCAATTTGAAGTGTACATTTACCAGAACTTTAAATATAACAGAAGAGGTATGACTAAAAACCACCACCAACACTGCAAATATACCGAGCTGATGAGACCATGATGGAGAAAAGCTGTAATCAATGAACATCCTAGCTAACGTAAAACATACAAGCAAGCTAAACTTACACATTCTTGCAATCCATTCACATATACCAGTCAAAATCTCACCAACATTAGGAAGCTATATAACCTTAATCTTATTCACAAAAAGCGCTGCTGATGATCAGAATAAAGGCGGGTATCCACTTATAGATATACAAACGAAAGCACGATTACGACATTGCTGTCATGCTCTCGTTTGTATATCTAGTGAGGTGCCTATACTGAACGTTCACTCGTTCAGTCCAGGGCACATCCCTCATCCCCGCACATGCTGTACCTGACGAGACCAGCATGTACGGGCTATGTCGGAAGCGGGCACGTGCATCGCTGGTCGCTTCCGACCAAAACATGCCAGATGCATGCATGATTTGCAAGCGATTGCACGATAACGACGTTGTTATTGTGCAATCGATTGGATAAATCGCTAAGTGGATACCCCCCTTTAGTCATCCAAGCCTCAGGAAGCAGCATGCGTTCCACTGTGGAATAATGGTTCACATTGATTTTAAAGTATTGTATGTCTCAATCCCCTTTGTTTGTACTCCCGAGTAAACAGAAGCCAATTTGGTGTAAAATGTATTTTTTCTTTTTGCATACAATCATATTCTACTGTAGGTGGGACATATATAAAATGTGCACAGAGATCTATAGTTGGGGTGATCATGTCCTAACTTCATTCTAAATACTAAGCTATCCAGTATTTGTTTGTTACATGCAAAAACAGTCAGTATTTTTCCTGCATGCAAACAAATAAATAATTGCCTTTGTACCCCTTGCATTGCAACATGGTCTGTTCCAGGAGCGAATGGCTCCTGTTGATTTGCTCCTAGGTCTGATTAAGAACAAGTGTGTATCTGTAAAATGCCAGTAATGGATTTCGCAGCAAATCAGGTATAAACATGTTGGTGTTGCTTTGTTTTGACAGGATTCCCAGGTTGCTGACATACTTTCAGGCTCTGCAAACATAGTCACTCTTACTGTAATGCCATCCTATATTTTTGAGCACATGGTGAAAAGGTGAGTTAAATACTACAGTTAAAAATGTAAATGTATACGTTGACCATTCTTCCTGAGTACGCCACTGCAAGATTTACAGAAATAATAGGTATAGTGACTTGGTACCAGGCAAAATGAATCTGATGTAGGAAATATTTACATATTTTTTTTATTTTTTCTTGCTGTGCATAGTACATTCAAATATTTTTAGATATAGGAAGTTTACAATCACACATCTGAATAAATTTCAAAGAATGAATAGAACTACAGCTGTGTGGAAAATATACTCCCTCTTTCAAATCCATGATTTTACATTTCTGGATATAATTAGCAATTTTCTAGTTCTCAACAGATCTCTCATATGATAATGACAAAAGAAAGGTCTGCTTATTTCTTTAATATACAAGCCAAAATGAAGAAGCATTTGTGGAAACTTAAGTACACCCTTACTACTGCTTCTGTGTACAGGTGCTGGTAATCATGTGCACTTCATTAGGTAGGTGACCTTCAGGATGTTCTTCCACCTCTATATATAAAAGCAGAACTGCCAGTTTGGGCTGCTTGTTTTAACAATATACAAATGATACAGAACTTCAGCAATGATCCCAGAGAGGCAATGGGTTCTGCTCATCGGGTATAGTGGCATTTTCAAACAGTACAGTCTGTCTATATACAGCAAGAAAGATTATTTACAAATGGCAAACACTTAATACAGCAGATTTAACCCAAAAATCTGACCATCTAATGCTCTGAGAAGAACCAGAAATCTGCATACAGCAATCTACAGACTTAGATCAACATGGTAAATTATAGTTCAGACTCTACTGTGGAAGATATCAGGGAATCAATATGGCTTCTCTGGAAGGTAACCAGTAGAATACACATTCAAAAACCAGTAAGAAACATTAAAGTAGGCAACTTTTTCACTACGCCTTCTGGAATAATGTTCTCTGGACAGGAAAGCAAGTGGTTTTACTAAACATGGCATGCATTAAGGAGGGTCATTTGGTGACTTAACAATTCCACACACAATCATTGAACCCGCCATGAACTTCTCTTTATACCAGGATACTCCAGGTTCAGGGTAACCAACCTGTGGCACTTCAGCTGCTGTGGAACTACACATCTCAGCATGTCCTTCCACAGTTTTAGCGTGAACTAGTAGCAAAACTGTGTCACAGCATGCTGTAAATTGTAGTTCCACAGCAGCTGGGGTGCCACAGATATGAGGCTATCAGTCAGGCTTGACAGAAAATGAAGATGTTCCATTTCATGTTTGGGGACCTTCACTGGAAAATATGTAAAATAACTGAAGAAGAGGGTGATAAAACTCACATTATATCCAGTGTATCTCCTATGCAATGAATGAATCAGCCTGCCTTTGCAGATGTTCCTGAGTGAAGGTGTTATACTATGGAGCCTAATTGGAAAATTGCAGTATACATCGGACGTCACCCTTAACCATTTGGTTTCATTCTACCTTCTCAAAGAATTATTATTATTAAACAGTGTGTAAGATTCCCTTTCTGTATTACACATATTACATTGGCATGTTCCACAAGCCATTCAGCGGTTACTTGAGTCACCGCATTAGTGTATTTCATCAGTGTGTAAACTACTGGATCAATCTAGTTGAAACTTAATAGCCTGCACATAGTTGCTATATGCATTTTGCATGAACTGGTAGGAAGGGCAGGCTGGGAATTGTAGTCAAGAACTGGAAAGCCATTTGTTTAATTCTGCAGTATATAGAAATTTTGTGTCAGATGTTTGTGCTACTGAACTGCCTAATCACTTACGTTGATGTTTGTTTCCTGCAACAGAATGGCTTCCAGTGTGATTAAGAGCTTGATGGATCATTCGGTTCCTGAGGTTTAAGTGACATGTCTCCGCTGTGTCCTGACTTAATACCATGGCAGAGCTACAACGTATTGTACAATACACATTCAGCAGTGTATCCTCTTCGAGAGTGAGAGTTTTACTAATGCATGTTAACCTCAGCATTGTATAAAACTTCGAGACATTATTGCGGTCAAATCTATACATGTACATGCTAACTTACCTGTAATAGGTAGAAAGATGTGCATCTTTTTAGTTAATCAAAAACCTGTTTACAGTCACATCTGGATGAGTTGGAAATTATATTTTGATTACTATTTAGATCCACAAGTGAAATGTTCTGCATTCATTCTAGCTGTCTGCCCTTATAAATATACATCTGTATAATCAGAATGAGAAAAATGCACTATTCTTTTACGGAAGAAGTAAATGCGTCTGACAAAATGCTGTAATTTTATATTCCAGGTGAAAGCTATTTTCCTATGTATGGATCATGTTTATCTCGCATGCCATTTTTTTTGCTATACATATGCAAACTGTTACAAAATTATTAAAGTCCTAAAACCATTGCACAATCCAAGTTTCTGCATTAATAAATATATACATGACACATTTACCTTTGTTGAAAAGCATTTAAACATGTTTACAAGCCCTAATTAAAACATTAACTGGTCAAATATTGAGTTGATAGTGTGACATTACCTGTTTGTTATTTCTTCCATGTATGCCAGCATGATAGTTGAGACCAGCAGCGGCTCTTACCCTCTTGCATGGCGGTAGGGGGGGTCTGACGCTGCCTAAGGAGAGGGGACGACTGTCCCGGTGTCTGCACAATAGATCTGGCAAACACCTGGGACCATAGCATAAGCGGCACCACGCATTCACCAAACACCAGCTTCTAGGGTCTGCAATGGCTGTAGCCCCTAGAAGCCGGGTAGGGCTGCCCGAAAGGCAGAGAAGTGGCTTCCCACTGTTAGCCGCTCTTTGCTCATTGCAGCATGGACTGGCAGACCCAAAGGGAGAAAACACCACCCTCTGGGACTGCCTGTCCTGTGTGTGTGTGATTAGCAGGTAGAGCTTCCAATGGAAGGCCACTGCCAGTCACAGTGCAGACATGGATTGAAACTGGCTCACTGAGGTGGCATATTTTGCTGCAGCCCCTACTTAAAATCCACCATTGGTTGAGACCATAATCTTTTGAATCTATGTTGCAATCTTAAGAATCTATGTTGCTCTATACATTGTTTCCTCATTTTTGAGTGAGAGGCTGCATAAAATGGCAGTGTTTTTGTGACTTGTTTACTCATAAACATGCATTGGCCACACATGGCTAAAAAAAAACCTGTTCATAACATTGGAATCGGTATGTAAAGCCGGCGGTCGGGATGCTTCCTGTCAAAATACAGACAGCGGTATCCCGATGATTGGTATCTCGACAGGGGTCGGGTAAGTATACTTACACTCCCCCCCCTTCTCCACCTAACCCTCCCCTTTAGTGCCTAAACCTAACACACCCCCACACCTAATTCTTATCCCGCTATGCTACCTAAACCTAACACTCCCTAACCCCCCTCCCCCCATGGCTAACAGCTAAGACCCCCTCCCCCCCGGTTTACCTAGTTTGGGCTGGCATCTTGTCTGTATTCCGGCTTTGGGATTAAGATGGGCATCAGTATTTCGACGCCTATTTTAAGTCCCGTGTTGGGCTTCCACAGTCGGGGTTCAGACTGCTGGCATGCCGTCTGCCGGTCTGGTAACTACATCCCATAACATCAACATTTCTTCATTTTAAGTGTGCATACCAATCTTGCATATAGTCAATTCAGGGCATATGGGGCCAGAAGTAAAACATAATGTTGCATTGTGTGTGTATATATGTATGTTTGCAAATATTAGGGTTTCCAAACTCCAGCCCTCAGGAAACCCTAACAGTGCATGTTTCCATACTCCGATGTATTCATTACTGACTGACACAATTTAAAAGATCCACAGGTTGTTCTAATTACATTACTTCAGATTCTATGATGAGACCTGGAAAACATGTACTGTTAGGGTTCCCTGAGGACTGGACTTAGGAAACACTGATGTATAATATTTGGTTTCAATAGTTTGGTTTCCCTACATTCAACAGATGAGTTATTGCTGGGAAATCAAATCTTTAAGAGCCATTGTTTGTGCAGAAAAAATGATGCGGTAGAGACAAAGTCCTTCTGTCTCTTTTCAGTGTGTAAGCATCATCTTGAAATACAACTGCTTGGTGGATAGTTGGATGTATTTTAACCTGCTCCAGATTGTGCTACGACTATACAGATCAATAGTATAAAACTTTATGAAACATGGATTAGCCACAATTAAGCCACTAAAATGGTTTAAATTTTTGAGTGTCTTTAAACAACAAAGGTGCAAGCAAGGGGATTGCTGAATATTGAACGCTGATCTGTTTACACCAAGTATTTAATTTAGGTCATTTTAAAAGGTTTCTCAATTTACTCATATTAAGTTAAAATGTGGGCATAGAGCTTGAAGGATTTCCTATTTAGTTTTCATTTCATGGGGACACTGGGATGTGGTGGGTGCCACGGGGTTTTTATTTTTCCCAACCATAATTCACTTGTTAAGTGCTCGTTGGAGCTGGGCTGTCATTATTTGGCTGTTTCCAGCAGTAATTTTCGTACTTCTATTATTTTTATTGACTTTTATTAGGGAACTTTTACATATTGCCATTGGTCTCTCACCGACGCACTGCACACTCCTGTTGGGCCTGGTCGTTGCCGTCTTAGAATTGGCATGCCAGCTCGGACTGCGCTACAGGGGTACATATTTTTATTTTAGGTCACGGCCAGTCCCAGACACCAAAGAAGGGGCATACATTAATAATCTAGTGTCAGGGGACTTAAGTCGAACGATGCAATCTCTCTTTTAGCCTAGAATTTTATTTATGGCAGCCTTCTGTGACAGTAATGCTGTGACTTGGAGAGTAGGTCTCTCCCCTGCAGCACTTCCCACATTTTGCCGGGCATCCAGATCCTGAAAAGCAGGTAGTATTTACACGTACATTCTACTCTGATCACTCCAGTAGTTCTGTGTGAATTGAACTTAGGGCCTGATTCAGAGCCGATCGCTTTGAATCAGGGCCCTCCTACCTAAAAATGGAGCGGCCTCCTAGCCGCTCGCATAGCTGTGGGTGACCACCCACAGCATATGCGAGCGGCCAAAAAGATGGTCGTGATGGTAAAGACCATCGCGACCATTGGGCTTGCGAAGAGACCCTGCGGTAGGGTCTCGGTGACCGCAAGCCCTGGAGTGATTTTGGCTCTCAGAGCCAAAAGTGATGTCAGTGGGGGCCGGACCCAGACGGTAGGCGTTCCCATGGGAATGCCTCCATCTGGCAGCCACGCCCACCAAAGGGGGCGTGCTGTCAGTCACCATCGACAGCACGCCCCCTTTGGTGCGACAGCTTGGCTGTCGCTGTCCGGTTCTCGCGCATGTGCACGACGGAGCTCCCTCCGTCGTGCGCATGCGCATTGGGGTAACCGACCCGCTTGCGAGCGTCCCTGAATGACCCCCTTAGTCCTTAAGACTGTTCAGTACCCTCCATTTGAACCTTTGGAATCAATTAAAATTTTACTACTATCATGGTAAACTGTGTTTCTACTTGCAATTTCATTGGCTAGAAGGGTTCCTGAGATTGCTGCTCTCTGGTAAACACTTTCCTAAATATTCATGTGGATATGGCAGGTTTAAACAACAAAACATAAAGTGGTTCCGCGTTAATCAAGAAATTGTGGTCATGTCTTTATCTTGTGAATCAAAACCACATGATGGAAATACTTTAGACATAGTCAGGGCCTTCCGGATTTATGCACAGATAACAATGTATCAGACGCTATGATGATCTGTTTGTACTATGGGGCTTTAAAAAAAAAAAAAAAAAAAATGGTCATCCTGTAAACATTGTATGATCAGATGGATCCATTCTACAATCCGTAAGGTTTACACTAATTCAGGTAGACCAGTACTGCTAAATATTGGTGCCATCTGTCTACTGTAAAGGTGCATACACACGTAATGATTTTTTGAACGATTTAACATCGTAATCGTTGAAAAAAAATCGTTCAGTTTGAGTTATAACGATGAACGATTATCGTTCATGCGCATTCCTGTTTGTAGTTCATTCTGACTGACCAATTTTCATTAAGGGAAGTTACAAAAATTGTTTGTAGTTCAAAAAAATAATTCGTTGCACTTTAAAAAATGACAGAAAATCATTCATAATAGTTTGTGTGTGTGTGTGTATGTGCAGCTTTAGTCTTTGTGGTTAGTGAGGCATAGGGCACTGTGTGAACAGCTTTGCAGGGTGGCCTCAGGTCACACTTTTACATAATTTACCATATTGATACTTTTGAGTCGAGATGCAAGTTTTGGATGCAGGGTGTTACGTGCATCTCTGCTCCCTCTGGCAAGGACAGCTTTGGGATGTCCTCAGTGTGCCCCATGAAATCAAAGATAAATTATTTTTATTTTTTTTAACTTACCGTTAAATAATTTCTCTAATGGCATTCGTACTAATGTTCGTAACTTTTCTGTAAAATGGGAACACTTAATTTAGGAAATGTGGTCATAGCTTATGTACATCAAGCAAGCATTATTCATAGATAACAAGACCAATGCCACGTTCATATGTGTCAAGTTCTAACAGCATTCACTTATTATAGGTGTATGAGTAGGTTATGTATCTGGTGAAATGACAAGTTAGGGATGTAGTCAGTAGGTTGACATATACAATATTGACATGCATATAGTTTTATCAACATTGTCAGAATGTAGACATTCGGTTTATGCTGAAGGGGGAGGTAGGATTAGGGGAGAAATACTCACTGGAGCATCAGAGGTCTGGCCCAGAAGTGACAGTCACATGACTGCCGGGTGCCGTCAGGAGCAGGTAAGTGATCGCTGAGGCACCAGGGACGGTATGTCAACATTTTATCAGTATCAACATGGTGAATGTCAACATATACTGTACCACACCTGAGAAATGATGCATGCCTAATTACAACCATATAATAAGAGCCTAAGTTCCTAACACAAAAAAACTAGTTATGTGTATGTATTAGGTAAAGGATTTATGCCATTTTAACAGCGATGCATGTTCTATTAAATATTTTACGGTTTAATAATATTTACACCTTATGGATTTGAATATAAAAAAAAAAATACATTATTAATAGTAATACAGAAAACCACTGGAAAAAAAAAAACGAACCTTATTAATGTTTTTATTGATATAGCATACATATGTTGCTCTATAAGAGCTGGTATAAGTCACATCTTACAGGAAGAAAAATACAGGTATCAGTGATGACATAATGCAGAAGAATGTTGCTTGTTCAGACAAAACATTACAGAAATGTTGTAGCACAAAAAGTGAAACTCGTGAAAACTGCATATTCACTAACCAACACACAGCCCCTGACTACTTCACTGTGTAAGGAATACAGGACCCCAAAAGGTAATGGTGTTTCTCTTGGGTCCTCTATTCAAATCACATGATTGATTGTGGGATCCCACTGCAGATAATTACAGTGTAAATGAATGCCATGTCTACCCAATAGAAACCTCTATGTGTCGGATGTCAGTTTTGAGGAGATCAATCTACTTGGCATTCAGCCCAATAAGTCTGATCCCTTCTGGCATCATATGAGCCTATGTGCAGCTAGAAGATAAATGATAATGCCAAACAGCCACTTTATTAATGTGTCCAATAATGACTGGATTACAGGGCATGGTGGTTACTTTGTGACTGCAGAGGCAGCAATACTAAGCCAAATGCCCCAGCATGTTGCCAGTACAGTATATAAAGTATCCTAAATAAGTTATGGCCAGGTGCCGTGTGTGTGTGTGTATATATATATATATATATATATATATATATATATATATATATACACACACACACACACAGTTCATGATAGAGCCCTATAAACCAGGGTCATAAAGTAGTTTAAAGTTGCACTTGCCATGCTTTATAATAATGTATCTTCTACATCTCAATAACCTGGCATCACCAATATGAATACATGTCTTTAAAGCAAAATTAATGAACAGCAATGTAGAAGGACCAGCCCTTCTGGCAAAGAATACCACATTGCGGAGGTCTTAGTTAATTAAAACAAGGCCCAGAAATCTTAAAAACCTTTACTATTCTGTATGGTCACATATACATGTGTCGGATGCATTAATAGGCAAAAAAAAGTCCCTTTCAAATCAAATAGATGTTATTTGTTTTCATATACTGTATGACACTAATGTGTATAATAATAAATGGCAAGAGAATGGACCATCTAAATTCCACTACAACTAAAAAAATAGTAAATGTTGCTACTGTATAATAGTAGCAATATTCAGGATCCCTGCTCCCAAGGGCCCACAAACAGGTACACAGTGTATTAATGTGTCTGCAGATTTGAGTTTAGTGCTACCACTGGGAGCATTTTAGATGGCCCTAACTTATTACAAAGCTACACAATCTATTTACTTATTTCTATTCTATTACTGTATTGTAATGACTAATATCAGTGTGTTACACCTGCCTACTTTCCATCTTGTCATATCACATAAAATGGTTTCCTATTGCAGCCTGTGCATTATATGGAGCTGGATAAGGAGTTGTGCCCTCCCCAGTGAAATCTAGTTACACAGATCTAAACAGAAGTCAAGTGAATTCCTGACATTTCTTATGTATGTTTTAATGGACTGTGGAGACAAATTTATTTTGAAGTAGAAAAGAAAAAACCAAATATGACACTGTACTTAAAATGTTGGTGGTTGTAGAAGATCCATTTCTACACAAATGCCCAAATTCTAAAGAATGAGTCGGTCAACGGATTTCTAGTCACACGTAGGTGAAAGTCCTATGAAACAGTAGTGGAAAGGCATTTTTATAGTGCAAACTATGCAACAAATATAAAATGATGGAAAGTTTAGAAGGATTGAGTTGTTAAGGCACAAATCCTCAAAGTGTGCATTACTAATTACATAAAATCAAAAATTGGTTTAAAATTCAAAAGTAAAAAAAAAAGCTCAATATTGCAGTTTCCAGAATAAAAGTTGTCGGTCAACTGATCCGGTGATAACAGTGTTGCATGGCTCGTTCATCCACATGCACGTTACAGCATCTGAAGAAAATAAATGGAAGTGAATTCGTCACAGTAGTTAATGATTGATTTCATGAAGCAAAAAATGAAATAACTGTAATGTTTAAAGAAAAAAAAAAAGGATCCAAAGCACCCACTCTGTGGAATGTTCTACATCGCACAAGACTTTCCTCTAGTCTCCAACCCTCCAAGTCTTCCCTGAAAACTCACCACTGCAGATAAGCTTATCAAATTCCTAGAACCACCCACATAAGCTATCCTACTTAATTGCATCCCCACTATACAGTCCACTCCTGACTTTACATAGTTTCTATTTCTTCACTTTTACATCCTGCTGACCCTATGCCAACATTCCAGTGCGACTGGGGGAGAGAGATAAAGTACTAACCAATCAGGACCAAATCTAATTATTTATGGTCCGTGTTATAGGCAAACCCAGTGCTTGTGGCTGCCAGTCATAAAATATGTGGGCAAACAGAAGAGCAACCCTGTCCACCACCACATAACTGGATCTAAGGATGTCAGGTAAGTACCAGAGCCGTAACTAGAATTTTTGGTGCCCTGTGCCAGAGAGAGCATTTTTTAAATAGGACATAAGATAGTGCACCTGAAAAAGGGCCATGATCTGGGAGAAGGGTTGGGGAAGAGATAGGGGAGGCCAGGAGAAGCTGGGGATAAAAGAAGAGGAAGCTACAAGTGAAAATGATAATAAAATGTACTTGATAAAATGGTGATACTATAGGGGACTTTGAGTCAGCGAAGTTTAGGTACCACTGCTCTAGTATGTATTACTGTTTACCATCACAAAACTAGTACATTTAGTGCATGTTTTTTACTGAACTACATGAGAACATTTACCACATATTACATCAATATTTTGGTGGTGTCTCCATAAACAGTTTATATTTCAATATTAAATACAGAACCTATTATTAAATTATATACTCTCCATCCACTGTAATTACGTGAGGCAAACATAACAGTTTTGTATTACATTTAAATTACATAATGTGGCTAAACTGCATGTGGTTAATTTCTTGCATTCACACATTACATGAAGGGTAACCAGGTGCAGACTGAGTTATAATCACTGTGTCAAAATTATACCCCAGTGATTCGGATCATTTTCACCTAGAAGTTCTTCTACACAAAACATATATTAATGAATACAAAAAGACCAGTGACGCCACATCGCGCCCATGTATTACAGAATGCCTGCTGGCTGAACAGAGCACCAGGAGGCGGAACTGCACTGCCAGGCATCCAGGTGGCTGGGCCAGCCCATAAAACCATTGTGAATCGACAAGTGATCAGTCTGGACATGCTATGGGCATACCCACTCAATGGGGCAATTTTGGGACATCCCCAGGGCTCATTATCCTCCATATAATAAATGGGATTTCTAAACTTATGTTACAACCTTTTCTATGAATCCATTGGGAACACTGTGCACCCACCATTTTATGCTCTAATACTCCTGATACATTTTTTTGGTCAACTTTTAAGTGCCAATGTCCTCAAGGAGACTCTATATAACCAAGGTCCAGTGGTCTTCCCAGTCGATGCAGAGAAAAGGATTGAAGGGAAGCACACAAATCCTATTATATATTCTGTGTTCAGGGAAGGAGTACATGAGAAACGGTATGAGGCACTAACTGTCATGTCTGGGTATGATCTCTACAGAGCTAATACATTCTAATGCTGTACAATGAAAAGTGTGGATGTCAAAATAAAATATGGTACCTGCATGTCCTGCTATTCTTTCAAGAATCCTTCCTCCTATAAGATCCCAGACCAGCAATTCTCCAGTATCATTTCCAGACAGAACAGTATGCCCATTCCAACAGAAGCACCTATGGATAGCGAAGGCATAAGAAAGTACATCTGTCAACGGTAGCCTCTTTCCCTCCAGAACACCGATCGCAGGGCAAGAATTAAATTCCTCCATTCTGCCCAAACCAAATATGTGAGGACATCTTGCCATCAATGTCCCAGAAGCAAGACTCTCATATGCCAAAAATAAAATGGAGAGAAGTGCTCATGTGGGTGGGAAATAAGCTGAGCTGGCCAGATACTGCACACAGAGGGCCACCAATCTCCTGAACCTGCTGTCACTGCATTACAGATAAGTGGCTGGCATGGCGAGGAGACGTGGCTAGGGCGAGTAAACTATCCTCCTCTCCTGTGCCCAGTCTGCTGATACTGCATGTATGACGACTGCAGGAGGAAGTGCAGGTGACTTGCACCAATCATAGTGTACCAGATTTTAGACATTTATAGATGCCAGTGTGGGAAAGCCAGAGCACAAAGGCTGTAAGCCAGAGGCTCAGCACCTTCTGGTTAATTAAATATTCAAAAACAACAAAAAACCTTGTTCAAAAAAACAAAAGCACACAAAAAAAGGATCTGTGGAATAAGACTATTCTATTTATTCTTGGACCCATGTTGAATAAAGTTTGAGAACCTCCAATGTGTATAATTAGCAGCATATTAAAAAGAGCAAATGCAAATTGCATTGACTGAACACTCATGCGCTATAATATTGTATAAGAAGCGATTCTTACCCAGGTAAGTAATGAGCCAAGGCAACTAAACAGTGAATGTAAGTGTCATGGCTCGGACAAAACACAGTACTGGATACATTTTGTTGCTGCCTTTAGGTGGACGGTAAGTTACCTTTGAACCTCTCCCGAAGGCAGAGAAGAGATCAGCATTCCTGTCTGAACATCAATTATTTTTAGGCAGCCATCTTCTCCAACAGAAAGGACATGTCTGGTGTCTGCAATTATATAGCTGTTATTGATGGATTTCCACCCTTGAAAACAAAAGACTTGGGGCCTGATTCAGAGTTGGGAATAGAGAGAGATATAGCACTTAACTGTGTACCTGGACAAACCATGTTGCAATGCAAGGGGTGTAAATATATAATTTTTATTTTGCATGTAGGGTAAATACTGACTGCTTTTACATATAGCCCACAAATACTGCACAGCTTTATCATTACTCTACAATTTAGATGTCAGTTTGGACACCTCCCTCCCAAATCTAAATCTCTCTGCACATTTTAAATCTGCCCCACCTGCAGTGCACCAAGATGATCAGTTGAGAGAGATATCTCTCTCTATTCCCAACTCTGAATCAGGCCCTTGATCTCCCAGAACTCGTGTGTGGACTACAGAAACCTGATGACATTATAGACACAACTACATGTATCCTACCATTACGCATGCATATTTTACGTTACACATAGGTCATCTATTGAAGGTCATGTGTTGGGGTCAAATAATAGCCCCTGATGTCCTACGTTAATGCCAATCAAACCGATTTGAAGAAATTGTAGCAAACCTTGGAGAGATAAAGTAGCAACCAATCAGCTTCTAACTGCCATTTTACAGGCCATTTAAAAAAAAAAAAAAAAAAAAGATAGTTGGAAGCTGTTTGGTTGGTACTTTAACTCTCTCCAACATTTGATAAATTTCCCCCCTGAGTCCCTTTAATCTGATATTGCCTAAAAATGATCCTGTGAGAAAAAACAATCCAATAGCACCATTATTGGACATGGCTAATAAAATCAAATGCTAATGGTGCATACACACGGGAAGATAGTCAACGATAAGTATATTGTTGAACGATCTCCCGGGTGTGCTGGATCCAGCACACCACCAACGACCCGCAACGACGGCCAACGACCCGCAATCAACGATCGCGGGACCCTATAGTAACCTGGTCGATATCGACCAGGTTAGCCTGCATGCACGATTGATGGATGATATCTTTATTGTCCATACATGCCTGCGCATCGCAGGTCGTTGGTGGGTTGGAGGCACCGAAAAATGCATGATAAGGATATGAACGATATAGTTATCGTTCATATCGTGCATTTTAATCGTACCGTGTGTACGTACCATAAGAAACCATTAACATGCTCCAGTTAAGGCTTGTTAATGGAAGGGCCGGATCTTGTCCAATTTTGCCACCTATGTTGCCCACCAAATAGAATGATGACGCTGTTGCTTGAGCAACTGTATCAGCCATTAAAAGAGCACCTTAAGACTTCTCTCCTATGTTGTATAGCAACATATTTGAATGGGACCTATACCTTGCATATTTACAGCTTACCTGTTGTAAATGTTATGCAGCGCTCTACTGAAACTAGACTTGTTCTAGAATAGGGCTATATAATCTGCTTCATTTTAGGTCATTAGGTTAGAATCTCAATTGTTAAAATAATGTAGCTTTAAATAATGAGACTTATAGGAAATCATTAGCATTTTGTAATGTTTCTGTGTTTAAACAAACCACAAAAAAACTGGATACCTACCAGGACTCAACGCAACATCATGAACTGGTCCATTGTGGCAAGGAAGCTGATGTAGCACAGAGGATCCGGCAATGTCCCAAATGCTCACGGTGCCTTCCTTAGTTCCTGACACCAGTAATGATCCGTCAGAGCTCATGTTTATTGTGTTTACCTATACATACACACATTAAAGGTTATAGTTGAAAGGTTTATCATACAGACTGATTCATTATAGTTCATGTACTGGGTGAACCCGCTAGCTGTAAAGTAAGTAAAGCTAGCCATCGACTATACAATTTTCTGTCAGATATCTGTCCAATCTGACTGGTTGGAATGAAAACCTGGTAATGTATGGGAGCAAATGACAATCGTCCATTTGCTCAAAACACTGGAAAATAGCCAAAAATGGTTGTTCGGACAAATTGGTTAAAACACACCAATTTGAAAAAAAAATTTGTCCTTTTTTTCAGTGTTTAAAACCGTATGATTGACTGTCATTTGCTCCAATACATTACCAGGTTTTCAACCAGCCAGATTGGACATATATCTGACAGAAAATTGTATATTGGATGCCCAGCTTAAGGGACTGAGTAGATAAGTGGACTTGCCACATACTACCCACATACAGTACAGGACACTGCCGCAATCAACGCATCCATCTCAACAAAAAATGGTGATCAATGCCTTCAGTTCAATAATGTTTTAAAAGCCATCTTATAGCCTAATATAGCACAAACATTAAAATGCTGGGACCAGGACTATTCTTGGAGGGCCCAGTGCTAGGTTCCTTTAATATTAATATTATTAAGCGTTAGTATGAGTCCCTTCTCAAGACCATAATACTGACAGTCGGGATGCAGGCGCTCACAATGCCGGCGCCGGAATCCCGACACCTGTCAGAATCCCAGCCAAGTACTGGAGTTATGGGGAAGGTTAGGGCTAGGCACTAGGGGGAGGGTTAGGCACTAAGGAGGGAGAGTTAGGTTTAGGCACTAGGAGGGTGGGAGGTTAGGGAAAGGGTTAGGATACTGACCGGCAGGTATCGGTATCCTAACCCTGTCATGATGCCAGCGTTGGGTTTCTGACCACCCGGGATCCCGAGCACTGGCATCCCGTACTCACAAGGAAAGCTGGCTGTAGGAAAGGAACATTCGACTGAGTCCAAATCCCAGGTAAATAACCACAGAGAGGAGAAAGTATTACTTAAGAAACTGCAGTTAAAATGAATGTTACGTTTTAGGTGGAATTATCCTTTGCTATAGAAATGAATGTTTCTAGATCATCACGTCTTTACTTAATGATGAATAGGAAAACCAGCAGAAGTAGCCTATATGAAACCAGCAAGTGCTGATTTTAAGATGTGCAAATTCCGGTTAGATTTTGGTTATGCTAAACATTTGTTGGAAGTAATCAGGGAGTCATACAAATTGAAAAACTATTAATCTGCCTGAACAAATTGAAGGGTGTGTGGCCAAACAGTCCACTGTACCTCCCCTGTTTCTTCCAATACCAGAACACTAACCAAGGAGAGAATTCAATCCCATCATCTAGGACGTTACCAAATGCCTAAAAACAAACAAGTGAAGTGGCCTCTGTAAGTGGATGGCCTATCCATAGCTCAGGAGAACTAGACTAAAACCAATTAATACGCACAACACAATAATGGTTACATATGCTCAAGACAGTAAAATTGTGTTTTTCCCAATTTCTAGAGTATGGCCATTACTAACTATTAAAGGAAAAGCTCCAGGTAAAGCAGCAGTGAAGGTAAATGAAGAGGTTCCAGCAACATTAGTTATAATGTATACATTTAAGGTTCCCTAGCTCTATAGAGCTTGTCATGTCATGTAAAAATTCACATCTCAGGCCATCTCTGATATCTGTGAAAGTACTGCAATGCTCCATACACATGTTGGTTTAGTTAATATGTTAATACTCCTTGGTACTCACACCAGCATCATGTTCCAATTCTGCCAACAATTCAAAGTTGTTTCTCTTCGTTCCACACACATCGGCAGGTACACAGCTCCACACCTGGATGAGAAAGCGGTGTAGGGTTATTATAGAAATATCCATTTGCCCACATTGGATAGCATCATGCACTATTTGTTTAGTAAATACATTTAAAGGGAACAGTCTTTATTTATTGAAGCAGAATTGAGTAATACATGTTTACACCGTAACCTGTAATTCAAATTAAATTGGTTCGTATGGAAAGGATATTCATCATTTTCATGAAAACCGGTTCAGCTCATATTTGTCTGCTTACACACAGTATAATCAGCCAAGTTAAAGGTGCATACACACGTGACGATTTTTTGAACGATTTGTCGTTAACGATGTCGTTATCGTTCAATCATTCAAAAAATCGTTCAATTTCTAAGTTATAACGATGAACGATAATCGTTCAAGCGCACTCCCGTTTGTAGTTTGTAGTTATTGTTCATCGTCCATTTCAGACTGTCCAACATAACGATTTTCATTAAGGAAAGGAACATTTTTCGTTCATCGTTGTAAAAGTCGTTCATTACACTTCGAAAATCGTTCACTTTTTTAAGGGAAAATCTGACAGAAAATCATTGGTTACAAAATCGTTACGTGTGTATGCACCTTAGCGGTTAAACCATGTCAAGTCCTAGTTTATACAGAATAATCATTAATGCACAGACTGCATTTTAGTGGCAAACAGAAAGAAAATTATATTTTGTTGATCTGCTGCTCACATGAGATTACAAAGCAGTAATAAAAAGCAGAACGTACACAAGTCTGTTGTACACTGATGACTATTTGTTTGTTTTACAAGTAATTGAACTATCAGCACTGAAGCCAGGGCCCTATAGGTGTGGAGTTTGTATGGTCTCCTTGTGTTTGACTGGGTGCTGTACAGACCTTTACTGTAGAATCCCAGGAGGCAGTGCACAGCCTATTGTTACACCAGTGTATCTTGCTAACTGCATCATCATGTCCCATCAGAGTATCTTGTCTTCTTCCAAAGGCAATAGAATAAAAATATCTAGGCGCAAAGAACAGATAACAATTGCTTGAGTAACTTAACACCAATCATTACAGGTTGTAAAGTAGGTAGGTGGTCATTAATACGCACACATTATTGTCCCAGGAGGAGCACATCACTGTTGTATCCCCTGGTAAAAGAACACAAGATGACAATGCCTGGGAAGAAAGAAGAATAGGATTTTTCAAAGTTTGGAGTCCAAAAATAGCTAAAAACAACTGCATCTGTTCCACTATAAAAACCATAAAATGGTAATACTGGAATACATGACAGGATACTTATAACCTCCTTCACAGTGCTTCCCCAGCCCTGCCCAATGACTAAGAGAACTAACACAACAGTGGAACATGATCGGTCACTGGGATAAAGTTTAGGTAAACATATGAAAGTAAGATCAAACTAAAAATGTGCACAAGATCTGTCCCATCTTTCATAGATATTTCTTTCACAATGAAAACAGCAGCTGGGTAAGAAACGCAAGCAGTGATGCTTTATCTGCAAATACATTACATGAGTGAACATGAAGGTTCTGTTTGTGATACTAGAAATGTTTTTCTAAAGCGACAGGTTGTCATCATGGAACTTTCCAGTGACCAATGGTGGAAGCGGACAGCTAAGGCTACATAGGAGAAAACGGAGACACTTGTCCTGATACAAATTCATCCATACCATATTTGAAAATGAAAAACTTCTTTGCAGATCTCTCTGACTTGTAGAGAACATCTTCAAGGTTGAATCTGCAATAAATCACAATTTAGTCAGTCACAAATTGTGAAGAGGAAGAACAATCTCTACACAGACATACACATGTTTCAGCAATTGGGGAATACATGGTAATTATAAAAAAAAAGTAAGGGAATTATACTATAAAACATCTCAATTGCTTTTTATAAAGGGGAAACTTGTTCACATTGTTCACAGACATATCAGGTATACACACCCGCCAATGACAGAACGATATATCATTCATCGATATATATCATTCAAGTGCGTACTCAGCATAAGATGGTTTGAATAAATTAAAAACGAACAAATAATTGAAGCTTAGGCATGTGAAGGGTGTTGCAGAGCTTCTACTCTTTCTAATCCTCAAAAAGAGTTAAAATTAACCAGCCCCTCCTTTAGTGTGAAATCTGAGTACATGCGCTAATAAAGAACCTAGAAAAAGACCTTGAAACTAATGCTGGCCATACACTCTGCAATTATTGGGACGATCCGCCCGATATCGGCGGATCGCCGCGATAATTGCAGCGTGTATGCGGGCGACCGAGGGTTAAATATTGCTCGGTCGGGCATGCTGGATTGTCCAGCATGCCCGTCCGAGGCGATATTTACCCGGGAAACTGTCGGCTGCATCGGGCAGTGTATGCCCAGCGCGGCCGACAGACAGACATTTCCTGTGTTCCTTCCTACGGAAGGAACAGGGAAATGTCTCCTCCCCCGGGGGCGGAGCGCGGTTGTCGGGCTATACACTGTGAGATTTCTCTCACAGTGTATGCCGGCGACATCTGCGGCTGGCAGGCAGCCAGATAAAATGTCTGTCGGTCTGACAGACATTTTATCTGGCAGTATATGCCCAGCATAAGATGTGAGAGATAGTGATAATTGGGGCATGTTTTGAATTAGAGATGGATTAAACAAACAGTCTCTGAGATAGTGGCGTTTTGTAATTGCAATATATACCAGATGTTGTGTTTCTAGGATGTCCCTTCTGTAGTGAAGACAAAATGTAGTTAGAATTTTCTAAGCATAATTCTATGCGGTTTCCTTAAAATATCTCATATTAGCTAATTGGAGAGAAAAATATGAGATATGGTAAAAACTTACCCTTGTTATCTCTATTTGTACGAAGTCCATAGGGTTCCACAGGATACCTTGGGATATAGGCGATGGCGGCAGACATCGGGCACCACAGAGTTAAAGTTTTCAGCCTCCCAGGGTGCACTGGGGTCCCTCTCCTACACCCCGCTCCCGAGCCAAGGCAAATCAGTTACGTAACAAGCCATGGGCCGGAGGAGAAGACAGATAGAGAAAAAAGTCGGGAACACACAAGAATCACATTCTCACCAGAAGGAGACGGAAAAACCGGTGACCAGATCAAAGCCCATCTGCAGTACAGGTGCGACAGGGCGGGAGTCCTGTGGAACCCTATGGACTTCTTAGAAATAGAGATAAAGGGTAAGTTCTTACCATATCATATTTTCTACTTCAGAGTCCATAGGGTATCCACAGGATACCTTGGGGCTGTCCCAAAGCAGTATCCTTTAAGGGTGGGGACGCTCCTGTGCTGAAAGGAGAATCCGCCGCCCGAAGGAAGCATCCTGAGAGGCGAAGGTATCAAAAGAATAATACCTCACAAAGGTATGGACAGAAGACCACGTGGCTGCCTTGCAAAGCTGAATAGCCGAGGCACCATGGCGAGCTGCCCACGAAGGCCCCACAGACCGTTGAATAAGCTTTAACAGAGGATGGTACAGGAAGGCCCTCATGAATGTAATCCTCAGAAATCGCCATGCGAATCAATCCTGCCAAAGTTTACTTAGTGGCAGGCCAACCCTTCTTACGGAAACCATAGAGGACAAACAAGGAGTCAGACTTCCGAAATGAATTGGTACGGTCAACATAAATCCTTAGAGCCCGTACCACATTCAAGGAGGCCTCACCAGCTGAGAGGTCTGGGGAATTAAAGGCCGGTACTATAATTTCCGTATTAATGTGGAAACCAGATACCACCTTAGACAGGAAAGGGCGAGTGCGAAGCACCGCCCTATACCTATGAAAAATCAGAAAGGGAGGACGATATCAGAGAGCACCCAAATCTGACACCCTTCTGGCCGAAGCAATGGCCAGAGGAAACACATTTTAAATCCACTGAGCCCAGTGGTTCAAATGGCAGTCCTTGGAGAGCCCTCAGGACCACAGCCAAATCCCAAGAAGACAGCGGTGGAACAAAGGGAGACTGAATACGAAGTACACCTTGCATAAAGGTGGGGACATCAGGAAGAGTAGCAAACCTACGCTGACATCACACAGAGGGCAGAAACCTGCACCTTCAGGGAAGCAAGGCGAAGACCGTGATCTAAGCCCGCCTGTAGGAAAGCCAAATCCCTGGATATCCTAAACACCTGAGGATCATAGCCTCTAGTGCGACACCATTCAAAGAAAGTATGCCACACTTTGTGGTAAATTCTTGTAGAAGCAGGCTTCCGAGCTCTGAGCATGGTGTTAATTACAGAGCTAGAAAAAAAACCCTGGACCTTAAACGGGCTGTCTGAAAAGCCGCGTCGTCAAAGACAGACGACCCAGGTCCGGATAATGGCAAGGACCTTAAGATAATAGGTCCGGACGTTGAGGCAACAGCATCGGAGTGTCTATGGAGAGCCTCCGAAGATCTGAGTACCAGTGACGTCTGGGCCATCAACAGGAGCGTGCCTCCTTCTTACTTGAACTTCCGAAGTACTCGAGGAAGAAGGGAGAACGGAGGGAGAGGTATGCAAACTGGAAGGTCCACTGGAGCAACAGAGCGTCCACCAGAAGAGCCTCCTCGTCTCTTGTTGTTGACCCGTACACCGTGAGGAGACCATGAGGCTTATCTCTGGAAGGCCCCACTCGTTCACTAGGAATTATAACAACTCCTGGTGAAGAGACCATTCCCCTGGATGCACGTCCTGACGGCTGAGGAAGTCTGCTTCCCAGTTGAGGACTCCTGGTATGAACACTGCCTTTCGCCCAAGCCAGAAAGCGGGACACCTGTGTCAGGGCCGCCTGACTTCTGGTTTCTCTTTGGCGCATTATGTAAGCTACCGTGGTGGCGTAGTCTGACTGGACTTGCACAGATTTTCCGTGAAGAACTAGTCTAGCTTGCTGAAAAGCTGTGAATACTGCTCGAAGTACCAATATGTTGATTGGAAAAGCAGATTCTGTTGTCGGTCACCTTCCCCAAAGAGGTGTGGACCTGTCACAGCCCCAAAACCCCGGAAACTGGCATTCTGAGGGCCCAGTCTGATATCCAAAAGGGGCGTCCCTTGTTGAGGTGGGATGTCTGTAGCCACCAGGCCAGAGACAGCTGTACCTCTGGAGAAAGCACCATTGCCAGTGTCTTTATCTGATGGGGCAACCCATTTCATCAGAAGATGATCACCTTCTGCAGAGGTTGCTCATTGCCGAGTGAACGAACACTCGGCGACTCTGAAGACAAATAGAAATCTTTGCCTGTAACGCAAAGATCTTTTCCTCAGTCACAAAGATCCTTCGTTGTGCGAGGAACCACTTTCAGGTTATCAGCCAGCCGTTATTCTGCAACTTAAAAATGAATAGAGGCGCCTGTGACCAGCTGCTGATTTAAAATGTTTACTCAATTCAAAAAAATCACAATAATATACAATCATAAATACACATAAAAATTGCAAATTCTTCTAAATTATATTAATAACAACAATAGCATATAATCGGCGGTAACCCACTGCGGGTTCCCGCCGCTTACCTGAATCCCCGTGAATCCGGCCAGAGTCTGGAATATCAGGGTCCCCGCTAGCGGAGACCCTGGTACCTGCCAGCATCCCTGGATCAGTGCCTGCCTTCTGGCCCGACGGGGTGGAGGAGCAGCAGCATGGACCTCTAATTAGCTTGTCCATGCTGCCCACTCATATTTATCGCAGCAACGCTGCTGGAAGAAACTTCAGGGCTGTTCCAACAGCCCCACTCTGATGAGGTGATCCGACTCTGTGCTGAACACCTTCGAAACTGATTTGCCTTGGCTCGGGGACGGGGTATAGGAGAGGGTCCCCAGTGCATCCTGGGAGGCTGAAAACTTTAACTCTGTGATGCCCGATGTCTGCCGCCATCGCCTATACCCCAAAGTATCCTGCGGATACCCTATGGATCCTGAAGTAGAAACTCAATTTTATAATACAACAGAGTAGGCTACATGCCTTTACTTTACAGATATCCATAACTTTTTAGGTCTTCCAAACCCCACTAGTTCCCCATCTGTGTAAATAAATAAATGGATATTATTCAGATATAAATGAGCCAATGGATAAATGATTAACTAGAAAATTATTAATTAGACAAAATAAAAATCCAGTGTTGTACAATATGAGCAAGATTCTGTCCCTGCATCCATCAGTCGACCAAACGACTGGTTTGAATGATTATAGTTTTTAGCCTGAAGAAAAATATTCTGGGTCGTTGGGTTTGTCCGATTCACCCAACTCTTGTTCAGCCGACTTCTTGCTGCTACTGCAGATCGCCTCCATACATAGTAGTGCAGTGGTTCTCAAATTTGGTTATCAGGACCCCACACAGTTCATGTTTTCCAGGTCACCCAGCAGGTGCACAGGTATGTTCATTACTCACTGACACATTTAAAAAGATCCACAGGTGGAGATAATTACTGCACTTGTGATTCTGTGAGGAGACTTGGAAAATATGCACTGTTTGAGGTCCTGAGAACAGAGTTTGAGAACTAGTGGAGTAGTGTATAGTGGGGCTCCAACTATTGGGCAGTTGTCTTTTCCCCCATTCCTCCTGGATGGTCTACTGCATGTGCATTGTATAGCCAGGTTAACTCTACTTGGGCTACATACTATTTCCACAGACCACCTGTAGACTTGATTTCGCACATCAGTATACAGGCCAGAGTGTGTGACAGAGACACATCCTGTGAAATCCCATTAAAATAGTCCATTCTGGAAAAGGGCATAGAGGCCAGAGCCAAGTTTATTTAAAAAACCCCTAAAAAAACAGCAGTTTGAGGAATGACAGTTGAAGCCGTTGTGAGGGAAGAGGGGATGACGCCATTGAACAGAGATAAGCAGATGAGAGAGTGTAAGCAGAAGGGAGTATCATAGCAGTTGGAAAGCAACAGAAGTAAAACAGTCAAATTAAGAACTGAATTGTGTCATATTGTGATCCTGCTGACACCCTCAGCCAAGAGAGCTCACAGCAAACGTCAGACAAGAGAGCTGACAGACTTTCTGCCTACGTCTGAGCGGACACTACCTCAGCAACGTCCATTGGACTGGTGAGACAAATCCTTTGAATATTATATATATATATATATATATATATATTTATTTATTGCGATATAGTCGGGGTAGGGGGTCCCTCTACTGGGGTAGATGGACACCTCCTTACACACAGCAACCAGGAAACAGCACACCAGTCCAGGGTTTTTGTGCAAGCTGGTCGGAACCAGTTTTATTGTGCAATATGAACAACAAAATAAACAAAAACACAAAAATAAATCCTAGCCCGTCTGGGCACTAACTAGACAGGTTATTCCCTCTCTACAAGTGGCAGGGCCTACTGCCTTATCACAAACACAGCACTTTCAACAAACCTCAGTGTCTGTTATCCCCAGCGTATGTGAGACACTTAACCAAAACCTAACACAGCTTATCTGAGCCACCTCCAGGTGCAACTACTAATCACCCTGCTCTCAGACTGAAAAGGCCCAACACCTGGAACGGCCTGTGGATGGAGTCCTCCCTCTCTTCTCACATCCACACCCCCAGGGCCCAATATCCAGCTTTTACCAAAAGCCGACACTTCTGGTCTGTTTGGCATAACAGACTTTTCCTGGGTTTTTTATAATACACATATGAAAGGAATCTGGGACGCACATATATGCCATCCCAGACTTCTCCAGTGCTTCTAACACAATATTTATATTTATTGATACATATATACACACATAATAAATATATATATAATATATTATTTTATAAATATAATATACTCCACTGCATGGGATATTATCCTATATATGCTATACCTATATAGTGGATTCCACAGTAAGCATTTCCAGTTTGTTTGATACAATCATATTTAATACAAGTGCTGCAATACTTGGTTCATTACTAAAAGGCAACTTACACCTGAACCCCACAGCTTAACAAGATAATTGTGCCCCGAAGTGCGCATAAAGACACGTTGTATCCTTGGCCACAGCACAGTTATGTTGGACTTTAGTAATGTGTCTCCATAGATTGAATATATTGTTTTTTTTTTTAGTAATGTAGTATTAAGCTAAGATTTTGTTATATATTTGCCATATGTGTGATGATCTTAACGTGTTTATAGTGTCTGTGATTTCATTAGATTGCGTTTTTAAATTAGCTGAATTCATTCTCTGTTTCTTACCATAACCAATTCCTTTTCCAGGTTATGGAATAAACTGCTTTATTCTTTTATGCAAAGCCCTGTCTGCCTTTCTTTGTGTCTGTCTGGGGAAACCTTGCCTCTCTGCCAGGGTAGGGTATAGAGAAAAGCTGTTGTCAAAGGGAGAATACCTTACCAAGGTACAGGTAACTCCGACCTGTACCTACACCACATCATTTGTACCTTTATCACACCAGGGTATTACAATCCTATTAGATTCAATATTCAGTATAGTCACAAGTGACTTATGTAATAATTTTGCATGTGTGGTAAATTTGCTGACACAAACTTACTTAAACATTCACTAAGGCCTCAGTAAAATATATTAATTTACTCAACTTTATCTCAAAATGACCACACCTCAACTCACCTATTACCTCTGAGCTTTAGGACAGTGGCATTTAAAATATATATTTTCACTGAGACTTCACATTTCATTTACAGGGCATCAGCCCTAAACCCACAATTAGACAGCCATTCTACATGTTTAGCCATCATTTGTGCAAATGCAGCCAATAAATCTACAACAAACCTGTCTGTCAGCAATATTATTTATTTATTACCAGTTATTTATATAGCGCACACATATATAAGTCATGTATCAACTATAAAGGTCACGGAATAGCTCAGTGATGTCAGTGATCTCACAGGCTGCATTCTCAGGAACATTTAAATGGCCAAACATTTGAAAAAATAGCTACTCCACTTTTTGCAGTCAATATTCACAGTTCATAGAGGGTTTGCTCATATCAGATCTCTGGGACAAGTACAGGATATGTCATTTTTTATATGTTGTACAGCAAATGTTCACCCTTACACTAACCTTGTGATGTTGTGAAGACCGATGACCCATTAGAAGATGCAGCAATGCCAGTAATTGCCCTGAAAGTTTTAAGTGATAACAAATCACAAGGGAACATAATCCATTAAAGTAACATTTCCGAACTACTTTCCAATTTTCCAAGTGGACATATATAATAGCCGAAATAAATAAATCATACTGTGCCTCGCTTATTTCTTAGATGCATCAAAAGACTTATAAAGAGATTTAAAACAGTTTGTAGTAATAAAAGTAGGTGATCGCTGATCATAAACCGTTCTAGAGAATAAATACAAGACATGGGAAAGTCAGCTCTTGGGGCATCTTTTTTCCAAGAAGTTGAAACTGCAGTGGATTCACCATGATCCTGAGCCAATCTCTGGCTTACCCTATATTTACCCAATGCTTGCTAGTGTATCTGCAGAAGGAAAGGGGCCTTTTAACAAATAAATTATGTGTACCAGGAGCTGCCTAAAGGTGGGTACACACTATGATGACGGATCGGCCGTCCTATCTAACGAATGGCAAGTGCATACACACTTACCAATCATCGTGTTGTGACTGACGTCACAACTGGGCGGGCACTTACAAAAAAAAAATGTGGGTGACGCGCCCTCCGCTTCTGGAAACGCAGGCAGTCCTTGCTCCTACACCGCCCTCCCCCCCAAACTCATCGGCCTGTCAATCAGCCAGAGGCTTGGGGGAACTGCGTGCAATCTCCTTCACTGTGTCTAAACTTCATCTGAAGTGACAACTGGACTGTATAGAGCTAATAGAATGTGGTAGGCAGCTCCTACACACTAATCTGGTATATTATATTATATATAATCATCTATTTAACAGGCTCATTTTGATAAAGGTATTTTCAATATGAACCATTTGCTTTTCTTATGCAGATAGATATAATGAACTAAAGAATTAAGTAGACACCCAATGTAAATTTTAATAAAATTCTCAGAAAAATCAATGATGTTTCTGACACTTGTACTATGAGACGTCTGACACACACATTAGTTAGAAGGGTTTGTCATACTTCTTACTTTCTATTTGCATTATTAGCCTTTTTATATGAGTACACATAAGAGTTACAATACATGAAATAATAGCCAGTGTTCCCCTATTCTCAGTAAAGATGGAATGGACATAATTATATTACTCACTCTTTATGGATCTTGTACCTGCTGTCTACCTGGAATTTGGTAATGTTGCTCCATGCAAGAGTCTTACTTTCTTCTGTTAGGTCTTCGAATGAATCCTCGCTAAGAGAAACTGCACAAAACAAATAATAACCAACTAACACATGGAAATATGAAACGAATGATGAAGACCTCGGGATGATTCATCCTAGTGGCAAAATGCATTAATCACAGAGCTAAGAAGCTTATGCAGGTAGACAATGTACAGATAACTTTTTTAGTCAAAGTTGTAGGGGAAGGGGAGGGGTAAATGTATTAACCTATACAAGCCGCCATTTCTCAGCGTGTTTAAGCTCGAAACTTAAAACAGCAATGACATCAAGGGGGAATTCAATTAGGTCTGTTAATTTAATGCAGCGATTTTCAACCGCTGTGCCGCGGCACAGCGGTTCCCAAGTGTGCCGCCGGGAGATGCCCCCCACAGCTGTATCTATTTATTTCCCTAACTTTGTGCCGGGGCAGCGCTGAGCTCTTCCACATGGCTCAGCCGCTGCCCGGGCCATACCAATGGAGACGCGGCGGCGTGACATCATAGGTCACGCACGCCGCGTCGCTGTCCCGCCTGCACAGTACTTCACACTGCTGATGAGCAGTGAATGTGACTGCTGCAAGCCTGCACCAACCGGTGCTGAGGAATTGAAGGATCTGCCCAGTAACGCTACCGAGGGACAGGGAGCTCCAGGTATGGGGTCTATATGTATTATGTTTGCTATCTGTGGGGGCCAGTGTAAATATGTTTTTTTTTATTTGGGGGCAATGTGTATTATTTTGCTGTCTGTGGGGGCTAGTGTAAATGTGTTTTTTTATGTGGGGGCAATTTATATCATTTTGCTTTCTGGATAGTGTGATGTTTTTTGTTTTTTTTTCATTTGTGGGCCAGTTTGCTTTATTTTGCCTTCTGGAGGTACCAGTGTAATTGTATTTTTATGTGGGAACCATGTGTATTATTTTCCCTTCTGTGAGGACCAGTATGATTGTTTTTTTTTAAATGGGGGCCAATGTGTTTTATTTTTGTTTTATGTGGAATCCAATGTGCTTTGTTGGTTTCCGTGGAGGCCAATAAATGTGCTTTAATTTCCCCCCGTGGGGACCAATGTGCGTGTTTTTCTTCATGGGGGACAGATGGTGTGCCTTGGTACTTTAAAAAATTTGTTCGGTGTGCCGAGAGTTCAAAAAGGTTGAAAATCTCTGATTTAATGGGAGTGAAAAAGGGTGATAGCCTTGGGCTTTAATGTCTGGGGCTATTCAATTCCAGCCTCTTTTTCACCCGAGTCCCTTTTTTAACGCTCGTTAAATTAACATGTTAACAGGTGTTGATACATTGAACCCCTGATAAGTTCACGGACCTATGCGTTAACAGAACCCTAGAACAGGCTATTTAATGGGAATTTCTTTTGCGTCTCAAAATAAATCCTGTCAAGTATAGCCTGCGGGCTTGCTTTCGGGAATAACAGAATTGCCCCGAGGGATCAATTAGCCCGCTGTAAATTGCTACAGCTAATTGAATTCCCCCCTAAAAGTAAAAGATAGCATTTGCCTATTTCGTAACTGAATAAATCCTGTTCTGAAATCCTCCTCCATAAACCTCATCTAAGAACAGGGAACACATTTGCCAATACTGTTACATACATTTTTTCTTAAAATACAACAATCTGTTTTACCATTGTGTTTCAAGATTGAAAATAATAAAAACTGAATAGATGTATTAATTGGATAGCTCTGTGTGGCCAGGACACATATATGGCTATGTATGACTCGGAGACCATATACCACTATCTAAAACTGTAGTTTTAAAATGCAAAGCCTTTTACAACACCCTATGGTACATTTGAAATCAGTAAGGGTTTTGCAAAGATGAAGGAGACAGTCTGTAGAATAAAACAAGACAGTATAGTACAGAACCTACTGCACATACACCCAGCAATTTCACCCTGCACCAGTTCTAGGTTATAAATATATGTATACTTATTTTTTTTCTCTCCACCACCCATTTATGATTTTATGATTCTTCTTCAGTACAAATTTGATAATTTTTTAAAAATTTCAATTCAGACATCTGGTGGTGATTCCAGGAATGCCAGTAGTCTCCTCATCTTGCCCGTTACAAGCTTCTCACACCCACTTACAAAGCCCTCACCCAATTATATCTCTGACCTCATCTCCCTTCACACTGCCCGCCCTCTTCGTTCCGCTAATGATATGTTGCTTCTCCTACCAACTGATTACTTCCTCCCACTCCTGCCTCTAACGGACTCACAAGAACCCACTTCTTCATCAAAGCAATCCATCTCTTATCCTAACACTCTGTCCCATGCTCACAATCTACCTCTTCTGTTTCACCCCTCCCCCTAAATGTACACTCTCACGAGCAGGCCCTCTTTCCCCATGTACTTCTCCCTCCCTTACTTATACTATTATCTACTCTATACTCCTTACAACGACACTTAACTCGTGACTTATGCCACCCTTCTACTTATTTGAGTGTTATGACCGCTGTTGCAGCAATGTACCATGTACTTATCCTGCATTGTCTTGTACTGTAAGTCACTTTTCTTTAGTTCTTCTCAACTGTTTATTGTACTTTGTTAGGTGCTGCAAAACCCTTGTAGTGCCACATAAAAAAAGAATAGTAATAAAATGACTTGTGTTCATGTTCCCAGCCTGAAATGAAGCATCTGGCATGTCAGTAGAACGGTGTTTCAATTTAACTCTCCTTCCTTCATTCCTGATACAATGAAATGTGGACATCAGGGGTTCTCAACCCTAGTCCCCAAGTACTGTACCAACAGATAATGTTTTGAGAATTTCTTTAACCATGCACAGGTGAGTTCATCTGTTTTGCTGGGTCAGTAATTATCCCTCGTTTCCACAGACAGAAATACACAAAACATGACCAGTTACTCGTACTTGAGGATAGTGGTTGAGAACCCCAGTGTGAATGTTGCTTGGTTCATAGATGGGTTGAGGGAGCGATAATTAATTGATGGTTCAGGGAACTTTGAGAGTCCTTCTAAACCTAGTTGATGTTTGTTTTATATCTCTATTCTTTCAGGAAGAACAATATGACTTGTCCTTAGAAACAGTACATTCAGGATCATAAATAGCTTTTTTTCCATTTAATTCAGATAGCAGAAGCTGCAAATTGTATTTACAAAATTAATCAATAAGCAACAATTGATGTGATGATGTGCCTAATTCAGAGATGGACACAGTTGCGCCTTCTGCCGCCATGGCCGATGATCTTCCTGCTGAGATGCCCACTGGCTGTGGAATTAAACCATCGCCGTGCGTATAAAGACTCACCAACTGAGATTGCACCAGCCCTATGGAAGCGCAGAATCACTGACTAAATTTGGCCGTCTGTGTCAGTGCGACATGCCGGCATCTTGATAGCCACCCCCATGTTACCATCCCGGAACTCCCACTGAAATCCCTGGGTCTTGCGTCCAAATTTGCATCTTGCGTTCAAATAGAGTGGTAACCATCGGGGTGCATGTGCAGACTGAAAACTTCGGGCCGCTTGTGTGCGGCACCAACACTACGTGCATCACTGAATCAGGCCCAATATGACATGCATACCTGGAGATTCTAGTGTTGACATATTCTGACTGGAAGAGCGTGAAAAACATATAGGCTTTGTAAAAATTCTCTTTGGATGAGGTTTTGTAAACAGTTGCTTTGGTGTCTGACCAAATTCCAAAATCTGAGTCAACATTGCAATTTTCTGATCAGGGTCCTCAATACTGAAATGAAAAGTCATTAAATAAATTTACATCTATCTAAATCGCAAAATAATCAAATCATTGTTATTGGATTAGGGCTCAAACACAAGTTGCTTTGACATGATCCTATTTGCAGAAAGGCCACAAGTTTGGAGGTCTATTGGGGGAGACACTTTGAATACACAAACAATGCTATTTATTGAAAAAAATAAATCTTCCTGTACTACAAGCAAAGCATTAAAAAATCTGACCTTACAAGTACAAAATGGTGTAGTACATACTGCTGCCGAAACAGATCTAAACTATGGTTATGGTGATATAATGTAATTAAAGGTTACAGCATTACCTTTTTAAGTCAATTTCTCCTTCATAGGTGACTGGATGAAACACTAGGAAAAACAAGCTACTTTTAGTAATGCATTGTAAAAAAAAAAAAGTAAAGTGGTCCATACACGGTGCGATTTTTTGCACGATATGGCCGATTTAGATCAATCGTAATGACCAATCGTGTGCATCGTGTGCGGTATTTGTACAATTACGATGCGCTACCCCGCTGTTGTAAATCTGCATTGTAGTTCTTATGGAAAAACTGTAAGATTACGACCTACCGTGTACGTTGTGCCACACATCATATGGTGTTTTGCTTGGTGAACGATCCGATTTACGAGGTCTTGCATAATCCCTGGCCACTCCCCCCCTCCATTTTGTGAGAGACGAAACATCGGTATCATGTGATTGTATGTACAGTCGTACACCATTTGACCAAATCGTATAGAGAATTTCAAGGGAAGAATCTCAAGGGAAATCGTACAATACATCTTAACGTTAGGAAATCGCACCGTGTATGGCCGGCATAAGATCTATTCTCAGAGCTCCCTTTCCTTTCCTAGACTGGCTTCTCCACTATGGCCTTTCCTTCCATGGGTTGGCCTCTCCACCTTGGCCTTTCCTTCCCTGGACTGGCCTTTCCTTCTATGAACTGGCCTTTCCACCTTGGCCTTCCTTCCCTAGACTGGCCTCTCCTCTTTTCCCTTTCCTTCCTTGGACTGGCCTCTCCACCTTTCCCTTCCCTTCACTGGAGTGGCCTCTCTCCTTTACCTTTTATTCTCTGGACTGGCCTGTTTCCTTTACCTTTCCTTCCCTGGTCTGGCCTTTCCACCTTTACTTTCCTTCACTGGACTGGTCTCTCTCCTCCTTTACATTTTCTTCCCTGGAATGATCTATCCGCCTTGGTTTATCCTTTACAACCGATACTGTTCCTTCAACATTTTGTAGTAGTTTTGCTTACAAGACAATGTACATGGTGTCCTCACCATTATTGGCAGCAACAGCTTCACTCCCTCTCTGCTTACAGCCAAATATCAAGTCAATCCAATCTGGAAAATGGTCCGACACATACTGACTCTCTAATGCCTCTCTGTTCTTCTGCAGGAAATCTTCAGGATCTAATAAAATGAGAGATAAAAGTATAAAATACCCAGATGCACATAGTATGGATAACTCCAATAAATAATCCAAGTATTAGCTGTACTGTGGCACATTCCTATGTCCCATACCGGGATATCATTACCTGATGCCCATGGCGGAAACTCCACATCATCAACCAATTTCCCCCCTTGTCTCTTCCCCAGCTCCAGGTTCAAATTGTTCAGCAGGAAACTGCTATCATTTCCATAAAATTCCGGAATCAACTAAAAAATTAGAATGACGTTAAAAAAAAGAAAAATGGACTAAGTAAATATTTTAAGGCTCCAGAAACGAATTACCTCTTTGAAGTCAGTCACTCCTTCCAAGCAGTTTCTCCATGTTTCTGCAATGCTACAAAATGGCAATAATAAGTCTGTTTCATTTCAATTTCTATATGTCTTAATTGGAAGTAATAGATGTATATAAAAGAAAGTTAACATGAATTCTATAACCTGAAAATGTTACTAACCTGTTGAACATCCTATCTGCATGGTCAAACTTCCCATTTTGGATGCAGAGCATGTGCTCAGGTGCTGCAAAAATATTGGTATACTTTTATCAGTTTACAAAAATTCAGACAATGTTCCAATGTACTTATATGAATTGAGTAGTCACAGTAGTCTTTGAGTAGCAGGGACACACACAAATGGCATGCTCCATTATTAAACATGTGACATCTGGTGTGCTTTGGAGTCACTGCATTGATGACAGGGGCATTTTGACATTAAAGATGGGCTATAACTTGTGAACTAGACCCTAAAGTAGCTTTTAAGCTTTGGTCAGCTCCGCAGACATACATGTACTGCATCAAGCTGGCATTTAAAACAGTTTACACCGAAGTTGAAGACAGCATTAAATTCTTATGCTATGTAAAGACATGTATCCTACATATAATAAAGGTGGCAGACAGCCATTGTGCACTGTGACTTAGATAGACCTTTTGAAGCACCTCCAGAATTCCTGTCCTCTGCCCATTTATATGTTATTTTTGCACTTTTTTTCCATATCAGCTCAGGAAACAACATTAAGTATATTACAGTTTTCTAGGGAACCATGTAGCACAATTTTATATAAAAATGTGGGGCATTAATAGAATGCTAATTAAATTGGCTATACAAGCATTTTAAAAGGGGAATATCGAACTGAATAACAATTTTGGGTCTAAATGTACAAGATATTAGCGCTCCCATAACTCATGTTCTCATGTCACCATCTATGTCACGTCTTCTTAAGCTTTGTAATAGGGAATAGTCAAGAAAATTTAAGCAAAAGGACAAAGTCGGTGACCAATGAGGTATTTTCTTTTAAGCTTCTAAACTGCAATACAAAAATGACAATTGCTGTACCACCTTTCAAAAACCTCCCCTGGGGTGTCATTACCACCCTTGAACACAGGTGTGATACATTATTTCGACAATACAAAAAGGGTAAACAGTGTATAGATCGACATTAAATGGTCGACAGTGACAAAAGGTCGACATATATGTAGGTCGACAATATATAGGGTTGACAATGAGCACCTTCCGTGCTTAAAAGATAATCTTAGTTGTAAGTAAAATAAAAAAGTATACATATGTGTGGTCAAATATAAAATCGTTTCAAATTTGTGCAACACTTTCAATAAAAATGATATATATATATATATATATATATATAAAATGGAAAAAAGTGCATAATGCCTATGTAAACTTGATACCTATTGAGGCCAAAGTGCTACGTGCGCTTATTACAGAATTCCAACAAAGTGCAAAAAGTGCACAAAAGTGGCAATACCTACTTAAAATTTAGAAAATCATTCAATTAATGAACATATACAGGTGTATCCAAATAAAAATGTATATTTAATTAGATAAAAGACAATACATAAGAACAATTCATTTGATAAAAAAGCAAAACTACAATATACAGTAAAAATAGAAGCAAATTGATAAAAAAATTGGGGACATAGGATGAGGATCAAAGTGCTTATCTGAAAAGGATGTTCAAAAGTTCATGAAGGTAAGTGGATAGAACTTTTGAACATTCTTTTCAGATAAGCACTTTGATCCTCATCCTATGTCCCCAATCCTTCCTGCAGTAAGCTTTACTACGCAGAACATCAAACTTGCAATACACTTTTGAGCACGCCCATGTCTGTTGCTTCTGCATTGAATTAATGACACCCCCCTCCCCCAACACAAAATAAAAAAAAATAAAAAATATATCAAACAAACCGGAGAGTGCCTTACCAACTCTGGCCAAGTAGAAAAGAACATAGCCTGGTGAGGAGTAGTGTCCTCCATATATAAACTTTGGTTCAGGCATTTCGCGATAACGCCTCTGCAAGAAAATAATTAGCAAAGTATGTATCATAAAAATAGAGCAATGATGTATAGAAGAGGAATTTCACAAATTACTTTTCATTTGTCGGCCATTCATTAGAAAGGAGGAAAACACAACCACAAACATTGACAAAATAAAAAGGGATAAAATAATGTTTGAACATTTTAGTTACTACACAGAAATAGTACAAATGGGGATCAGCATGGAGAGTAAAACATACAATGAAAGTAATAAACAGTAACTTCCAATCAGACTGGTAACAAAGGTGTTTTATGATGCAGACTCTGTTCATTGTATTTTAATGTGAACGGTTACATGCTGTGAGACAAATGGTCCCTAGGTCACCGATAGATTTACCATTGCAAAACATGTATTCACTACCCCTTGATCGCACAACAGTATGAAAGGCATACCTCCTAATATTTACCATGTAAGAATTGGTAAAATAGTGTGCGATCTGCTGTAAATGGGGGCACGGCCATTATAATGGGTGTGTAGCCAGAGCTTCGGAAGCCCTGTGCCTGCCCCCAGCCTTGTTATCCTCCTACCACAACTGCTGCTGGCACATTAAAGAAGGCACCAAAAAATGGGACCTCGCCTAACTCTCGCTGAATTGGGACACAATTCTTGAAAAGTGGGAAAGATCTCTATGTTCTGGAATTTCCTGCCTAAATCTGAACAGTTGGCAAGTATGCACTCATTTTGTGTAGACAGGGAGTACAATTCCAAGGGGTGTGATTGAGTTTGAAAATATTGAATCTTAATCTTTGATTTAATATTTAATCCTCTTATAAAAGAATCCTGCTAAATAATGGACCATATCCAAACCCTGATCAGCAACAAACAACTCAAGAATCTGTCTGGACCTTGAAGTACATGTTGGGTTTGGAGCACAATGTACTTTCATCGAATCATTAAATTATTTACGTGGGGAAATAAATTAAGACAAAATTATACTTTTAATAAAAAAATTGTGTTCATAATGCTATATGATATCGTGACTTAAAGTAAATAAAGAACTAAAGTGTATAATATGAAATGTCTAATGGGGACAGGCTTGTTGTAAGAACACGCCAAGTTAAACTGCATATAGCATTTAGCAGTGCATGGCTGAGTGTGAGAGTTGGCATTTTACAGCAATTAATTTATATGTCAAGCTTAGTAAATGCGTACCAATAATTGCTGAAGCCGATCCTTATTTAGCGCACCGACTGGCTTACTCAGGTCCCGGAAAGTTTCAGGAATGGTTAAATCTTTAAAAAAGAAAAATATGAAACATCAGAAAAAAGTAAAATTATTTTCTGTGTGTTGGGGTGACACAAAGACCATCTTTTTGCTCTATTAAACACATTTATCATCTCAAGAATCATTAGGAGATTGCAAAATACAGTTGCAACCAAGCCTTAAGCGGGGCCAGCTCCTTCCTGCTTTAAGTTCCATGAGCTCTTTTCTCTGTCTTGTTGTCCCCTAGCTGCATTTCTACACTTTATACCTCACAAAGCTTTTCCTGTTGTCACGCTTCTTGAAAAAAAGCTTCGACAGATTGTGAAGCTCAGTAAGACCATAAAGCTGAAAATGACTGAACTTTATATTTGCCCAGAGCAGCTGACTTCCACATCACATGACCTACTCGGTATTACATGGCGTCCTCCACGAAACGTAAGGCGCTCATGCAGCACCTGAAGCAGTCAGGGATCAGTGCAAGTAGGGCATGCAGTCCTTTCACTTCTGTCGGCTTCTGAATATCAAAGACAGCAGTGCAGTTATATATCCCATTAAATGAAATTTTGAGGATATCTTGAGTACAGAAGCTGCAGTAGTTTCTTGAAGTAAGTCGCACAGATTTCCGATTGATGTAACAGCAATGGCAGCTTTAATGGCACTTCTAGTTGTTACGATAATGAAGCTTAGCTTAACAATAATTACAGATGAACTGTTGGGTTTTACTCGGTTATATCTGGATCTCAAAAACATCATCTTTTTGGCTATCTGGCTCTCACGAGTTTTTGATAGCCAGTAAGATAAATCCGAACTTGCGCTAATTTGGTGAAAACAACAGAGTCATAACTGAACCGCTTATCTCTAATAATAATACAGCAGCGATAAAAAAAAAAAAAAAAGAATACTTGTGTGTGTGTAATATATATATATATATAGATCTCACTTTTATCCAAAAGGACTCAAACTGCTTTACATTTTGATCAAAGAAACCACATTACATTGAAGGCAGCCATCTTGTGTGCACTACAGTAGTCAAAGTGGATGAATACAACTGTGCTGCAGAATGTGGTTAGGATGAACTAAAGGTACCAGGCAAAGTCACCATTGCGAGCACACTAAATAGGTTGCAATGGGTGGGATGATCAGTACATACAGTTTTGATTACACTTTGGGGTGATACAAAGTACGAAATACAATATATAAAACCACAAGATACGTACAGAATTGTAAGTTCCACAAATTGTTCATCCCACCCATGAGAGTACTAGGCGAGGAAGTCAGCTAGGGGGCACTACACAAGTTACAATGGGCAAGATGAGCATTACTTGGAGATGCGATAACACTCTGTAGATACAAAGTACAAAATAATTTGGGGATGAAGTGGAGTCGGAGGGATCTCTGTGCATGGACACAGGGAGTTTCTGCACACAGTGCATGTGCAGATGTCAACTTACGCATCTCTGTGTCCTGATTCAGAAGGAACTTGGCGGGATCTGCCATTCCATGAAATGGGGAATATCAGGATGGAAAGTTGGCGGTGACTATGTAAGCGCATGGAGCCGCCCTGACCTTGTGGGGGTGTTGTGAGTGTGTATCAGAAGCTCAGATTCTGAGTTGTGCATACGTGGAAGGGAAGCCGGTCTCTGACGCATCTATGAGCTGCACAGCTTCCCGATTGCAGACACATGGAACCCCACAATAGCTGAAGGAAATCTTGCATTAGCATAAGATAGTAAATTTGGCTTCCGTGGCTGCCCACAACTACAACAATTTTGCGCGTGAATCAGAATAGGTTAATTCATACAAACTACAAGACACAATCAGTTCACAGACTATTCATACCATCCATGAAAGTACCAGTCAAGGCAGCCATCTTGGGTGCACTGTTCAGGTTACAATGGATAGGATAACAGTATGCAATTATATGACCCAAAGTGGGTGCCATTATCATGTAGCGTTAGGGACACCAACACAGACGCCTTGACGCGGACCGATACTTAAACATATCTTTGCAAATATATGGAACAAAGATCTCTGCATTTCTATTATTATGTAGTATTCAAATCTTATTGCTGGTTTATTGCAGTGTGCTGGGGGAAATATTTTTTTTCTAGTCTAAATTAAACCCCTCCCTTTTCAAGCACCTGTAATAGACTATTAAGTTGATCTGAGCAACCACTATCTTTTATTACTGTTCTGAGAGGCATGGATGGGACCAGCATTGGGAGGGTGTGCTGGTTCCTGTAGTGCTATTTGGAGGATTCTGGGGTACCTCCAGGTGAGTTGACTCAAAGTGGGTGCTAATATCACGTAGCGTTAGGGACACCGGTACAGAGACGCCTTGACGCGGTCCAATGCTTAAACATATCTTTGCGAATATATGCAACAAAGATTTCTGGATTTCTATTACCATGCAGTATTCAAATCTTATTGCTGGTCTATTACAGTGTGCTAGGGGACTTAGTTTTTCTTTTAATAATGGATAGGATAAGCCAGAGATTCCCAAATGCGGTCCTCAAGGCTCCCCAACAGTTCATGTATTAGAGATATCCATGGTTGAGCACAGGTTGTTAAATTAAATTGACTGAGGTACTAATTAAGCCACCTGTGGATCTCTCTAAAACCTGAACTGTTGCCTTGAGGACCGCGTTTGGTAACCTCTCGGATAAGCAGTAGTACGTGGAAATATGAAGCATCAAACTAACATAAATAGGAAGAGAAACTGCTGTGTAGACCAGACGTCAAATAGCTTAATCCTAGTTAACTGAGTGCCTGCATTCTCATTCTTTTACAGCACAAAAATACAATGAAATGTGTGAATTGTGTAATATATCAATTAAAAAAAGTCCACCCTTGCTAGAACACTAAATTCTGTCTTGTGTTTTAAGTTGGTGGCATAAATACGGCCTCACAGCACTGAGGTCGTGGATTCGATTCCCACAATGGCACTACCCGTGTGGTGTATGTATATTCTCCCTGTGCTTGCGCGGGTTTCCTCCGGGTGCTCCGGTTTCCTCCCACACTCCAAAAATATACGGGTAGGTTAATTGGCTCCCAACACAAATAAACCTTAGTGTGTATGTGTGTGTGCATGTGATCAGGAATATAGATTGTAAGCTCCACTGGGGCAGGGACTGATGTGAATGGCAAAATATTATCTGTAAAGCGCTGCTGAATGTGTGCTCTATATAAATAACTTGTAATAATAACAATAATAAAGAGGTAGCTCTGTAATTGAAAAAAAAAAAAAAAAATGAAAAAAATAAAATTATAGATCTAAAGCGCAACACAAAGTTAATCATAGTCTAAGGGTTCTTTCAGATCTATACAGTTCAAGTACGGAAGCGTTATACCTAGTTCAGAACTTGTGTAATCTGCAATGATCCATGGAAATACAGGATACTGGGAAAGATCATTGCAGCTCCGATCTGCTAGGTTGTTGAGATGTAACAGATACTGGTAATTGGAGATATGGCCCATCTGCCACTGGAGCATGTAGCTGTCTGCTGTTTGCTCAGTCACATGGTTCTCTGTAGGAAACAAGAGAAACAACCATTGTCTTCAATGTCTCCTTCACAGTCATGCCGTCCTACTTCATTACATCAAAAAGCCAATTTTATATAGAAGCTTTCATGGAACACATTATATAAGGCAATAAGTACAGTGTCTATTATAATGCAGCCAATAGGAACTAGTGATTTCACTTATTTTCTCTCTATATTAACCACTTAACTGACAATTTAATTCCCAGAAAACCGCTCAGAGGGGCACTACGAATCGCGGCTGCGATTACGCACGCAGTTCAACTGCGAAGGTAGGAAGGCGATCGCAGTGCAGTCTTAGCAAAACATAAGGATGCTCACTTTACCTTACACACATCCGTAATACTTAGCAAGACTGCAAAACTGTCGGTAACATCGAGTACAATCGGAGCCGCACGCACACTTGCACAAGCTCTGACCTTACTCAGGAATTGCTAACCTCATCGCATGCTATGAGTACACAAGCTGCATATGGCATCGCAGTGGATAATTTATGCACGCCCCTGCAATGGCGTTCGAACGCACTAGCACACCTGCGTTTTGCCGACCACCTCCCCGTCACCACCCACAAACGACACTTCCTGTTAATCACTCTGCAATGGGTCTGCGTAGTCACTGCGATCACAGTGGCTAGTTCGCGCACGCAACAATCGGCCGACTGCGTGCGTAATCACAGTTGTGATCCTTGCGGATTCAGGCCCCGAAATAGTTATTTTTTAAAATTTTTATTACTTAATAAAGTTTAAAAATTATTTTTAATATAAATATTTTATTAAAAATATATATCTAGGGGGTGTTTTGCAAACCTCCATCCCTTCATGTCCATAGGCCCACATTAGAAAATAATTGCCCGATTCCTATAGCAATAGAGCCCCCAGGTGTCATAACTCATAATATCCAGTGGCGGCTCCAGAAGTAGGGTTGCAGCGTAGTCCCAAATTCAAATAGGGGAGTCACACCAACTGCCAGTGAGTCCCGGCCGAAAGTTTGTGGTGGCAGTTAGTGTGGTTCCCCTAATTTAATTTTGAACTGCAGTGCAACCCTACTTCTGGAGCCGCCACTGCTGCTACATAAACATTTTTCAAACCCCTAAAATGGCTACTTCCACTGTGTATAGGTCACATTTGGTCATGTTTCTAATATTCATATACTGTATTAAACAGTATAATAAACAGATGTGTCCTCATACATCTATCCTATTTGTGCCATATGTTGCACCTTAGTTTGCATACAGTGTACTAGGTATTTAGAAATGGGGTGGGTGGGGGGTTATCACAAATGACTAAGTATAAAATTGCAGATTAAGTAAAGCGATCCATGGTGCAGGTCACTGGTATTGGACCATTTTACAGGCTGCATACTTTTTCCTCAATTTAGCATTCTACGTTGCTTACAGTGTAATAGATATTTAGGATTAGTATCTTTGTAGAAAAGGAATTGGAATCAAGCATAATGATGCATGGCTAGGGTCACTCCTCCTGGACCTGTCTTTTGCCTTATTACCCTACATTGTGTACCTTTTCCTCCTCAACTTTGTGTCTTAGATTCAGAGATGGACAGAATTGCAGAGTGGCACACAAGTGGCCGTGCAATTCCGTCCATCTAAAATTCAACTGCAGAAGGAGGTGTCTGTAGGAAACAGACCCCTCTTCACTGTATCTGCGAACCCAGCTCAGCCAGAGGTCGCAGCCTGTGTTTGCCATTGCAACCATTGGTCGCTATGGTTGCCCCTTTGGCCAGGCTGCAGTAGCTGAAGCTTACTGCAATCTGAGACCGGGTCCTGGCACCTGCAAGGTCAGGAGGACTGTGTGCATTCATGCAGACCCCGGCCTCTACCCTCCCGGAATACGAGGGTGAAAGGCACCTGTTTCTGAGAACAGTGACCAGCCACTCCCCCCATGTCAATCATGCTGCGGCTTGGGAGGGTCCGCGAGCGAGATCGCAGGACCAGCACTGCACGTGCGCAGAATGGGTGCTACGCATGCGCAGACCACTCACCATTGGAGATGTACGCTAACCATCGGGTTAGCGTACATCTCTGAATCAGGCCCTTAGTTATGGGGCCTCATTCAGAGATGAACACAATGGCAATTACGTATGCAGATCAAGCGACTGTTTCCAATTGCGCATGCATATAAGCCACACTGCGCAGCGATCGCAATGCGATTACTGATGCACATAGGAATCCATCGCAAAGTGAGTGACAAGTGGACTGCATTTTGGGGGTGGTAACAGTGGGGTGGTCAGAAAAGCAAAGTACGTTAGAATGCAGTTTTCTGGACATGCATAAATTAGCCACCGCAATTGCATAAGCAGCATGAGAGCCCTCTGCGTGAGGAGAGCTGTCGAGTCTGCGGTGGGTCAGACTTTCCACAAGGGCAAGATGGCCTCATGATGTTACCAATATTTACACAAGTATGCATCGTCACACGCAGGTAAGAAGGCAGCAGTGGGCGTCTTTATGCTCGGGGGATCTTTGCACACAGCATATTTTTGCAGCTGCATTGCACACGAAATCGTAGCTGCAATCGCATTAGTGCCCATCTCAGTACCAGGCCCACAGTGTACTGGGTACTTGGGATTTACATTTGGGGTTCACATTTCTACAATTTAAATGCATTTATTTAAAATAAACTGTAATAAGCCTAAATAAAAACACATGAAAATATGACAAAACATGAAAACAATTCAAAATTCCAACCTAGATAAGTTGCAATGTGGTAATATAGTCCATCACGATCCTTGGAGTTGTAAAATTTAAGGTATATATCAGAACACAAGTCATTCTCAGTACAAAACACTTCCAATCCCTGAAAAAAAAAAAATGAGTATGCATTAAAAGTAGTATTACTTTATTGCAGCAATAATTCATTAACAAATACAACCATAGTCAGTCTTATTATGGACAGCGGTTTGATCTATGGGCCTGATTCATTATAAAGCGTTATTGCGATCGCAGCTGCGATTAATCACGCAAGTCTGCTGCGAAAATATGCTAATGACTGCAATCACAAAGCCAGTACATAGACGCCCAAAGCCAGCATAGAGACGCCCACTACCGCCTTTGCACATCCATAATACCTTGCAATCCTGCGTATACATCGGGAACATCAGACCCTCACGCACAATTACAGCAGGTCTGACCTTACTCAGAAATTGCTAACCTCGTTGCATGCAGTGAGCACTCAAGCTGCATATTCCGTCACAGTGGCTAATTTATGCACACCCATGCAAACAGACAGGCACGCCTGTGTTTCTCTGACCACTCCCCCGTCACCACACCCGAACGCTGATGTCCGGTCCCTCCATCTGCGATGGCTTTGTTTCTGCGCGAGTGATCACAGGGCCTGATTCAGAGCCGGACGCTCTGAAAGAGCGCTCGCTCTGAATCAGGGTGTTTTTTTTTTTTTTTTTTTGTGCGGCCTCCTGGCCGCCCGCTTAGCTGTGGGTGACCACCAACAGCTATTGCGATCGGCCAGGTGATGGTCACGATGGTCTCGATCATAGCGACTTGCGACGAGACCCTTGTGGTAGGGTCTCGTTCCCGCAAGCCCCAGTGAGCCTCCATTTGGCCAGCCACTCCCCCTGCCCGCCTCCAAAACGGGGCGAGCTGTCGATCAACATCGCCAGCCGCCCCCTTTTGGTGCGAGACCCGGAGCGACGGAGCTAGCCGGGTCTCGCGCATGCGCACGACAGAGCCGGCTCGGGCATGCGCAGTGGCCAAACATCGACCCACTCGCGAGCGCATAGCGCTTGTGAGCGGGTCTGAATCAGGCCCACAGTGCGATCACAATGCTGGAGAATATACCAGAAACTGTGAATCATACAAAGTGTCGCATTTAAGTTCAACCTACCAGCACATTAATACTAGCCTTTCCTTTATTTAATATACTTTTCTCCAAACATACTGCTCAGCATAGCCATTATTAATACCATACATTAATCATGAGCAGGAGGGGATGGGGGAAATTATGTGTCTTTATTAGGTGTCATTATCGTGGGTTTGATGCTCCTTAAATTAATAATGTGCTTTCTGCAGAAATGCATCTGGAAGGTGCAAAGTGCCTCCAATTATATGTATGAGAATAGGCCTCATTCAGAGAGAAACAGGCTGTGCGTGCACTTGCAAAGTAAGGAACGCCTTTATCTCATTCAAATAACCGCATCACACAATAGGATTCCGGACTCTGCGCTTCAGTACAAATCATGTATAAGGCAGTACCTGTAGGACAATATAAAGTTACAGGTTATCATACATGATAATGCACCCAATAGGAGCTTGCGTGTTCACTTATATACTCTATATATCAAAGAGGTCATTTTCTAGCAAGCAGATTAGCTGCATTCACAATCATTATTCAAAACCCAAAAATTGATACTTCCACATATGCTTTTAATTCAATGAATCTCACAGATTCTTCATACAACTTTCATTGAGTGGTGCAAACATCTGCAGAAAACTGTGCACATGTATAAAAGTAGGTGCAGATCTCCCCAAAAGAGCATTTCCCTTGGGGTATTAAAGTTCTCTCTAGTTAACAAACATCCAAATATGGCCAGTGCCTGCCTTAGGAAAACCTCATTAATACCAGGATATTTGCAGATATGGGGCACAGTACATCAAAAGTCAGCAACAAGTCACTTTTCATTGAATACCCTTTTATTTAAGGCTTACTTTAAACATAGCTTACCACTGGCATCAGCATGTGTCTCCTTTTATATATTCGCCGAATATCAACCAAGCAAATCTGAACTACAGGTTTCTAGAAATAAACAAATTAAAATAATAAATAATAATTAGAATAATAAAAATCCACTTTAGTTGCAAGTCTTTTAAAAGGAACACACTGGGAATTCTTTTGTACAGTGTAAAAAAGTTGTGTACATGAGAGAACTAAATTCGCCACCGGGAGAAGTCACATCCTATAGGAAAAAGAAATACCTGTTCCTGTTTGCAGTGTGTGCTGTCGGTATCTGCCAAACAAAGCTCCGACTTGGTAAGGGAGCCAGGACTGTGGACGCGCGTTCTGCCCTACAGGCTTGTTCGCTTATGGTGAACAAGCCTGTAGGGTGAAACGTGCGTCCACGGTCCTGGCTCCCTTACCAAGTCGGAGCTTTGTTTGGCAGATACCGACAGCACACACTGCAAACAGGAACAGGTATTTCTTTTTCCTATAGGATGTGACTTCTCCCGGTGGCGAATTTGATCCTTGCGCTGCTATAAGCAACAAGGGCCACCTAACACCACACACGGGTCAGTGTCCTCCTATTAATCTTTTTTTCTATTAACACTATCCGGGGTCCCTCTCTCATCTGTGGTCCGCTCGGTGAAGACCACGGACAGTAGAAGGTGACCGGGACTTCCTGGTGTTTAGACTTTACTCATGCTATCCTGAAATGTGTATATGACCGATGGTACACTATCATTTTATGCAGAAATATTATTTGATGACCTCAATAGCATAAGAATATGTTGCAGTGCACCTAGAACCATCTGTTCAGGATTAACCTGTTGACTGTGTTTACTGCTGTTTATAAGCAAAATATCCAGGTTGTCATCGGACAAATACATGTACTCATTTTTTGCAGGAAGGCATGTTTGTTGTGTCTTAGTACCGTATGTAAAATACTGGATAGTATTTAAATGTACTCAAAGCATTTCCTTTGAAATAATACAATTTTGCAGACTCAGTCTCACTTTTTCAATAAATATGAGTGGCAAGAAGGTATATTGTTGTGCATTTGGAGCCATCTTGTCAGTATTACCCTGTTGATTTTTAAGTGCACCCATAATACTAATTACTGAATTTAATAGCAAGTAATACAATTGTATGTACCTAGGATTATCTAGTGCTACATATGCGATTTCAACAATGCATGTCTGTTTTGTTTGCGCACTATAGGCAGTATGAAAAGAGTATGATACAGTTAGCAGGGAAGTGCATTATTTTCTGTTGTTCGGTACCTGTGCCATAGCACTTGTTAGGCTAAACAAGCCAGTTATAGGGATTAATTTTGATAATGCCAAGCAAAAATATTCTACTTATACATTTTCTATTGTCCACTGCTGTTGTGTACAGTCAGTACAGAAGCAAGAATGCAACTCCCACCAAGTGAATAGCATTTGGTTATCGTAGATAAACAATGTTGAAATAAATCTATGCACTGTGCCTTAATCTTCTTAGACTTTGTAAAGTAATCTTTAGGGTTTTTTTCCATAAAGTGTTCAGAACATATTATATGGAAATATACTTCGAGCAGGTGGAACCTGTATGCACTAAAAGCCTATTCTGTTTCATTTTAATATAGTATTCCCCAACTACCAATTCTTCTAATCCCCACCAAACTTATGTTTATTGTTTTTGTTTTCTTTCAATTAAAAAGGTAGATGAAGAATGTACCATGGGTATCTGTTACCAATGGTGCAGCTAAGGAGGAGAAAGGGGGGGGGGGGGGTTACAGCAGTCTGGGAGGCGGGGGTGTGTCTCTGTATGGCACCACCTCCTCCTCACTGGCAGTAGCAGCTTTGGCAGGACATGCCTGATAGCAACAAGCAGCTGACTATCTGTACACTGTTTGGCTGGAACAGGAGAGGAACAGATGCAACAGGCAAGTGAGGTTATGGGGGGGGAGGGGTGTGTATAGGTTATGGTAGGTAATAGTAAGAATAAGGGGATACGAAATTACTGCTTAATGGGGTTAATTAAGATTAAGTTGTTTTTATGAGACTACGGGGAAGGTGCATCATGTATCCCAAATATATTCCGATACATCTGCCCCTATTTGCATGCATAGCAGCATTTTTTAAAGCCGGTATACAGCAATACTTACCAGCTGGGACAGCTCTTCCTATATAGGGATGTTTTGGCAAATAATTGACTTCCAGGTTTATGACCGGGGTCCTAAAGCACAAGCGTGGCCAGTCCACTTCTTGTAAAAAGAAACCCATAGGCTGCTATAGGCAACACCATTTATTGATGGCCTAGCCCATCTAGCCCAAGCTCTGGAAAGTTCTGCTTTCCAGAGCTTGCTGCATATGTGCACATCGCAGCCCTATAAAATTCTATGCGGCTTGCTGTGCACATACACATGGGAGGTCCATATGTACTGCGGTAACCATCAGAAAAGGACAGTATTCTAAGGTTTTATAGCATTACCCTGGGGGAGGTAAGTAAGGGTTAATGTACATATATAGATTTTATGATATTGGGGTAATAATATGGATTATGTAGGTAATTATTGAAATGGGGTTAATATATTGAATGGTGTTCTTACGATGATGCTGAAGCAGTTAACACTTTTTGTGGAAGAGTTAATATCGATGAGGGAATGATACTGTAAGGTAAACAAAAATACACTCTGTATTGTATTGTGACCACTTTCTTCTGTATTATATGGCGGTCACTGATGCTTTATACCTTGTATGGCAACCACTAATGCTCTCTGTATTATATGGCGGTCACAGAATGCTTTCTTTATTATATGGCAGTCACTGTGATGTTCTCTGTATTGGGTTGGGTATGAAATACCGCCGGCTTACAAGCCGCAGGTTCAAATCCCGACGAGAGAAGCCAGACAGATGAAGTATCAGACGCCGGGTCGTAAGTATCTTTAACCCTCCCCTCTCCCCCTCCTTACCTAAAAACACCCCCTCCCCACACCCTAAACCTAACCCTCCTGGGAGGGGGGGGGTTGTGCCTAATCTTAACCTACCTCCGGTTGCCCTAAACCCTTCTTCCCCTGACCTAAAACTCTCCCGGAGGTTCCTAACCATAAATCCCCCTGGGAGTGCCTAAACCTATCCCTCCCCCCTGCAGCCAACACGCTGCGACGCCCGGCTAACCTACGTTCGGTATGCCAGGCGTCGGGATTTCGACGTGGAGCTAATGATAGGAGTCGTTATTTAGACACCTATCTTTAGTCCCATGCTGTGCTTTCAGTGTCGGGATTCTAGTGGTCGGCATTTCAACCATCGGCATCCTGACTACGGGCCTGATTCAGAGCCGCTCATAAGCGGCCGCTCGTTCTGACCGATGTTCGCACATCTGCGCATGCGTACGGATTGTAATACGCATGCGCGAACCAGTCAGTGCGGCCGAAAATCGTTTGTTCGCTATATTGCGAATGCCTGCTATTTTGAGTGACAGAAGGAGGCGTATGTGGGTGGTAACAGGGGAAGGTGCTTGAAAACGGGGGTGTGGAATTAGATCGCAGGCGTGCTTAAAGGTCAAAACGGGCGTTTTAAGGGAGTGCATAATTAATACAGCAGCGTCATTGACCACGTCACTTTGGTTTTTTTTACCCCGAACTGATCGCAAAATAGTGGTTGAAAAAACCAGCCACAAGAATAGCGAGCAGTTCATACGCTGGTCGATGTACTCGATTAATCTAATAAATAGCGGACATGACGTAGGATGCGAGCGGCCAGGGGGCGTATTTTTCAAAATTACAACCGCAAGTTTTGCTCGCTCGTTCAGACTTAGAGGCGTGAACAGACCGCAATTAGCGAACGGTTCATTTGAATAGCCACCCCTTGTTTTAGAACGAACGACCGCAAATAGCGAGCGGCTCTGAATCAGGCCCTACATCCCCTCTGAATTATGTGACAGTCACTATGGTTGTATTGTATAGTGGTCACTGTGATGTTCTTTTTATTATTTGGTGGTCATGTAGGTAAAGGACGACTACTAGTTTTAGCCCTGGCTGTAACATTCTAAACTATCAGTACCAAGTACTTCAGAAGTAAATGGGGGTTCTATTAGAAGAATTATTATATAGGTCATAAGAATGCAATATGAAAAAATAGAGAATAGATAAACTCAGAGGAGCAATACATTCCTGATTTTGGTAACATTGGCAACAGTGGCGGGCTGGACCGGGGGCAGGGTGCCATGTGCCCCCCGGGCCGCAGCGCCAGTCTGAGTCTGTGTGACACAGCTGCACCTAGAGTGTAGCGCTGACCGGACGGAGTTCGGTCAGCGCTACAGTTACAAAAACATAGCCGCCGGTTCCCGCAGCTGTGTGTTTGTTTTGAGTGGCAGCTAATGAGAGACTGTCAGACTCTCACTGACTGCTGCTGCGCCCACTGCAGGAGGCGCTCCATCTTCCGGCTCCTGTAGTGGGTAATGGGAGAGACGTCATTACATCATATGACGTCTCTCCCATAATGCAGGGCGGCCCGGCCCGGGAGGACAGACGGTGAAGCAGATGGTGGCGGCGGGAGCGGGGATTCAGGCAAGTGTTTTTTTTTATTATTTATTACGTGTGCGTGTGTGTGTGTACTGTGGGAGGGGGGGGGGGAAACTACAAGGGGGATTACTACTGGGGGCACTACAAGGGGGGACGACTACTACTGGGGGCACTACAAGGGGGGACGACTACTACTGGGGGCACTACAAGGGGGGACGACTACTACTGGGGGCACTACAAGGGGGGACGGACTACTACTGGGGGCACTACAAGGGGGGGGGACTACTACTACTGGGGGCACTACAAGGGGGGGGGACTACTACTGGGGGCACTACAAGGAGGGGGGGGACTACTACTGGGGGCACCACTACTGGGGGCACTGCATAGGGGGTACCACTACTGGGGGCACTGCATAGGGGGTACCACTACTGGAGGCACTGCATAGGGGGTACCACTACTGGAGGCACTGCATAGGGGGTACCACTACTGGAGGCACTGCATAGGGGGTACCACTACTGGAGGCACTGCATAGGGGGTACCACTACTGGAGGCACTGCATAGGGGGTACCACTACTGGAGGCACTGCATAGGGGGTACCACTACTGGAGGCACTGCATAGGGGGTACCACTACTGGAGGCACTGCATAGGGGGTACCACTACTGGAGGCACTGCATAGGGGGTACCACTACTGGAGGCACTGCATAGGGGGTACCACTACTGGAGGCACTGCATAGGGGGTACCACTACTGGAGGCACTGCATAGGGGGTACCACTACTGGAGGCACTGCATAGGGGGTACCACTACTGGAGGCACTGCATAGGGGGTACCACTACTGGAGGCACTGCATAGGGGGTACCACTACTGGAGGCACTGCATAGGGGGTACCACTACTGGAGGCACTGCATAGGGGGTACCACTACTGGAGGCACTATATAAGGGGCTTACTACTGGGGGCACTGCACAGGGGGGACCACTACTGGGGACACTATATAACAATCTTACTACTGGGGGCACAAGGGGCACTGCACAGGGGGGACCACTACTGGGGGCACTGTATAAGGGGCACTGCATAGGAGGATCACTACTGGTGGCCTGTATAAGGGGGTCCTCTCCTGGGGCACAGGGGGAACTGCATATGGGCACCACTACAGGGGTATGCCCCATATCTTTATTTTTACTTTACATTAATTCCATATGGACCTTCCTTCTCCCTGGAACACTTGAGGGGGGGGGGGCCCTAAGCATGCACGTGCTCCGGGCACCCTGGCTACACGCTACTCCTCTGCCAGGGCCACCTGCATGCATTTGCCCCCCAGGCTAAAAGTTGCCAGCCAGCCCCTGATTGGCAAATACTGTATTGCTAGAAATGTGGGTAAAATGGATCAAATTGCAAATAAACGGTTCTCTTACTGGATAGCCATTTAGCGGCTGGAAGTAGAGGTATTTATCAGTGATGCACACGTGGCCAGGATTGGAGACCAGCGGTGTTACCATTTCTGCTTCACATTCCATTTGTGAGGTTTCAGACACACTTTGAAAGCTGTGAGGGATTTAAGAAATATATCACATTTTAAATGGAAGAAACTGTTCGTCATATAAATCAAGTCAATGATACAACTCTGGAGTACAGAGATTTAGATTTCTTTTTAAGTGGTCCTTACTAAACATTAAGAGGCTAGAGACATTATTATTCTTATGAAGACTGTCTATTTATAAATACTCTGCAGCAACAGAAAGTAAGGTAAACAGAGCATACATATAACAGGAATCTACAAGGTAGACAAAAGAAGTGTAAAAGTTTTTAAAAAATAATATATGTTGCTTTATATATTGTATATATTATGACTGTATCTCTTCACAAACATTCCCTGTCTAGTTAACTGGATAAGAATCGCATTGGAGGGCTGCTGGGGATCAATTTTTTTCTTATACGAGTTCTCGTACATCTAGCCTCCTTGTACATTATACAGCCCTTCTAGTTGCGTCATGCCGTGGCGTGACTCGATAGCGCAGAGCGTCTTTTGTGCGACTTCGCACATTGATGTGAATAGATATTTTAATCAGCAGAAGCTGCTTCTGCTGATATGCAGCATGCCTATGTACTGTGAGCAAGTGCGGGTGTATCTGCATGCGAAATGCTACGTTACAGCTGCTGACACTGTAACATAGCATTTCGCATGCAGATACACCTGCACTTGCTCACAGAACATAGGCATGCTGCATATCATTTTAATCAGCAGAAGCTGCTTGTGCTACCTATTCTCATCACTGTGCAAATAAGACACATTTGAAGGTAAAATGTCGCACGGAAAGACGTTCGGCGCTACACGGAGCTCCCGCGTTGTGTGGTGCAACTTTTAGCGCATAGAGTATAGATGTATGTGGACATGTAGTTGCATTACAGCTTTCAGTGGCTAAAAATATGCAACATATAAGAGTAATAGCCAAGCCTACACTGATTACAAATTGATTCAGAACAGTTTAAATCAAAGTTTTTTTGTTTGTTTTTTATAGTAAAACACAATATCAGCTTCTGATGACTGGCAGTAGTGGTGGGCAGGAGGCACAGTACAGGGCATCTGGCCCAAAATATCAGACAAATCACTCAGAAGGGAATGTGGTAGTGACAGGATGGTATATGCCAACAGGTCATCCCGATGTTACTTATTGTAAGGAAATGTTACACAGCACAGTGTATTGCACTGCAGCTAGATGTAAGGGAAGGGGGCAGTAGGTCAGCATGGAACTATTCCCAGGCAGAAAATTGGCAAATGTATGTTTCATTAAAAATTAATTCCTAGAAATAAAAAGAAAATAAGTAAACAAAAAAGAAAAATCAAAAGGTCATTGTAAAAGAGAATTTCCCACCATTAGATGACGTTACTGGCCTGTACATGTTCTCGTGGTGCGTATACTAAATATACTGATTTATAGCATCTTTCAGCCACATCTATAAATCAGGCAGCTGGTTATTTGTGTTTAAACATATTTTCTTTGGATACAATTATCTATATAATAAGTAATAAAGTGTGTGTGTGTCGGACTGTATGTCCTTTATGCGTGGCCAGAGTTTTGTACCAAGCTCCACCAAATTTGGCATGGTGGTGTAGTTTGACCAGGATTAGATTTTTGCTATGTTTGAAGTTTGTCAAGACCATGGACGTCTACATGATGCCCACCAAGTAGGCCATGGAGTCTCTGATTTGAAGTTTTTGTTTAGGCAAGTTCGCTCAGGATATCTTCAAGTGCCTAAGGCCAGGTACACATATCAATGACCAGGCATCATACCAATGGATGGGGCGATTACCCTTTGCCCCGGACCAGCGGAGATTGCCGGTACACACTGAGCGATGTAATGAAACGACGGAACGATACCCTGTTCAGTCATTCACTACACTGTATAGCACCGCATACGACATAGTGCTGCATGGTCATGCAGCACTGCCAACTAGAAGACATCGCATGCGACCCGCGGGAGCGAGCAATCCAGCGTACGCACCAGACAATCTTGCCGATTTGCTGTTCCAATATGATCATCAAGAACATGACATTCACACAGGATCTCTTTTAGTGGGAAGCAATCGGAAAGCCGACTGCCTATATACCGGCAGCCGGCTTCCCGACTGTCTTATCCCGGCAAGGGTGAAATGCCGGGCGTCTAGATGTAGACGCCCGCATTTCCCCGACCCCGGGAGACCGGCGCCCGGCATCACGATCGTAGTGATGCCGGGCGGCGCGAGCGGACAGCCGCGGAGGGGGGGGGGGGGGGGGAAGGGTTAGGTTTAGGGCTCCCGTGGGGGACTTAGGGTTAGGCACCCCCCGGGAGGGTTAGGCACCCCCGGGGGGACTTAGGGTTAGGCACCCCCCCGGGGGACTTAGTTTACAGTAACTAATAAAATTAGGTCGCAGCTGTGATTTTAGATTAATCAGGGAGTAACTGAAGATGTCCTAAGAGTTTCAGCTCTTGTACTAAATATTATTAGTAGCAGCATGAGGTTGGGCATCTAGGGATCCCGGCGGTCAGAATCCCGACACCGGCATCCAGACAGGGTCACAATTCCGATAGAAGGAGGCGAGTATACTCTCCTTCCCCTACCCCTCCCTCCCCTCAGCCTAAACCTAACCCACTCTTCCGGTGCCAAAACCTAACCTCCCACCCCCACAGCCTAAACCTAACCCTCATCTTCCCCCTAACCCCAATACTTACGGTCAGGATGCTGGCGGTCGGGATTGCGGTGCCGCGATTCTGACTTGTGCCGGGATTCCAGCACGGGCATTGTGAGCACTGGCATCCCGACAGCCGGGATAACTACTAAATCCTGCAGCATTTTGTTCTCAATAGCAAATTTCTGTCTGGCCAGCGTTTTAAAGGCAGTAGTACTGATTAACCCTTTTACACCCATAGGTCACAAATACAGTACCTAGGTGGGTCTTGCCGTGACTCTTACAAATAATGTTTGTGAACCCCAACTGACCTTGCTCTACTTTTTGTGCAGTTGTAATAACTGTGGTATTAGAAGCAGCAATGTCCCATATTTACAACCTTAAGCAGGGATAGCTGGTGTCTCAATGACAACCAAGGAGAAGCCATCTCCTCCAATCCAGTTATGCTAGACACACATGCTTCCATAATCAGCAGCAGTATCAGATAGCTGGTCCCATATTGTTACCAAAATGAGTCCAATGAGAAATCCAAGTAAAAATCAAATGTATTATTATGTTAGGTGGGTAAATACGGCTGGAAGACAGATCTCTATCATAGATCTGCAAACTGCACTAACAGGCTGCAGTGAAGCCGAGCGATCCAGCTGTCTGGCCTGAGCAAAAAACATCTGGTGATTGTCCAATATGGCCACCAACATGTGTACAATTATACCATATAACTCTGCACTTGAGTAAAATGAGACAAATATATGGTATATGGGCAGCACACAGGGCAGATGGCCCATTAAAAGTAAAACAAATAGAGGTGTGGGGGGATGGGAGAGAAGAGCGGTGGCAGGGAGAGCTCCGTTACCAAAACTATTCCATAAGCTCTGGGTGAGATGCATCAAACTTTCCACAGAGATAACAGACAAGTTGCCCAAAGCATCAAATCACCTTCTAACGGTCATTTCCTGTACTGTGCTAGACAATTGATAGTTAGCAGCTAATTGGTTGCCAAGTTGATCTTCTCCACTTTGGTGATGATGTAGAAGTGAAAACAGTGGAGAAATTGTCCATAACAACCAATCGGCTTCGAGGCAGTATTTATATCCAAGGTAGTATTTATCAAGTACAATCTATAAAATGAGAAGTAGTAGCTGATTGGTTGCTATCGGCAGCTCCTGCACGCTTTTCACTGCTTGATGCATCAACTCTCTCTCAAAGGTTTCATACATCTCCCCTTTTAAAGAGAACAATAAAAACTTTGAACCAGACAATAAACAATATAGGATTTTAACTTATATTCATCTAAACACTTCTGTATTATTATTACAGGTTGAGTCTCCCATATCCAAATATTCCGAAATACGGAATATTCCGAAATACGGAATATTTTCAGCATGCCTGAGATAATGAAACCTTTGACTTTTGATGGTTTAATGTACATAAACTTTGTCTAAGACACAAATTATTAAAAAGATTGTATAAAATAACCTTCAGGCTGTGTGTATAAGGTGTATATGAAACATAAATGAATTTCATGTATGTACACAAACTTTTTTTGATGCACAAAATTATAAAAAATACTGTCTAAAATGACCTGCAGGCTGTGTGTATAAGGTGTATATAACACATAAATGCATTCTGTGTGTATATTTGAGTCCCATTTCCAAGACATTTCATTATAATATGCAATTATTCCAAAATACGGAATATTCCGATATCCAAAATACCCCAGGTCCCAAGCATTTTGGATATGGGAGACTCAACCTGTATTATCATTATTATTTTTAAAGGAATAAAGAGTGGACAAAATTATGTATATTATAGGAGGGATTCAAGCAAACCTAGTCACCAGCAGGATCTTTTAAGGAGCCAGGGAAAGATCGGTGGCCATCCACTGATATAGATAAAGAAGACCCAGAAACATAGGTGCAAACTGACCACCTGGCTCCTGGAATGTCTCCAGCTGTGGACTACCATACAGTCTTCATATTCCTAGACGGCATTTAGAATATCTTATCACAATATTAATGTCATCCCATAATATCATGCAAACTTGCTCCCAGGACAAGATGCAATGCCACAACTTCAGTCAAAAAGTGCGTAATAATTTATACAAAACAAAAAAACATGGGGTATATTTACTAAAAATCGATTTTTGGTCAATTTTGTATTTCATGGTCTATAACAGAGAATTTTTAAAAATTTTTAAACAATGTCAAAAATCATCTGTTAGTAAATGTCTGATTTAGGGGTGCATTTACTGAAAGTCTATTTGGGTCGATTTTTGTTTGATGTTGGGTGAATATTTGGTCGATATTGTGTTTCAGGGTCTAAATCACATATTCACTTATAGATGAATTTTTGACTTTGTTTAAAAATAAAAAAAGATGTCAAAAATCATCTGTTAGTAAATGTGTGATTTAGACCCTGAAAACAGAGAATCGACCAACAATCAACTTTTAGTAAATATACCCCCATAACTCCATATAGAATTTTTGAAAACGTTAAATAAATTTCTGCCAAACATTTCTACTAACCTGTTTTTATCGAATGATGTCCTTGCCAAACGTGATTGCAGAATAGCAACTATCTGATTGTAGACAAACATAAATATTAAATTTTATTTTATATTAAAAAATCATAATTTTATCTTCCAACAGCTGCATTCAGTTATTACCATTGCCGTCTGATCCCCTAGTTTTTCCAGGCGAGAAGCTCTTTGGAGCTGTAAAAGTAGGATAGCACACAGGTAAGTGTTAGTTTTTACAGATTACGATCAATACATTGCCATTTGTTCACTAAGGGCAGGAGGCATCAAAGCATATTCTGCAGTCAAACATTCAGAGGTTTGGCCACTTTACCCCATATGCACCAAGCTGCGGAATGCAATACATTCCGGCGCTTGGACTGGTGGGCAACGCCATCTTTAGATAGCATTACCCAATAGAAGCCCGTGGGCTTCTATTTGCATTTCCTCCTGAGAGGGATCCAATCGGATACCTCCCAGCACCTCTCGCGGCATCACTCAACGCATGCACAGAAGTGCTCCTGGGTCCTAAACCCGGCAATCATTCTATCGCAAAGGAAAGCTCTTACCGGGAGAGCTGTCCTTTGTGATTTTCATCAAGCATACAGTGTTAGTGAACGCCGTTAGGCTAGCGATGAGTGGTGGAATGCATCCCGCCCCCCTAAATGAAATACATTAACAATCCAAACCACACTCAGATCTCAGCAAAGAATCAAGTTGTCTAAAAGGTGTAGGCCAGGTATAAAAACGGAACGGAACTCAATTCTCAAGATCGTCAAAAAGGCAAAAAATTTTTTGGGAGATACAAGTGTCCGCAAACAGAATAATACATTATCGTCCACACAGTCTGATAACAGAAAATGTATATACAGGTAGTTCTGCTGATGTGCGATCCAAAATGAAAGAGGGACGCAACAGCTTTGTAGATATGTAAAATTTATTCCATCAGGTGAAAAAAATGATCAGCATTTCGGTCTCTATTGAGACTGACCTTTGTCAAACACCCCAGTTTTCATTTATTACATTCCTTAAATACTTGTGGAAGAGAAAAGTACTTTGTAGTCTTTTTATTTTTCTTTAATTGGATTTGTGACCAACCACTCATTGTAGCTCCTCTCTCTATCCAACTTGTATCCTGCGATTCCCTTGGTGTCTATCGCTTGGGAAATACTTGTTTTTAAGGGGATCACTTTAATAAGCGGTGATGTGTGACCATTAGGCTGCTAAATGAATTGTCCCCTAAAACTAAATCTAGTTACAAAAAATATATACTGGAGCAATTATGATGGAATTTCTTGCCGAATTCGTGTTTTTATTTAGTGCAGGACTGGCCAGAAGGGGAAGTATCAGGAGTTGGGCAGCGTAAATGTATTGTTAATAATAAAATCTGTGTTTAGTGCAGATAAATGTCTTTTTATTTATATAAAACACACACACAAAACATATTTTTGCTTAAGAAAAGCATTTTCTCTCACTAGATGTTATGACCTAATATTCAAAAGAAAGTGATGCCTGGCTTCACTAAGTAATTACTAAGGCCCTGATTCAGAGCCGCTCGTAAGCGGCCGTTCGTTCGTTCTGACCGATGTTCGCACATCTGCGCATGCGTACGGATTTTAATAAGCATGCGCGAACCAGTCAGTGCGGCCGAAAATCGTTTGTTCGCTATATAGCGAATGCCTGCTATTTTGAGTGACAGAAGGAGGCGTATGTGGGTGGTAACAGGGGAAGGTGCTTGAAAACGGGGGTGTGGAATTCGAACGCAGGCGTGCTTAAAGGTCAAAACGGGCGTTTTAAGGGAGTGCATAATTAATCCAGCAGCGTCATTGACCACCGTCACTTGTTTTTTTTTTACTCAGAACTGCTCGCAAAATAGCGGTTGAAAAAACCAGCCACAAGAATAGCGAGCAGTTCATATGCTGTTCGATGTACTCGATTAATCTAATAAATAGCGGACATGACGTATGCTGCGAGCGGCAAAGGGGGCGTATTTTTCAAAATTACAACCGCAAGTTTTGCTCGCTCGTTCAGACTTAGAGGCGTGAACAGACCGCAATTAGCGAACGGCTCTGAATCAGGGCCTAAGAGTCAACAACTAACTGGTAACTGGTAAGGAACAAGGCATGGAAATAAATCTTATGCAGCAGTCAGACATTACTGTAGGTCTTTAACGTTGATAATATTGTAGCATTCGGCTTTGGCGGATATTGTTCTACATACCTGAAGTACAGTTTGTACAACATCGTCAACCTTAGAATTTTCCAGTTGAAAGAAAAAATGGTCTGCACCCTAAAGAAAAAACATATTGTTACATGACAGCGACACAAAACTATTTGCTTTGTAGTGAACCTACACTTTCAGTCCTTAAACCAGTGGTTCCCAAACTTTGATTCACGGCACCCTAGAGTATTAGTATTGTTTTCATGGCACCCCTAATCCAAAAGTTTGTTATTCAGAAAAAAATTAGTAAAGTGAAGTAAATTGTGCTCACCTGTCTTTCTTAGGGTCAGTTATATGGTGGATAGGTTTGCACAGGTTTGTCCACATATTTATATTTCATTGACCATAAATAATTTGATTTGGTGTGGGACAACCAACCTGAGGCACCCCTGCAAGTGTCCCGAGGCACCCCAGGGTGCAACAGCACAGTTTGGGAACCACTGCCTTAAACAGATGAAAAAACACAGAGTAGGAAAACAATACACAGGTCTCATTATGCAACTTTGCTGCTTGAACGAAAGGTGTTCATAGGTAAAGTACATGCAGAAGTATACACTTGCATTAATTTAATACATATATAGGGGGAGATTCAATTAGCCAAGGTAATTTCCCGCTGGCTAATTGATCATAGTGGCCTATTCAATTAGCCCCATTTAACAGGGATTTCTTTTCGGGTCTCATTAAATCTGAAAAGAAATCCCCGATAACTGTGCCGCTATCGTGTGATAACAGCCAGTTAATGCACAGGTCATGAACTTTTCATGAATTCAGCGTGTTAACGTCCGATAAGCAGTTGTAACACTTGTTAACATGTTCACTTAACGAACGGTAACACAGGTTTCAGGGGAAAAACGGAGCCTAATTGAATAGCCCGCGGCTACCTCCCTTTTTCACTCCTATTTATCGGGGCTTATCGAATCTCCCCCTAGGAATACACACTGATCCATGTCATTTTGTTTTTTTATGTTAAAACTACACCATTATAACCTGAAAATCTAATTTTGTTGCCCTGTAATATGACACAAAGCAGCTTCATGGATATAATTATATCCAATGCAGAAAACACAGAAGAGTATTGTCATGACCAGGGGCAATGAAAATATATACCTCTGACTGATGATAGAAGTATAAATATAAGCAAGCACAGCTTATCTTAGCTATGTATTCTATAGCTAAGATATTCTATAGCTCCAGATCTATAGCTATGTATTTACAAAATGCTGCAGAATAGCCTGTAGAAGCTGATGATAATAGCAGAGGTAGGTGGATGAAGGTGTTCTGTAACAATTTTCTGTGTTATAACCTAGGGATCATAGTAATAATGTTATTTTAAATGTTGGGGTTATTACCTAGAGATCTTAGTAATAATGTTATTTTAAATATTGGTAGTCTATTTACTGATATATGCTGCGAATAAGTGTTATATGACCAAATCATGTTAGATGTCAAATTTACCTTTACATATCTCAGGTTTCTCCTAAACGTAACATAACTTTATCCACCAGTCTCCTCAATTATCTGAATGTGGATCTGTCCAATCAGCTTCTGACAGTAGCAATATGTCTGAGGTCATGCCTCCTGCTCAGCTGCGGCGGGTCTTACAGACAGTCGGCTTTGCTGCTATATGGATTTGAGGCAACGCTGACCGCACCTCATCCAACAGAGAGGCTAAATCAACATGCAGCCAATTTGAACAATCACGTTGTTAAAAGCAAAGTTGTGGCATTATTGGCATCTCAATATTAATCCAAGTTCACACACACACACACTTGTTTTTAGATGTACGCAAAATTAACATTTTGAGACTAGTTAAAAAAAGGGGATGAAGTAAAGAACCTCTCAGTTAAAGATCATATTTTTCTTGTTTATTGATATTTTCCAAGGCCCCATTCTGATCCAAGTTACAGGAAGAGCAATGCACTGCTCCCAAAAATACAACAGAAGGGAATCAGATACATATATGGAGATGGCTCAGCATACAACAAACAACTTACACGCTGGATTCTGTAAGGAGTGACTATGTTTTGCTCCTTGATAAGGTACACCTAGAGGAAACCGAAATATGTATTATTGTAACACACACATCAAAACTAAAACGGACATGTACGCTGCTGTCTCACCATTTCAAATGTAATTTAGGACAATCACAGTATAAATTATTAATTGTACCTCAAAAAAATGGGGGATCTAGTTACAGAAGCATCACCTGGTTTGTCTACAACCATACCAGATGGCCTTGTGTTGTGCAGTGCAGCCAAAAGCAATGACGGCCTGCAGATGCAATTCTGCAAAGAAGATCTTTCTACAGAATACACCGGGGAGACTGTGTACTATTGTTTCTCTTTATACCAATCTTATTGCAGTGCATTATTATAGACACCTCTTTAAGTTGCGTATCCACTAGACGATTAAAATGAGTGATTGAACGATTACGATATCATTTTCGTTCAATAGCTCATTTATGAATGATTAATCGTTCATTAAAATGTCGAAAACTACAAAGGAGGGAAGATGTACAGAAGGTTGTAACTCCATGGAACCGTCAGAGCATCTACCGCCTCCGCATCCGGGTCCTGGAACAATACCTGGGTACCTGATGGTTGTGTCTGGATGCCATGAGATCTATTTCTGGCATTCCAAATTTCCGTACTAGCTGTCTGAAAACATCCGGGTGAAGAGCCCACTCCCCTGGATGAATGTCCTGACGACTGAGATAGTCTGCGACATGCACATCCGCTGGTCGTTTTCAACATCTATCATCGCCTGAACATGCAGGCCAACCTACCGATAACGACAAGTTGTGCATGTTCGAGGATGAGGGAGGGTGCCTGCACTGAATGACCTAACGTTCAGGGTGGGCACATTATCAAGTGCACAGGATGAAGAACGATTGCACAATTACAATGTTGTAATTGTACAGTCGTCCCACTCACGTGTAGTGGATACGCACCTTTAGATTGCTTTATTGTTAGTGTAAATTTTTGGTGGCCTATTTTTATACTTTGTAATATTTAGCAACACCAGAGATTACGCACCTTGTGCAGAGTTGTTGAAACACTGGTTTGCGACGTGTATTTTGCCATTTTCCCACGGCTTAATATGGAGACAGAAAAGATTTCCGACCAAAAATAAGACTACTAGAGTGTAGCAATTGTTTAAGCCTTTGAGTAATATAGGTTGCAACCTATTTTTACAATATAAAATGTAAACATTTATGCATTAAATTATATCCTCTTTTTATTTGAAAATTTTCCATCAGCTCCATAATAATATATTTATGCGAACGATCTCCTTATGTGTGTGTTTTTCTCCTATCATTTTCCAAAATCCGTGAATTACACGATTATGGTAAATAGTTTCATCAACCAGCAATGTAATGGGTTAAAAGATACAGGGGGAGATGTATCAAAGATTGGAGAGAGATAAAATACCATCCAAACTGCTAAGTAGTGCCATTTCACAGGCCCAGTTTGAAAAAATGACAGAAGCTGATTGATAAATGAGGCCCAAAGTAGCAACCAATTAGTTATATCATTCACAACGAGTGATAAAAATAGGATTTTGGTACTTACCAGTAAAATCTCTTTCTCCGATTCCACAGGTGACACTGGAGGATAAGACACTGGGGTATATATGGGTGGATGAGCAGAGCTGGCACTTTAAATTTATAAGTGCGAGTGACTCCTCCCCCTCTATCCCCCAGAAGCCCCAGTTAAAGATTTGGAGCCAGAGGAGACGGAAACATAAGGAAAAGATGCAACATAAGAGACGGGAGTCAAACACCGCGGCAGAACCAAAGAAAAACAAACACACTTAATATACAAAATGTGTAAAACATAAAACAAAGCAGGTAAAGCAGTGCTGGTAGGGCGTACAGTGTCCCCTGTGGAATCGGAGAAAGATATTTTACTGGTAAGTACTAAAATTCTATTTTCTCCTTCATCTACCAGGGGACACTGGAGGCTAAGACACTGGGGACGTCCCAAAGTTTCCTCCCTGGGCGGAAGAGCTCTGAGAAACCTGCAAATCCCGGCGACCGAAACTAGATTCGGAGGCCGCAAAGGTATCAAATCGATAAAGCCAAACAAAAAGCGCGGACCGTGGATCAAGTGGCCGCAAGGCACAGCTGAGAAGTAGACGTGCTCCGACTAGAAGCCTATTAGGCTCCCACAGAGTGAGTAGAATGGGCAGAAATAGATGTCGGCGGAACCCGACCACCAGAGGTATAGGCTTGTCGAATAACCAGACGAATCCATCTGGCCAAAGACTGCTTAGAAGCAGGCCAACCTTGTTTGGAAGCATCATAAAGAACAAACAAGGCATCAGACTTCCGCAAGGCAACGGTGCGGGCTACATAAATCCAAAGAGTGCGAACAACATCTAGGGTGATAGAAGATGGAGAAGTATCCGACAACACTGGAACCACAATAGGCTGATTGATGTGTAAAACCGAAAACCACCTTATTCAAGAAGGATGCCTTAGTACGGAGTTCCGCATGATCATCGTGAAAAGTCAGGTAAGGAGGTCGACAAGCAAGAGCTCCCAATTCAGAAACTCTCCTAGCCAAAGCTAAAAGGAAGACAGTCTTCCAAGTGAGAAGCCGAAGATCTAGGTCTTCCAAAGTTTCAAACAGGGAAGATGGAGGAAGGTCAACACCAAGTTAAGACCCCACTGTGCTGTAGGTGGTATAAACGGAGCCTGTATCCCAAGAACTTCTTGTAAAAAGTTCTGAACCTGTGGGATCAAGGCAAGACAGTGCTGAAAAAAGACCGACAATGCCGATACCTGAACCTTCAAAGAACCAAGGAGCAAACCCGGATCCAAACCTGACTGGAGGAAAAGAAGGAAACAGGAGAGTCGAAAAGCAGTAGTGTGAAACCTCTGTTCCTCACACCAGGCCACATAAGCATGCCAAATATGGTGATATTGAGCCAAAGTGATCGGCTTACGAGCCCAGAGCATAGTAGGGATTACAGAATCCGGACCACCACTGCGTCTTAAGAGAGGACAACAGCCACGCCGTTAAACGCAACCACTGTAAGTCTGGGTAAAAGCAAGAACCTTGAAGTAGAAGATCCGGTCAAAGGGGCAATGACCAAGGATCCCTGACGAGGAGCTGCTGAAGATCCGTGGCCAGTTCGGAGCCACTAGGATGACAGTTACCACCTCCCTATTGATCCACTTGAGAACATGTGGAAGCAGAGGAAAAGGAGGGAAGATGTACAGAAGGTTGTAACTCCATGGAACCGTCAGAGCATCTACTGCCTCCGCATCCGGGTCCTGGAACAATACCTGGGTACCTGATGGTTGTGTCTGGATGCAATGAGATCTATTTCTGGCATTCCAAATTTCCGTACTAGCTGTCTGAAAACATCCGGGTGAAGAGCCCATTCCCCTGGATGAATGTCCTGACGACTGAGATAGTCTGCCTCCCAATTGTCCACACCCGGAATGAATACCGCTGAGATCGCCATCACATGGCTTTCTGCCCATCGAAGGATGAGAGTCACCTCGCGCATGGCCATGCGACTGCGCGTCCCACCTTGCCAATTTATGTATGCAGTGATGGCCCAAAACCATCGCTCCCCAACTCCTGAGGCTAGCAACCGTTGTCAGAATGATCCAGATCCAAAGGCTGAACCGGCGACCCGCTGTGAGGAGTTCGAGCTGAATCCTCTAGAGAAGGGAGATTCATGTCTGAGGTGATAGTCATACCAGGCGTTGCATATGAAGATGTGATCTGGACCACTGGGCCAGGAGATTCAATTGAAAAGGATGAGAATGAAACCTTCCGAAATGAAGAGCCTCGAAAGCTGCCACCATCTTTCCTAAGAGACAAATGCAAAGATGGATGGACACCCACTTCGGCTTGAGAACCAGGAGGACAAGCTGACGAATAGCCTGAGCTTTGTCCACCGGAAGGAAAATCCTTAAAGCCTCCATATACAAGATCATTCCCAGAAATTGGAGGCGTTGAGATGGAATCAAACTGGACTTCTGAAAGTTGATTATCCATCCGTGATGAATAAGGACCTGGTGTGTTAAAGCTACATGTTCGTTGAGAATCTGAACAGATGGAGAATTGATTAGGAGATCGTCCAGATACGGAACAATAGTGACCCCCAATAATCTGAGATGAGCGATCACCACCGACAGAATCTTGGTGATGATCAGATGCGCCGACGTCAGACCGAAGGGTAGAGCTTGAAACTGAAAATGTTTCTCCCTGACAGCAAATCGCAGAGAAGCCTGATGTGGCTTCCAAATCGGGACATGAAGATAAGCATCTTTGATGTCCATGGATGCTAGGAACTCCCCCTGTTCCAAAACGGCAATCACAGAGTGAAGAGACTCCATCTTGAATCTGTAAAACGCCAGATAAAGATTTAACGATTTCAGATTCAAAATAGGCCTGACAGAGCAGTCTGGTGCCTGAACTACAAAGAGATTGGAGTAGAAACCCAGACAACGCTGTTGAACCGGAACAGTTATCAGAACCTTGGAATCTACGAGCTTCTGTATTGCTTGCAAAAGTACATTCCGTTTCTGTTGGGAGACGGGAAGACCCGTGGAGAAAAACAGATCAGGAGGGGGTTCTGCAAATTCTAGTTTGGGGCTGAGCTCAGCCCCAAGTGACCGGTTCTCTTGGACACTAATCTAAAACTGGGGCTTCTGGGGAATTGAGGTGGAGGAGTCACTCACAATTATACATTTAAAGTGCCAGCTCCACTCATCCACCCGTCTATACCCCAGTGTCTTAGCCTCCAGTGCCCCCTGGTGGATGAAGGAGAAACTTGCTGTGTATGATAAATGGTGCTCCAGCCAATCAACTCCCAACTGTAATTTTTCAAATAGATGACAGTTGTGAGCTGATTTGTTGTAGAACCATTATCATAAGCAGCGAGTTTTATCAAACATTGTGAAGGATAAAACTCGTTGATAAATGAGGCCCTTTCTCTCTATCCAAGGTTTGGTACATCTACCCCACAGCGATAAAGGTGACAGTTGCACGGCATGCCTAAAAAGACGTCTGAAAATATAGCCACTGGATATTTACCCCCCCTACCTCTCTCTGAACTTATTGGTCTTATTAAGGAGGGTGATGAGTCCGCTTATAGGGGAGTGGTCGAACGGCTGGCCAACTGGTGTGGGGAGAATAACTTGGAGTTAAATCCACAGAAAACGGTGGAAATGATAGTGGATTTCAGGAGGCGGCCGACTGAAATGTCTCCTGTTGTTATTAACGATACGGTAGTGGCAGTGGTTGAGTCCTTTAGGTTCTTGGGGTCAGTGATTTCACAGGATCTAAAGTGGGGAACAAATGTGGACTCCATCGTAGGGAAGGCTCAGAAGAGGCTGTATTTTTTGCGCCAGCTTAGGAAGTTTAATCTGCCACAAGAACGGTTAGTTCTTTTTTATTCGACAATAATTCAGTCTGTTCTTTGCACATCAATTATTGTCTGGTACAGTTCTATTACAGAGCGGGAGAAGAACAGACTGCAGAGGGTGGTTAGGGCGGCGGAAAGAATCATTGGTATTGATCTACCGCCCCTTCAAGATCTATACTTAGCCAGGATTAGTAGGCAAGCTGGTAATATTGTGGCAGACGATGCTCATCCAGGTTGCCACTTGTTTCAAAAGTCACCTTCGGGTAGTCGGTATAGGTCACAATGGACGAGAACTTCCAGACATCTGAACAGTTTTTTCCGCAGGCTATTAAGGTGTAAAATAATTGAGGGGGGGGGGGGGGTTGTTGTTGTGGCATGATTGATTGTTTTTGTTGTTGTATGTTCCATGGGATGTGTTAACCCGATTCTAATACCTTGTATATGTATGTATGTATGTATGTATGTATACTTGGCCAAATAAAGCTGAATTGAATTGAATTGAATTGAACCTAAAAAACATCTCTGGGAGTGTTTTTTTTGATAGTTAACCAAATACTTCTTACCTGATTAAATGCAACATAAAATTGTCTGCATCTGTTCCTAAAAAGACAAAATTATGATGCAATAATTGTGTAACATGTTACCTACAAACAAAAGGTTATTAGTTATGGATATAAAAAAACCGCATACTTGCTGAAAAGATCTTCGTCATCCACCACTTCAATTTTTGTGCAATCCCGCAGTGCGATCTGTATAAAATTACAAAAAATGTTTTGCCATTGTTCCAGCATTGACATGATCATCTCACCATAAATGTTAGCTTCCTCCCCCAGGGCACAACATTACATTTTATCTATAAATATTAGCATTCATCAATAAATGCTTACCTTAGATACAGGTACTTCAATTGAATCGGGTTCAAAAATAAGAGATTTTGAACATATTTTAAGGGAGCCACTTATTTTTCTAAAGAAGGAAAAACAGAAAAAAAATAATAATATATTGCCAAAAATAACAATATATGATGGCCTTTGTCCTAATTTTTTAATCTGGAATGCTCAAACTAGTTTATCCCTGACCCCCCCCCCCCTCCTCCCTCACACACACATACAAAAATCTGTCCAAACAATCACCTTTTTTGGTCACCAAAACCTGTGACTTTTCCCATTTCTGTATATGTAATCATATTCCAATATTTCAAATGCTATCTATAGTATTCACACATAACTGACACATTAGCATATAAGTTTTAGCAATGCTACTTGGTAAAATGTCATTTGAAATCAGTCATAGTTGAATTTTTATTATTTTGTATAGTTTAAACAGAAAATCCAGTGAAAGGGTAAGTAATTACTAATAATTCCCACCAAGAACCTGGCCTACGAATGAAGGAATCTGTGACCAAATAGGACATTTAATGATCAGATAAATACACGCATGCAGGTGGGAATCTAGTAGGGTTTGAGGTTGGAAAAGTGATGATTTTTTTTGGCCATTTTGCCGCAAGATTAAAATTGTCAATTTTCTTTAAAGGCAAAACCATGTTACATGCCTATGTTCCAGCCATTTCTCTGGCACTGCGTCACCGCCAACATTCATAGATTATTGCTCACGCACCACGGAGGTGCACAGGAAAATGTTGGGTTACAGTAATAAGCAGTGATATTCAATTAATTCACATCAATCAAACGAGACATGGTGTCGGAGTTGGTAAATACTACTTCCCCTGATTCTAGATATAGACTGTTTGGACACTCTACACCGTCATATCACTTCCTGAACAAGTTACCACTAACACTTACGATAGCAATCTGCAAGAAGAGAAATAAATAACACCCCCCCCCCGCCCAATATCACACTCACTAATCCATATGTGCATGTACTACTCAAACAACACCAATTTGTTTAGATATGTGAAAAGGGCTACACAAATAACGTGTTGAGTGGAAAATTTAAATGAGGTCAGTTTTCACCCACACGTTCTAGGTATCATTGGGTATTTGTTTGTAGCAAGAGTGCAAACAGCAATTGCTTAATGTTATTTAATTGCTTTCAGCAGCTGCATGCGCTTGTGAATTAATGGCAATTGTAAAATAACACTGCTACACATAGCGACTACAGACACAAATATGAACGCAAGTGGGTAAGCTTGGATAGAACAGTCAGGCACTAATGGGCAACGGGGTCTAATAGCGTGAATGGAGGCTTCAGACGGCCTACAGGATTACTCAGAAGGATACAGAGCAGAGTTACCAACAGCAAGGGTGCCAGGAGCCAGCCTGCTAATATTAAACACTTTCATAGATTATTTTTTTTTTTAAATAATGCTAATTAAATATGATAATATTTGTACATTTGCTTAAAGATAAAGATAAAACAGATAAAGGCTAAACTACCTGGGAGGGATAAGGTTTTGATGTCGTAAGGAGATAATTATTTGTTATCATAAACTCTCACAAGCTAAAAAAGTCTGTGACCGTTTTATTTTTACCTTTCAGACGCATCTCTTGCTTTCAGTATACGATGGGCTATGTGATGTTCAAAAAAATATTCCTCCAGGTCCAAAAGCAACAGCGAAAACCTAGTAGAAAAAAGAAAAGTGGGGTGAATTCACAAACTGCATTACGCTTCAGGTCATTTTACTTCTGTACTTTAATATAATGACAAATCTAGGCTCAACGTTACAAGGATAAACCCAACGGTTCGTGTATGGTACCAGTGAACTGTACATAATGTAAATTTCAGTAAAATACGTCTTAGAATATTTAAACCACTGTAAAAGGTGTCAAAATGCCATAAATAAACAGACAAAAGGAGGAAGGAAAATGGTTTTCCTTTAACTAGACTACTCAGTCTCTCCATTTCCAACAGCAGAAGCAGCCCACATAGCTAGGCTGTCAGATTTACCAAGCTCTGGAATGTGTAGCTAATGGCGTTAGCTACTGCAGCGTATGGGCTACACTTCACAGAAATTAGCGGGAGAGTGTTTCATAGGAACCCTTCCCGCCAATGGCCACTTGCGCCTGCTAATGCAATCACCACTTTTAACACCTCCTTTCGGAGACTCTGCATGTGTTTTTAAAAACATTTGGCCGATACATAACGTCTTACTTACTGCTGCGATCACCAGCAGTAACAAATGATAATTATCGGGTCTAAAACCCAATAATTGATAAATATTCCCCATAGACTTTTAGCTGTTTTAAGTTTGCCACAAACGTACAGGTCCAACTTTCAGGCAAATATGGTGGTTTTATGTTGGAATATCAGGAAGGGGTTCTTTCTACGCATTTTGGGAGAACATAAAAGCCCCACCGCAAAAATAACATTTACAATGTTAGCCGTCTTTATAGTTGTATGATCCGATATTTATAGCACCAATTACTCAGTGCTGTACAATCACAGTGTTTACTCATTCACATCAGTCCCTCCGTGCAGCAAAGCTAACAATCTAATTCCCCTACTACAGGCACACATACTGCAAGTACATCACATGCAAGTCAGAAGCTAAATGTTTTTGGGAACATATGGAGAACATAAAACTCAATGCAGAGAGCTCACTGGCTAGAATTAAACTCAAGCACCGCACGTCTGCAATTCTAACCACAATGCAACCATGGAGAACTATATTTGGATGTGATAATAAATAGATGGAATACTTACTGTATGTTAGAATATCCAGAAATATTCCCCATTTTTTGCTGGTTATAAATTTGATGCAATATGGGGAATATATTCAAAAAAGTTTTCAGTTATGTTTTAAAAAGTACTTCGGGGGAAAATTTCAATATAAACACAAAACAGAAACTGAAAATGCAAGGAAGTTATGTTCTACCCTTAGCTTAGTGTTAGGGATAGCACCATTCTGACCTGGAATGCACTTTGGGAGTGATAACAAATGCTAATATCCAGATGGGAAATATAATAGGATCTTGATAGCGGTGCTGATGTATTCAAGATATTGGGACAGGCATAGAACCATATCATCCAGGACCCCCGCCGGGATACCGAAGGTAAGTAGCGGGGTAGGAGGGGAGAGTTAGAAAGCGTGGTTAAGGTTAGGCACTAGGGGGAGGGTTAGGATTAGGCACTAAGGGGGGAGGGTTAGGTTTAGGGTGTGGGGAGCGTGTGTGTGTGTGTGTGTGTGAGGGGGGGGGGGGGGGGGGGAGTCAGGTTCAGGCACTAGGGGGGGAGGGTTAGGTTTAGGTTGTGGGGAGGGGGGAGTTAGATTTAGGGACTACGGGGGGGAGGGTTAGCATACCGAACAACAAGTGTATGCTAGGCCCGTCGGGATGCTGGTGTCATGATTCCGACAGCCGGGATCCCGACTGCCAACATCCCATACCGATTCCGTATTAAATACCTCGGTGTAACCTTCTCTCTAAGCTTTGGATGAATGGAGAACAAGAACTTATTTAAAGCTATTAAAATCATGTAAACAGGTAAGTGATGTAACAAATTGGTCCAAAGGCCCTATACCCACTTGATCAATTAAATTGTGTCTACTACAAGTAAATGCACGTTCGTCACGGGGAATACAAGTTGGAATCCACATGTCAAAAGCGATCAAGGCAGACATGCATTATCACTAGACTAATTCTTAGTGACAGTATTAAGCAGGTCTCATCATAGCTAGCAATGACATGTTAACCATAAATGCATTGGAAAACGCAAACCCCATCTCACAAGTAGTGGTCCTGAGGATATACCTTCCCATTGCCCAATTTCAGCAGCTGATGCATGGAGAAGGGGCCATGGTCTCCAAGCCTGGGAGGGTCATTCAAACCTACCTGGACTGGAGACGAGTAACATATGAGACCTCAAATTGGTTACTAACCAATCAATTAAAAAACTTTATCACACTCTTCCTGTCCATAGAGCAGAATTAAAGGGTTTTCTCAGTCCTGTGGTCGTGTAATGGCACCAAAACAATGATGTGAGGGCATATGGTAAAAAAGATGATTTACAAAAGTGGACCACCAATATACCTTCCCCATATTTATGTAAATAACATGTGTCTCTTTTCAGTTTTCCAAAGAACACATATTTCTGTATCCATTGCTTTCTGCATGTGATGAATCCACCTATCTTCTAGTTTGTTTACAAATACCAAACATATAGTATCTCTAAAACATACAACAGTCCAGGATGCTATGTAGCTGCTGTGCATTATGTGAGGCAAAGAAGAGACCTTATAACTATGATGTAATATGAAGGAAACTCAGATGAGTCGTTACTGGAAAAACAAAGATGGATCAGCTTCAGAGCCAGGAATTAAATGCAGCAGTCTGGTAATACACAGAGCTCATTTCCATTAGCATTTGTACAAAGTAAGAAACATATGTACTGCCAAGTCAAAACTACATATCCAATCTTCTCTAGTCCTCCATAACCTGACTTTTACATTTGAAAAGTTAACTAATTAATAGAGAAAGGTAACTCTTCCTTTATGGGCAATACTGCTATCCCCAGGAGCATATTTATTACATTATCATCATAACCATTTAGCACAGCCACAATAATTTCCATGAGGCTTAGGGGTAGCTATAGGGTAAGTTATGGACGGAAGTACAGCAAATACTGTCGATATAACATCAGTGTCGAAATGATTAAGGTCACCATGTTCAATGTCAACATTCTCATGTCAACATACTGACAAATGTCAAACATATATCCCGAACCCAACTTAACCTATTTATTTTCCATTGCACTTAACAAGAACCAATACTATTTCCTTGATTTTGCATCTACTGTATCTGCTAGATTTGCAGTTGAATGTAACTTACAGAATGTGTAACTCCAAATACAGGCTGAATCATACTTTTATGTTTTCATGTACTTTTGCATTGAATTCCCAACGAGACCACAGATGACCATGTTAGAGGAAAGTGAACCACTCAAAACTTCCATTGTTAGCGCATTTCCACAGAATTTATTAAATGATCTACACTATCAGTTTAATGACATTGTGCCCCACTCAGCAAGGAACACAGTTGCTAATACGTACGCAATCAGCCGATTGTTGCGTATTGCGCATGCATCTTAGTGCAGCAGTCATCGGCAGTGACTACGCAGACTCATCGCAGAATGATTGCAGGTGGTGACAGGGGGAGGGGAGTCAGCCGGACGCATGCATGCCAGTGCGTTTGAACGCCGTTGCAGGTGCATGCATAAATTATCCACTGCGATGCCCTCTACACAGCCTGAGATTGTGCGCGGAAGTTAGCAATTTCTGAGTAATGTCAGAGCTTGTGCAAGTGTGCGTGAGGCTGCGATGGCATTCGATTGTACCGATGGTTTTGCAGCTTACTAAGTATTACGGATGTGTGTAAGGCAGAGCTCGACAAAACCCGGGGGCCAGGTCATAATGGCGACCAGATTTGCTTGCCTGGCGACCAGATTTTCAGCAACCCCCGGGCCCTGTAGTCAGTGGCGGGCTGGGCCGGGGGGCGGGGTGCCATGTGCCCCCTGGGCCGCAGCGCCATCGGGGCAGCTTGCAGTCTTTGTCTCTGTGACACAGATTGCACCGCGTGTGTAGCGCTGACCGGGCGGAGTTTGATAAGCGCTACACAGTGACTGACAAACACACAGCCGCCGGCAGCTGTGTGTTTGTTTTGAGTGGCAGCCAATGAGAGTCTGTTACCACTACTGGGGGCACGGCATAGGGGGGACCACTACTGGGGGCACGGCATAGGGGGGACCACTACTGGGGGCACGGCATAGGGGGGACCAAAGCATATTCTTGCATCTGGGCCCACCACTCTCTAGTTCGCCCACTGCCAGCGGTGGCTTTGCTTGCCCGGGATTTTTTGGCTGTGGAGGGGTGGTCTTTCTGGGGGTTGGTTGCCTGGAGAGGCAGGTTAGCTGCTCAATAATGTGGCTGTGGGAGGGTGTTTTACTTGGGGTACCCAGTTAGTGGTGTGGCCATGGCGGTTGGTTACCTGGGCGTAGGTGCTCAGTAATGCTGCCCTGGGGGAAGGGGGGGGGGGGGTCTGGCTCCTACACTTTCATCCTGGCTCCTAGGTTTTAGAAAAATTTGTCAAGCCCTGGTGTAAGGTAATTTGGGCGTGCTTATGTAGTGCAGTGGCGGCATTGTGATCGCAATGAATTAGCATACTATCTCAGTTGAATTGTGTGTGCGTAATCGCTATTGCATTCCATAGTGAATCAGGCCAATTATGCATAACACATGCCTAGAGAGCACCATCAATGTGTAAATGCCATAAGATAGTACAACATGATTATATGAAGCGTACAAAACCCTATTTATGCTGCATTGGAGCAAGTCATATAGTAAATGGAAATAAGATTTTACTTTATCTGCTTTACTTTAATATTACAAGTTGAGTCTCCCATATCCAAATATTCCGAAATATGGGATTTTTTGGAGCATGACTGAGATAGTGACACCTTTGCTTTCTGATAGGTCAAATTACACAAAATTAGCTTAAGGCACAAAATTATTAAAAATATTGTATAATATTACCTTCAGGCTGTGTCTATAAGGTGAAATCTCATTATAGTATGCAAATATTCCAAAATACGGAAAAATCAGATAGCCAACATACTTCAGGGCCAAAGCATCTTGGATATGGAAGACTCAACCTGTAACAATTTAATACTAGTTATCTCTCTGCTCTCTATGCACTTCACTGACAGTAAAGTAAGATTTGTACTAAAACAGTCCCAACAGTCTGATATTAGGATTTCCTATAATAACATCAGAGCAGAATGATGAACAATTTACATTACACTTATTATTTGAATGGTATATGCTACAGTGACATCTGAAGATGGAATTGTACATACAGTATTGTCCTGTATGAGTTTTGCTCTTCAGTAATAAATGAGCTGGATATGTAAAACAGTGTACAAAAGTATTCTGAGAATAGTATTAAAAACACTAAAATAATAATAAAAAAAAAACAAGGTGGGAACGTTCCATATATGCTAATACTCTACAAAATAATAAAAAAACAAAAACATATTATAGCACATTTAGGAGAAATATCAGGAAACCTGATAAAAAAAACAAACCAGAATATACAGCACAGCATGCTTTATGTGACACCAATAGGTCGCGGGTCATGTATGTACCAAGAGCAGCCAGCAATTGTGGAATACAGACACTGGCCTTATACAGAGATGTACGCTAATGCCATCGCAGCTGCCATCCCGTACGGAGCTGATATACAAAAACATGCAAATGTTGCAGACGGCGAGGAATGTATCGAGACGCCCACCTGCGACTTTGCAAATCCAAGTATCTGCGTACAAAGATGCAGCATCGGTCGCAGATCCTTCGATAATCTGACTTCTGAGTAGCCCTATGACGGAGCAGAATGGCTGCGTGTACTAAAAGCTAGAGCCACAGCCTACATCTGAAAACCCGTACGCAGCTACGCCCAAAAAAACAGTCACAAAACACCTGCGTTCTTTGACGCCGCTCCCCATTACCTCTCAAAAACTCTCCCTGCCAATCACACTGCATATAGTCACTGCAAGCGAATACGGTAATGAATATTGACAAATATGCCGTGCGATTTAGACGCAGATTGACGAATATCACTTAACTGCTTATATATCGGAATAGCATACTACTCTGAATCAGGCCCTGCGGCATACATATAACAGGTCCCATGAATGGATATCAGTATGCTGAGCATCTGCCCCCCACAGCAGGTGCAAGCACCAATATAATGGGGATCCCCTCCTACTGTGAAGCAGGGGAATCTCACCGAGCAAGGAGGGCACCACAATGAGCACGCCTGAGAGATGGTGCAGCGCCTGAGCTACTACACATGTCAAGTAACCCTGCTGCTAGACATAATGTATACACATTGTGACTCTGATCACCACCCCTGACTGCACGAGAAGCATCAGGAGGAAGTCACTTACCTCCCCTTAGAGGAATGCTGCAGAGAGCTTTGTCTCTTCCAGAAAGCCATGAGCAGGCAGTGCCCTGGTGTTGGGCAGAGCCGCTGACTCTCAGTATGTGGTCTAGCAACGATCACACAGGAGACAGCACCCGGCGGGTCACTGAGAGCTGCTGGTCAGATGCCTGGTGAAGCTGCTGCTGTGAGTCCTCCTGCTGTTGCTGGAACTGAACATTGAAGTGCTGAGAAGAGCGAATTAATGAAAGCAGCCTTGTGATTGGCTGGAAGTTGCCATACAGATGTGTACGCCTTGTTCTCATTGGGCTAGTAAATGTCAATTATTAGCGGCGGTGGATTGGCTGCTGCATTACTTCCTCATTGAAAGGGCTCTCTGTGATTGGTTAGGACGCAGAAGCCGGGTATGATACAATGTATCTGATAATCTGCATTCTACACAGTCCCTGCAACATTCTATCTACTCTGTTCCTGCACCATATTCTCTCGCTGCACACAGACAAACATCAGAGATGTTACTGTCTAGTCCCCATTTGGGGATAGTACTGTATGTTAAAATATATTATTGCACCTACTCCACAATAACTTTCAGACTGCCAAATAATTTATCAAGGGAGGTTGTCTGCTATATAGTCGGGTTTTTACACGGTCAGCTGTCTCTGGCTTTATTAGTTATCTGAGAAGGTCACTATGTCGACATGCACTATGTTGACATTCATAATGTTAGGTTAGGCTCAGGGGTGTATCTAGGGATCCGAGTGCCCCTGGCAAGGTAATGGACTGACGCCCCCCTCCCCCCATAATTTCAGGAAGTGCCCCCAGCAGTAGTCCCCTATATGCAGTGCCCCCATTAGTAGTCCCCTCTATGCAGTGCCCCCAGTAGTAGTCCCCTCTATGCAGTGCCCCCAGTAGTAGTCCCCGCTATGCAGTGCCCCCAGTAGTCCCCCCCCCTATGCAGTGCCCCCAGTAGTAGTCCCCTCTATGCAGTGCTCCCAGCAGTAGTCCCCTCTATGCAGTGCCCCCAGTAGTAGTCCATCCTATGCAGTGCCCCCAGTAGTAGTCCCCCTTATGCATTGCTCCCAGTACTAGTCCCCCCTATACATTGCCCCCAGTAGTAGTGCCCCCTATACAGTGCCCCCAAAAACGGCCATCCCCCCCATAATGTGCCCCCAGTAGCGCCCCCCCCAATACAATGCCCCCAGTAGCAGCCCCCACCCCCATAACATGCCCCCAGTAGCAGCCTCCCTCTATACAGTGCCCCCAGTAGCTGCCACTCCCTATACAGTGCCCCCAGTAGCGGCCCCCCCTATACAGTGCCCCCTAGTAGTCACACTCCCCTCTGTGCTGTGCCAGAAAAAAAAACACACACACACACAGAAGAAAAAAAATAGCAACTTACCTGATCCCCGCTCCTGCCGACGTCTGCTACTGTCCACTCCTCTGGGCCCACTCTTGGTCTGCACTATGGGATTTGAGAGACGTCATGACATCTCTCCCATTACCCGCTGCAGGGGGAGCCAGAAGGCGGAGCTCATGAGTGAGCTCCAGATGGCTCCCTCCGTGGACGCAGCAGCCAATGACAGCCTCCCTGACTCTCATTGGCTGGCTGCTATAACAAACACACCGCCGCCGCTGGCAGCTGTGTGTGTTTGTTACTTTGTAGGGCAGACCACTCTCACTGCGGTCTGCCCTACACTTGTGGGGCCCGGGGGACTAGCGGGGCTAGTTCAAGCCCCTGGGGTAGTCCACCCATTGGCTGCTGGTGGCACTGCAGGACAGCGCCCCCCCTTTGGCCGGCGCCCCTGGCAAGTGCCATCCTGACCAATGGGTAGATACGCCCCTGGTTAGGCTTATTGTTTGGGATAATGCTAGTTACCTAAAAATGCATGGTCAATGTCGACATAATAAACCTTCCCGAGAATGTTCATAGTAATCTTCCAGTTATCTCTCGTTTTCTTAGGGGCATATGTATTATCAAATCTTAGACACGACAATTATAATGTCTTATTGTCGCTATTCCCAGCAGTAAGAAATTATTGATTGGTAGTGTCTAGATGCCCTTCATGGAGAGGACTCTGATGTCATCAGCTACTGTCCAACGTCATTCCCTACCATCCATGAGGAGGAATATAATCTTGTGGCGAGCGAAGCAAGCCACCGAGCCTGAAGTGTGGCGATTGAAGCAAGCCAGCGATGGGACAAGTTTCTACTTTAGGTGGACTTTATGGGCATGGAATCGCACTTCCGCCCTCACGACACGTCACTTCCAGGTCCTTAGCATGAAGGGGAAACAAGCTCTACCATGTCTCTGACATGATGTACTGCATGATGTAGAAAAGGAAGTGTTAATTAAACAAGTAAATAAAATAGCATAAAATACTATTTAGGCTCAATCTGAGGCACAGTGAGGGCCTGTTTTAGTGATGGACACAAAGTCGATGTTGCACACAGTGGAGAATTTTTTTGCCACTTCACATGTGCCAAATCTGCACTGCACTTGCTCAATGATGGATTAGTGATGGCGGTTGCAGAGTGGATTTATTAGCAAAGTGAGTGACAGATAGTCATTGTCTGGGGTCTGCATACACAAAGCAATTGCACGCCAAGACATAGCGGGCGTGCTAATGCCTTGCTGTGCGATCACCTGCCTTGCTGTGGGTTGCCCGGATTTGCATACGCTGGGTGCGTGTGAACGCATCTAGCGAGCGGGTCTGAATCGAGCCCAGAGTGAGGCACAGTGGTAGTTGGTAGACAAGAGAGGGATCAAAGTAAGGCACAATTAGAGGTATATTCCCATATTCTCACTTTCTTCTGAGAGTAGTTCTAATATAAAAAGACAAATCTCACTTCCATTCGGGATAAATGGTAATATATCTATGTTGTTTCGCTGCAAAATACCACTTAATGCATCAAGCTCTTACATAATGTTTCAGGGCCTGATTCAGAGCTGTGCGCTCTTCTGATATCTACGGAGTTGAGTGATTATCAGTAAACCACGCATGCATCTAAGGGCCGGATTCAATTAGAGGCGAAAAGCCGCGATCATCGAAAAAGTTTCACCTATTGCCGCTTTTTGCCTGTTGCGTCTTATCTCCAAATTCAATTCCAGGACCAATTCACCTAAGCGGAAACTAAATGCACGGAAACAGGCAGAAAATTTTCTCCAATGAATGGTAGATGGAAAAAAGTGCAAAATCTCCATTTTGGGGTGCAAATATGGGGAATTGATTCAGAACCCCTTGGACATCCCCCCTCCCTCCCCCTCCCCAAAAAAAGGACAAACCAGCAAAAAAAATTTACCTCAATCAAAACATCCCCAAAAAGACATGTAATTTTTGGGCTGAATAAGTAAAAAGTGGGGAGGCAAGGATAAAAAGAAGCGATATAGGTTTCTTGGGGGGCTATATGAATGGGACAGGTGTTTTAGGATTGCAGGTACTAGCAGCAGGTGGATTTTTCAGAGTTTCTAAAAGTGCACTTTAGAGACTCAAAAATATGCTAGCACCCATTTTCAAGTACCCCAAATTTGACCTGACTATTTATTTTCACCAAAAAATACTGTTTACTATCATTCTTCACCACTTTTACAAATATGCTTCTAGAAAGCTTTCAACACAACTTAAGGACACAACGTACCTTTATTAGGGCTAATAGTACAGATCTGTAATGATTTCCAGTGTCAGTGCATCTTATTTTGGGGTACAGACTTATTCCCCCAATCTATTCAGTACTTTCCACCTGTTATGCATTCGCCTATTTGCGTTTTCGCCTGTTCTGTAATTGAATAGGACGAATCAAAGAGACACGCATGCCGCGATTTTGAGTCTCAAACAGACGAATGCGACAGAAAGTACAATAAGCGAAAAGTCTCCGACTTTTCACGTCTAATTGAATACCTCTAGTCCCATACTCTCAGTGTGATGGACAATCTGGGAGCTGTTGGGGAAGGTAACGGAGTATGGCGGCAAAGAACACAAGCGTGTCAGGACTGTTTCGGGGGATGGTCACACCATGCGTCTGCAATCACCTATGCAAGGAATATGGCCCTAGCATCTTAAATCCCGCATCTGTGGGACACTCAGGACTGTGACAATCAGATGATCTGCGACCGATGCTGCGTATTTGTACACAGATGCTGCAACAATTACGCAGATGCTTGGATTTGCAAAGATGCAGATGGACGTCTCCATACATCTCCTGACAGCTGCAACATTTGCAGATTTTCGCAGAGCAGCTCTGTACAAATATGCAGCAGTGACGACAATAGCGTAGAACTCTGGATCAGGTCCTCAGTTCAGTAAGCAGTTTGAATGCATTGGTATCTGTTGTTGGAGCATAGGGCTCAATTCAGACATGATCGCTAGATGCGTACGCTCGCTAGATGCGTATGCAAATTCGGCTAAGTGACGGCAAGGCATGCGATCGCACGGCAAGGCATAAGCACGCCCACTATGTCTTGGCATGTGATCACCCTGTGTATGCAGATGCCCACCAGTCTGTCTTAAGATGCCCACTTGCGCACGTTATCTCCAGGAAGTGTATGCAACCATCGGTACATCAAGGACCATCCGAAGCGAATGCAGCGCTTGTGGTTGACTGTACCCTACCGCAAGCACTGTGATCACTTCAGTGTGAAATGCAACCAGGTGATATGTACAATGACGCTGCCTGTTAATTATGCACACCTCTGAAACGGCTTTAAGACGCTCAGGCATGCCTGCGTTCGCACCTCCACTCACCCGTTTTTAATGGCATGCCCCCATCACCACCCACAAATGGCTTCTCCTGTCACTCACTCTGCTGGGTTGTCTATGCGCAGCGAGCAAACGCTACCCGATCTCTCGCAGTGGCTCACGCACGTGCACTGCGATGCATACGCATGCGCACAATGCGAAAATTGGCCAGCTACGAGCAAACGCATCCTAGCAAGCGGGTCTGAATCAGGTCCATAATTGAAACCTTTCTTTAGAAGTTTCATATCTGAGCTACTATGGGGTCAACGTACTAAGGGGTTTATTTACTAAGCCTTGGATGGAGATAAGGTACCAGCCAATCAGCTCCTAACTGCCATGTCACAGGCTGTGTTTGAAAAATGACAGTTAGGAGCTGATTGGCTGGTACCTTAGTTATGTTCACTTTATCTCCATCAAAGGCTTAGTAAATAGACCCCCAAGCCGTGAAGCGAGATAAAGTAGAGAGAGATAAAGTACCAAACAATCAGCTCCTAGCCATCATTTACATTCTGTGTTTGAAAAATGTCAGGAGCTGATCGGTTGGTACTTTATCTTTCTCCAAGGCTTAGTACATCTACCCCTAAAAGTCTTATGGGATAAATTAAACATTTCTATTGGCCCTACCAGAGCCGGCCCTAGGTGTAGACAAACTAGGCAAATGCCTAGGGCAGGGGTCGTCAACCTTGGCCCTCCAGCTGCTGTGGAACTACACATCCCAGCATGCACTGCCATACTTTTAGCGTGCTGTTATATCAAAAAGTTGGCAGTGCATGCTGGGATGTGTAGTTCCACAGCAGCTGCAGGGCCAAGGTTGAAGACCCTGGCCTAAGGTTCAACCTTGGCCTAAGGCATTTGGAATGCCCAGGGGCATGCATTCCAAGCCTAGGGCCAGCTCAGCTTGACAGCGGGCAATAGTGGGACCGGAACAGGTGGACGGCATCTCTGCTCTTGCATCCTACCATGATCGGAGCTCTCAGCTCCGCTCTGAACGGGCGGTAGCTCATACAGCTGGCAGCAGCAGAAGCGGGGAGCAGAGACAGAGGGGGCAGCAGGCAGTAACAAAAATCGACACTGGGGGAGGGCTGCTGGGCATGCCCACTTGCAGTAGCTCCTCCTCCCAGAGACCTTTGTGGAGTTCAGTAGCCTGGGCCTGTCTGCAGGGAGACAAACAGGGGTGGGGGCGCCAATGCTCTTGCTGCCATAGGGCACCAAAATGTCTAGTTACAGCTCTGCGGCTGAGGGGTAATGGATGTTGCTGGTTGCTGCTGTGATATGTGCCTCCAATCACCTTGAGCAGTTTGTTTACAAACAAGTACCGTCTTAACGTATGGGCATACTGGGCAGCTGCCCAGGTACCCATGTTTCTAGGGGCCTTCCAGCAGGTGTGGACTGGTGCCTATGGAGCCTCTTGGGCAGGCATAAGTTTCAATGGTGAGACCGATGGTACATCTAAAAGCGAACCAAGCTATATTTCAACATCTACAGATGCTGACAGGCGCCTCAGTCCTGGCACATTCAGATGCACAGATCTACACCAGGGAAAGACTTTGTAGTGGCATTAGCATAAAGATGCAGATGCGACTGCGGAAAATCACACATTCAGTACCTTTTGTAGTCCTGCCGCTTCCACCTTATCTCCAGGATAAGATCCTTTTTCATCCTGGAGGCAAATATGACACTCATCAATTCACTGGTCATCTCTCAACTGGACTACTGTAACCATCTCTTATCTGGCCTCTCTGTCACCCATTTCTCTACACTCCAATCTGTCCTCAATACTGCTGCCCGGCTCATCTTTCTCTCCAAACGTTTTCTACATCTGCCTCCCTTCTCCTACAGTCCCTACACTGGCTCCCTCTCATCTTCAGAACCCAATTCAAACTCCTCACACTCACATACAAAGCCCTCACCCAATCCTCTCCTATATACATCTCCGACCTCTTCTCCCTTCACACTCCCGCCCTCCCACTTCGTTTAACAAAGGAATGCCGCTTCTCCCCCCAACTGAACTGATTACTTCTACTTCTCCCACTCCTGCCTCCAAGATTTTGCCCGTCCTGTTCCCCACCCCTGGAAAGCTCCCTATCAGACTGTCCGCCTCTCTACAAAGCTTCAAATAGCCTCTCAAGATCCAATTCTTTATTAAAGGCTTCCACCTGCTTCATGCTCCTTGATCCAGGGTCATGAAGAGGGGTGTGCAAGTGGTGTTGTTACTCAGGGCACGGGGCCCTGGGGGTGGCACCATGGCTTCCCCACGGCCCCTGCATCTGGCTAGCACTATGCAGCCAATTGCGCTGCTACAGTGCTGCTCAGGCTTCACTCTGGGCATGCACCCTGCAGTGTGTAGAGCCGCCGGGTAACTTTACACATTCTCCTACCAGCTATATTGTCTGTAACATAACATAACATTTTGAAACTCATTTTGAACACTGTTGTGAGTTGAGAGCAAAGCAAAAAACATTAGCTTACTTGCATCTTGCAAAACCATTTTGCAATGCTGGTGGGACAGATTTTAAGGGACATATTTACTGAGTGGAGTTATTGCCTATAGCAGCCAAACAGATTCTAGCTATTATCATCTAGAAGGTGCTAGATAAATGATAGGCAAAATCTGATTGGGTGCTAAGGGCAACAACTCCACTTCTATAAACCCGCACTTTAGTAAATATACACCTAAATGTGCAGAGAGATTTCGTCCTAGATAAACTCCAAATTGCAGTAAAAAGGTAAAGCTGTCCAATGCTACTGTACATGCGAAAGCGGCTAGTCTTTACCCTGCATGGAGTAAATAAATAAATGTGTTTCTACCCATTGCATTGCAACATGACTTGTCCAGGTGCAAAGTTGCTCCTTTCTTACTTTTCACAAACACTAAATCAGCCCCTGTATATACTGTATATAATATTTATACATTTTTGTAAGTTCTTGTGCAAAAGTTTCTGATATTTGTACGTTCCAAATAAGTTTGTAATTCTTGTGATTAATATCAGAAAGCAGATATGATAATAGTCTTTGTATACTCCTCTGTTAATGTTCAAACCACAGTTTCCTGACAAAGTAAAAGGGAGTCTTACGAAATAGGTAGAAGAATAAGTCTGTAGTGGCATCAGATTCTGTATTCCTGGAACAAAGGGCAGGACGGTGCTGCTATCAATCTTTTTACAGGAGTCCGCTTGGATGTCTGTCTTTATTGTGCCTCTGTTAGTGGTTTTCTTCAATATTCATTTGAGGTATGACACTATGGAGTGTGTTTATGTGTAGAATGTGCAGAATGTTACAAAGTGGCATTGGTGGAAAATACAGTTCTGTATAATCAAAGTGTTTTTCACCAACCTAAGGAAACAAGACATTTATAAAACTTTATATGAATTGTATCTCACCAAATAGAAGGTGAGTGTGACCCCAAGGGGAAACTTTACTAATCCCTGGTTTTGCGTCTGTGGTTTTAAAACCTCCACATATCACATGCAGTTATCAGCCTCAAACCGAAATAATTACGATCTTGCTGTTTGGAGGCTGAAACCGCAAATTATATGCATTTTTTTTTTGTTTTAAACCCCCTAAATCACATGCAGCTTACAGTAAACTGCATGATAAACTGTATGCACACAGGGCCTAATTCAGAGCCGAACGCTCTGACCAGAGCGCTCACTCTGAATCAGTGCTCTCCTACCTGAAGTCACCATCGACAGCACGCCCCCTTTAGTGCGAGACCCATAACAACGGCTTGGCTGTCGTTATTCGGGTCTGGCGCATGCGCACAATGGAGCACGTTCCATCGTGCGCATGCGCATTTGGGGAACATCGACCCGCTTGCGAGCGTCCTGCGCTCGCGAGCGGGTCTGAATGACCCCCACTGTCCACTATTCAGCATCAGTGCCAGTCCTCTAGGGGGGACCCCAAAAAACTACTAGGGTCTCTCAGCTGCAAGATTCCGAATAGTGTTGGGCCTCTCCTGGTACTCCTGAGTGGTGCATACTAGGGTAATACTTTTAAAATATAGTGTCCACTCTTGTGGCATTACAAGTGTCATGGTGTGCAAGGGCATACTGCTAGTTGAAGTGTCACAATGACATTACGTGTTGAACCTCACACTCCTCCCTATGCTTTATTAATAAACTAGTGTTTGCCCGCAGCTTCGTTTGCGTGGATATCTGCTCAGCGGAACTAATTTTACAAAGACAGTAGTGGCATCTAATATTGTGATGTACTATATTTTATATTGTAGACATTGATCACAAAATGTCTTTGTAAACAATATTTGCTGTTTTTCCTTCAGGGATTAACACAAAAAGATGCTTGGGGCTACTAACTCATAAGCAAGCCATGTAAAGCTGCCCATGGGAGAAGCAGCTGGTCCTGAGATCTACGCCTGCAGCCCTGAGCGTTTGTCCCTGCGACTTGTTGATCATCATAGAGAAGCAGACGCTTACAGGAAACTACTGGCTCTTGAATTGAAGCAGAATATTGTTGGGTAGAAGGGGTATATGTCAGGGGCAGAATGGTATGGAAAACCAGCCCAGGAAATTTATGGAAGCAGCCCTAATGGGAGCTGGGTCTGTTGAGGGAGTGTGGTCTGTCGAGGGGGGCAGGATCCCTCCTCATTGGGCCTGATTCTGAGTTTGACACAAAAAATATGTTTTTTCTGATGCTTTCACTTTGCTTTTTACATAGAACCCAGTGTGGATCTTGCGTATGTGTGTGAAAATTTTGTGTGGATTCGGCTATTACTCTCTTCCTAAAATACACATTATAGCAAAAAAACATTCACACAAAAATTAACATTTAAAAACATATTCACAATCTAAATGTAATACCCAGTGTTGCCTGGCTTTCTTTTAATTTTTTTTAAATATTACTGTCCCCGGTGCTGCCTGAATTAATTTTTTTCCTTCTCTCTCTCTCTCTCTCTCTCTCTCTCTCTCTTGCTCCCTGTGTCTCCTCCCCTCTTCCCCCTTCTTTTTCCATCTTTCACTTCCCGCTCTGTCATTTCCTCATATCTCTTATCTCCCTCCACAATTTCCCTTTCTCGCTTTGATATTCTGCCTCCTATTTCTCTCACTCCATTACTTTGTCTCTCTCTTCCCTCCCATCTTCCACTTCCCTCCTCTCTATCTCCTCCCCTCTGTCTGTGTCTGTTTCTGTTCTGACATTCTTTCCTGATCATTTTTTGTGATGGAGAACATTGATGTTGGATGTGTTTTACGTAGCGTGAGTGTTAGGGTGAGTGTGTGATGGTAACATTGTGGGTGTTTGTGTGGTACTTAGCTTGAGTGATTGTGTGACTGGCAGGACTACTGTAATTGATGAGTGTAGGGACATTGCAGGTTAGTGTAAGTGATACAAAGGTGAATATGACTGAATGACAGGACAATGAGGGTCAGAGTAAGTGACAGTGAGTATGAGTGGCAGGAATATTGAGATTAAGGTTACAGGCAGGGTAAGGACACACAGAGTGAGTTACAGGGAGGGTGAAGGCAGGGACACCGATGGTGAGTAACAGGGGGGGTGAAGGCAGGGACACAGAGGGTGAGTTACAGGGAGGGTGAAGGCAGGGACACAGAGGGGGAGTTACAGGGAGAGTGAGGGCAGAGACACAGAGGAGGAGTTACAGGGAGGGTAAAGGCAGGGACACAGAGGGTGAGTAAAAGGGAGGGTGAAGGCAGGGACACAGAGGGGGAGTTATAGGGAGGGTGAGGGCATGGGCACAGAGGGGGAGTTACAGGGATGGTGAAGGCAGGGACACCAAGGGGGAATTATAGGGAGGGTGAAGGCAGAGACACAGAGGGAGAGTTATAGGGAGGGTGAGGGCATGGGCACAGAGGGGGAGTTAGGGATGGTGAAGGCAGGGACACCAAGGGGGGATTATAGGGAGGGTGAAGGCATGGACACAGAGGGGGAGTTACAGGGAGGATGAGAGCAGGGACCCTGAGGGGAGTTACAGGGAGGGTGAGGGCAGGGACCCTGATGGGGAGTTACAGGGAGAGTGAGGGCAGCAACACTGAGGGGTAATTACAGGGATGGTGAGGGCAGGAACACAGAGGGGGAGATACAGGGAGGGTGAAGGCAGGGACACAGAGGGGGAGATACAGGGAGCATGAGGACAGGGATACAGAGGAGGAGTTACAGGGAGTGAGAGGGCAGGGACACCGAGAGGGAATTACAGGGAGGGTGAGGGCAGGGACACACCGGGGGGGTTACAAGGAGGGTGAAGGCAAGGACAGGGAGGGGGGAATTACAGGGAGGATGAAGGCAGGGACACAGTGGAGGAGTTACAGGAAGGGTGAAGGCAGGGACACTGAGTGGGAGTAACAGGGAGGATGAAGGCAGGGACACAGAGGGGGAGTTATGGGGAGGGTGAGAGCAGGGGCACAGAGGGGGAAATACAGGGAGGGTGAGGGCAGGGACACAGAGGAGGAGTTACAGGGAGCGTAAAGGCAATGACAGTAAGGGGGAATTACAGGGAGGGTGAAGGCAGGGACACAGCAGGGGAGTTACAGGAAGGGTGAAGGCAGTGACACTGAGTGGGAGTTATAGGGAGGGTGATGGCAGAGGCACATAGGGGGAGTTACAGGAAGAGTGAGGGCAGGGACACAGGGGAGTTACTGGGAGGGGGAATGCAGGGACACAGAGGGGGAGTTAGAGGGAGGGTGAGGGCAGAGGCACATAGGGGTATTTACAGGGAGAGTGAGGGCAGGGACACTGAGGGGTAATTACAGGGAGAGTGAGGGCAGGGACACAGAGGGGGAGTTACTGGGAGGGTGAATGCAGGGACACAGAGGGGGAGTTACAGGGAGAGTGAGGGCAGGGACACAGAGGAGGAGTTACAAGGAGAGTGAGGGCAGGGACACAGAGAAGGAGTTACAGGGAGAGTGAGGGCAGAGACACAGAGGGGGAGTTACAGGGAGGGTGAAGGCAGGAACACTGAGGGGGAATTACAGAGAGGGTGAAGGCAGGGACACAGAGGAAGAGTTACAGGGAGGGCGAGGGCAGGGACACTGAGGGGGAGTTACAGGGAGGGTGAGGGCAGGGACACTGAGGGGGAGTTACAGGGATAGTTAGGGCAGGGACACTGAGGGGTAATTACAGGGAGGGTGAGGGCAGGGACACAGAGGGGGGAGTTACAGGGAGGGTAAAGGCAGGGACACAAAAGGTGATTTACAGGGAGGGTGAGGGCAGGGACACAGAGGGGGAGTTACAGGGAGGGTGAAGGCTGGGACACTGAGGGGGAGTTATATATTTATATAAAATCACTTGTATTATTAGGGCCTGTCTAGCTATGATGGCACTACAAGTCCCAGTGCATCCAGTTGACAAACTGTGCTGGGACTTGTAGTCTCATAACAGCTGGACAGGTACTCAGTGATCTATTTGCATATAGATAGGACACCCAGGCTTCTTACCTGGAGCACCAGGTCATGCTGTGACAGTAGTGTGCAAGCTGCAGGGTCCAGGATCACAGGATGTTGACTGTTAGACCGCACTGGAGTACCACTGGGAATGGAAGCTGAGGAGGATGAGGAACTGCCCTCTGATAAATCCGGCATCATGACCCACTCCTGAGTCCTAACTGGCGTGTCCCGCTGCCCGCACTTTGAGGGGTGGTCTTGTGCACAAATGGACCACCCCTTCTAAAACAGCCACACTCTGCCCCCGCCCGCAGTGGTTCCCTGGCTGGAGCACAAGCACCATACTTTTCACTGCACTACCACAGCGGTGCAGCACTGCTCCTAGCAAATGGCACTATGAAGTGCCCGCTAACCTGAGCAGATGACAGCTTCCTGTTTGCATTCCATAGTGGAAAGCAAATCCGGGAAGCATGGCAGCTGGCCCGGCACATAGAAATTGGCCTGGCCCGGCAGGTGATGTCAGCCAGCCCGGCAGGCAGTGTTAGCTGGTCCAGCAGAGGGGTGCATGGGACCGGCTCAGAGGGTACTTTACCACTGTCCCGGTGGCCCAATCCGCCCCTGGTATATGTGGTATAAACACAGTATCACCTCTGCCAGATCCTGTTAGAATCTGTGGCTCAATTGGGTTCCTTTCTAGAGCAGTGACTTTAAGTCAGGTTCCCTTGCATAACTAGGGTGGAGTCAAGTTCAGCAGAAGCATGATCGGAACACCAGCTTTCATTACAATGCTGTGCAATGGAAGTTCAGCTACACTATCTTGTAAATTCTAAATTTGTTCCTACTTAACCTAAAGTAACACTGCAAGGTTGCAAGTAACATAAGCAGCGACTCTATGATATGTAGTATTTGGCTTTGTGCGCCATCTACTGGATTGACATGTATACTGCAACCTTGAATAGTTTGGAAATACCTCACTATCATATGACAATATAATACATGCTCAAATAAGAAGCATAGACTAGAAATGTAAGTGATAATCCAAACAAGGGCCCTCATTCAGAGCCGTACGCTCTGAGCAGAGCGCACGCTCTGAATGAGGGCCGGGCTCCATTTTCATGGAGCGTCCTCCTGGACGCTCGTATAGCTGTGGGTCACCACCCACAGGCTATACGAGCGTGCATTGTGATGGTCGCGATGGTCGAGACCATCGCGACCATCGAATTTGCGAGCCGGAGCCTGCGGTTGAGGTTTTCAACCGCAAGCTCCGGAGTGATTTTGGCTCTATCAGAGCCAAAATCACTCCCACTGACATCACTAGTGATGTCAGTGGGCTGGCTTTTGACGGGAGGCGTTCCCGTGGGAACGCCCCCGTCAGGGAGGCACGCCCCTGGCACGCCCACCAAAGGGGGCGTGCTGTCAATCAACATTGACAGCACGCCCCCTTTGATCGGACACAACGAGCGAAGGACTTTCCTTCGCTCGTCGCGTCTGGCGCATGCGCACGACGGAGCTCCCTCCGTCGTGCGCATGCTCAGTCCATAACATCGACCTACTTGCGAGCGGACAGCCCGCTCGCGAGTGGGTCTGAATCAGGCCCAAGGAGCGCTAAATGTAGAAATATAAAAATAAATTTTTTAATAAAAATAAGACATAATAATACACAATAACACATATTTACACATAATACACATCAAACTGATGATGAATAAAAATAGCTGATTCATAAAAAAATTATTTTTATCCCCTAGATGAGATCACATCTGCAGTAGGTGTCTCCCAATGAACATAAAAAAGAAAAGGGAATGATGTACATAAATAGGGGAGTAGAATTATAATTGTAGTCTGAATCGGGGTTTAGTAAGTGCTGGAGCTGATTTAGAGTTGTGTTCACTTTAAGTCATTCCTTTTCTACTGTTTAGTTCCACAAAGTACAATGGCCCTCATTCAGAGCCGTACGCTCTGAGCAGAGCGCACGCTCTGAATGAGGGCCGCCCTCCATAATTATGGAGCGTCCTCCTGGACGCTCGAATAGCTGTGGGTCACCACCCACAGCCTATACGAGCGTGCAGTTTGATGGCCACGATGGTCAAGACCATCGCGACCATCGCCACTGCGAGCCGGAGCCTGCGGTTGAGTTTTTCAACCGCAAGGCCCGGAGTGATTTTGGCTCTATCAGAGCCAAAATCACTCCCACTGACATCACTAATGATGTCAGTGGGCCGGCTTCTGACGGTAGGCGTTCCCTTGGGAATGCCCCCTTCAGGGAGGCACGCCCCCGGCACGCCCACCAAAGGGGGCGTGTTGTCAGTCAACATCGACAGCACGCCCCCTTTGATCAGACACAACGAGCGAAGAAAAGTCCTTCGCTCGTCGCGTCTGGCGCATGCGCACGACGGAGCTCCCGCCGTCGTGCGCATGCGCAGTGCACAACATCGACCCACTTGCGAGCGGACAGCTGCTTGCGAGTGGGTCTGAATCAGGTCCAATGTCTGTAGACCTCACAGTCCAAACATATGGTCTAATAGAGCATAAATCAGGTTCTTAATACTCCAGGTCTTTCTGAGCTGATTCCAGTGTGTGTGTGGAGCAGCAGACATAGATTAGCAAGTTCAAGCTATGCAAAAAGTACCTTATCACCAGCTGGCTAGAAGGGAACAAACAGACGTCTGTAAATCTCAAAGAACACATGGCTTGCCAGCGTTATTAGGTAAAGGCCGGATATTAAAAGCCGCTGATGTTCTAAAGAACTCCCGACTTCAGAGGGTGTACACCGGCACTTACCACCACACTCCCAACTCCTTAGTATGTCATCAGTTTGACAAGTTTAGGGACCCTGTATACTGCAATTTCATGAGTCAATATAAGCTGCCTGATTAGTGCTTAATATATAGTTGGATTTTCCTGTGAAATAGATCTTGAGATTTATATATATAAATATATATATATATATATATATATATACTGTATTTATGTATCTATATATGCATACATATATAACTGTTTGCATTCGGGGTGTGCAATATACTGTATGTATATATATATATATATATATATATATATATATATATACATATATATATATATATATGGGCTGATTCAGACCCATCTGCTATGATGCGGACGCTCAAAGCTGGCCGATAGTCGCTAACTGTGCATGCGTACGCATCGCTTTGCGCATGTGCGAACCAGTCACTGCGATCAGGAATCATGCGCTTATAGCACACAGACTGGCCGTTACTTTGAGTGACAGTTATCGCTGTTTGTGGGTGGAAACAGGGGAAGGTGCTTGTGAATGGGGGAGTGGTGATGCAAATGCAGGCGTGTCTGGCCATCAAAACGACATCTTATGGGTGTGCATAATTAGCAAAGTAGTGTCATTGTATACGTCACTTGGTTGTATTTCAGCCTGCAGTGATCGTAGTGCTTGCGCCGGGGTAAGGTCCACCTCAAGCGCTGCGTGCAGCTCCGATGGCTCTTGATGGTTCTGATTAATCATACACTTCCTGGAGATGACGTGTGTTAAGTGAGAAAAGTGAGTGTCTTTATACTGGCGTGTGTTCGTTCTGCCGACGCTTTCTAAGACATAGAGGGCGTCCTTACACCAGACAGTGCGATTGCATAATTTGCATAACTGACCCCTTTTAGCCGCGAGAGAGCGCAGCTTAGCGACCAGGTCTGAATGAGCTCCATAGTCATTTAGGACTTGAGGAGCCTGTGCAAATTCAGATAAAAAATGTTTTGTCTCCATAGTTCATAAACAGTCCCTAAAAGTATATTTGTCCCAAAAAAATTACATTTATATACATCTAGTTATATGCATTTTTGTCTTGAGGAGCCTGCACATTGCTTGCGCCGAGTGTCAAGCTTCTGATTTTTCCTTTATTGCTCCTCTCCCTGATGTCACATACATAATTTTCTTTCTAGGTGACAAAGGGCCTGACTCAGCAAGGATCGTATGACACCCCTTGCTGCATTTGCAGTCCCAGCATTTCAACGGAGGTCACAGTGCTGGGACCACCATTGCAGTGGCGGTTCTAGGGGTGGGCTAACAGGGCCGTCGCCCGGGGCACCGGCCCCTAGAGGGCGCCACTGAGCCCCCAGAAGGTAAAAAAATAATAATCCCATAATAAAAAAAAAAAACCAGCGCCGGACCCCCCCGTGTTGCCGGGCGCCCGCTGATATTTGTTATCAGCGGACACCCGGCTCCCTCCCTGCAGTGGCAGCCGAAGCTCACTCCAGAGCTCCGGCTCCTGCATAGATGTCATGACGTCTCTCCCATAGATCCGTGGTGGGACCGGATGGCAGCGGATGCAGGAGCGGGGCCTAAGGTAAGTATTGTGTTTGTATTTTTTATTTTTCAGAAGGGAGGCATGGGGGCATTACTACTAGGGGCATGTCTATAAGGGGGCATTACTAGTGGGGTCATGTCTATAAGGGGGCGTTACTACTGGGGGCATTACTATAAGGGGGCATTACTACTGGGGGCATGTCTATAAGGGGCATTACTACTGGGACATGTCTATAGGGGGGCTTTACTAATGGGAGCATGTCTATAAGGGGCATTACTACTGGGGCATTATTACTAGGGGTATGTATGTAAGGGGCATTACTGCTGGGGGCATGTCTATAAGGGGCATTACTACAGGGGGCATTACTACTGGGGGCATGTCTATAAGGGGTATGTCTATAGGGGGCATTACTACTGAGGGAATGTCTATAGGGGGGCATTACTACTGGGAGCATGTCTATAAGGGGTCATTTCTACTGGGGGCATGTCTATAAGGGGGCATTACTACTGGGGGCATTTCTAATGGGGGCTTGACTATAAGGGGGCATTACTACTGGGGACATGTCTATAAGGATGCATTACTACTCGGGGCACTACTATAGGGGGCACTAATGGGGGCATTACAACTTTGGGCACTACTATAGGGGGCATTCCTACTGTGGGCACTAATATAGGGGGCATTATTACTGGGGCACTACTAATGTGGGCACTACTATAGGGGACACTACTACTGTGGGCATTGTATTAGGGGCACTACTACTCAGTACTGTGGGCCTTGCGTATAAGGGGCACTAATTTGGGCATTGTGTAAAAGGGGCACCACTGTGTGTCATAACATGAATAAGGGACTAATGTGTGGCGTAATTTGAATTGGGGATACTGTATTATAAAGGGAATTACTGTGTGTGGCACAATGTAATATACAGGGCATTACTGCAGATGGCATAATGTGTTATACAGGGCATTACTGCATGTGGCATAATGTGTTATACAGGGCATTACTGCATGTGGCATAATGTGTTATAAAGGCCATTACTGTGTGTGGCATAATGTGCTAAACAGGGCATTACTGCATGTGGCATAATGTATTTATAATGGGCATTACTGTGTAAGGCGCATTACTGCACATGGCAATTATTCGCCACGAGGGGAGAGCTTGGGGGAAGCCCAGCACCCTCATAAGTGCTGGGCACGCCCCACAGTGTGATAAATTGGAGGTGTTCCGCAAGGACACGCCCCCTTTCCGGAAGCGCGTATGCTTTCAGCGCGCGCAGAGGAACCTCATCTACAAAAAGTTGTGGGTTTTTTTTTGGGGGGGGGCGCAACTGTGAACTTTCGCCCTGAGCTCCACAATGTCTAGAACCGGCCCTGCACCATTGCAACCATTGTGACCATCGGTGGTTGATGGTCGCGATGGTGGACAGCACCCGTCGGCCAGCCAGCTGAGTAAGCCTCAGATTTCTCAGTCTGGCCAGCTTGCGAGCCCAGCAGACTGCGAACATCCACGCAGTCTCTGGGCTGGCCACTCCCAGAAACCAGATGTTTCTGGGGACGCCGGCTGCCACCACCCCTGCACCTCCCCTTAATTACCTCTGCCTGTCAATTGGGCAGAGGCATTCAAGGGCTAGCGTGCGTGTTAGCTGGACATGTTCTGCACACTCGCAGAATGGGTCCTTCGCATGCACAGATTCCCGATAATCGAGATTTTGCATTCAGCAGTGCACTTGTGTGCACTGCTGAATTAGGGCCTGACTCAGAGGCGCACAGTGTTTGCGTGTGCTCGCTCTGAATCAGGGGGTTTTTATTTTTTTTTCCGGCCTCCAGGACACTCGCACAGCTGTGGGTGACCACCCACAGCTTGTGCGAGCGGCCTGGCGATGGTCGCGATTATCACAATCATCAGGTGTGCGGTGAGACCCTGTGGGAGGGACTCGGCTCCCGCAAGCCCGAGTGGACTTCCTGCTCTAATAAAGCAGGAAGTCCAATTACGACTGACATCACTACTGACATCACGGAGGCGGCGCATGCGCAGTGGGGGAAAATCGACCTACTTGTGAGTGCTGTGCACTCGCGAGCGTGTTTGAATCAGGCCCTTAGCCCCTAAGCTATACAATATTGAAAGTGCAATCCAAATGCATCCCTTAGTGTTTGCGTGATGCCTGAACAAACAGACAAACAAACAAAAATTCTGAATTTTTTTTTTGTCTCCATAGTTCTTACACAGGACCTGATTCAGACCTGCTCGCTAAGGCGCAATCACTTGCTCTGACATCTGCTCATGCGTATAAATCGCAGTGCGCCTGCGCAAGCCATTTTCTGCGATCTGATTTTGGTTGCAGGTAAGCCACTATCAGGTCACTGCTTTGAGTGACAGATAGTGCCATTTGTGGGAGGTAACAGGGGAAGGTGCTTGCGAACGAGGGTGTGGATGTGTGAACACAGGCGTGTCAGGGTCAGAGGTTTTTTCAAAAGGCAGTATCCTGACATTGAGGAGAAACGCGTCAAGGCTTACAGGTTGTCTTATTGAACTGCTGCTATTCTCTGGATAACCAGTCGCCATTGGCTCTATTGTGCTGTGCTGCTGATTGCCACTGTCTGGACAGAGAACACACTGGAGTGTGTCTGTAAGGAATACGGTAACACAGATCTTATTGCCGCTCCTTGGGCTTAGGTGTTCAGTTGCTGGGAGTGGAGGTGAGTGCTGGCTGAGTATTCTCCCCGGGGCCTGCTAGGGCTTCCATGCATGCATCCTTGTTCCCGTGGTGGCGGGCATGGGCACAGCCATGTTGGTCTATATCACCTGACTAGTTTCTCCCAATGGAAGTCCTGCGGTCACTCAGCTGACCTTCTGATTCAATGACCAACTACCTAAAGGTATTTAGTCTGACTACAAGAACAGGAAGTTGCTGTTCAACTTTGCTTTCCCAGTTACTATGATGCCAATATTTGTTCCAGGCTCTAGGTTACTTTCATAGCATATTCCACAACTAGTCTGCATCTGGCTCTTTAGTACTATTGGAGCTAGCTCGCGTCTCCATCAACTGTGCCATCCTGAGCATATCTGCGTCTGGATTCCTAGTGACTTACTTTAGTTTTACCTCAAGTGTTACTTCAGTTAATCTTCTTGTGTTTACCCAGCTCTGGCTCATTTATCAGCTTCCTCTTGTACCATTCCCAAGCACTAGTTTCAGTAGCTTTCCCTTCATCTGAATTCTCGAAACACCTTCCATTATCCCCACGACTGGATCTACAGTGTTTCAAGTTCACTAACCTCCGTCTAAGTTCCTTGCACAGTTACTTATAATTCGTGACTGGATCTACTGTGTATCAAGTTCACTAACCTGTGTCTGACTTCCCTGCTCAGTTATTGTACTCTGTGATTGAACCTAAAGTGTATCAAGTTCACTAACCTGGTACCCAGAGCTGTGCGAGCGGCCTGGAGGCCAGAAAAAAAAAAGAACACCCTGATTCAGAGTGAGCGCATGCAAACAGCATGCGCCTTTGAATCAGGCCCTAAGTCCGGTCCCACTCCGGCTCCAGTCTCTACTCCAAGCCTGGTCCCACTCCGGCTCCAGTCTGTGCTACAAGTCCAGTCTCACTCCAGCTCCAGTGTATATTCCTAGTCCAGTCTCACTCCAGCTCCAGTGTACACTCTAAGTCCTGTCCCACTTCGGCTCCAGTGTCTACTCCAAGTCCAGCCCTACTCTGGCTCCTGTGTATACTTCAAGTCTGCTCCCAATCCGGCTTCAGTGCCTGTTCTGTCTTGTGCCGGTTTGACTCCAGTATCTACTACAGTACTAGCCTAGTGTTTACTCCATGCACCTTCTTAGTAATACTGCCTTGTTGCATAAGTATAATTTTTACTACATCTATGAGGAATTATACACGACCATCTCAACACCAAACCTCCCATACCACCTGTAAGCAGGTATATGGCTCTCTCCCAGGCTATACAGAATCCCTAGCTCTGACACTCACTGTTTTCACTGAAAATGGTGCCTGATGTTTGCATACACCTATTATTATTGGAAAGCAGTCATTCCGGCAGTGACAAAAGAGTTCCAGGGAGCAACAGTTCTAGTGGCCACTGAAGAGGACAGAAGATGGTGGGTCCAAGTGAGAAGACTTAATGGGAGAAGACTCCAGGATGGCAATTGGGCTTTGAGTATAGCAGCTGTCACCAGACCCCAGGATAAATGGTGAGTACCAAAGAGAGATGCAGTGAAGGAAAGAAACAGAGCTCCTGACCACATTGTCTCCCTTCGTAATCGGTAGGAGGTCTTGGGCCATAACCATACTTGCCGACATTCATCTCTCTCCATCCAGGAGGGGGCAGCCAGGCTTCTACAGTGGGGGTGGGTGGGGAAATGATGCAGCTCTGGGGACAGAGCAGGGAGCATGACCTCACAATTGTGTCATTGTGGCCCTGCCCCCTCTTCACAATGCAGAGATTGCCGGCATTGTGAGGCAGGGGATGGGGCCACGATGATGCAAATCAGCGTAAATCGCATCATCTGTAAATCTCAACCCCACTGTGGGGTTGTGTGCATGGGGATGCAGGAGGGTCCAGGTGTATGCGGGGGGTGGCAACTGGTAGCCTTGCCAACTTTTACGGGTGCCCGGAGCCTCCCGGATGTTCTGGGAGAGTAGGAATGTATGGCCATAACCACCTTTCTTAAGTCAACCCTAGATCAACCCTAGATTCTAACAGTAAGATTTGTGCAGTAGGTCCAAGGGGCATAATTAGATTTGGGCAGTAATCCCGTGGGGATCATCTTTTGTTTGGGTGTCAGGTCCATGGCGCATGTTAAATTTTGGCACTAGGACCGGGGGAAACAGATAACTTCGGCCTTTAGACCTGTGCCCGCAGAAAACAATAGACCTTTGTTTCCTGTCAAAACCCTGTTTCCCATCATAACTGGGCAATAGGCCCATTGCATAAATAGGAAAGTCTTCAGGTGGTAGCCTAGGAGATGGCCGGCCAGATCTTTGAGCCTAGTATGGAATACCTGGTCCAAGGTTTCCATCCTTTGTGACTGAATAGGTCTACCCCTAACACAAAACTTAAGGCACCATTTACTTAGCTAGCTTAAGAGTGGGGGTGTGGTATTACTACCGTGTTTGGTAATTATTCATTATCTGCATGTTGTTGTTAGGATAGATAGGTTAGTTGTTTAGGAATTGTAGAATGGGGAACAACAACTGGTACCAAGTTTGTTGTAACTGTTTTCACTAGGTCCATTATAGTTAGTGTCCTGTATTATTATAGCTAGATATCTAATGGGATTGCACATATTGAGAGTAAGCCCAGAGGTTCCCAAACTTTTTTGAATCACAGCACCCTAGAGTAAGAGCATTGTTATCACGGCACCCCTAAGCTAAATGTTTGCTATTGAGAAATTCAGAAGAAAATGTAGTTAAGTAATAAAGTGAAGTAAACTGCTTACCTGTCATCCTTAGGTTCAGTTATGTGGTGGTGGACAGGTTTGAGCTTCTGTTTGTCTACATATTTACATTACATTGACCATAAATAATATGATTTAGTACTGGACCACCAACCTGAGGCACCCCTGCAAGTGTCCTGAGGCACCTCAGGGTGCCACGGCGCACAGTTTGGGAACCACTGGTTGTGCAGGTGGGTGTGTACTTTATTCATTCAGGGACCTTTGTGAAAGATATCTAGCATGGCGACAATTGTTCCGTAGTAAACATACCTTCTGTGTGTGTCTTGTGCATTCCTCTCCTCTTGTTTTCTTTGTGTAGGTTGGCCTTACACTCCCAACACTTACACTGGTTTTGTCTATTGTGTGAACACCCATAGGTGAAGTCCGATATCTGAGACCAAATGATCAGTGATAACCATCCACTCAACCTAGTAAAGATCATCCATGTTTTCAACCATTATTTTTCCAAGGGAAAAGGATAGTTCCACATTAAACTCTCTTGTCTTATATTCATCAGCTGACATACATCTGACTAACAGGAGACATATCAGATATAGTAACTGTTTGGGTCCCTCCCTACTTGTAAAGGTGAGTACCTAAGCACAACCCTTTACTTTTTGCAGAAAGGCAATTAAAAAAGTCCAAAACTTCCTGGCAGCTCCCAAAATGAAAAACACTTAAAAATGGCAAACTGGATAGACCTATGGGATTTTTTGTGTCACCAAATTCAATATTTCTATGTTTCTAATATATAATTACTGACTATTTCATGCTGCTGTACATTCCCTTCAAGATACATGATCTAATTGGTATTTATTTTCTATTTTGAAATTAAAAATTGTATTCAAGTTTTTAGCCAGCAGAGGGCACTAGCATAACATTTATTACGTAGCAAAAAAAATTTCTCATCATGCACATACCAGTTTCGTTGTAATTTAATACTTATTCAACAAAGAAAAACGTTTGGAATCTCAAAACTGTATATGAAAAACTGCATAGAATGCTGTTTGTGAAGTGTGACTGATATCTTCAACAATATCATATATAAAGTGAACATTTACATTTATTTTAAATGTACTTCGTTTTATTATATCTGCAGTAATAAACTGGAATATAAACAGTCTATAAAGTTTGATTATTTACAAAAGATAATTCAGATGTAAGACATTTAACATATTTTAAGATGTTAAAAATCCCAAGAAATTCTAAGAGCCTGCAGACCTATTATGTACACATACAGGTAAAAAAAAAAAAGTAACTCCTGTATCTGGACAAACTATGGCCCTCATTCAGACCCACTCGCAAGCGGGCGCACGTACGTTAGGCGTACGTACAAAAATATTTAAATTCAATGGCTCGCTCGTATTTTCGTTCGCATCTAAAATTCCTCCCAAAACTCTGACGACCCCTCCTCTAACTAACGAGCGTACGAAATAGCGAGCGTACATCCCCGAAATGCCTTGAAAGGAACGCACGCACAAGTATAAACAGGAAGTGGCCTTGTCAGATGTCGATTACCTGCTCCTTTATTCTGCCTACCTCCATCAATCGTATCATGCCAATCAATGTATCAATTAGCTTAATTGTTTGTTTTTTTCAACACAATGCAAGAAACTTTACTCTTGTCCGTGTTTGTGTTTACCCGCAGAATACGTACGGATGAAACATTCGCTTTTATTGTTCAAAAAACATGTGAACCACAATTAAACAATTGTACTATTGCTGTGGATCCCCGCATATTTCCCTGGGTTCATTTCTTTATTTAAATTTGCTTACGCATGTCACTGCATCAAGCCTATCCTAACTCTCCAGAGATTTCTGGCCCTGTCGAACACATGACTCATACACTAACCAATAAAATTGCTCCTGTTAATTTCCAAAATACATTAGCCAATCAGAAAATTTTTACACACTTTATCAAAAATGATTTTTAAGAAAAACACCATTGCCATCTTGAGAGCCTCCGCATTCACCAGGCGCGAGCTGCTGGTGCTTACGGAGGTCATGGATCGCCGGATCACCAGCCAGCCTCAACCCATGACCAACCGGCAGAAGCGCTCCGCGTATGCGGAGGCACGGTCCCGCCTGCGGTCCTTCGGCTCACGCCGCAACATCGGGCAGCTGGAGCGCAGGTGGTCCGACCTGCAACGGCGAACGCCCCGCTTGCTGGCATGCTTTCGCATGCAGATCCTGGCAAGTAAGTGTTATGTATTGTGGTTTTAATGTTTGTGTTTGTGTGGCAAACTGCGTGTGCATGTTTTCCTGTCTGTTCTATTTATTATTTGTACTCATATCTGCGTGTGCATGTTTTCCTGTCTGTTCTATTTATTATTTGTACTCATATCTGCGTGTGCATGTTTTCCTGTCTGTTCTATTTATTATTTGTACTCATATCTGCGTGTGCATGTTTTCCTGTCTGTTCTATTTATTATTTGTACTCATATCTGCGTGTGCATGTTTTCCTGTCTGTTCTATTTATTATTTGTACTCATATCTGCGTGTGCATGTTTTCCTGTCTGTTCTATTTATTATTTGTACTCATATCTGCGTGTGCATGTTTTCCTGTCTGTTCTATTTATTATTTGTACTCATATCTGCGTGTGCATGTTTCCCCTCTATTTCTGATTTATTAATTCTACTGCTATTTGGCTTTTTTTTTTTTTTTTTTAGTTTGGTTGCCCGGATTTGTCCATAAACTAAACGCAATTTCTTTGACATATTTTAGGGGGACAGCCAAGACTCCGCCGTCACCGTCCGTCCAGACGGCGTTCCCGGCCACTATCCCCAACCCCCAGCCAACACTCCACCCCAAATCTTTCCCCTATTCCCCACTCCTCCCCATCCTTCCCAGACCCTCTCCCGGAAATGTCGGGCCTCCTTCCCCTCCGTCCCACTTCCCCCTCTCCTCCACCCACCCCTCTTCCAATTACCCCCTCCCCGGAGTCCATCATAACTCCGCCCCATTCTTTGGGTAATGACGGATCCTCCGAGGAGGATCATGGAGGTTTGCCCGGAGCTCCCGTTTTGTCTCCCGGTATGTTTTTTTTTTTTTTTTTTTTAAAGCACAAACTGTTTGTATGTAATCATGTGTCGTGCCTTTCTTCGTCTTTTTGTGGCTTGACTTTTGGTGATTGTGAAGGTTTGCCTTTACCTCTTCCTGGTGATTTAAACATACACATATCATACCTGTGGGAATTTGTACCTAGGCCTTGTATTTTTGCCAGCCCCCCCTTTTTTTTTTTGGTTTTGGGTTTAGGAGTGATTTGGTTGTGTTTTTTTTTTTTTATGTGGATTCCCTATTGTTGTATTAACCCACACACTTTTCTCACCCACAGAGGAACAGAGGCGTCGGCAAGAGGTGGCGGATGTTGTGGGGCAGATGCGCCAACATGTCATCGGCATTCTGGTGGCCCTCGACCGGCTGTCTGGCCTCCTTCGGCATTAGTTTTTTTATTTTTGTTATATTTTCCAATTAAATTTATTAAGACAAATATACGTTGTGGCTCATTTTTAAAAACCCAAACCAAGATAGTTTAGCATGACATAAGTAGACTGTTCCTGCAAGGATTTCCCTTTTTTAAAAGTTAGATTGTGTTTTGTCTTTGTATGTCAAACAGACACAAGAAACACATAACAGTAACAATGTCATTTCCCTTTTTGGGTGTAGTGTCAGTTACATATTTCTACATTTTTCAGGTTCCTACTTGGTGCGCAAGCTGCTTAGGCCAATCTTACAAATCCCAAGGTTGGGCCAGGCTTCCTTTTGGTGTGGATTGGGAAGCTGAAAACATATTTCAGTTTAGCTCAACTGGCGTCAGTACTGGTTTACCCCTTAGTCAAATGTAACTTGTGTTAACCTGGTTACACTTGCTGTTAACGTCCCAAAAAAGGAAGACCATTTCACTCTCCAAACATTTATTCACAACATAACAGAGAAAACAAAGTGGTCACTCCCCCAAAAAAAACACAGTGATAAATTCAAATACAACACATACCATGAAATAATTAAATAAAAACACAAAATCAAGAACTGGTTGACGAAGGACCATGCCAACATGATTCCACAAACATGGCGTTGCGATATGGGTTCCAGAATATATGCCCAAAAGGACCAGATCCAGGTTTGGTAAGGGTAGCAGGAAGTAGTGAGCGTTGGAGTGCCAAAGATTATGTGAACAAACAGAAGATGGTGAGAAAAATAAAAATAAATTAGATGTTCGCAAACAAACACAAACACATTAGGTATAAACACTGGAGTTTGGTTCAAACTTACCTAAAAAATCTGGCCACCACATCATCGCGTATGGCCCCCCCACATACTGACCTTCGACCAACCTCGGGGGGGCGATCCTCAGGTAAGGCATCCTCTGGCTGCATTGGGACACCACTCCTTATGGCAATGTTGTGAAATATCCCACACAGGACCACAATTTTAGACACCATATCCGGCACATACATGAGCTCGCCACCAGAGCGGTGGAGGCATCTGAATCGGCCTTTTAAAAGGCCGATACAGCGCTCCACCACTTGCCTGGTGGCTGTAAGTGCGGAATTATACGCACTTTGTGGCCCTGGTGTGGGAGCCAAATAAGGAGTGAGCAGCCAGGACATGCAAGGGTATCCACTGTCTCCTGTGAACAAAAATAGACCACATCAGGAACACTGTGTATCAAGCTTAACATTGTTATGTACTAAAGGTCTCCACTTACCCAGAAGCCACGCATCACCAGCTTGTAGGTTGGTTAATTTCTGCCATATCCCTGATTGCCGGATGACGAAGGAGTCATGAGCACTTCCGGGTAATTTAGCATTCAGGGACAGGATCTGGAGGGAGGCATCACATACCACCATTACATTCAGGGAGTGATAGTGTTTCCTGTTTCTAAATATTGCCTCCAGCCGTGCTGGAGGCTGAAGTGGTATGTGAGTACCATCCACAACCCCTATGATGTGTGGGAAGCCAGCTATTTGGTAAAAATTGGCCTTGGCCACACTAAGGGCACCCATATCCAAAGGCATTTTAATAAAATGATGGAGGTGCTTGAAAAGTGCCTCCATCACTGCCCTCAGGATCCTGGAAAAGGAGGATTGGGAGATGCCCGCCACTATTCCCACCGTTGTTTGAAACGATCCTGAGGCACAGAAATGTAACACCGCCATAAATTGCGTCAGTGGTGGAATTGCTGTTGGACTGTCAATTTGCCGCTCAAGATCACTTTCTATTAATGAGAGAGTGTCTATGATGATTTTGGGAGGTAGACGGTAGCGTCTTAAAACCTCATCATCGGGCATTCCAAAAAGGGTGACACGTGTTCGAAATATCTGGGGCCTTGCATGCCTACGATGCCTACCCCTGGGACGAGTTTGAGGTTGGTCGTCTTCCGGGAGCAGGGCCAGAACAATTCGCCCCAGATCTACCTGAAATTCAAAGTTTACAATGTAAGGCTTTTGAGCCACCCCAAAAGTAAGAAAAATCAACTTAGCTTTCTGATACCATCCATAGCTGCTTACATGCCGGGGTATTGTCATGATACGTATAAACTGTAAAAAAGCCAAAAATGAGACTTCAAAAATTTAGAGGGTGAATTTTTTTTTTTATAATTGTTGCAAGCCAACACAGAAAATAGCCGAAACACACATTTGGCCATCGATGAAAACGACATTGCACACCGTACGTCAAATAGGGTTCAAATGGACCCCAAAAATGGAAAAGGGAAAAGCAAAACTGGATTACATGATGAATAAGCCGCCAAAAATGCGTTAATTAGTTCGCAAATGCAAGTCACTACACCAACAGTCAAAAATGCGGTAATTAATTCGCAAATGCAAGTCACTACACCAACAGTCAAAAATGCGGTAATTAATTCGCAAATGCAAGTCACTACACCAACAGTCAAAAATGCGGTAATTAATTCACAAATGCAAGTCACTACACCAACAGTCAAAAATGCGGTAATTAATTCGCAAATGCAAGTCACTACACCAACAGTCAAAAATGCGGTAATTAATTCGCAAATGCAAGTCACTACACCAACAGTCAAAAATGCGGTAATTTATTCGCAAATGCAAGTCACTACACCAACACTCAAAAATGCGGTAATTAATTCGCAAATGCAAGTCACTACACCAACAGTCAAAAATGCGGTAATTAATTCGCAAATGCAAGACAAAAAATGGACTTACCCAACTCGAATATATAAGATTTCCAAAAAAAAAAAGTCTTTGGGTCCGAAAGCCAAAAAAAACTAAAAAAGATGAAATTTGTGTTAAAAAAATTAACTAACCAAAAAACAGAAGAAGACACCAATTGGCCACAAATTTGACTGCACAAAACTTACCAAATCAGGAAAGGATGTGGAAAAAAGGAAAAAAATGCGAACGGAAAAACAAAAGAACTGTAGCAAAAACAAACAAAAAACCAACTCTGCCAAATCCTCCAACCGCAAACAACCAAATCCAAACAACTTAACCGCCAACAATCCAACAACCCCACCTCAACTCCACACACACCAAGCCATAAATAGTGTTTATTTTCCCGCACAAATTAAGGATGAATCATAGGGACGCACAATCAATGATGCGGCCGCAAACAAAGGACGCATGTATAAATACGTCACGAAATCACATTGAATTTCTGGTTGATTTCATTCTGGAAGCAGAAACATGGCTTCAGACCAGGGAAACAATGGCCAAAAATCCGGCGGTAAGGCCTTCATGCATTTTGTCTCCATGATTATTTTAAAACAAATATATTGGTCAAGTTGTGAAGTGCCTAAATCTGCATATTTACCCAAATAGGTGAGGAGGATGACATGGAAGAGACTGCTGGCCCCAGTCAACCCGCCAAAGCTGCCAAAAAAAAAAGGCAGCCACATTTCACAAGCAAGGAGATGGAGGTTTTGATCCAGAAGTGCGTTGACATCCTGCCCCAGGCAGCCAGGAATATGAGCCAAAGCCAGAAGTGGAGAATGTGGGAGGAGGTCGCCGTTGCTGTCAATAGGGTGGGTGATTATGTCCGTCTAGCCCGGGATGTCAAACGGCGGTAAGTAAACACTTTCCCATCCTATAAACAAACCCCATTGTAAAAAAAAGGATAATGGTTCCAATTTCATTCCACAGATGGGCAGACTTCAAATATCGTCTCAAACAAAAACTTGCCGACAGGGCTAGGCATGCAAGGGGGACAGGTGGGGGTCCCACCCCTGTGTCATTGGAGTTGACAGACTTAGAAGAGATGGCACAGGGGTGTGTGCAGGCTGTGGAGGTGTTTGGCGTGTCCAACATGGATACGGACATGCCAGACTTTGCGGCTCCTCATGTTGGCCAAGGTAAGTCTTGTGATGTCACCAACTCTGAAATGCTATTGTGCCAATATGTAGATTCTAATGTGAGTCTTTTCACAAATTTCCTAACAGAGACAGAGGCGGATGAGTCTGCTCCAGAGGGGAGCCTTGGCCGCAGAATTTCTGCTGGCTCTGCAGGGGAGGAACCAGTACATCCGGCTGAGGACCCTGCAGAAGCCAGTCCAGGGCGTGCCCCCTCGCAGGCAGTGGGCCTCCTCACAGAACTCAATTTTAAATCGGATTTCCATACGGAGATTCTGCAGAGGATGGACGCCAGTCTGATACGGGTGGCTGAGGCCCTGGAGCAAAATGCTGCGGCCAACGTGACCATTGCTCAGGCCCTGGCGGAAAATACCAGGGCCAACATCCGCATCGCCGATGCCCTGGAGCAGCTCGTTCGCCAGCACATGGTGGAGCCGACCTCCCTTCCTGCCGGAACATCCGGATCCTCCACCTCTGGCACAACATCAGCCAATCCTCCAAATGTGCCTAGCCCTGTGCCTAGTCCAGAGGCCACAACATCTGCCTCTGGACAGGCCAGCCCGATGGCATCCCGGACCCGGTCTGGCGCCCACCCTCACCCAGCCAAACGGGCGAGAAAACGGTGACAGCAATGGCGACTTTTCCCACACTCCTTCTGTGCTTGGCTCATATTCCTTTCTGGTCAAAACTTCCCTCTCCTTTCTTGTGAAATGTTTTTAAATTTTGTATTTACGCTTATGTTATCAGTTATGGTTTTTTTTTTTTTTTATCAAATATCTTTGCCACAAAAAAAGGCAACAAAATATTAGGCCAATTTGTTTGTGTTTAAACAATAAATTAAAATCAAAAAACTGACATTGTATTGTGACATTATTGTACAAATGGGTTACATTTAATCCTGGCCCTAAAGGCAAAAACTGACCCTCTTAAAACAAAAAAAAGGCCTCTTTAAGGAACGTTTCAAAAATCACATAGCGATGCAAATTCCACAGTAAACCAAAAAAAAGGGGAGCTAATTAAAAGATGATGACATTATTGTTACAATAGGCCATAACCAACAAATTGTGGCCAAAATAAAACCCCAAAAATGTACGCTAATTGATTGTGTAATCATGACATTAGCAGCTCTGATTTCCACCTGCGTACGCTTTTGTGCTATCCCAATAAACTGCTTTCCAAACACATACCAAGCCGGATTTCAATCCAACACTAATTACTTTACTGACCAGCCGCGATTAATCGCAGCACCATCGTGGAGTCCCGGGACGGAGGAGAAGGCCATCGCCAATGTGGTCGAGTAATCCTGACCCTAAGCTGTGCGAGCATTTTGAAGGGAAAGCGGATGTTTCAGTGACGTATGAGACGGTCCGAACACATTTGACGTTCGCATCTGCTAATGTATGTACGCCCCAAAAACGCCTCGCCACGCCTGCGTTTTTTCATCTCCACCCCCGTCAACACCCAAAAACGCCCTGTTCTGTCAATCACATTTGACATGTCACTTCCTGTACGCTATTTTAGGAACGAGAGAAAAAAAAAACGCAATCTGCCGTACGCACATGCGCAGTGTAACACCGACGCATGCGCGGTTAGTCAACATCGGAACACAACGAGCGTACTGTTGTTAACGTGCGGCTCTGAATGAGGGCCTATGTTGCAGTGCAAGGGGTGCAAATACATTGTTTATCTTATTTTTGCATTCAGGGTAAATACCAACTGCTGTTACCTGTAGCCCACAAATGCTGGACAGCTTTATTTTTATACTACAATTTAGATTTAAATTGGACACATCCCTCCCAAATCTAAATCTCTCTGCACATTTTAAATCTGCCCCTCCTGTAGTGCAACATGGTTTCTCCAATGTGCAAAGTTACTCCTAACGTAGAATCCAATGTTGAAGTTGAAACCCTATGGATGATAAATATGTTGATTTTGCTATCGGAAAGCCAATCGATTTGATCAATTTTAAATCTATTTAAATCGACCTTTAGTAAATTTACCCTTACATGTGTATCTCTATCTCAACCAGAGATGTGTGAGTCTTGTGAATTCTACAGTCACTCGATCCTCGCACAGAGGGAGGGTCCATATTATGACATCCAGCTTAGTGAAAGAAGACAGAAAATGTAGTCTGGATGTTGGAAATGGGAGCTAAATTTGTAAAAACATCAATAATTTGTTATATGTACAGTAGAAGACATTTTAAAAAAAATATTAAAATATGATCCTAAATGTTGCTTCAGTCTGAAAATAATTGTCAAGTAAATAATTGTCAAGTAAAATATTGTTATCTAATTATCAATAAAAATATATTGAAAAAGATACAAAATAAAATTCAAGTATAATATCCAACTTCCTGATTAAAAGCTCATACATGTTATTTAATACACATTTGTTATTTAATATACATTTGTTATCCAATAGTCATTTAAATGCACAATATTAATGTGCAGATCAAGAGTCAAAATAGGTGGAAATCATATATACACAATAGAAATCATATATATTAGTGAAGTGGCACAGTGGTTTGCATTGTTTTTTTTCACAGTGATGGGGACATGAGATTGATTCCAATCAGGGACATATCTGTTTATAGTTTGTATGTTATCCAGTGTTTGCATGAGTTTCCTCTAGGTGCTTTGGTTGATTAACTGGCTGTTTAGATAGAAGACCCCTGGCAACAATGTATTTTAACATTTCCATCAAACATTAGCTTGCCACAATCCAGATAACAGTTTTTACCTATGTTTGGTGAAGACAAGCGTGAACATTTTATGTAAAGTGTTATTTATGGATTAAAATGGATTAAAATGTTGCTGTGCATGACTTATGTGCATGTTGCCTTTGCAAACCTTGTTATAATTTATATTTTACCATGCCATAAAAAGAAAAAGTGATCCTTCTGAGTTAATTGACCTGTCTGAAAAGGAAATCTTTTTGGGTGTTTATTAAATAAAAATTTAAATAAAATGTGATTATTTATTTACTGTGTCTGGGGACAGGAGCCCTTGCCTCTCTGCTGAGGTGTGGAAAAAGGGAAGAAGTGACATTGCACTTAAGGACAGAGAGAGTCAAAGTAAGTGGAGTTCTCCTTCATCACAATCAGGTAACACCGAGCCTGTGAGAAGATCATTCAACATACAGAACCATTCACCTTTCCCAAACCACCATGGGTACCACACATTTAAAAGTGAATACTTAAAATTGAAACCCAGTGAGAACCATAAATGGGAAATTAAATAACTGGTGGCATAAATGGTATAGTAGTTTTAATTCTCAGTCAAACAATTGGAACAAGACTCTGGAAAAAGTCTTGTAATTGCTGGCCAATGCTGAGATAGGGAAACATAAAGAACTGGTATCCAGTCACACAACTGTTACTATATATCTCTAAGTGTGAACGCTTTACCGTCCAATGCAAAAGTATTGATTGTGGCATTGGAGAATCCTATGATGTCGCCATAATGTCACTTGAATGCCCCTCAAGAGAGGCTGGCCATGCTAAGGTGAGAGAGACATGATCTATGTTTCTCCTGCATATTAGTTAGCAGTAGATTATTCCTGATTATCTAGTGCCAGCTGGCAAGTCATCTTGCCATCTTGTATGATGCCTTAGGGGTAAATTTACTAAAGTGAGAGTTTTTAGAAGTGTGTTTTGGAAGAGATATTGCCCATAGCAACCAATCAAATTCTACCTAACATTTAACTAGCACCTTCTAGAAGATAATAGCTAGAATCTGATTGGTTGCTATGGGCAACATCTCTTCTAAAACTCACTTCTAAAAACTCTCACTTTAGTAAATTTACCCCTTATAGTCTTCCAGCTTGTTTTATTACCTATTAATTGACTTAGTTTTTGTCACTAAAAATATACTGTACATTGCAAAAAATTTCATGTCCTTGTTCCCTGCTAACACCATATGCAACCAATTACATATTTTAGTGTGTATACTAAATTTACATAAGAAACCAATAAGCTATACAACTTGACCACAGAGGTAGCCATTTTTAAGATGTCAAAAGTCAGGAAAGAAGGTAGTTATATAGTATAGTATGGAAAATGTCTCTAGTCTGTATATTGATCATGCTTCCTGTCAGATGTTGCCTAGTTTTTTGGAGGCCACAGACTATAGTTTTTTCTCATTGAAAATCCCATCACCCCTTTGCTGAGATCCCTGGTGAAACACGCAAGAGGCAGGAGAGTGTGAGGTTTGTGTTTGTTTGGAGTGTGAGGTAAGCATAGTAATTGATTGGACATGGTAGCATGGTTGTGGACCCAAATCTTTAAAATGTGGGACTCAGAGAACCCACAAGTGGTGGGACATTTGCCACCACACCCAAGTATTTGTTGGGCATAAAAAGAAAGACGGTTTTGGTTCCTGAGTTCTGAGTGTTCACAGCCAGTAAGTGGATCAGCAAGTCTCAGTCAGTTGAGTTATTCACATCCTGATTCATGAGTGTCTGAGTTCAGAGATGTGCAAATAGTGATAAACAGTGATAATAGCCTAGGTCTTTAGGGGAAGAGCTGCAGTGAGAGCCCATAGCAGAATGGTATCAATCTAACCTGCATTTGAGTCTAGTTTGAAAGAATGGGTACTCACTCAAGGAGGCACCTGGAGGTAACCTCAGTACAGTATCTACTTGACCTCCAGAAGCAGTTGTGGCAGAAACAACACAGAGTCAGAGACTGTAATTGCTGAGCCATGGGAGTAGAGACTACAGTGTAGATGGAGCAGAGAGTGGGAAAGAGAGAGGAATCACTCCCCAAGAGAGAGTTAGCTCCTGGCTCAAGAGAGGCGCCTGTCAAACAATTGATTACTAATGTTGCATGTTGTAATGAGACACCAAATACTGAAGTGATTTAACTCGCCATAAGAATAAAATTGTTATAGCTAAGAACTATAAGTGCTGAATAAGGTGAATATTTTCGAAAATAGTTTTAAAAGATTTCACTCAAATTTGCCCTATAAATTGTCCACAATTACTGTGCGCATTGTGGGAGGGAAGACCTCAATCAATTCTACCATATATTTTATTCACTATCGTTTATTGTTTAACCAACATATGCAGATACATCTGTTTGCTGAATTTCCCCACAGGTCATGTGGTAGGAGAGAGACTGAGCTGCTGTCTGGTGGTTTGCTTAAAGAAACTATAGGGTATGAGTTGTGGATAACCACAACTTTACAAGCAAACAATGGCTACATGGGGTTCCCATTAGACTCTGTGTCTAAGATGTAGCCAGCACCAATCGCTAGCAATATTGTGGTCTCATATACTAGCAAAGTCTACAATCTGTGTGTGAAAATGATTAGTATTTACATTAAAAGGGTACACAGCAGAATCAGTGTTATAAACTGAACTATTTATTCCCAGTTGTCATTACCTAGAGGTATATTTACTAAAGATTGGGTTTTTTTTCATAGCCACCAATTTTCAATGGCTTTGAGTGCTGGATTTCAAAGGGCAATAGTAATACATACAAAATCAGTCTTGTTTTACTTGTATTACAATTGCCCTTTTAAATCTAGCCCTCAAAGCCGCCAACAGCTTTGAAACCCCAATCTTTAGTAAATATACCCACTGGAGGAGAATCATTGCAACTCAGATGGTATCTACAGAATTGCTTGGGTCCTGGGCATGGGAGCATGGGCATGGGGCATGGGATGTTGGGTATAAATGACTAATTAGGTGGCATTGTTCTCGTATTTTCTTGTGTGTGGGATTTTCAACTTTTTATATTTTTATACTGTTAGAATTGAATTTTACACTTCACAACATTATACAGACTAACAATTGTTATTTTTAACAATGTGAAAGCTGACCCATGATTTTCATGCCCTCAATGTCCTCAAATGAGACAATATGGTAATAGATTGTTTTATAAATGATTCTGCATATATGCAGTATTTTACTGGAAACCATATACCTCCTTTGAACTTGTTTACTAGATTTGTTACTTTGTGTCTCTTTCTTTAGGGCTTCTGTCTGGGGATCCATAAACTGTGTAAGCAAAATGCACCCTGAAACTGCTTCCAAAACAGTTTTGTTCTTTCATTAGATCACACCAGAATAACTATGAGTTCTGTTACAGCCATCCCTCTGGCCCTTAATGAAACTTTAGGCTTTTGTTTGTCAGCACATATTAGTATCACATATCCTATTAGGCTAGCTACATTTTTATCTTATACCATTTGTCAGGAGAATGAATATGTAACAAAACAAGCTTCTCCTAGGTAAATGGAATAATTGTATCATGGCAATCACATTTTATACAGTTTTAAATGTGCACATTCTGTTATGTATGGAAAGCAAAGTATGATTATAACATGCATAATGTTTAGTAAAAAATACGGAGACTATTGTTGTTCACATCACAGGGAAACATTTATGGTTATTATAATTTTTCTTATTAGTTTTTAGCAAAACTCTATTTGCGTGCAATTATTTTTACATTTCACTTATAGTTCTCTTTTCCCAAGTTGTTTTGTAACACCTTAGAACGTATTTATATTGTTCATTCCTTAACAATCCAGGAATTATACTCCATCAACAATATACCTCTTTTATTCAAGGCTGTATCATTTTCATGTCTAGACACTCTGACCGATTTAAGGTTAGGAGCAAACCCCCCCAAAAAAGAGCGAAAAAGGCAAAATTTGCTCCTGGAACAAACCATGTTGCAAGGCAAGGGGTACAAATGCATTTATTTTTATGCATGCAGGGTAAATACTGACTTCTTTCATGTGTAGTGAACAAATACGGGGCAACTTTGTTCTTACATTGAAATTTAGAATTACAGTAAGCTAAGACAGAGCTATTTCAATATTTAAATCTCTCTGGAAATGTAAAATCTCCCCCACCTGCTGTGCAACATAATATTGGTAAGTGCAAAATGCACCTTTTTTGATTCGCTCTTAGCTCTGAATCAGGCCCTCAGATATTAATAACCAGCAAGTTAACTGTATTTTTGAGTCAAAGTTATTTAATAAACAAATCACTTGGTAAAAAGGTAGTACACACTACAGAGTGTGGGCTTCATTCAGATGTGGATGTGTAAGCTTGTTTTAACCTGAAAGATAGATTATAAATAGATTAGGGGTGTGCACCGGCCACTTTTCGTGTTTTGTGTTTTGGTTTTGGATCTGGATCTTTCTTCGTGTTTTGGATCTGGATTGGTTTTGCCAAAACCACCCTTCCGTGTTTTGGGTTCTGGGTTTTGTGTTTTGGATCTGTATTTTTTTGAAAAAAACCATAAAAACAGCTAAAATCACAGAATTTGTAGGTTTTTCTGCTCCTATGCTATTATTAACCTCAATAACCTTAATTTCCACTCATTTCCAGTCTATTCTGAACACCTCACACCTCACAATAGTGTTTTTATGTCCAAAAGGTTGCACCGAGGTAGCTGGATGACTATGCTAAGCGACACGAGTGGGCGGCACAAACACGTGACCCATCTAGGCGTGATACTGCAGTGGCAGACAGGATGGCAGTTTGAAAAACTAGGCCCCAAACTGTACATAATGCAAAGAAAACAAAGAGGTGCAAGATGGAATTGTCATTGGGCCCTCCCACCCACCCTTATGTTGTATAAACAGGACATGCACACTTTAACAAACCAATCATTTCAGCGCCAGGGTCTGCCACACAACTGTGGCTGAAATGATTGGTTTGTTTGGGCCCCCACAAAACAAGCTGGCAATTAATCTGTCCCTGCACAAACTGGCTCTACGGAGGCAAGATGTCATCCTCATCCTCCTCATCCACCGATTCCTCACCCTCTTCAGTGTGTACATCCTCATCCTCACAAAGTATTAACTTGTCCCCACTTGAATCCACCACCACAGGTCCCTCTGTACGTTCTGGAGGCTGGTCTCCCTGGAAGAGCTGATAATTCATTTTGATGAACATCATCTTCTCCACATTCTGTGGAAGCAACCTCCTACGCCTTTCGCTGACAAGGTTCCCGGCTGCACTAAACACTCTTTCGGAGTACACACTGGAGGGGGGGTAACTCAGGTAAAATAGAGCCAGTTTGTACAGGGGCCTCCAAATTGCCTCTTTTTCCTGCCAGTACAGGTATGGACTGTCTGACATGCCTACTTGGATGCTGTCACCAATGTAATCCTCCACCATTCTGTCAATGGTGACAGTATCATATGCAGTGACAGTAGACATGTCAGAAATTGTTGCCAGGTCCTTCAGTCCGGACCAGATGTCCAAACTTGGTCCTGCCTGCCCTGCATCACCGCCAGCGGGTTGCTTAGGATACCTAAGTTTTTTCCTGGCAGCCCCAGTTGCGGGAGAAAATGAAGAAGGAGCTGTTGACGTGTCACGTTCCGCTTCAGCTGACAGTGTGTTCACCAGCAGGTCTTTGCACCTCTGCAGGCTTGTGTCGGCCGGAAAGAGAGACACCACATAGGCTTTAAACCTAGGATCGAGCACGGTGGCCAAAATGTAGTGGTCTGATTTCAACAGATTGACCACCCTGGAATCCTGGCAAAGCGAATGAAGGGTTTCATCCACAAGTCCCACATGCCGAGCGGAATCGCTCTGTCTTAGCTCCTCCTTCACTTTCTCCAGCTGCTTCTGCAAAAGCCTGATGAGGGGAATGACCTGACTCAAGCTGGCAGTGTCTGAACTGACTTCACGTGTGGCAAGTTCGAAGGGCTGGAGAACCTTGCACAACATGGAAATCATTCTCCACTGCGCTTGAGTCAGGTGCATACCCCCTCCTTTGCCTATGTCATAGGTGGATGTATAGGCTTGAATGGCCTTTTGCTGCTCCTCCATCCTCTGAAGCATATAGAGGGTTGAGTTCCACCGCGTCACAACCTCTTGCTTCAGGTGATGGCGGGGCAGGTTCAAGAGTGTTTGCTGGCACTCCAGTCTTCGGCACGCAGTCGCTGAATGGCGAAAGTGGGCAGAAATTTTTCGGGCCACCCAAAGTGTCTCCTGCACGCCCCTGTCGCTTTTCAGAAAATTCTGCACCACCAAGTTTATTGTGTGAGCAAAACATGGGACGTGCTGGAATTTGCCCAGATGTAATGCCCGCACAATATTGGTGGCGTTGTCAGATATCACAAATCCCCAGGAGAGTCTAAGTGGGGTAAGCCACTGGGCGATGATTTCCCTCAGTTTCTCTAAGAGGTTGTCGGCGGTGTGCCTCTTATGGAAACCGGTGATACACAGCGTAGCCTGCCTTGGAACGAGCTGGCGTTTCTGAGATGCTGCGACTGGTGACGCTGCTGCTGTTGCGTAAGGTGATACATCTACCCAGTGGGCTGTCACAGTCATATAGTCCTTAGTCTGCCCTGTTCCACTTGTCCACATGTCCGTGGTTAAGTGGACATTGGGTACAACGGCATTTTTCAGGACACTGAGGACACTTTTTCTGATGTTTCTGTACAGTCTCGGTATCGCCTGCCTAGTGAAGTGGAATCTAGACGGGATTTGGAACCGAGGACACACTACCTCCATCAATTGTCTAAATCCCACTGCACTAATGGCGGATACCGGACGCACGTCTAACACCAACATAGCAGTCAAGGCCTCAGTTATACGTTTTGCTTCAGGATGACTGCTGTCGTACTTCATCCTCCTCGCTAAGGACTGTTGGAGGGTCAATTGTTTAGTAAAAGTAGTGGTGTTCCTACTTCCTCTCTGGGATGATGAACGACTCCCAGCAGCAGCAACAGCAGCAGCAGCAGGAGGCATAGCAATGCAGGATCCTCCGGAGGAATCCCCGATAGGAGAGTCAGTTATGCCAGTGACATGGCCTGCAGGACTACTTCCGATCCTGACAAAGGAGGAAATTGATGAGGAGGGAGTTGACGGTGTGGTTTGCAGGCGCTTGGATACAACAGGACAACGGGATTTAGGTGTCCCTGGACTGCTTACGGTCTTAGCCAAAGTTTCTGAACTTGACAGTAACTTATTATGAACGCGCTGCAGGTGCCGTATAAGGGAGGATGTTCCTAGGTGGTTAAAGTCCCTACCCCTACTTATTCCACCTTTACATAAGGTACATATGGCAAGACAGTTGTTGTCCGGATTTGGATAGAAATATTGCCAGACCAAAGAGGTGGAATGTTTGGTCTTCTGCCCAGGCATGACCGTGATGGGCTTTTTCATCCCACGGACAACAACTGTCTCCCCCGGAGCCTGATTTAAACAAACCACATCACCATCAGAATCCTCCTCGCCAACTTCCTCCTCAGCGCCAGCTACACCAGTATCCTCATCCTGTTGTACTTCAACAGTGACATCTTCAATTTGCATATCAGCAAGTGGACTGTGGGTGCTCCTTTCAGCACTTGCAGGGGGCGTGCAAATGGTGGAAAGAGCCACCTCTTCCCGTCCAGTGCTGGGAAGGTCAGGCATCGCAACCACCACCACACTTGGACTCTCCTTGGGGATTTGTGATATCTTCTTAGAAAGCACAGTTCTTCGCTGTGCTTTTGCCAGCTTAACTATTTTGATTTTTTTAGTGGGAGGAGGGCTTCCATCGTCATGTGAAGCTGAACCACTAGTCATGAACATACTAGGGATCGACCTTAGCCGTTCCTTGCCACTCCGTGTCGTAAATGGCATATTGGCAAGTTTACGTTTCACTTCAGCTGATTTAAATGTTTTTTTCAAGGTCATTTTCCTGAACTTTGTCATTTGGGATTGTATGTGCCCTCTATTATGACATTGGGCATCGGCCTTGGTAGACGACGTTGAAGGCATGTTATCGTCTATGTCATGACTAGTGGCAGCAGCTTCAGCACTAGGAGGAAGTGGTTCTTGATCTTTCTCTATTTTATTTTTATCGGAGAAAGTTTGGTCCTCCATTTATGTTATATCGATTTGATATATACGTGCGGCTAAACACAGAAAATATTTTTTTATTTTTGCTGGAGAGTAGTGCACTTTGTGGGTTACACCAGCCTTTAAGAAATGAGCCAGCCGGCTCTTTACTTATGGGACACAGGCCCACTCTTGGCGCTGCTCCTTTGTTGATGCACGTGCGGCTACTGCGCACACAATTCACAAACACAGAAAATATATATTTTTTTGGTTTGGACTGGAGTGTACTTTGGGGGTTACAGCACCCTTTAACGGTCAAGCCAGCCGGCCCTTTACTTATGACACAGGTGCACGCTTGGCACTACTTTGTTGATGCACGTGCGGCTACTGCGCACACAATTCACAAACACAGAAAATAATTTTTTTTTGGTTTGGACTGGAGTGTACTTTGGGGGTTACAGCACCCTTTAACGGTCAAGCCAGCCGGCCCTTTACTTATGACACAGGCGCACGCTTGGCACTACTTTGTTGATGCACGTGCGGCTACTGCGCACACAATTCACAAACACAGAAAAAATATTTTGTTATTTGGTTTGGAGTGTACTTTGGGGGTTACAGCACCCTTTAACGGTCAAGCCAGCCGGCCCTTTACTTATGACACAGGCGCACGCTTGGCACTACTTTGTTGATGCACGTGCGGCTACTGCGCACACAATTCACAAACACAGAAAATAATTTTTTTTTTGGTTTGGACTGGAGTGTACTTTGGGGGTTACAGCACCCTTTAACGGTCAAGCCAGCCGGCACTTTACTTATGACACAGGCGCACGCTTGGCACTACTTTGTTGATGCACGTGCGGCTACTGCGCACACAATTCACAAACACAGAAAATATATATTTTTTTGGTTTGGACTGGAGTGTATTTTGGGGGTTACAGCACCCTTTAACGGTCAAGCCAGCCGCCCCTTTACTTATGACACAGGCGCACGCTTGGCACTACTTTGTTGATGCACGTGCGGCTACTGCGCACACAATTCACAAACACACAAAAAATATTATTTTATTAGCACTTGGGGGGAGCACCCCTGATGGACAGAGCACCCCTTGGACAACACTACAGCACCCCTTTAGGACAGGGACACTGCACAGGACTTTGGAGTGGACACAGCCCTTATGGAGAACTGACTGCACAACACAGTCCAGCCAGCCCCTATGGACTTTGAAGTAGTGGACAACAGCAGCACAGCGCAGCACAGCACAGCACAGCACAGCACAACACTACTCTGCACTACACTACACTAAACTACACAGCCCAGCCAGCCCTAACTCCCACCCTCCCTCTTCACTGTCCACAGCCGAGTGAGAAAATGGCGCCGACGCAGGTACCTTATATAGGATCCAAAACCCGCGAGACTCGGAAGGCGGGATGATGACGTTTTGCCTCGATTTCAGATCCGAGTAGGGCGGGAAAAGTCGAGCCTGACTCGGATCGGCCTCGGATCGGGGGGGCTCGGGGGGGTTCGGATTTCAGAAATCCGAACCCGCTCACCCCTAAAATAGATAGATAAGTGGTTCCCAAACTTTTGTGAATCACGGCGCCCTAGAGTATCAGCATTGTTTTCACGGCACCCCTGAGCCAAAGGTTCGTTATTGAGAAATTTAGAAAAAAATGTAGTATGTAGTAAAGTGAATTAAATTGTGCTTACCTCTCATCCTTAGGGTCAGTTATGTGGTGGTGGACAGGTTTGTGCTTTTGTTTGTTCACATATTACATTACATTGACCATAAATAATTTGATTTGGTGCTGGACCACCAACCTGAGGCACCCCTGCAAGTGTCCCGAGGCACCCCAGGGTGCCAGGGCGCACAGTTTGGAAATCTCTCAGATAGATAGTAATGGCAAAATGCATGGAGAATGTCATTTTTCACCTTAGTATGCTGACCATGTGACTTGCTTACATCATAAACAGCCTTTGTTATCAGCTTTGATAGAAAGGTAGAGAACTGTCAGTTATTAACTGTATCTGTTATTATGACATGTCACAATGTACGGTATTCCTATTTTAACCTAAATGTTATATGAAAATACTGTTAAATAGATAGACAGACAGATAAAAAGATAGAGAACAATGGTGAAATGCATGTAGGATGACATGTATATATATATGTTTATATATATATATATATATATATATATATATATATATATACAGTCAGGTCCATAAATATTGGGACATTGATAAAATTTTCGGATTTTGTCCTCTATTCACCGCCACAATGTTTTGAAATGAAACAATCAAGATGTGATTTAACTGCAGACTTTCAGATTTAATTTGAGGGTAATTACATCCAAATCAGGTGAACAGTGTAGGAATTACAATGGTTTCTATATGTGCCTCCCACTTTTTAAGGGGCCAAAAGTAATGGGACAAACTAAACAATCCTAAATCTAACTTTCACTTTTTAATACTTTGTTGCAAATCCTTTGCAGGCAATTACAGCCTGAAGTCTGGAATGCATAGACATCACCAGATGCTGGGTTTCATCCCTGGTGATGCTCTGCCAGGCCTCTACTGCAACTGTCTTCAGTTCCTGCTTGTTCTTGGGGCATTTTCCCTTCAGTTTTGTCTTCATCAAGTGAAATGCATGCTCAATTCGATTCAGGTCAGGGGATTGACTTGGCCATTGCATAACATTCCACTTTTAGCCTTAAAAAACTCTTTGGTTGCTTTTGCAGTATGCTTCGGGTCACTGTCCATTTGCACTGTGAAGCGCTGTCCAATGAGTTCTGAAGCATTTGACTGAATATGAGCATATAATATTGCCTGAAACACACACAAACAGAATTCATTCTGCTGCTTTTGTCAGCAGTCACATCATCAATAAATACAAGGGAACCAGTTCCATTGGCAGCCATACATGCCCATGCCATGACACTACCACCACCATGCTTCACTGATGAGGTGGTATGTTTTGGATCATGAGCAGTTCCTTTCTTTCTCTTCTCTTCCCATCACTCTGGTACAAGTTGATATTTGTCTCATCTGTCCATAGGATGTTGTTCCAGAACTGTAATGGCTTTTTTAGATGTTGTTTGGCAAACTCTAATCTGGTCTTCCTGTTTTTGTGGCTCACAAATAGTTTGCATCTTGTGGTGAACCCTCTATATTCACTCTTGTGAAGTCTTCTCTTGATTGTTGACTTTGACACATATACATCTACCTCCTGGAGAGTGTTCTTGATTTGGCCAACTGTTGTGAAGGGGTTTTTCTTCACCAGGGAAATAATTATTTTGTCATCCACCACAGTTGTTTTCCGTGGTCTTCCGGGTCTTTTGGTGTTGCTGAGCTCTCCGGTGCGTTCTTTCTTTTTAAGAATGTTCCAAACAGTTGATTTGACCACACCTAATGTTTTTGCTATCTCTCTGATGGGTTTGTTTTGATTTTTCAGCCTAATGATGGCTTGCTTCACTGATAGTGACAGCTCTTTGGATCTCATATAGAGAGTTGACAGCAACTGATTCCAAATGCAAATGTCACACCTAGAATCAACTCCAGACCTTTTACCTGCTTAATTAATAATGAAATAATGAGGGAATAGCCCACACCTGTCCATGAAATAGCTTTTGAGTTGATAGTCCCATTACTTTTGGTCCCTTAAAAAGTGGGAGGCACATATTGAAACTGTTGTAATTCCTACACCGTTCAACCGATTTGGATGTAATTACCCTCAACTTAAATCTGAAAGTCTGCAGTTAAAGCACATCTTGTTTGTTTCATTTCAAAGCCATTGTGGTGGTGAATAGAGGCCAAAATCTGAAAATTCTGTCAATGTCCCAATATTTATGGACCTGACTGTATATACAGTGGATATATATATATATATATAAATATATATATATATATATATATATAAAACAATAGGTTTTACTATAGAGATGTCAGTTATCAATGTAATGTAAGCTTGTTGTAATAGATACAGTGCTGAAAAATAGATTATAAATAGATAGCAATGGCAAAATGGATGTAGTGGATGATTTTCCACGTCAGTATGCCGACCATGTGACTTGCTTACATAATAAACAGCCTTTGTTATGTCATTCAGCTTTGGTACAAAGGCCATCAATTTGTAGAGAACTATCAGTTATCAACTGTATCTGCTGATTTGACATGACACAATACAAGGTATGCTTACTTTAACCTAAATGGTAATGTTAATCAAAATAATGTTAGATGAACAGAGATAGATAGATAGATAGATAGATAGACAGACAGACAGACAGACAGACAGACAGACAGATAGATAGATAGATAGATAGATAGATCATAGATAGATAGATAGATAAATAGATAGCAATGGAAAAATGCATGAAGAATGATTTTTCACCTCAGTATGCTGACTATGTGACTTGCTTACATCATAAACAACCTTTGTTATGTCACTCAACTTTGGTACAAAGGCCACAATTTTGTAGAGAACTGTCACTTATCAACTGTATCTGCTGATATGACATGTCACAATGCAAGGTATGCTTATTTTACTGTAAATGTTATATATCAAAATAATGTTAGATGTACAAAGATAGATAGATAGATAGATAGATAGATAGATAGATAGCAATGGTAAAATGCATGAAGAATGATTTTTCACCTCAGTATGCTGACCATGTGACTTGCTTACATCATAAACAGCCTTTATTATGTCACTTAACTTTGGTACAAAGGCCACCATTTTGTAGAGAACTTGCAGTTACTAACTGTATCTGCTGATATAACATGCCACAATGTAAGGTATGCTTATTTTAACCTAAATGTTATATATCAAAATAATGTTATATGAACAGAGGGCCTGATTCAGAGCCAGACGCTCTGACCAGAGCGCTCGCTCTGAATCAGGGCCCTCCTACCTAAAAATGGAGCGGCCTCTTGGACGCTCGCATAGCTGTGGGTTACCACCCATAGCTTCTGCGAGCGTCCATGATGATGGTCGCGATGGTCAAGACCATCGCGACCATCGGGCTTGCGACGAGACCCTGTGGTAGGGTCTCGCTGCTGCAAGCCCTGGAGTGATTTTGGCTCTATCAGAGCCAAAATCACTCCCACTGACATCACTAGTGATGTCAGTGGGGCTGGACCCAGACGGTAGGCGTTCCCATGGGAACGCCTCCGTCTGGCAGCCATGCCCCCGGCACGCCCACCAAAGGGGGCGTGCTATCAGTCACCATCGACAGCATGCCCCCTTTGGTGCGAGACCCGGAGCGACAGCTTGGCTGTCGCTATGCGGGTCCCGCGCATGCACACGACGGAGCTCCCTCCATCGTGCGCATGCGCATTAGGGCACCATCGATCCGCTTGCAAGCGTCCTACACTCGTGAGCGGGTCTGAATTAGGCCCAGAGATAGATAGATATCATTGGTGAAATGCAAGCACAATGTAGTTTATAACCTCAATAGGCTGATCATGTGACTTGCTATAGAACTTTTATCAACTGTATCTGTTAATATGCCTACTGACATTGTAATGTAAGCTTATTTTAACCTAAATGATAGATAGATAGATAGATAGATAGATAGATAGATAGATAGCAAGGGTGGAATGTAGGTTGATCATGTGACTTGCTATATAACTGTCAGCTATCAACTGTAACTGTTAATATGCATTCTGACCATGTAATGTAAGCTTTATTTTAACCTTTTAACCTAAATGATAGATAGATAGATAGATAGATAGATAGATAGAAATGGTGAAATGCAGGTTGATCATGTGACTTGCTATAGAACTGTTAGATATCAACTGTAAAGGTGCATACACACGTAACGATTTTTTGAACAATTTGTCGTTAACGACGTCGTTATCATTGAAAATATCGTTCACTTTCTGAGTTATAACGATGAACGATAATCGCTGAAGCGCGCTCCCGTTTGTAGTTTGTAGTTATTGTTCATCGTCCATTTCAGACTGTCCAACATAACAATTTTCATTAAGGGAAGGAACATTTTTCGTTCATCGTTGTAAAAATCGTTCATTACACTTCAAAAATCGTTCACTTTTTCAAGGAAAAATCTGACAGAAAATCTGACAGATAATCTGACAGAAAATGGTTGGTTACAAAATCGTTACGAATGTATGCACATTAACTGTTAATATGCCTGCTGCCATGTAATGTAAGCTTTATTTTGACCTAAATGATAGATAGATAGATAGATAGATAGATAGATAGATAGATAGATAGATAGATAGATAGATAGATAGATAGATCGATAGATAGATAGCATTTTTTAAATGCAAGCACAATGTAGTTTATAACCTCAATAGGTTGATTATGTGACTTGCTATAGAACTTTTATCAACTGTCTCTGTTAATATGTCTACAGTACTGACATTGTAATGTAAGCTTGTTTTAACCTAAATGATAGATATATATATAGATAGATAGATAGATAGATAGATAGATAGATAGATAGATAGATAGATAGATAGATAGATAGATAGATAGATAGATAGATAGATAGATAGATAGATAGATAGATAGATAGCAATGGCAATAAGCATGGAGAATGATTTTTCACCTCAGTATGCTGACCATGTGACTTGCTTACATCATAAACAGCCTTTGTTATGTCACTTAACTTTGGTACAAAGGCCACCATTTATAAGAGAACTTGCAGTTATTAACTGTATCTGCTGATATGACATGTCACAATGCAAGGTATGCTTATTTTAACCTAAATGTTATATATCAAAATAATGTTAGATGAACAGAGATAGATAGATAGATAGATATCATTGGTGAAATGCAAGCACAATGTAGTTTATAACCTCAACAGGCTGATCATGTGACTTGCTATAGAACTTTTATCAACTGTATCTGTTAATATGCCTACTGACATTGTAATGTAAGCTTATTTTAATATAAATGATTATCTTAAAATGTATGAAATATTACTAAACAAGTCACTACATACTACATGCAATGATGACAAATAATATATTATTTATATTACCACTTGCATAAACCATCTAATTGAAAAGTTCTATAACTGAATATTATATTAACAAATGGACTTTTAACTAATTTGTATTTAATGCACTTCTGTGCTGTACTGTACTCCAGAGAGGCAGAGGGAAACTTCACTTATCACGTATACACAGCGGAGAAAGCCATTTTATGTGCATAACCATTTTTCAAAGACTGCAGGCATAACAAATCTCTGGGAGTCAGTGTCATTAATAATTATTGTATATGGATCCGTGCGTAAGTGCTCTTGTAAAAGCAAATAAGGCATGTGTAATGCACTTTATCTGGGTTTCTTTCCTTGTATAAAGTCCAGCGTTCACATATCTGCCGCAATGGTGGTGACACTGGGCAATATTTTTCCCAGCGTACATGTGGCAAAGCTGATTACTTAAACTTACAGTATGGTCATATATATTCACATATCTGCAGCATCGCCACCTCTGTCATGAGTGGGCTATTTAAACAGGTTGGGTACTGGATGCCGGCGTTTGGGATTCTGGCAGTCAAAATCCCGACACTGGCATCCCGACAGGGTTAGGATACCAACACCTGTCTATAGGTATCCTAACACTCCTCCTACACCTACATCTAACTCTCCCTCCCCAGTGCCTAAACCTAACCTCCCCCTCCCCGCACCCTAAACCAATCCCTCTCATCTTAGTGCTTAACCCTAACCCTCCCCCCTAGCGCCTAACCCTAACCCTCCCCCTAACCCCACTACTTACCTTTGGGAGGCTGGTGGTCGGGATGCCGGTGCTGGGATTCTGACAGGTGTTCTAAGCCATCATCCCATTTGCTGGGATATTGACTGCATCCCATTTAAACCTACTCTGTGCAATGTAAAAATGGCAAAGCTTTAGTCTAGCTATGGCTTGTGGCATCTCCATGTGGCTCCTATCCAATTTTATTGGATTTGCTGTGGACATTGCTAATTTATTCCTTTTTGGCTCTTGTGCTGCTTCATTATTCAAGTCAGGTATTCCATTTCCATTGTCCTGCATTGGGTACTGCCTGCCTCCTCTTATTACACATGTTTTTTCTGACATTCATGTCTATCTCTCACCAGGAGGGCTGGGACCTGCATGACGAAACGTATACTCTCATGTGGAAGTCTTTGGTTAACACTGTCACATTACACTCCACGCCTCTCTGGCAGGTAGTGCCAAATCAGACTTATAATAGTGGACCTTTGTTCCAGTGTGAAAAAAAATTTATGCCAATAGTTTGCCACGTTAGAAAATATTTGCTTGGTTAATAGAACAGACAAAGGGCGAGAAGTGCAAGCCTTCTGATGAGTGGAGAAGTGGACCAGTTGAGCAGTTGCACATAGCAACCAATCAGCTTTGAGATATAATTTAGCAAGTACATTTTATTAAATGACAGGTATCAGTGTATTTACTTTTCTTGTTTATATCTCAAAAAGTTAATGACCATTTGAAATAATTGAGAAACTCGTCTGATGTGTACGTCATCTGTATAGAAATAAACACGCAATAATATTTTAACTATACTTGTAAATCTGTACATACTGATATTCTTCTGGCCACTTAGTATAAAGTATCTTTATGTATGGTAATTAGTAAGAAACAATGTGTAATTGTCATGAAAACTTTATGAATATAATTTGGAAAAAACAGCACTGAAATTCATTTTTGTAGTATAATCAAAGTTTTAAATTAATGTTCTTTCTCTTCTTTTTAATTCTTCTTGATGATCACAAATAAATCAAGTTGCTTTAATAAATAATACTTTTTTTTTACCTACATTATATAAAATCATTAGTCACTTGCAACATTTTCTAAGATTTTTAAATTTCCAATGTATTTGTGCAGTTGCACTAGAAAAATGCACTTCTTTCGGAATACATACGAATTACCGCCAGACACAAATCAAGGCAGCGGCAGGCTGACATGGCTGAAAATCCTGATCGCCGCAGGTAAGTATGTTCTAACCTAACCTAACCCCCCTAACCATAACCCTCCTTAGGGGTGCCTAACCCTAACCTTCCCCCCAGTGCCTAACCCTAGTGCCCCCTCTAAGTGCCTAAACCTAACCCCCCTTCCCCGCCACCGAAACCTAAGTCCCCCGGGGGGGGTGCCTAACCCTAAGTCCCCCCGGGGGTGCCTAACCCTAACCCTCCCTCCCCCTAGCCTAACCCTAACCTCCCGGGGGGATGCCTAACCCTAAGTCCCCCCCGGGAGCCCTAAACCTAACCCTCCCCTCCTCACAGCTGTCCGCAGCGGCACCCGGCATCACTTCGATCGGGATGTTAGACGCCTGTCATTTAACCCTCGCCAGGATAATGCAGTGGGGAAGCCGGCTGTTTGGCTTACGTGCGCCGGCTTCCCGAATTGCATACCCTTCTTGCTCTTCTCTGTGCTACAAAGTGTAATACAAATTTCTAGTTTTGTGGTGCCTAATCTGATTACAACTATAGTCCTATAGGAGAAAAGTGCTATAGAAATACAATTATTATTATTATTATTATTGTTTTTGAGTACTACATCTATGCAGGGCCGTAGCTAGGGTAGTGCGGCCGGTGCCATCACACAGGGTACCACAGGTCAGGGGGCGCTGTTTGGACCTGTCAAATTTCTGTTTATTATCATTCTTGCTTGTAGCTTCCTCTTATTTCATCCCCAGCATCTCCTGGCCTCCTCTATCTCTTCCCTGGCCCTTCCCCATGAACCCATGGCCCTTTTTTGGGTGCATTATGTCCCTTTGAAAAAATATGGGGGCGCCAATGCTCTTTCTGGCACAGGGCACCAAAAAGTCTAGTTACGGCTCTGCATCTATGCACAGCCATTTCTAAACTTTGTCTACCTATGTTGGAAAGTGAATGTAAAAAGGGGTGCATGTAATGTTTTCCAGTTTGACCCATTTAGTGATTATATTTTACAGTGCACACATGTATGGTAAGCATGTCTTGTCCTGCCCTTATTCTGATAAAGCTATAGTGTCACACTTTGGCTTCACAAAATAACCTTTTTGATATATCTGGATGACTCATTAATTGTAGATAGAGAAAAGAAAGTCCGGATTTAGGAGAGAGAATAGAATTGTGTGTGCTAATAAATCTCTTCTATATTCCTTACATTCTCGGGGTTCATCCCAGATACCAGATTTCTCTCTTTAGTATTACCAATGGAGAAATGTGTGTCAGTCCAGAGACAAATCACAAATCTACAGTATGATTCCAACCTAATGGGAGCAAATAACTGTTGATCAAATGGTTTTAAACACTGAAAAAAGGTCAAAAAAATTGTTCAAATTGGTTAAATTCTTGTGTTTTAACCAATTTGTCTGAACAGCCATTTTTGGCAATTTCCAGTGTTTGTGAGCAAATGGACAATTGTCATTTGTTCCCATACGTTACCAGGTTTTCTTTCCAACCAGCCAGATTGGACAGATATCTGAAAGAAAATTGTGTAGTGGATGCTCAGCTTAACATTGATGGAGTAAATATCAGTTCTAGTTAAGTTATTTGCACTATCCCCAGGCCTCCACCCCTACTATTCAGACAGATGCAAGCTGTTTTGCCTGGTTCTGTAAAGGACTTTGACAGAATTGATTTGGTTGACTTGTCACACGAGATCAGAGCTGAACAATTGGGCATCCATGGTCTTTCCTTCCCTACTGTCCCTCATCACCACAGACACATCATGTCAAGGGATGAGAGTCTTTACATTTCTAAAGGCAATAAAAAACATTTGTTCTAGAGTTCAGGGAAGTTAGTTTAGAGGATCTAATGCCTTTCAATACCATGTCATACATTATACTCACTTTGTTTCTCATGTCTGGATGGGAGAGCTTAGAGAATGAATGTTTTACATTACTATGGACAGACCTTCTGCATCCCTTGTACTTTCCTCCATCAGCAATCTTGGAGAAAGTAGTATACTAAAAAAAACATTTAGAGAGTTGGTTCTGGTATAACTAGTTTGACCATCAAATGCATGGTAACCAATTTATCATAGGGCCTGCAAAATATTGGTGATCCAGGGAAACACTACTTGCTTTCACCAACAAACATAGCTGCCAGTCTTAAGGAACCAAATACAAGACTCTTTATCACGGGCTGTATATCCTTTGGTCTTTGCAGTCATTCTCCCAGACATTTCCTCCCATATTTTGTACTTACAATTCTTAAGAGGGGCCTTCTCTATCTAAGCTGAGGTGGGCATTAATCTGGAATATAGATTTTCTGTCATACCTCTCAATCAATGATAGCACCTCAGTTGAGATAGCAACTCAGAAGAAATTAGATAGTCGAAGAGGCGAGTGGATGAAAGTGTTAAGTTAAAGATAAACTATTAGACTACAAACTGAATTAAGAATTGAACATAGCACGTTTATTCACAAAATATATCAGTAAATAGACTACCAACATTTAAAATAACATTGTTACTATGATCCCACCTTCATGATATCACCTTCATCCACTCACCTCTTCAGTTATCTATTATCTGCTCCGGTCCTGTCACAGTGCACAGGGTTCCCAATCCCTCTTACCGGGTCCGTCAGGGCTGGCTTCCTGCAGGATCTGTGACCTGCAGTGGGTGAAGGTCCATCAGCTTCCACCGCAGTGATCCTCTTGTGGCTGGCGGTGGCAAACAGGGAGCCCCGGCGGCTGCTGCTTCTACTGGCTTCTGTATTGGGTAGCCAAGGCTCAGGGGCATTTTAAGAGAGGAGGGGGCCTGTGTGCAGACTCAGTGCAGGCCCCCTCCTCTCTCTGGCAATGTCGCGGTGCAGTATGTTCTGGCTTAGTGCCAGAATCTACTGCGTATGTGCGAGTCTCCGAGAAAAAGGCAACTGCGCTGTTTTGCCGGGGACTGCAGTACGACTCACTGGAGTGATGGCCACCACCATTTTCCCAGTGATTTTTGGTGCTCTGCAGCACCGGCTCAGTGCTGCAGAGCAGCACTACGACAGACAGGTAAGTAGAAGACTATATGGGTGCAGGGTGTGCATTGTGGGGCTCCCTGGACCAATGTGCACTGCACACCCTGCACCAATTATAGATATACCCCTTCTGAGGCTTCCATAGGGGAGAGCACTCCACTCTGAATGTAATTTAAAGGGCTTTGTTTGTGATCTGATTCTGTCTTTTCCCTGGTACTGCACTTGGTATTCTGGTTTTGACCTTGTCTTCATTCCTGACCTGATATTGTCTGATCCTTCATACCATCTTGTCCGTTTGGTCCTGACCTGCCTATTGACTATGTTGTAGGTTTCATCACACTATGCTCAAATCTAGAGTATACCAGCACCTGTACTAGGGAACCAAGTCTGAGGACCGCCACCCTGGTGAATATCACTGGCACAATAGACTCCTTACTGCTGTACTAGGTCTCACCAATCCCAAAGTATGGGCTAGCAGTTGCTAATATCAGCGGTGCTATTTAAATGTGTGTATTCACATTGCGTACGTAGCCCACTTCCCCTTACTCACATCCATATACTATAGGGCAACATAGCGAAACAATCGGTAACATCGAGTAACATCGCACCCATGTGCACAGTTAAGGAAGCCCAGACCTCACTCAGAAATTGCTAACTTTTGCACGCGCTATGAGACCTCAGGAGGCGTCTGGTATCGCAGTGGCCAAATTCTGTAAAGGCATTTCCCAACCTGTTCAGGGACATTAAAAAAAATAGTTAGGTAGTGGCCTTCAAACTGCCATTATTCCCACTGTCCACTTAACCATATTACTTAGATATGTGAACAAGCAGAACAGAGCATTAAATGCAACATTTCAGTATAAGGTTTAACGTTTTACGTTGTGTCTTTCTTGGGAATTCTTGAGTGCCATGCCTGCTTGCTGGGAGTGGATTTTCATCCCAGAAAGGATGAGCATATTGTTTTCTCTTCCCAACGGACACAGATCTGAAGAGAAAGAGATACATGTAAATAACTACTGGCAGGAAAAAGAGGCATTTTGGTGGTATATTTACTAAAGTTTCTAAAAATGAAAAGTGTTCATGTTGAGCATAGCAACCAATCATATTGTAGTTATCATTTCTCTATTGCAAGGTAGAAAATGATAGACAGGATCTGATTAGTTGCTATGGGCAACATGAACACTTTTCATATTTAGAAACTTTATTAAATAAATATACCCCTTGGAGGCCCTTACACAAATGCTTTACTTGAGCTGCCCACCTTCAGTGTGTACTCAGGAAGAGTTTTCAGCACAGCCGGGAACCTTGTCAGTGATTGACCACTACTTCCCCAAAATGTGGAAAAGATGTTGTCCATCAAAGTAAACTAAAAATTGTACTAGAAAGACTTTTAACGTCAATTACCTGCAAAAATTACAGAGGCACCTGTAATGGTGGATTCCAGTGAGGACAAATTAATTTTGTGTGAAGAAGATGATGTATACATCACCCCAGATTATACCATCACCCAAGCCTATATCGTCATCCCATCCTGTGTTGTGTATAAATTACAGCTGCGCTCCATCTTAGATTGGGGATTCATTGTCCACTTTAGTGGATGTGAGCTCCATTTTAGTCCATATCACCAACCCCCTACACATTTTCTGACCTGTACTACAGGAGGAGCAGCTGCACCCTGGAATACAGTTACATGGAGTTGCCCCTCTGACTCACTGAAAGTCAGGTAGAGGGGCCATGGGTAGGGAGTAGGGACACTATAATCAGAGAACACAGTTTTAGCTGATTTATTCCATTTTTTAAACCATATCCTCTATTTTTTTCACCTTTGAAAATGTTTATGCAAATCACAGCAGAGGTGTTTGTGATGCCATGGCTAGCGCGTGCACACACACACAGAAAAAAAACCACATTGATTGATTGAATTAATTTTTGGGGGCACTTGGGAGGGAGAGCACCCAAATGAGGCAGCAGTCTCTTGATAAACAACACAGGCAGCACCCCTGCACACTTACATTGCTGATAAGTGTGGCTAACAGGAGCACACACACACACACAGAAAAAGTTGGTTTTATTTTTTTAACACTGGTGGTGTGGCAGGCTAACACGCACACACCAAAAATTTTTTTTATTTTCATACTGGTGGTGTACACACAAAAAATTGTTTTTATTTTTTCATTGGTGGTGTGGCAGGCTAACACGCAGACACCAAAAAAATTGTTTTTTTTTCGCACTGAGGTGAAACCCCGGAAAGAGGCAGCAGCCCCTTGACAGACAGCAGCACAGCACCCCTGTGCACCTACGCTGATGACAGGTGTGGCTAACATGCGCACACAGAAAAAAATGTTTATTTTTTTTTGGGCAGCAGCCCCTTGACAAACAGCAGCCCAGCACCCCTGCACACCTATGCTGATAACAGGTGTGGCTAACATAAACAATTTTTTTTTTCACATGGGGTTGGGTGAAGAGCACGCCTGAAGGACAGAGCACCCCCTGGACAACACATCAGAACAGCCATCCTCTATGGACAACAGCCAGCCAGCCCCTATGGACTACAGCCAGCCCCTATGGACAGGACAACAGCCAGCCAGCAAGCCCCTATGGACAGCACAACAGTCAGCCAGCCCCACTATAGACAACAGCCAGCCCTTACGGACAGAACAACAGCCAGCCAGCCCCTCTATAGACAACAGCCAGCCCTTATGGACACGACAACAGACAGCCCCTATATGGACAATAAGTAGCCAGCCCTTGAGTGACAACAGTGGCCAGCCCCTATGCACAGCGTCAGCATCAGCAACAGCACAGTACAGGTCCCAGCTCCCTCCCTCTTCACTCTCCACAGCCGGAAAGGAAAAATGGCGGCAATCGCGGGACCTTTATTGAATACAAAACCCGCGTAAATCCAACAGTGAGATGATGACGTTTTGCCTCCTTTTCAGATCCGAGTCAGTTGGGAAAACCCAAGCTGACTCGGATCCCCAAAGTTCGGGTGGGTTCTCAGGGAAGCGAACCTGCTCATCCCTAGTTGAAACGCACTGGCACGCCTGCGTTTACACAGCCACCCCCATCACCACCCACAAATGGCACTTCCTGTCAATCACTCTGTAATAAGTCTGCGTAGCCTTTGCGTACGCAGTTCTGACCACAGCGTCTGGCTCGCGCACGCCCTCTGCGATGCATACAAGTGCGCAATGCAAATTATTCGAACAATTGAGTGCGTATTAGCAACTGTGTTCCTTGCTGAATCAGGCCCACAGTCCAAAAGCGAATATGTAAAATAACAATACTAAATGGCGGCTCTCCAGGGCTTAAACAAAATTAAGCTAAGCACTCCTTAATTCCATCGTTTCAGTAAGAGTTTTTCTTTTGTCAAGGAACCAATATATATGTGTGAAAGAAAGGAGATAAACTTGACGCCTAGATATTAGGTACTACCCCAATCCTAAATAAATAGGTTGTGTAATAGTGAAGGAATTAGTAAGCACTTCCTACTTTAATAGGTGGCTATGTCTGACTTACCTTCCTTCTGCACTACCAGATAAATGTCTGTCCACTGTGCTGTTTCTTCTTCCAAGATCATTTATTTCCTGCTACCCCACCCTTCACATGTATGAGTGACACAAATAAGTCACTTCTATATTATGTAAGAGCCAGAAATAGTCAATTGCTGGCTGGTTTGACTGCCAATATCTGGGGACAATAAAACTAGTAACACTAATGATATAATATGTTTAATGAATTTGTGCCACCTGCCCACCCTTTTATATAATTTATTAAATTAATTTAATCACCTGCCGCCGTATATAATATATTTATATTTTATTTATAAATGTATGCACCCTGGCTGCCTGTTCACTTTCTTAAATATTTCATAATATATTCATTTATGCCACCTGTTCCCAGCCCCTTATATAATGAATTCATTTGTGCCACCTGCCCTACCCCATATAATGAATCTATGCCATCTGCCTCCCCCAGTATAATAATTCTGTGCCACTTGCCTCCCCCCTATATAAATAATCTGTGCCACTTCCTTCCCCCATATAATTAATCTGTGCCACCTGCCTCCCCATATAAATAATCTGTGCCACCTGCCTCCCTCCACATAATTAATGTGTGCCATCTGCCTCACCATCATATAATTAAACTGTGTCACCTGCCTCCCCTGTATAATTAATCTGTGCCACCTCACTGTTTAAATAATCTGTTCCACCTGCCTGCACACATCAAATAATTAATCCATTACACCTGCCCCCCCGTACAAATGATTTGTGCCACCTGCCCCCTCCCCATATAAATAATCTGTTCCACCTGCCTGCACACACCAAATAATTAATCTATTACATCTGCCTCCCCCCGCATAAATAATTTGTGCCACCTGCCTCCTCCCCATATAAATAATTTGTGCCACCTGCCTCCCATCTGTATTATTTATGAATCTATTTCACCTGCCTCCTGCTCGTATGAATAATCAGTGCCATCTTCCTCCCCCCCCCGTATAATTAATCTATGCCGCCTGCCCACCTTATAAAACAAATATTAAAGTATTTTTTTCAATTCATGCAACTCCCCCCCTTTTCCTTTTTCCTTTTCTCTTAAATTTTCCTTTGTGCTCCACTGTTCTGTCTTCTTATTTTTGGGCGGCCGTCCATGGCACAGCTAATCCTTTTGGAAGGCATTCGTCTTCTCGGAGGGGAGATGAAATGTCCTAAATGCAGTGCACAATAAAATTGCAGGCAGAGGCAGATCTGATGAGCTAAGAGAACCAGTTCGTCCTCAGTATCAAAGTCCTCAATGCGGTCCACGACTGACGTCAGATGTCCAGTTTGGAGCACTAGTCAGCTCCGCTCTGGCGTCAGCCACACCCACTTTTCAGGGCAGCTACAGACATGATAGAGGCTTCAGTTACTTTCCCGGCCCATCCTTCCCTTACTAACCTGGTGGCAGCTACTTCCCCATCACTTACAGATGTCCGGTTACCTAGTCCCACCACGCTCCCCGCCCATCCCTGGACGATCTGGAGCGTTGTGGAGCAATTGGAGCAAAGTAAGTTAATAAACACCCAGCGGGATGTCCAGCAGCAACTCCCCGCCGGGTACACTAGCCTGGATGGTGATGCCCCCCTTTGCCAGCCAGCCTCGGCACCCAGGGCACATGCCCCGGTTACCCCACCCTAGTTACGCCTCTGCCATTCACGTTGGGCTTCAAGCTTAAACATTTTGATCAAAATTCCCATTCTTTTATTTGCTAAATACAGGGCTAGTGAAAGTGCTGACAATTGTCTTTCTATTTTCAAACATACACACATAACACTAAAGACATGTACCTTACATGAAAGAAAAAGAAAAAATGAGTGGGCGCTTCCACCTAACCAATATGTGATACTGAAAGCTGCTCACCAAGAGGGGGGTGGCTAACCCCTAATAGCCTATGGGAATTGCAAAACAATCTGGGAGCACTAAATATCACAAAGATGTTTAATTAATAAACACTATATCATACGTATTAAACAACAATATAAAAAGACACACTGTGGCCACAGGAAAATAAATAAAACAAATGCAATATTGAAACAAGCTTAGAATATAAAAAAAAAGAAAAAGGGGAGGTAGTCAATAATAAATAGTATTGTATAAAAATGCCTGTTTGGTTATCCAAATGGTTAATAGAGCCTCAGAAAGACTTCTTGTTCACTCCATCTGTAAATAGCATAATGCAGTTGCAATGTCTATAATAAAGACAACTTTGAGGCTTTGTAGCAGAATGAAAAAGACTGTTCAGTAATCTTAAAAAAGTATATACTCAACTTCAAGGCATTTTTATACAATACTATTTATTATTGACTACCTCCCCTTTTTTTTTTTTTAATATTCTATGCTTGTTTCAATATTGCATTTGTTTTATTCATTTTCCTGTGGCCACAGTGCGTCTTTTTATATTATTGTTTAATACGTATGATACAGTGTTTATCAATTAAACATCTTTGCGATATTTAGCGCTCCCAGTTTGTTTTGCAATGTACCTTACATACTGTTAAATAAAGATGCTTATTAGGAGCAGAGTCAAATTATAAATTCAGCAGCCTAGGCTCCAAATAAGGCCAAGAGGGCACAGAGGGACTAAGGGGGTAATTCAGACCCGCTCGCGAGCGCAGGACGCTCGCAAGCGGGTCGATGTTGCCCCACTGCGCATGCGCATGACGGAGGAAGCTCCGTCGTGCGCATGCGCGAGACCCGGATAGCGACGGGCTATCCGTTGCTCCAGGTCTCGCACCAAAGGGGGCGTGCTGTCGATGTTGATTGACAGCACGCCCCCTTTGGTGGGCGTGCCGGGGGCGTGGCTGCCAGACGGAGGCGTTCCCATGGGAACGCCTACCGTCTGGGGCCGGCCCCACTGACATCACTAGTGATGTCAATGGGAGTGATTTTGGCTCTGATAGAGCCAAAATCACTCCAGGGCTTGCGGCACAAGCCCGATGGTCTTGACCATCGCGACCATCATCATGGACGCTCGCATAAGCTGTGGGTGGTCACCCACAGCTATGCGAGCGTCCAGGAGGACGCTCCATTTTCATGGAGGAGGGCCCTGATTCAGAGCGAGCGGCTCTGAATCAGGCCCTAAGATTACTCTTACTATATGTATGTTTTTTTTTGTTTTTGACAAACCAAGACAAAAAGGGGCCCCAAACCAGCATCTAGTCTAGGGCCCCATATAATCTTAATCACACTCTGATTACGATTAGATGTATTTGATTAGGAGTAACAGAGATTGTGTCATATACCGAAGTTGATATTTAATGTCTGAGTATGTAGTGGTTCTAAGAAGTGTAAAAATGATCCAAGATGAAAAACTTTATTATTCAGCCTCTCACAAGATGAATTCATAAATAATAACCACAGTATTAGATTCTTGCAGCAAGGTTAGATTCATTGCGTAAAACTAATTATTTTGATATGTGTTTGCAGCGAATGATATGCTCTGCGTTACATTTTTAGATATAGATTTGTTTTCTGAGAACTTGATTTGAAAGACCACTAAACCCCAATTTTTTTATTTTAATACACAAATCCTAACATAACTTGCTGGGAAAGCTTCAATGAGCTTGATGGAGATATTTTAGGTAAGTATTAACATTTAGGTTATGGCAGATATATCATTCCGTTCAGTAATGCACAGACTTTAATATACTGTACTGTAGTATGTATGATGGGTTAATTTGCTCTTTAAATTAGCTACTCACTAAACGCTATGTCAGAGGCAAAAGCAGGATTTCTAGAGGGGGGTTTCCAAATGCTTCATTTTAAAGCAAGTGTGGTCAGTCCACAAAGAGGGTATAATCAGCACTTAACCAGCTATAATATACGTCATACGTAGTATAGTGTATGTAATAATTCTGACATATACGTACAGGACCAGCGATCACAGTATGCCATTATATGCAGAAGAAGGGCCATCCTACCTGAGCTGAATGTTGTTATTTCAGATGTGGGCTCCATTCCAGATAATTTGAGCAAGTCTGGGAGTCTGGGGGAGCAGCAAAAGAACCTAGCACTGCCCTGGACATACATATATATACAGATTGGTCTCCTTATGCACTGGATAGTGTATTATTAAACAGTATTTATAATTGACACTATAGATGGTCTATATCAGTGCATCCTTAACAGTGCATGTTTTCCAGATTACCTAGTTGTTGCAACTGTATTCAATACTGACTCACACATTTTAAAAGGTGGTGCTAACTATTTAGTTTGTGACACTGAGGGGATCTTAAATACTGTACATGTAACTTTAGTATTATATGCTATTTATATTGTAGTTAACATGGTGTGGGCTGGGGAGGGGGATTTTTAGACAACCGGAAATCCACCCTGCGTTTTCCTATGTATGTAAAGGTTTATCCAAAATGCACAGTGACTGAAGATCGTTAAATGACCATTTCTGTGAATGTCCCCTCCCACACCCATACTAGCGTAGTTTTCATTATAAGGACAGGCAAACGGCAGGGGCTTTCATGCACTCTGCTTCATTCAGGGAGAATCAGAGAAAACAGCAAGAATGAACACTTACCGCTCTAAATTAAATAAAATGTAAAATTGCATTTGCTGGCTGCATTATGTATTCTCAGGTGAAAAAAGAAATATATCCAACGTAAATGTTTTTTTACCAGCCAATCAGGGCTGCCATCATGGTGGTTTTGGGGCCCAGGACTAGCCTGGAGTTCTGGACTGACCTGAGTGCCATCCAGCAGTCAATACTCCCAGGCTTTGCATGGGACCCAGCCACATTCCTTCCGTATAAGTAAAACTCCACAGATGTGGCCACACCCCAGTACTTGACACTTGTGAGTCAATCACAGCTCGCAGTTCAGCAGCCAATAGGAGGCGGCCGTTGCAAGCCAATCGCGGCTCGCCCTGTCATAGCACCACCCACTCGTGGCATCTTATATAAGAGGCCAAAATACGCCGGGCTCAACAGGCAAGAATTCCTGTGGCCACGGCAGAGGCCAGAAGTTGCCATGGTCAAGGCTGAAGATACATAGTGGCTGAAGGCAGAGAAGAAGAGGCAGTGCCACTGACCAGGATGGGCCAGCGACAGAAGAAAGGACCGAGGTGTGCTGCATTGGTGGCAAGTAAAAGAGCTAATGAAGCTCCCCACTGCAGCCTCTCCCAACGTACATGTAGGCCCTCCATGAGGCCTATTATTAACTCTCCATAGTCCACCAGGTGTCAGGCACTAGGCCCCTGGGGAAAGTCAGGCCTGTGCCATTGTTAGGTGGGCATTAGGCCTGTGCCCATGATATAGTGTCCTTGGCATTAGGCCCAGGGCAGTGATTGTGCCACCGACAGGCGGGCAGTAGGCCTGTGCTGCTGTTAAGATGACCTGGGCAATAGGCTCAGTTCACTATTGGTGCCCCAAATTAGGCAGGCCCAAGAGCCTGAGCCCCATTAAGACAGGGACCCTGGGCATTAGGACCAGGTTTCCCATTTGTGCACTTCAGTGGGCAGGCTAAAGGGCCTGAGACCCTCGGTGAGTGGCCCTAGGCCCTGGTCACACTCAGTAGCCCTTGTATGTGACCCTAGGCATTAGGCCCAGGTCACCATTTGTATAAGATAGGCGGGCACAAGGCCCATGGCCCCTGATAAATAGCCTGGGCATTAGGCCCAGAGTAAACTGTATTTTGTAGTCGAGGTGTGACATAGCAGTGTGGCACCCACCCTCGGGTTACCACCTTGCATGGAGAGCTATCAGGCTCCCATGTAACACTGTTTCTTACATTAGCTAGAAGAGGAGCTGGTCAGCTCTAGTTAGGCAGAGTTTAAAGAGGCATCACTGAGGTTATTGTCTGTGTTTATTTGGATCTGTATTTTTGTCCTTACAGTATGTATCGGATTGTTGTGCTGTGCAGGGCAGATTTATTTAGCCCTGTTATCAACTGTTGTATTTTGGAGATTGTGTTACAGCACATACATTGTTTGTTATACCAGTAAGTTAGGGCAGTGGTTCCTAAACTGTGCGCCGTGGCACCCTGGCTTGCCTTGGGACACTTGCAGGGGCGCCTCAGGTTGGTGGTCCAGCACCAAATCAAATTATTTATGGTCAATGTAGTGTAAATATGTGGACAAACAGAAGCGCAAACCTGTCCTCCACCACATAACTGAACCTAAAGATGACAGGTCAGCACAATTTACTTCATTTACTACTTTACTACATTTTTTTCTGAATTTCTCAATAACAAACTTAAACTTAGGAAGTGCCGTGAAACCAATGCTGATACTCTAGGGTGCCGTAATACAAAAAAGTTTGGGAACCACTGAGTTAGGGCCATTACTAATGTAGACGTAGATAGTGTGATAGTGTGACATACTGTTAGAGTAGGATAGGTCCCTGCACGGCTTTATTGTTGTCGCCCTACAGTGATCTGTGAGGGATCAAGTGGAACGAAGTTTCAAGAGTGACACTACTGAGAACACTGTGTTTGTCTGTTTTCTTTCTGTCTATCTTTCCTTCTAGGGGGACAATGGGCCTTGCACTCTGGTGCAAATTCGAGTCTTCAGCTGGTGTGTGAGTAGCTATAGGTGAAACTCGGGATCTGAGTTTCATCTATCCAAATCTGATCCATCTGATCACTGGCACTATCTGATCCAAAAGTGCCAATGATGATCTTCACGTAAACCGGAGTTTCATTTCCGATGGGAGCTCCAGTAGGGCATGTCGGTCTGCCTTGGAAAAGGACAGTTCTCACATGATCTCCTTCCTCCTACTGTAAATTGTCATGTCTGTGTTCAAGTTTGCTTTCCAGGACTGTCTGTTATCCAACGGCCTGAAGGTGAGGGGGTACAACACATGGTAAGCTACAGGAGTACACCTGCACGGCAGCAGGCACCGCATCCCTACATCCTCACAGAGCTCCCAGTGGCATTTTGGTTTGTAACTAATTATTTATTTTACCAAAATTAAGCCACTATGTAGAATACACATAGTATATACTCCCATACTACTGCTTCAATATTTATAAAGAAGGTAATTTCAGCCAATTGCTGATAATGAAGATCACATCATTATTTGGACATCGGGAAGTACCTCTGTATCAATGTAGCAACTTTGACAGTTCAGTCTAGATTGAAGAAGTACGGCTTTCATAGAACAGTAGTCTATATAAAAAAGAATGTGCGTGACTGCATGGTATACACAACTTTAAGTGAAACTTCTTTGCATTCGTTACACTTTCGGTTTCAATCACAGTTTATATATGCCGGTTTGTCTCTCTGCACCTGAACTTTTCCATGTATGCAACAAATAGACAAAAGAAGAGTAATGTAATCCAAGGCGGGCACCAGACATGGGCTTAACTACCATAGGTGCAATGGGTTCAGCTGCTATGGGGCCTAGAGCTGAGGGGGGCCCATCTTCCTTGTCAAAGTTACATGTGTTATATACATATTTCACCATTGAGTGGTACATAGGGACACGTACAAACTTTTGCTATGGCACCTTCAAATATCTAGTTACGCCCCTGGCACCAGACATGAAAAAGAACCATGATACATTGAATGAATGTGGACAGTATTTGAAATGCTAAATCTTCTATATATGAGTTAAGTTACTGAAGACATGGATGCTGAATGTTTTTTTAGCTGCTGGCGTCATTTCTCTATGATCCTCATTTGTTTATGGATAATTTTACTGGGGAGAATTAATTTTAGTCCTGGATAATCATTCCTTCTATGGCTTCTCCAGCTTTATGCCTTCAATCTTTAATAACCATCGATGGTTAACCAATGATAGCCAATGGTTTTGCCATCGCTGGCTGAGATCCAATGGTTTTCTGCCAATCGCTCGCACAGAGGCTGGTGAAGTTTTTCTTTCTTTCTCCCTGATGTCGGGACATGGAGCCTAGCTATGCTCCCCAATGCAGCCCACTAAGCCCGGCTCCCACATATTATTGGACCACTGCCTGGTGAGTAATAGAGCAAAGGATGCACATCAGTGGATGAAACTATTGATGGAATATATATATGGATCACAGACTTCGGCTCTACACTTCAAAGCAGCAAATGATCAACAACTATTGATAGTTTCATACCATCAAGGTTAACCACCAATGGTACCATCAATAGTTACCTCACTGGGGGCCATCCCTTTACCAGCCTCTGACTGCAGCCCGGACACTGCCTACACACTCCTATAGTATTGATTAGGAATCAAGGGGTGGGATTGTTGCAAAAGCAGCATCAGGAAGACAGGCATCAGCCTGCAGCCTATCACATCACTGTAGGAGTCGCTGTATTGTAACCACTTGACTTCACATGTATTGTTATTATTTATTTGCAAGGTGCCACTGTGTTCTGCAGCTACAAGCAGTAGGATAACAATATATACAGAGGAGAAAGTGTTGCTCAAAGTGTTGAATTGGACACCCTACAATGTATACCAGTGCAAGTAGTATAGGTGGGGTAGGCTCTAGTAAATAGGAAGGGTTTTCAGAATACATCTAGAGAGTTGAAGAATGAAGGAAAGTTTCATTGTGTTTTAAGGGGAATTCCAAAGATGGGTAGTGGTACAGGAGAAGTTATGTAAGCTGGAGTGGGTTGTGGCTATCAGAGGGAGACAAGACATTGGTCATAAGCTAATAGGGCATGAATGAGAATATTTTGAGCATTTCAGATGTACAGTATGAAGAAGTGTTGTTGAGTGCTCTCAAATGGAGTCATATCAGTAAGATCCTGGAGCTTATGGGGAGCCAGTGTAAGAATTTACAGAGTGACATATTGTCATGGTTTTGGGTTTGAACAGGCATGGGAGACTGAAGAGGAGATTTGAGAGGAGTGGATGAACTTAGCTGGTTTGAGCCAGGACCTCCTCATGTATAGATGTGAGGAGTTAGAGATACGACAGTGGTTGATGGGCCCGAAGGCAAGAACAGGAATAGAAAGTCTATATTGAACAGCAGATTGTAATGGAACTGGATATATAATACTGAATGAATGAGCAGAATCGGATTGGGACCGATGATGCTGGATTGAGAGCTGGATCGGTTTGAGACCGATGTTGATGATATGAAAAACTTGATGCAATTGAGGCCCTGATTCAGAGCCGGACGCTCTGACCAGAGCGCTCGCTCTGAATCAGTGCCGTCCTCTTTAAATTTGGAGCGGCCTTTTGGACGCTCGCATAGCTGTGGGTTACCACCCACAGCTTATGTGAGCGTCCATGATGATGGTCGTGATGGTCAAGACCATCGCGATCATTGGGCTTGCGATGAGACCCTGCGGTAGGGTCTCGCTGCTGCAAGCCCTGAAGTGATTTTGGCTCTGTCAGAGCCAAAATCACTCCCACTGACATCACTAGTGATATCAGTGGGGCCGGCCCCAGACGGTAGGTATTCCCATGGGAACACCTCCGTCTGGCAGCCACGCCCCCGGCACGCCCACCAAAGGGAGCATGCTGTCCATCACCAGCTTGGCTGTCGCTATCCGGGTCTCGTGCATGCGCACGACGGAGCTCCTTCCGTCGTGTGCATGTGCATTTGGGTACCATCGACCTGCTTGCGAGCGTCCTGCGCTCACGAGCGGGTCTGAATGAGACCCTGAATCCGATGATGAAGAATTGATGAACTTGATCGGTTTGAGACCAAGGTTGAAGAATTGAAGAACTTAATTTATATGAGTCAAATATTAATGAACTGATGAACTTGGTCAGTTGGGACCGATGTTGAAGAATTGATGAACTTGATCGGTTAAGACCGATGTTGAGAAATTGAAGAACTTAATTGTCCAAAGTTGGAAGAGACCGATGGTTGAAGGTATCGTCTGGAACCAATGGTTGCTGTAAGAATAAGTCTCAGTGGTAAAACCAGACTGGAGTGCAAGATGGTATAGACTTGCTTACCAGATCTAGGAGCTGGATATGGACTGGATATGGACTGGGACCATTCAGATACAGAGTACCTGGGAGCTCAGTTCTGAGCTGTAACTTCAGCAAGAAGCGACATTGTTCTGCCACAGAGGCCAGTCAGGAAATGGAATTTATAGGGGAGGATCCCCAGGGATTGGATGCTGCGATCAGCTGGTCTGGGAGCAAGCACTGTGAGTGGTGGAGGAGAGTCTGGTGGCAGAGTCCAACATGGCTGTGCCCATACTGTTGTTCTGGAGGGAATTCTGGTGTGCAGTTTGTATACCATCACGCTGGGAAGGCACGCTGTGAGCAAGGGGCTGCAGAGAGCCATCTCCATGCTTAGTGACAGAACACTGAGCAGACGGGGCAGGAGTAGATCTCAGCAGCAGCTGGGAGTGATATGTAGGGTGAGCAGACCTCTGTGTTATCCGGGAGTGATGCACAGTGGCAGTGTACCTCAGAGCTAGCCGGGACAGGCACCGGAGAGGTAAAAAGGTGGTTTTAAGTGTCAGACACATGACACATTTTGGATATGGAGTGGCTTTGAGGATGGATTGCCACTGCAATGAGGACAGATTAAAGTGTTGATATATATGTGTAAGGGAAATGATAGATAGGAGGAGGTTGCAGACGTTGAGGTGGGAAATGATGAGAAGATGGATATGACTTATTTTTCCATCTTGGGTTGACAAGGGCATACTCTGTAATATTTTAGATGTGGAGGAAGCAGACCTGCAAGAGAGATTAAACATGAGGTGTAATGCAGAGGGTGGAGACAAAGCTGACTCAAAGGCAGGTGGTTTGGAGTTGTATATGATTGGCTGTTCTAGCTAGTTGTCTATGATTGGCTGGTTCAGTGGGACTGGTGGAAGGGTTTCTTTAGTCAGTTGATCATTGGTGGTGAGTTGACAGCACACCTCAAGCAGTACAATCCTTGCATCTGCTGTCCTTGAGTCAACTTCTACTTACAGATGAGCTCTGCTAGATTCAATCTTAATAGTTTAGAATTGTTTTTGTTTCGAAAAGACTAATTTATTCACATCTATGAATGAATAGGTATTTTTAAACAACACACTTCAATACAATTTCTGCACACCATTAGTGGCTTTGGGTAATCAGACTATTCTATGGGATTTACAGGATGTCACACCCATATGGCAAGTTTCAGCGAGAGGAAATGCCTACTGGCTATGGAATAAGAAAATAACTTTTATACATTTAATAGGTGTTGTATGGCTCACAAGTGCTAACGTAAATTTGTTTATTAAGAAGCAATATCTATTGTGTGTGTCATTTGAGGTAATTCAAGATTTGATAGTTGCTCCTGGATAATAACATCTCTGCTGAATCCTCACACTGCTGCTCAGCATATATATATAATTAGACACATTTTATTACTTGGTATTTGACAGATGATCCCTTGAGTTGCCGTGATTAATCGTATGGTGTGTTTATTTATGCCCCTGGCTGTTACCATCATCACTGTCTACTATATCACCTTGGTTAACTACAAGGTTGGACCAATGTTTTATTAGTAGATATGGACAAAACATGGTTGTTATTTCAGTAGGCAAAGTGGATAAGATAAACCAAAGAGGGGCAGGTCAGAGATAAAATATTGCACAATATGTCAGGTGTATAGTCAAATAAACAAACGTTTTTTGTTTGCAATGTGCAAAATAAAAACTGAAAAAAGACAATGGGATAAAGGAAATGGGGTACGAGTTTGGTAAACTGGTGAGTTTCCGGCATGTTTCTTGCAAGACTGAAGTCACCATATGTCATAGAACGCGAGTAGACACAAGCTCACAAGGATCTCGCCACAACCGTTCTCACTGCGACATAACACACCCTCCAGATGTTTCTCATGTCAAACATACAACTTGCCAGATGTAATAATGATCGAATTGCAAACTCGCTGGAAACTTGCCAAACAATGGACGGTCCCCAGGCCAGCGAGATTAATGAGAATCAGCATCTGAGACCTAATATGACACATATGTGGCCTATTAACACATGTAAACCCTATATAAACCTGACATGAGCCCATATTACTTCTTCACTTCACATGTAAGTGATTTAAACAAAGGCTAAACGGTGTTATGTACCTGTAAGTGTATTCATTATTATTATTATTAATTATTATTATTATTATTATTATTATTATCATATAAAACTAGAGATGAGCGGTTCAGATTTCTTGGAATCCTAGCTCGCCCGAACATTACGAATCCGAGTTGATCCAAGTAGTGGCTTAAATCTTCCCGCCTGACTCAAATTCCACTTTGAGGCAAAACATCATCCTTGTGATGTCGTATTCTCGTGGGTTTTGGGATTCTATATAAGATGCTGTGGGTGTGAATTGCCGCCATTTCCTTGTTAAGCATGCTGCTGTATGCTGAGCTTAGTAAAGTGTATATATATATATATATATATATATATAGGAGTTAATGCTGCTGTGCTGTACTCTGCTGTATAAGCTGTGCTGTGTTAGTAATGTGTATACCTATAGGGAGGTGCATGCTGCTGTGCTGTACTCTGCTTTATAGGCTTGTGCTGGTTAGTTAATGTGTACATGGGGGGTGCACGCTGCTGTGCTGTACTCTGCTGTATGTGCTGTGTCCAGACTCACAAGTAGCTGTGCTGCTTTGTTAATGTGTAGTGTATAGGGGGTGCACACTGCTGTATACTGTGCTGTACTCTGCTGTAAAGGCTGTGTACACACTCACAAGTCACAGGTGGCTGCACTGTTTTGTCAATGTGTATAGGGGGTGCACACTGCTGTATGCTGTGCTGTACTCTGCTGTATTGGCTGTGCTGTGTCCAGACTCCAGCAGTAAGACATTCACATGCATATATAAGCCCTGTGACTCCACTCCGCTGTTTGAATAGAGCTGTGTTAAACTAAATAATTGTATTGTACTGTTTTGTGCACTTTGTTTTTCTCAAGTATATATATAAGCTCTGTGGCTCCAGTCCACACAGGAAAGGAATACAGCTGTGCCGTCAAAAAAAAAATAAAAAAATTATTATTTGTATTGTTTTTTAAAATCTATTGTTTGTACTGTACTTTGCTCATGTGCTTTTATAAGAATTGTGGCTCCAGTCCACGCAGGAATACAGCTGTGCCATCAAATAAATAAATTAAATAATTGTACTGTTTGTACTGTTCTGAGCGCTTTGTTCCCGTGCATATATAAGCCCCGAGGCTCCAGTCCACGTGGAATAGAGCTGCAACATCACTGTCTATACTGTTTGGTGCTCTTTACCCTAATGCATTGTTCACGTGCATACATAAGCCATGTGACACCACATAGTTTGATTGAGCTGAAACCTCAAAAAATCTAAATAAAAAAAAAAGATAGTTAAATTCTATTGTTTGTACTATCTGGTGCGCTTTACCCTAGTGTGCTTTGTTCACGTGCATATATAAGCCATGTGACTCCACGCAGTGTGAGCCATATGCCATGTTTGAAGTTGAAATGCCACGTTTGTGCTTCCCGCTGCTGTCGCCAGGGGCGTCTTTGGAGAGGAGGGGGCCCGTGATGAGGGAGGCACGACTGATGCGGCTGGCTGGCCACCGCAGAATCAATAGACTCTGGGCACTAGAGTGTGCCCGCAGGCTCTTGCGCATGCGCAAAACATGCCATTTCCCCGGCAATTTCCTCACAGCGCATGCACAAAACACCAGATAAATGCCTGCGGCGGCCATTTTGCGGCATTTGAGCAGCACTGGAGACCTGACGCGTGACCTCGGAGAGGTAAGTTTTGCATAATATGGTGCAGCGTGTGCAGTGCAGGCCCCCTCTGGACCCGGGAGCCCATGTGCACTGCACACCCTGTACCCATTATAGATACGCCCATGGCTTTCACTTATCTTAGTCAGCCAAGTAGCTTGGTGCAATCTTTTGGCCTAAACTGGATAAAAACAATATTGTGAGCTGTGAGGTGTTAAAAATGTACTGGAAATAAGTGGAAATTAATGTTATTGAGGTTAATAATACTCTACGAACAAACAAAGGCTCAAATTATGTGATTTTAGCTTTTTTTGCTAATTTCTGGAAAAAAATCCAAAACCAAGACCAGTCATGGCGGTTTGGCAAAACCAAAACCCGCCGACGAATTAGAACCAAAACCAAAACCAGCAAAAATGGTCTGGCAAAACTGGATGACACTAATACAGTTAGGTCAAGATGACTTAGGAAACAGTCATCATGAATAGGTGCAATTAAGTCCAATCGCCTTGTCATATTTTTTGCCACTGTACATACGTCAAAACCATACAGTACACATGCATCAAGGGATTAGCGACAGCAGTCACAGTGATGATTTATTCGCAAAATGAGTGATATGTAGTCAACATTTGGGGGAAGTAATGGGGGTGGTTAAAAATGCAGGCGAGTCAGGACCGTTTTCTGGCAGTGCTCCAGTGAGCGCGTGCAAATTCTTTTGCAGCTGCAGAGGCCCCAGCATCTTAGGAGAGCCGCTCTGTCTGAGACAGTATAGGCTTATTGAAACGTTTGATGAGCAACCGATATGCGAGTGATATTTCACTCTTGTACATAAGCGGCGGATGACATACTAAGGAGGTGGGCGTCTCAGTGCATAAGACATCAGCTAAGTCATAAGCATATTTTTGTATTTCAAACTATATAACACTTTAATCATATAAAACGTAAAATAAATGGGTATAATACTCTGTACCAGACATTGGTTTGACATTCTGCACTGTGCAGCAGCATTCTATGTCTATAGGAGTCCTGTGTCGGCCAGTTCTTCTGACTTAATCACCAGGAAAATGGCACAGCAGCCATTTTCCCTGTAATTTGTGCATACACAGTAGTGAGCGCGGACGCCATTTTCCCGTAGACCTGCTCATGTGCATTAGACTGTAGCATAAATCCTTTCTTAAAATGCCCCTGGCACTATGAGATTTGTATTATTTTCTTGCCTATTGATATCAACGTCTTCATTCTGTATGCTGATCATAAGCGGTTTTGATGTAAGCATTGTGTAAGCAGCTGAACCTTTTTAGCTGGTTTCACTTACCTAGTTGCTCTGGCCTATTGGGGGAGCACTTTCTTCTGAAGTTTGTGAACTGCTAAGAAGACACTTTTTTTTACCATCTATACACTTATGATGAGATTGGTATCAGTATTACACCATTTTTTTCCTTTTGTGTTTTATTTTATGTATCCTGAGGAATCATCTTAAGAACATCTCTCAGTGATCAGAGTATTCCGTTTATTGTTAAAGTTCTGCATGTTGGGACAATTCACATCACAATTTTTGTAATTCTGTTAATGTATTATTTATAGCTAATATGGTTTAATAGCAAGCACACATTATATGTCATGAAACTCACTGTTGCATTTGCAGCAGCAAACCCGATTCAAGTCAAGGGCGAGTGACATAAGTACCTTGTTACTCGCCACCTATTACATAGAGCAAGTTGTTATGCATTCTTGCAGCAAACTCGTAGTGGGTTTCAGCGAGTACAATCTCAAAACCTAATACATTTACCCCAGTATTGTAAAGTTATAAATTTAATTTTAGCATTCTACAGTAGTTTACTAAAGATATCACAAATTGTCAGTTGCTATCCCATTTTGTATCCTTTTACTTCTACACATCTTGATAAAGACTTTTAAGAGTTGAAACGCGTTGGTGGAGTACAGGAGCTGCTATAATTTCTTGGGACCTCTGAAGATGGACCATCTACAGTGTAGAGGTGATTTGCCCGGAACTCTTGCTTACATGCTGTCTTAGGGCCTTATTTATTAAGGATAACTATTGAGATTGCTGCTCCATAATCACACGCAGATCTGCTGTGAAAATATGCTAAAGAACGCTATTGCAAATGCCGTCGCACAGCCAGCGTAGGGATGCCCACTGCCTTCCACTACCACTATCTCACATCCGTAATACCTTGCAAACCTCCATAAACATTGGTAACATTGAATACTATCACGCAGAATTACAGCAGCCCTGACCTTACTTAGAAATTGCTAACCTTGTTGCACGCAGTAAGTACTCAATCTGTGTATGCAACGGCGTTCATGCAGACAGGCACGCCTTTGTTTCTCTGACCACTCCCCCATCACCACCCCCAAACGCTCACTGCCTGTCAATCACTCTGAGATGGCTTTCCGTGGTCTGGGTGATCACAGTGGTGCCTGCGCGCACGTGCACTGTGATGCATAAGCATGTGCAATACGCAACAATCGGCCGTCTGCATACGCTTTAGCAGTTGCGATCCATGCTGAATCAGGCCCTTAGTGCCTTGGTTAGGGCCCAAGATGGTACGCAGCCATTTTTATCATTATTTCTGATTATCATGAAATGGAAGTATTATACCATTATTTCTACATGGAATAAACTGTTCAGTTTTACAATTTGAGAAGTATATATTTATGATTTCTTTGAGGACCATCGAAGTGACTGAAGTATTGCTGTGGAATATTGTTGGGTCCTCATGGGTCTATTTACTAAGCCTTGGATGGAGATAAAGTGAATGGAGATAAAGTACCAACCAATCAGCTCCTAACTGTCATGTTACAGGCTGTGTTTGAAAAAATTACTGTTAGGAGCTGGTTGGCTCCATTTTTATCTCCACTTTATCTCCATCCAAGGCTTAGTAAATAGAGCCCTAAGACATGTTTGGATCCAGAATTGTTATTTATCAACGATTGCTGAACTGGTGTACGGAACATATTATATCAAAGACTTGCTGGACTGGTACAGACTTTTTCCTAATTTCACATCTCCTGTAGGCACCATGTCTTAACAGAATACATGGGTTTGTGAGAAATGTTAAAGATGTGCTGACAGTACTACTTAAAGCGGATGGAGGCATGAAGGGTAGGGGTGCTACTACATCATGTCGTAATTCTGATAAAAACTGTTCTACTTGTAGTGACAGAGGAACACGCAGATGATCCGATGCTGCACCCTTGGACGCAGCTTGGATCAGTAATGCATGCAGGAGGTGGAACAGTAATGCATGCAGGAGGTGTAATGCTGCTGCATTACAATATTACAGCTAACATGTTAGCAGCTGTGATAGCTCCTGTGGCCACAGCTGAATCACCCCCTCTGTCATCACTGCTCTGCTTTCTAGTACCTATTTCCAAACAGGGCACTGACATTCCAGGATCAACTGATCTTACTACATCACCAGGAGCAATTAAGTTAAAAAGCTGGTAGAACAGGTAGGAGAGAGCAATAGGCCTTTCTTCAGAGGAGGGGGCTAATGTGCAGTCTCTGCATGGCTTACCCCTCACACTGGCACATGCACTTTGAAGACTACTGCACATGGTGCTGCTCCATCTTCCCCTGTGATCTCTTTCTTGTACATGCTCATATCTCTGAGAAATTGGTGCTGGTGCCATTTGTTCTATGATTTCTGCAGCAGCATTGGGTGCAATGAGTGCAGGATGAGTTATGCAGGCCCCCCATGCACCACACACAATGCAGTCAATATAGTTACACCCCTGGAGAAAGCAGCAGTCTGTGACTTCTATGTGTAGTATGACAGGACAGGACCTGATTCAGACCCGCTCACAAGCACACAGCTCTCGCAAGTGGGTCGATGGTCCCCCACTGCGCATGTGCCGCCTCCGGCGTGCGCATGCGTGAGACCCGGCCAGCAACTGCAGCTCAGTCGCTATGGGTCTCGTTACAAGACAGGGCGGCTGTCGATGGTGAGTGACAGCGCGCCCCGTTTTGTGGCCGGGGAAGGGGGGTTAGCTGCACAAATGCAGGCGTTCCCTTAGGAACGCCTGGCGTTTATGGGCGGCCCTACTGACATCACTAGTGAGTCAGTAGTGGACTTCCTGCTCTGTTAGAGCAGGAAGTCCACTCGGGCTTGCGGGAGCCGAGACCCTACCACAGGGTCTCATTGCAAGCACGATGGTCGCGATAATCGTGATGGACTCCAGGCCGCTCGCACAAGCTGTGGGTGGTCACCCACAGCTTTACGAGCAGGCTGGAGTAACAAAAAAAACACGCCCTGATTCAGAGCAAGCGCTCGCCAGCATCGAGCGGCTCTGAATCAGGCCCTGAATTTGACGGACTGTCCCTCAGCTGCTCTGTTCATTAAGGGGTAGAATGTACGCGTGTAAGAGCAGGGCCCTCTACCCTCTTGTTCTTCTCCTTGCTTCACTTTCATCTACTTCTTACTCCCCACTAGGGCACCTAACACTTGGTTGCTTATGCTCTGCTGCTTATGTGAGTTTTATGGTCTCTAATGTAGCAATGTATATTATCCATGTCCTTGCCTGCATTGTATTGTAATGTACTGTAAGTCACTGGTCACCTGTTTGTTTATGTACTTTGTAAGGCGCTGTGGAACACTTGTAGCGCTATATAAATTAATGATAATAATAATAATATTAAGTGCAAAACACGCCGGACATTACACTTAGTATTAGTGCCGCTTTACATTTTGAGGGCACTTTGTAAATATACCCTTAAGCATTCTTATCTGTTCTTACAGCTTCTTGTAGATCAGCCCGATCTAATAGGAGATGTATCACCCGCTTTGGCTGCTCTCACCCTTTCCCCATGGGTGCAGAGAGGGGGTGAGGCCGGGTACAGTTTACCCGGGCCCGAGCTTGCTAGAGGATCCTGGCGGGGCCCGGATCCAGCGTCGCCCCCCCTCCCTCACTCCAGCTCAGCACACAGCTTGTGCTGGGCTGCAGTGCGAGACTGCTCGCAGCTGCTGCAGCAGTCGGAGCAGTCTCCTATGGCTGTGGGGGGTAACGATCATACTGATCACGTCCCCCCCTCGTTTAGCGCCGGGCTGGGGGGCTTACAGCGCTGCAAAAGTGGTTTGTTTATTTTTTTGGCAAGGGGGCGTGGCCACACCTCCCACAATTAGGCCACGCCCCCTCCTTTACCGGGGCCCGGCCGGGCTCTCTACTTCCCTGCCTTTCCCACGTCACTTCTTTCTCCTATACCCAGTGCTACAATTACAGAATACATTTAAACCCACGGATGCTTTGCCAAACGTATCAGAGTAAATGTATTTGTATAAAGGTTGTGGAAATTTCACTCAATTCTAATTAACATGGCTGTGCTTTTCTAATCTTATTTGAAATAAAATAATTCAGCATTGTTGTTAAGGAAGATAATGCTTTTTTCACAATTTTATAAACTGTACAAACTGAAAGAATAAAACAATGTATTTGGAAGTATGAGATAATTATTATTTCCACTATCAGCATTAAGAAAAACAGATCTTCCTTCTGAGAATACATCTGGTTTCCTGAGCCACTGCTGATGAGACAGATGGTATTTAAAAGACAGCAGAAGGTAGTACTTGTGATAAAACTGTAGGCTTCTTTCCAAGCAGAATATAATTTGGGCCATTTGATAGAATGGTGGGGTGTTATAGTTATATTAAGCTTACCAATGAATGCCACACGGTTGGTAATTTAGATATAATGTTCTTTGTTTATGATAAATGCATTAATAAGGAGAGCAGATGGACCACATACAGTATGGCCTGTTTACTTTCCTCAAATCAAGTTGATATAATTTTTAAATAAATTGCAAAACAAATTATGTGCAGTAGCAACTGTAACTAAGTTTGAAAGAATACAACAAAAGCTTTTTCACTAATGGACATATTATTGCCAGAAGCATACTGTATATACACTTATTATTTTATTATAAATCTATTATTATAATAAATACACTACTCTCACACTCAAAGGGCCTGATTCTGAGTGGCATGCACTGCTGATGTCGGACGCAGCGGAGCGATGGTGTTCTACTACATATGTGTCTAATGGCCTGATTCAGCAAGGAACGCATGTGAGAGATCGCATGCACTCGGTAGCTGCGTGTATATGCTAATCACTGCATACGAACGCCAATCGCAGCATAAGATGCAAACACCCAGCACAACACAATGTCGCCCACTTTCCTTTACTCAAAGCCTGAGTAGTCTGCAAGATAGCATAAATATCAGTAACATCGAGAACCATCGGAACCATATGCACAACAGAGGTTGACCTGATGTCGTGCTAGATTTTGGCCAATTCCTGTGTGCATCGAGTGGTCTGGCCAGTGTTTGCCCGACCACTTCCCGTCACCACCCACAAATGGCACTTCCCGTCAATCAATATCGGAAAGGTCTGCATACACACTGCGTGTAGTCAGCGTAGCCTTACCCGATCGCACTGGCTAGATCTCCCCACTGCGCATGCGCAAAACACGGTGGCCATTTTCCAAGCATTTTATGCAGGGCTGTGACAGCCGTCGCAGGACTTTGGAGAGGTGAGTATTAGAAAATATGCGTGCAGGGTGTGCGGTGTTGGCCCGTGTGCACCGCACACCCTGCACCCATTATAGATATGCCCCTGTGTGGTAGGCTGAAGAGGAGACTTGGGAGGCGTGGATGAAGCTGAGTGGATTGAGCCAGGACCTCCTCATGTACAATATGAGGAGTTAGATGAACTGTGGAGAATGATGGCCCCGAAGGCGAGAACAGCTATGTAAATGTCTTTATTAAACAGCAGGTTGGGATGAGAACTGGAGATAATGATACTTGGAAGATGAGCAGCATCTGATTGGGACAGATGATGCTGGATTACTGAGTAGAGCCAGTATGAGACTGGTGATGCTGAATTGAAGAGCTGGATCGGTTTGAGACCGATGTTGATGAATTGAAGATCTGGATCGAATATATCGGATGGGACCGATGTTTTGGAGATATCAGATGGGACCGATGATTGGAGATATCGGATGGGACCGATGATTGGAGATATCAGCTGAAATCGATGGAGGCAGATATGAATAAGTCTCTGTGGTGAAACCAGACTGGAGTATTAGATGGAATAGGAGACTGGATTACCAGACTTGGAACTGGAATGTAACAGAAGGGAACCATTCAGATACAGAGGACCTCATTCAGAGTCGGTCGAAGTGGCTATACTACGCATGCGTACAGTTCGCAATGCAACAAACTACCCGCTACGATCAGAAATTTCTCTCTCCTTGAACATAGCCAGGTCGGTAGTTTGAGTGACAGATTGAGGCGTTTGTGGGTGGTAACAGGGGAAGGTGCTTGAAAACGGGGGAGTGGAGATCCGAACGCAGGCGTGCCTCATTATGCGAACGGCGTTTTGTGGGAGTGCATACGGTTTATGGGAGTGCATAATTAACAAAGTAGCGTCATGGCACATGTGATATGGGAGGTTTTTACACTGACATGATCGTAGAGCTTAAGAGAGGGTATGGTCAACCTTAAGCTCTACAACCAGTTCCGATGGTTGCCGATGGTCTCGATTAATCCTTATATGCCAGGAGATGATGTGCAATGCGTACGAGAAGGGGGCGTATTTTTTTGTCTTCCGACCGCTTCCTCCCCTTGGTCGGCCAACTACCGATCCGAACTTAGGGACGCAACTTGCGAGGGAATCATTTGCATATACGGCCCCTTTTCACGTACAACCATGCGGCCACTTCGACCGACTCTGAATGAGGTCCAGAGTACCTGGGAGCTTAGCACAGAGCTGTACCTTCAGCAGAAACAATATAGTAGTGGCAACAGGAGCCAGTCAGGAAATTGAATTTATAGAGTTGGATCACAAGGGATTGGATGCTGCAAACAGCTGGTCTGGGAGCAGCGCTCTGAGTGGAGGAAGAGTGTCAGGTGACAGAGTCCAACATGGCTGTGCCCATACTGTGGTTTAGGAGGGAACGCTGTCATGCAGCTTGTGTGCCATCATGCTGGAGAGACATGCTGTGAGCAAGAGACTGTGGAGAGCCATGTCCATGCTCAGTGATAGGACACTGAGCTGACTGGGCAGGAGCAGCACAGACAGACCTCAGTACCAGCCAGGAGCGATGTGCAGCATGAGCAGACCTCTGTTCAATCCGAGAGTGATACACAGGATACACAGCGTCAGCGGACCTCAAAGCTAGCCTGGACAGACACCAGAAAAGTAAGAAGGTGGTGTTTAGGGTCCGGAGCATGACACTACTGTGATAGTGGCTTCCAATCAATAGATATAAAGTACAAAAGGTACAGAGTGTCTAGGTAGACACCAACTGGTAGACAGGCAATAGATCAACAGGTACAAAAGGTCGATATGGATGAAGATAGGTACAAAAGGTCACATGGGTCAAAAGGCCAACATTGGAATGGTTAACACAAAAAATGGTCGATACATTTTTTGCTTTGTATTTTAGGTCTAGGGTTAGACACTTACTGGAGGGTTAGGGCTAGGTTCTAGTAAGTGGGATGGTTTGAGTTAGGCACTTACCCCGATAGTTAGGGTTAGGCACTCGGATGGATTGTTAGGGTTATGCACTTACTAGAGGGTTAGGGTTATGCACTAGGTGGGACAGTTAGGGTTAGGCACTTACCCAAATGGTTAGGGTTTGGCACCAGGAGCAAAGATTAGAGTTAGTCACCTTGGGGAGACTTATGGTGAAGATTAGAGTAAGAAAAAAAATTGTTGACCATTTTTGTGTTGACCATTCCAACATCAATATTTGCCCATGCTGACCTTTTGTACCTGTCAATCTTCATCCATGTTGACCTTATTGTAGGACCTGCAGAGAAATGGAGTCCCATGAAGTGGGCTGCAGGCTTAAATGCATTGATCAATCCATGATCCAAAAACCCATTATTCATGTATTATGGTGAGTGAGTTTATGATGGTGAGCGCTGAGCGTTGTGTTTTATTTATTTCAGCAATGTGGTCACATGCCATTTCACACCGAACTTAGGAACAGTGAGTGCAGGTTTGCACCCAAAATCTCGTGGTATCGAATGCGATGGATTTATGTTTCTGTTTATTTGGCTAATTTTTAATTAACATTTTTATAATCACAGCTTTCTCATGCACCCCTGTGTACGCTCACTTATTTTAACCTTTGTCAGCTGTTTTCCTGGCAGTATTACAGCAGCTATGTTTGGATGTGTGTCTCACCTTTAAAAGCCAAATGTTCAGGTGTGTATTTATAATGGGTGCAGGGTGTGCAGCGCACGTGGGCACCTGGGTCCAGGGGGGGCTCACACCGCACACCCTGTCCCACATTTTTTTTAATACCCCTCCAAAGTCACGGCCATTTTCCCAGCATTTTGCACACGCACAGTAGAGAAATCGCTGGGAAAATGTTGGCTGCGCTATTTTCCTGGTGACCTGCGCATGTGCAGTAGACTCTGGGCACAGACTAGTGCCCAGAGTTTACTGCTGCGGTGACGCGGCTGGCTGCCGGTGAAAAAGGAGGGGGCCCTGGACGGGGAGTGCACACGGGCCCCTCCTTTCTTAAGTTAGTTGGCAGGTGAGCTTTAAACCAGTGTGATAGTAGTTACCAGGTTTTCAGAGTCATGACTGATAGTGTAGGACCTGTAGAGAAATGTGGACCCATGACATGGGCTGCTGACTTAAATGCATTGATAATCCATGAACCAAAACCCCAATATTCACGTACTATGGGACTGATTCAGAGCCGCTCGTTCGCACCGAGCGATGTTCGCACATCTGCGCATGCGTATGGGTCGTAATGCACATGCACCAACCAGTCATTGGTTGGAAATCAAGCGCTCGCAAAATAGCGAGTGCCTGCTAATTTGAGTGACAGGATGAGGCGTTTGTGGGTGGTAACAGGGGAAGGTGCTTGAAAACGGGGAGTGGAGATCCGAACGCAGGCGTGCCAAACGGTCAAAACGGGCGTTTTAAGGGTGTGCATAATTAACAAAGCAGTGTCATCGACCAAGTCACTTGGTTGTTTCTTAGCCTGAACCGTTCGCATGATTGCAGTAGGAAAATCCAACCACAAGCACTGCGAGCAGTTCAGACGCCTTTCGATGTACGCGATTAATCAAATAAATAGCGGAGATGACGTAGGATGCGAGCGGCCATGGGGCGTCTTTAAAAAATAGCGAGCGCATGTTTCATTCGCTCGCTCAGACATAGAGGCGTCAACAGACCGCAAAGAGCGAGCGCTCAATTTAAATAGCCGGCCCCTTTTTCTGATCGAGCGAGCGCAAATAGCGTCCGGCTCTGAATCAGGCCCTATGTTCTCTCTCTCTCTCTCTCTCTCTCTCTCTCTCTCTCTCTCTCTCTCTCTCTCTCTATATATATATATATATGACACTGAGACTACAGCTTGCAGTTTTGAAAGTCTTTGCACAGTCATTTATAAAAGGGTAAATGTTAGCTCTGAATGTTTGATGAAGATAGGATAGGACAATCCTGAGCACTTTTGAAAAACTGCTGTGTTGCTTGCCTTTAATATTTGGCATTATGTACTGATATTGTTTTCTCACTCCAGAGAAACAAGTAAAATGATTCACAATTCAGTCCATGTTTTAAAAGTAACAAAATCAAGAAATACAATCAAGGACAGTTGCTGTGTCCCCCTGCTTTCCCGAGTCCCATGATAATTTCAATGGTCAAATTTTATTGGGCTTTGAGAGGGGCCAAACATGGAAGTAAGCTGTGCTTTAATCCAGTGGTTTCAATACTGGATGTCATGGCACCCAGGGGAGCCGAAGGGCACTTGCAGGAGTGCCATGAGTTGATGGTCCATGTGATAGGCAAATCCAGTGCTGGCGGCTGCCAATCATAAAATATGTGGATAAAGCAGGGCCGAAACTAGGATTTTTGTTTCCCGTAGCAAGGCAGTCATTTGGTGCCCCTCCCCCTCCTTTCCGGTGTATCTGCAGCAGTCAGTATCCCCCTTCCTGTACCTGGATCTTCTCCTTGCTCCTCCTTAAGGCAGAGCAGGCACCTCACACACTGCCTTCAGTGCGCGTGACATCAGCTTCCTCAGCCAGCCCCATCACCTTCCTCAGCCAGCCCCCATCAACATCCTCAGCCAGCCACCAGCCACCAGCCTCCATCACCTTCCTCAGCCTGCCTCCATCACCTTCCTCAGCCAGCCCCATCACCTTCCTCAGCCAGCCCCATCAACATCCTCAGCCAGCCACCAGCCACCAGCCTCCATCACCTTCCTCAGCCAGCCTCCATCACCTTCCTCAGCCAGTCCCAATTACCTTCCTCAGCCAGCCTCCAGCCCATCACCACTGCAGCCACCCCCAGCATGCATGCAGGGACGTGACCTTCGATTTCACATCACGGTGCCTCATCGCTGATTGCACAAGCCACGACTGAGCCAGCAAGAGCCCAGAACAGTGTGCACTGCAAACAGAGGGAGCAAGGAAAAAAGGGAGGAGGGGTGCTGCTCTCTCCAAACTGTGGCCCTGTGCCCCCAAAGGGGTGATGCTCTTGTTTGGCCACACTGATTGAGCAGCCCTGGAGCAGGCCCTGCGGTGCCCTGTCAAATCCAGCACCCAGGGTATGTGCCCCCTTAGCCCCCACCCCCTAGCTGTGGCCCTGAACAAAGAGAAGTACAACCCTGTCCACCACCACATAACTGAACATAATGGATACGGGTAAGCACAATTAACTTGATTTAATAATTTTTGCTGACTTTCTCAATAAGAAACTTATGGCTTAGGGGTGCTGTGGATAAATGCTGATACTGTAGAGAGCCGTGAATCAAGAACGTGTAGGAACTAGGGGTGTGCACCGGCCACTTTTCGTGTTTTGTGTTTTGGTTTTGGATCTGGATCTTTCTTCGTGTTTTGGATCTGGATTGGTTTTGCCAAAACCACCCTTCCGTGTTTTGGGTTCTGGGTTTTGTGTTTTGGATCTGTATTTTTTTTAAAAAAAACATAAAAACAGCTAAAATCACAGAATTTGTAGGTTTTTCTGCTCCTATGCTATTATTAACCTCAATAACCTTAATTTCCACTCATTTCCAGTCTATTCTGAACACCTCACACCTCACAATAGTGTTTTTATGTCCAAAAGGTTGCACCGAGGTAGCTGGATGACTATGCTAAGCGACACGAGTGGGCGGCACAAACACGTGACCCATCTAGGTGTGAAACTGCAGTGGCAGACAGGATGGCAGTTTGAAAAACTAGGCCCCAAACTGTACATAATGCAAAGAAAAAAAGAGGTGCAAGATGGAATTGTCCTTGGGCCCTCCCACCCACCCTTATGTTGTATAAACAGGACATGCACACTTTAACAAACCAATCATTTCAGCGCCAGGGTCTGCCACACAACTGTGGCTGAAATGATTGGTTCGTTTGGGCCCCCACAAAACAAGCTGGCAATTAATCTGTCCCTGCACAAACTGGCTCTACGGAGGCAAGATGTCATCCTCATCCTCCTCATCCACCGATTCCTCACCCTCTTCAGTGTGTACATCCTCATCCTCACAGAGTATTAATTCGTCCCCGCTGGAATCCACAACCACAGGTCCCTCTGTACGTTCTGGAGGCTGGTCTCCCTGGAAGAGTTGATAATTCATTTTATGAACATCATCTTCTCCACATTTTGTGGAAGCAACCTCCTACGCCTTTCGCTGACAAGGTTCCCGGCTGCACTAAACACTCTTTCGGAGTACACACTGGAGGGGGGCAACTCAGGTAAAATAGAGCCAGATTGTACAGGGACCTCCAAATTGCTTCTTTTTCCTGCCAGTACAGGTACGGACTGTCTGACATGCCTACTTGGATGCTGTCACCGATGTAATCCTTTAACAGACAGACGCACGCTTGTCGCTGCTGCTTTGAGGATGCAAGTGCGGCTACAGCCCACACAATTCACAAAGACAGAAAAAAGAAGAATATTTTTATTGTTTGTGTAGCACACTATGAGGGTGTCACCACCCTTTGACAGACAGACGCACGCTTGTCGCTGCTGCTTTGAGGATGCACGTGCGGCTACATCGCACACAAGTCACAAACACATTAAAAAAATAGTTTTTTATTTTTTGGAGCACTTTGAGGGTTACACCACCCTTTAACAGACAGACGTACGCTTGTCGCTGCTGCTTTGAGGATGCAAGTGCGGCTACAGCCCACACAATTCACAAAGACAGAAAAAAGAAGAATATTTTTATTGTTTGTGTAGCACACTTTGAGGGTGTCACCACCCTTTAACAGACAGACGCACGCTTGTCGCTGCTGCTTTGAGGATGCAAGTGCGGCTACAGCCCACACAATTCACAAAGACAGAAAAAATGAGAATATTTTTATTGTTTGTGTAGCACACTATGAGGGTGTCACCACCCTTTAACAGACAGACGCACGCTTGTCGCTGCTGCTTTGAGGATGCAAGTGCGGCTACAGCCCACACAATTCACAAAGACAGAAAAAAAAGAACAATATTTTTATTGTTTGTGTAGCACACTTTGAGGGTGTCACCACCCTTTAACAGACAGACAGATGCATGCTTGTCGCTGCTGCTTTGAGGATGCAGGTGGAATCTAGACGGGATTTGGAACCGGGGACACACTACCTCCATCAATTGTCTAAATACCACTGCACTAATGGCGGATACCGGACGCACGTCTAACACCAACATAGCAGTCAAGGCCTCAGTTATACGTTTTGCTTCAGGATGACTGCTGTCGTACTTCATCCTCATCGCTAGGGACTGTTGGAGGGTCAATTGTTTAGTAAAAGTAGTGATGTTCCTACTTCCTCTCTGGGATGATGAACAACTCCCAGCAGCAGCAACAGCACTAGGAGGAAGTGGTTCTTGATCTTTCCCTATTTTATTTTTATCGGAGAAAGTTTGGTCCTCCATTTATGTTATATTGATATATACGTGCGGTTAAAGCGCACACAAACACAGAAAATATTTTTTTATTTTTGCTGGAGAGTAGTGCACTTTGTGGGTTACACCACCCTTTAAGAAATGAGCCAGCCGGCTCTTTACTTATGGGACACAGGCGCACGCTTGGCGCTGCGCCTTTGTTGATGCACGTGCAGCCACAGTGCACACAAGTCACAAACACAGAAAATAATTTTTTTTTTGGTTTGGACTGGAGTGTACTTTGGGGGTTACAGCACCCTTTAACGGTCAAGCCAGCCGGCCCTTTACTTATGACACAGGCGCACGCTTGGCACTACTTTGTTGATGCACGTGCGGCTACTGCGCACACAATTCACAAACACAGAAAATATATATTTTTTTGGTTTGGAGTGTACTTTGGGGGTTACAGCACCCTTTAACGGTCAAGCCAGCCGGCCCTTTACTTATGACACAGGCGCACGCTTGGCACTACTTTGTTGATGCACGTGCGGCTACTGCGCACACAATTCACAAACACAGAAAATAATTTTTTGGGGGGTTTGGACTGGAGTGTACTTTGGGGGTTACAGCACCCTTTAACGGTCAAGCCAGCTGGCCCTTTACTTATGACACAGGCGCACGCTTGGCACTACTTTGTTGATGCATGTGCGGCTACTGCGCACACAATTCACAAACACAGAAAATATATTTTTTTTTGGTTTGGACTGGAGTGTACTTTGGGGGTTACAGCACCCTTTAACGGTCAAGCCAGCCGGCCCTTTACTTATGACACAGGCGCACGCTTGGCACTACTTTGTTGATGCACGTGCGGCTACTGCGCACACAATTCACAAACACAGAAAATATTTTTTTTTTTGGTTTGGACTGGAGTGTACTTTGGGGGTTACAGCACCCTTTAACGGTCAAGCCAGCCGGCCCTTTACTTATGACACAGGCGCACGCTTGGCACTACTTTGTTGATGCACGTGCGGCTACTGCGCACACAATTCACAAACACAGAAAATATATATTTTTTTGGTTTGGACTGGAGTGTACTTTGGGAGTTACAGCACCCTTTAACGGTCAAGCCAGCCGGCCCTTTACTTATGACACAGGCGCACGCTTGGCACTACTTTGTTGATGCACGTGCGGCTACTGCGCACACAATTCACAAACACACAAAAAATATTATTTTTTTAGCACTTGGGGGGAGCACCCCTGATGGACAGAGCACCCCCTGGACAACACTACAGCACCCCTTTAGGTCTGGGACACTGCACAGGACTTTGGAGTGGACACAGCCCCTATGGAGAACTGACTGCACAACACAGTCCAGCCAGCCCCTATGGACTTTGAAGTAGTGGACACAGCCCCTATTAACAACAGCAGCACAGCACAACACAGCCAGCCCCTATGGACTTTGAAGTAGTGGACAACAGCAGCACAGCGCAGCACAGCACAGCACAACACTACTCTGCTCTACACTACACTACACTACACAGCCCAGCCAGCCCTAACTCCCACCCTCCCTCTTCACTGTCCACAGCCGAGTGAGAAAATGGTGCCGACGCGGGTACCTTATATAGGATCCAAAACCCGCGAGACTCGGAAGGCGGGATGATGACGTTTTGCCTCGATTTCAGATCCGAGTCAGGCGGGAAAAGTCGAGCCTGACTCGGATCAGCCTCGGATCGGGGGGGCTCGGGGGGGTTCGGATTTCAGAAATCCAAACCCGCTCACCCCTAGTAGGAACCACTGCTTTAATCTGACAAAGAAGCAGTACATATTGGTAATATCTTTATTCACAAATAACAGCCTCACATACTCATTTTCAATATCAATAGCAAACAAAAGGGCAGTTTGATGCAAACTATATTCATATTTCTTATCTTTGAATATATGTATCTGATGTAACTTATTTACCATCTTTTCCACTGTTCCAGATGAAAACAAAAGAGATTCTAAAATAAAGATTATTTCCTAGGGAATGAGAAGGCTTATTTAACTATTGATGATAAAATCATATTTAATAACATAATGCAAGTAGCTCAAACAGTATAACATAGCAACCAATCAGATGTTAGTTATGACCTTTTTGGAGCAAGTTAGACTAATGAATTATGGGTCTGATTCATTACCGATTACAACTGTGATTACTCACACAATCGGCCGATTGTTGCATTGTGTATATGCATCGCAGTGTGCGAACTGACCACTGCGATCGCAGTGGCTATGCATTTCATAGAAAGATGATATGTTTGCACACCCTCCCATCCAGCTTTGAGTCACCACAGACATAGAGATAAAGATCAATTAGATATGGGCAAAATTGTTCTGAAAAAATATTTGCCTCATTCTGCATTTTGCCGTGAATTTTTTTACCTTTTCTATTCTCTTGTGATTCCAGTCCTAAACAAACTGCACCACATCGTTCAGTCGCTAATCATAGATTATACACGGTGTGCACTATCACTTTATGAATACAGGCTCATATAGAGGTGTATGCATTATGTGCATATCTTGAATCAGATGCATCTTAAGATGCATCCAGCCCCAAAACAATAGAATTTGTGTACTGCATGCATCATCTGAAAAAAGTATGTATACTAACTCCCCACAACAGATTATGGAAAGTGTAAAGATATCATAGGGATGGAGCTTGACAGTTTTAGTAGTAAATGCTAAACAAAGTCACATTACCCTATTTGTACACAATATAATATGGTAATGGTGTCATACACACAAGGCAGAATATTGTCTGGATAGTCCTGTTAATAAATATGAGTCACATTTTCAATCTAAATTGCAATTGTATACAAACACAACTACAAATGGAAGTATATTTAATATCAACATCTATTGCCTACCCCTTTAAGAATCAAAAAGCAGCCTTCTCTAATGCCGACTGCTTTTTGATTTTTAAAGGGGTAGGCAATAGATATTGGTATTAAATATATATCCATTTGTAGTTGTGTTTGTATATAATTCCAATTAAGATTGAAAATGTGAATGGAAGTGTTAAGTAATTAGAGTAGCCAGATATGACATTATATAATATAGCTGTGATGCTGATGATTTATAACAGCTGCAGGGGGTCAATACACAAGCAGCCAATTAGAAGTGGTAAGATACTGCTGCTAATATCATCATCATCATCATCATCATCATCATCGTTGCTTCTCGATGCACCAGCCCTTCAGCACCCACAACAGATATACCTCCGCAAGGCATAATTACACTAACACATCTTTACTGTCCTCAGTTTAGTCTTCCTTATTTCTCGTCTCCCCTGTCCCATCTCTCCAAGTGAAAGGAGGTGAAACAATATGCAAAAAACATACAAGAAATGCGTACTTGTGGTGCAGAAAACTAATACGGAATGCATATTTATCTAACAGCAAACCTCTGACTCCATATGAGCTACAGTGTGTAATAGCATTGTGCAGAATAGTGAAACAAATGTGGTTATTCAAAGCATGACACAAGCATGTACTGAGGCATATTACTTCATGTTCTGAATACTAAGCTCTTGTAAGGGAGATGCAAACATGTAGGAATAGACAAAAACACCTTTATTGCCCAACATGAATTGATACTGAAGTTGGGTACATTCATTCATTGTATTATAGTCATTCACACACGTTTTGTATTGATGTTTTGTTTTTGCACATTTTTCTAACCTTGCATTATGTAAGCTTCTTACTATTTTACAATAAATTGTTGTATTTATTCAAATTTTTGCTGTTTTTTTTTTTAATGAATATTCCTTCTTCCAGCCATCATCACCGTGACACCTAAGGAGATGCAGTCTGGAAGCCGGCTGACATTATACCAACAGCCGGCTTCCCGACTGTCATATCCCGGCGAGGGTGAAATGACCGGCATCTAGATGTAGATGCCGCTCATTTTACCGACGCCGGGGGACTGGCGCCCTGCATCCCGATCGAAGGGATGCCGGGCACCACGAGCGGACAGGGTTAGGCACTTGGGGGGGGAGGTTAGGGTTAGGCACCCCTAAGGGAGGGTTAGGGTTAGGGGGGTAGGTTAGGTTAGTTAGTACTTACCTGGGGACGATCGGGATTTCCAGCGCTGTCGGGCTCCCGCTGCCGGGATCTCTTCCTCTGTCGGCCTGATGCTGCCAGCGGTATTATATACCGGTTCCCACCTAATTATCACCCAGCTACACCAGAGGTTTTGTTAAATTGTTAATTTGTCAAATTGTAGCTGTACAATTTTAATCACTTCTGATCTCATAACACTTATTACCGCAGGTGTTCTAATAAACAGACCCCCCCCGATTCTGTGATGGTTCTAGGAAGTCTGTTTGTAAGGCTCACCACTCTGTCACAGTCTATTTGTCTTCTTGAGGAGACTGCTTTTCATTCTATTAAGGATTAATCTCACATTAGTTTGGGCAAATATAGAAAGCTATAGCAGATACAACCACCAGAGATTGTAAGTGAAATAAGATTTTACAATGCAAAGTGTACTAATATTGTAATAATTATGAGGCATTGTAGACGTAGAAGAACACACGGGGCTGAAATATTATACATTATACACTTAAAGTTGTTTTTACTCCTCAGGGTGCAGATTGTTGGCATCAAAAAACTTGTAGTTAACAAATCACAACTTCAACAGTCTATTTGTTTAGTATAATCTTTAATCTGACAGTAATACAGCAGTTGCTGCTGGCATGGTATTGGCACATTCCTCTCCTCCCTAACAATTATGTTGTTAGGTTAAAACAAAACATTATATATTTAGTCACACCCATGAGACTCAAAGTTGATTTATCCAAGTTATTCTATTTTGAGTTTTAATAATAATAATATTCTTAAAAAAAAATCTTGCTGACAAATTTGGACATAATGTAATCAGCTGTAGATATCTTTATATTTTCCATTGATATCTCTGAATTAGGAATGGACTGATTATGGTACTTTATGGAAGTCTATAAAGTCTATAAATCTCATCAAAAAGGTTGTCCTACCAGGCAATAGAAGCAGACATGACCTTGTCACTGGGAATTCACATAACGAGGAAGCAATTTGAATGATTGACTTAGATCTCTGGGTGGTCAGGGCTCTGCAGTTTGGTGAATCAATGGGAAGTCTACCTCTCCTCAACTAAAACTCATTTCAGCCTCTATTCTGCAAACCCAAGGAACTTTCCAAAGAGACAACACAATAGTGATATGATAGACATACCCTTAACCTGGAGGCACCAGTGCAGAGGTTCCCAAACTCTGCCATTACAGTCCAGGTATTAAGGATATCCATGCTTGAGTCCTATGGTTAAATCAAATTGACTGAGGTACTAATTAAGCCACCTGTGCTCAAGCATGGATATATCCTAAAAATATGGACTGTAATGGTGGAGTTTGGGAACCTATTCACTAGAGGATGACTTCTAACCTACATTCTCTAAGAACCACATTCAGGGCCTGATTCAGATCCGTACACAAATCGCTGGCATTACGTGCTTGAAAATATGCGGATTTCCACCTGTATTCAGAGTCAGATGCACAATCTCTGTTATATCCACTTGTGAGAGCAGCCGCCATCATTATTACCACCACGATCATTATCCTTGGTGCAAAAGACCTACCTACTATCAGCTGAATCTTTGCATATGCTCACCTTTAAGCCCATAATACACTTGAGTGACAAATATGGGCATCAGAAAGGGGGGACAAGGGGGTGGCCAGGGCCGGCTCCAGCCCTAGCCGCAGGGCCGTAGCTAGGGTAGTGCGGCCGGTGCCATCGCACAGGGCACCCCAGGGCAGGGGGTGCTGTTTGGGCCTGTCAAATTTCTGTTTATTTTCATTCTTGTTTGTAGCTTCCTCTTATTTCATCCCCAGCATCTCCTGGCCTCCCCCATCACTTCCCTGGCCCTTCCCCATGAATCCATGGCCCTTTTTTTGGTGCATTATGTCCCTTTGAAAAATGAGGAGGTCGCCATTGCTCTTTCTGCACAGGGCACCAAAAAGTGTAGTTATGGCTCTGCCTAGCCGCACCCTGTGCAGCGATGGACCCCTATACCCTAATCTTGTATGTGGCAAAGCTGCGTGCGACCAAAAAGGGGCATGGCCTTATTACCATAGGCCACGTCCCTAAATTATGCTATTTGGGGGTGTGCCCATACGGCATGCCTCCTATTTAACATCAGGCTGGGGGCAAGCCCAGCACTATGTCAGTAGCTGTTTCCCTGCACTGAATGGATGCCACACGCATGCACGCAGCATCCATTCTTGTTCCCAGGGCCAGCACCACCTCACAGCTGTGGAAGTGAAGTGCCCAACATCCCGACAACTAGTGGGACACTTCATCCCATGGATGTAACAGCGAGACAGTGCCCAAAAAACGGGACTGTCCCACTGAAATCGGGAATGACTGAGAGGGGTGGCACCCCTGTTCGACTGCACTGGTCAAATATGCCTTGAGCCAGCCCTGGGGGTGGCACAGCCTCCCAAAACATTTTAAATGTGCTGCGGATGGTCAGGGGCTGTGCATTATAGCAATAGGCTGCACAGCCTCTGCACCGCACGGAGGAGTGGGTGTAATGTCTGGTCTTTAAGTTAAAAGACTGCACATTACATCTCCTTCTCCATGCAGTGCAGGGGCTGTGCAGCCTATTGCTATAAAGCATGGCCCCTGACCGTCTGTGGCCACTGCTCCAGTCCCTGCGCTCCCAGCAACAGGTAAGGAGGGAGGGGGGGCTTCATTGCATGGAGGCAGGAGCATAGGAATGATATTATGTTGCCCCCCAAACAAAAAATCGTTCCGACACCCCTGCTGGTAAATCCTCTATTGGGACACCCACAAACCTAACACAAGTATCTTGCATTAGTTACATTGCTATACTTTGAGTCATTTAACTAAAAAAGGGCATTCACATTCTTACTTATAGAGTACCAGCTGAAGTACCCGCCATTGCCCGGGTTTAAATCTTCAAGTTATTAAGTTATCAATGAGTTGGATGTAACTGTCAACATTTTAAACATAATTAGCAGCTTAGCAGCTCTTTCCATGAGGTGGCTGCCCAGTGCCGTTTTTGTTTTTGGGGTGTTGCCAGTAGCCCTAATCCCCAGCTTTCCTTTCTGTTAAGTTTTAGAATCACATTTACATTTGAAGATGGATTTTCCTTCTGTTATCAATGTTGCTATTCCAAGGCTTTTTGTTACACAATATATTTTTGTCTTCCCACCTCAATTTCTGTCAGTTATTTTAGTTTATAAAAGAGCTAATATGCACCATTCATTGGATATATAACCAAAGCAAATAAGTCAGGTATACAGCAATCTGGGAGAACTTGAGTCCCACACAAGAGAATAGTTAAAGTTGCAGATCTAGTGAAAGGAGCCTGCAGCCATAGACCCAGGGAGGGGGGGAGGAGAAGCATCTTGGTAGACTAACCCTCGCAACCATATGACTGAAAATCCAGACAACTGAATGTCGGCAATACTGGTAATATGCTCCATTTGGTATATAAAACACCGGCCCTTTAATGGAGGAGAGGGTAGGTGAGGCTAGGGATTTCCATAGGTACTTGCTGTTAAAGATTCTGTGGGAGACTGATCAAACCTTCTGAATATAACCAATGAGATTCTAGCTATCATTGTATGAAATGTATTAGGTAATTGATAGCTACAATCTGAATGGTTACTATGGGCAACACCTCCACTTGTTCTCTTAAATCTACCCCTATAAATCATGCCCAGGGCCGATTAAGCTGGAAACACACAAAACACGCAAACAATGTGGGTCCTCGGCAGACCCTGTTGTGAAACTGCAGCTTAATATATTTCGAGATTTGTATACCTAACATATAAAGAATTGGGATAATGATTTGCAGTTACAGAGAACAAAAAATATGTAAGAGAAATGAATTCTTAAAAACAAACTAAAAATATCAAATCAATAAATCACAAAGTGAAGTACTTGTTTTTTTTATTCTTTTGAGATTAAAGTGCATATATATAAATAATGAACTGATAGACAATGGCATTATATAAAATATTGCATCTATGCTTAGTTAATAGCTACAAACAGCAGATGTGACATTAATTATTTCCATAGTTGGCTCATGTACTTATATACTGTATAACTATTTTCCACCATCATTTTTTATGCAGTAAATATAGTATACTTTGGAAACCCTCTATATTGTATTGATTAGCCCCATAATTTCATTTGACGCTACATTATTTTAGACCTTGTTAATGAGAAACCTGTTACAACGTGCAATAAATCACAATCAGATATTAATCAAATGATCATGGCAAACATTTTCTTTGTAGCAAAAACATAAGGGAGACATGTGGTGAGTAATTTAACACCCCAGCTTGATAACAAACTAATAAAATGTGTAGATTATAAAGAACAGATGTTTGCTTCAAACACTATTAGACTGTACATATATACTCGTATAAATATATTGCAACTAGGTCTTGGACAAAGTTTCTTTCCATAAAGTCATGTGTAATATAGTATAAATTACAAATTCATCCATACGGTCCATAGTAGGGAAATGTCAAAGTATTGCACAAAGTGTTATTACAAATGTAAATAAGATACAAAATATATCTATTAATTTATCTGCTGTATCTCCTGTTTAGTGGTATTTCTGAGTTGCAAAAGCACAAAACTGCTTTGAAAATACTCTTCTGTTAAAATGAAAACCCACTGCATTTAAAATGTTCTGTTTTCATATCGGAAACTGTTTTTTGTGTGTACTTTTTGCAGATGTTTTCAAAATTATTCTAGCAGATGTTTTCAAAACTACCCACCACCCTCCTTGTTCCTCTTTCCTGAATTATTGCTATGAGATGTTGGGGTCCATGAGGTCTATGCATGAAGCAGAGAAGAGCCCTGTTTAGCTGCAATCAGGGCTCTTTTCTGTTCCTGCATTTCATGGAGCAAGGTACCATTGGAGAAGCTTATTACTTCTCTAGTCTCCAGCGGTGTACTCGCTCCATGCCTGCATCGCAACACCATACTTTTGTATGGTGAGTGCGATTCATGAAAGGATGGAAAGCACAGCTTTCCGTTCCACTCCTGCGGTACAGATTCAGCATCTGAGGTTGGTGTAATCTGTACCACAAGCCGAACAGAGCAGAGAAGTTGCATACATTCCTGCTCTCTGCCCGCCACACAGCGCTGGTTCTGCCCCCTTTCCTAGGCCAGTAGCCATTGCTGCAGAAATGTCTGCTGGTCTAGGATAGGGGCAGAGTCAGTACCAGTGCTGGAAGAAAGAAATTCACACAGGAGGAGCTGCTTCCCGACGCTTCGCAGAGGACCGCAAGGAGAAGATTGGACCGCCGGAGCCCTAGTTTTCGGATCGCATCTCAAGAGAGGTAAGTGTACATTAATTTTCACTAAACAAAGCTATATATCGCATCAAAGTGGTTGGACTGGTTTTGGTAAAATAGGCATCACAAAGCAGTTATACTCTTAGTCCAAATAATACAGTATCTCTGCACTAGGACAGCTCTGGTGGCAATGGATAAAAATAATTATGAACTAACTACTCAGTGATGGAATGGTTCATGCTCATGAAAGTGTATAATGGTTGCTTTTATTATTAAGTCTTACTTTCATGTCTTTACATTCAAGGCAGGACATAGTAATATCAATCACCTGCTCTTCCTCCTGCAGTCATTGCACTGGAAGTGTGTTACTGTATGTACCAGATTAAATTGAATAGGCAATGGGCACATTAGAAGACATTATGGAATCATTCACAATAGCATCTTTGTGCATACACTCTGTGTAACTCATGCGCCTAAGTCTTTAGAAATCTTTGTTTTTCTCAACTAGATAAACATGGCATTTCATGCGGTTTGTGTGAACCTCTGAATTAGGCCCATAGTGCAATACATTTATTTGAATTAAATCTGCAATACATAGGGAAAAACAAGTAAAATCGGAAAAAAATACCCACAAAACCCCTTGTCACGATCCCAGGCTGGCTCACAGATACAGCAATCTGGATTAGCTAGTCGTGAAATTTTACTCAACTGGTCCAAGGGTCCCATAACTGTCTGTTTTGGAGATAAGACACAGTTGTGTAAACATTCCTCAAATCGCTAGAATGGTCCTACAGTAGATGGTTATCACCAGGGTTGCCATCAGAAATTGTGGGGCCCAGGACTGACAAAATAGGCAGTTCCCTGCCCCCCGCTACCTTATTCATACACAATAAAAAAAAATTGTCATATGTTTTGGCCAAAAATTATTAAGCTCTTTCCCCACTTCCCCTCCCATTTATTAAATCCAGTATGTGCCATGTTCTGCCCAGCTCTTTTCCCACTTCACCCCCCGTTTATTAAATCCAGTCTGTACCATGATCTGCCCAGCTCTTTCCCCACTTCATTCTTGTTTATTAAATCCAGTCTGTTCCCTGCCCAGCTCTTTTTTCCAAACTTCACTTCCCCCCCCCCCTGCCCTGTTTATTATTTAATCCATCTGCCATCTGGCCCCTGTGCACAGCTTTTTCCCACTTACCTTATTTCCTTGAAGAAGGCTCAGAGTTCCCCGCTTTGGCTTCTTTTCCGCTTTTTCCCTGGCAGAGGATCTGGTCCTCGCAATGCATGGCTCCTCCGACCTCTCCAACCAGCAGCGTGCATGATGTCACGTGTGCCGACTTCTAGAAAACTTTTTTAAACATAGCAGGGGACGGCGTGTGTCCTTTAGGTTGGCGGAGGAGGCCTCCTCTTCCTCCGTTTACTTAATGGGACCAGGACCAGCTCGGCAGGAACGGGTGGTAGCTAGCAGCGGCGGGCAGTAGCAGCAGCCGGGGCTCTTTTCTTCTGTTGAAAGTAGCCATGGTTGTGCAGTGGTGGTAGGAGCAGGCGGACCCCCCCCCATTCAGCCAGGGTTCGGGCCCGGGACTCCAGTCCCCCCCATGATGGCGGCCCTGGTTATCACCCTCTCTTTCTGGTGTGGTTTGTTTCAAAGGATTCACAAGTCGTAAACCACAGTGTACCCATCAGCCCCTCTGTGACCAAACATAGGTCAATTACAGGGCATACAATGCAGCTGTTTTATCACATATAGTTCAAGAAATATAATTTCTGGTGATTATTCTGGGCCTATTAGCTACACCCCCCCACACTTTTCCTGAATTCACACAATCCCAGAAAATTACCCTAAAAGCAACCAGTTCTCCCAAATATACAGTATATACTGTCAAGGTTGGAGGAAATGACAGGGCCTCCAGCAATGATATAATGTACTGAGCTTTCTTTTTATCTTCTTGTTTTTACCAGCATATAACCAACACAATACTTTTGGATCTTTACTGAGACATTTATTTTTTTGTAGACAAATAGGATTTCTGAGAATTGTTCATATAGTGACAGTGACTATGTGGCCATGTAGCAAATGCTAAATAGACATGGAAGGAATAAAGTAGTTTAGAGGACCTTGCTGAGTCACTGACCTCTCAAATTCCTTCTTTCTGCATTGGCGTACTAAGATGAAATGTCATATTGTGGGAGGACATATATCAATGACCTTTAAGGACGGGGCTTTCACATTTTAGCAGGTGGCAACATATATGAATGAATGAGTGAGTGAATGAATGAATGAATGAAGTTAATTTGCAAACAGCCAATTAAAGATGCATCTGGCTAAAGTACAGGAAAACTGAAAATATCTCTGATTGTTTGTTCATATATTGCCTCCTAAAGGTCAATTAAGTTCATATATTCATGTCCTGGCTCTGCTTTCATTCAGTATTAGGTTACTTCAACACAAAAGTGAAAATAATATATATTGAGTGTTTATTTCATGTAAAAAAGTACAACAGTTTTCTGAGCTTACTGGGTCTTGTAGTACCATAAACATGGTTTCACCTGGGTAGAACTTAAATATTTACTGTTTCCATTTCCATCTCATCTCTCAGTAACATATTAATCCTTCACTTATAAAGTAATGCTCACTGCTATAGTAAGACATTACCCTCCCTCCCCTGTGTACTAACACATTCCCCTCTCTCACCTCTGTAGTAACACATTACCCCCGCTTACCCCTGCAGTAACATATCCCCCCCACCCTAACCCTGTAGTAACACATTTGACATTCCCCTCCCTCATCTCTGTAGTAACACATTTTCCTCTCTCACCTCTGTAGAAACACAGTGTCCCTAACTGCATACTGTACACTTACCACCTAACCCTGAACCCACTACTATATGCTTACCCCTAACCCTGCACCCAATACTGTGTCCTTATCCCCCTAATCCTGCACCCAATACTGTGCCCTTATCTCCCTAATCCTGCACCCAATACTGTGTCCTTATCCCTCAACACTTAACCCATGACTGTACCCTTTTCCCCTAACCCAGCTACCAATACAGTACCCTTACCCCATAACCCTGCACCCAATACTGTATCTTTAGCCCCAGCCTTTCACATGCTATTTAAATAGGGGAGTCACACCAACTGCCAGTGACGTTTGGCAATACTTGGGATGACAGTTGGTGTTTGAATATGAACTGTGCTACAGCCACAATGAGACAGTCAGACAGGACACTGCACAGGGGGAGGAAACACTTTAGCCCTTTTCACCCCCTTAGGAGGTGAATTTCCAAAAATCCCTTCTTAGTGGGCACCTACGTCATGGTAGGAATATACTCCCCAATTTTCATGTTTCTAGGTCCAGGAATTTGGGCTGGGCGTTATTGAGTCAGTCAATCAAGACATCTGATTATATATATATATATATATATATATATATACAGGAGCAGTAGCAGGCGGCACTCAAACCATATACCAAAAGAAATAACACGGAAGCTCCGTAGAAAGTCAACGTTTCAATTCCATTCAAAGAATTTTCATCAGGACAATTGACTATATATATATATATATATATATATATATATATATATATATAGATGACATTGGGATCCACACTGTGGGTGTCCCTGTTATAATCTGACTAACCCAGCCCGGAATAACGTGGTACTGGTTGGGGCTCTTACAGGGATACTCACTCTCATCATCCTCCTGCTTCAGCCTCATTTGCGCATTTTTGATGGTCAGTTTGAGTGACCCCATGGTCACTCAGCCGGCCGAGGATTATGTCCATGGACGCAGCTTGGATCAGTAATGCATGCAGTAGGCGTGATGAATCCTGCTGCATTACCATAATAGTGCTATCGCAGCTGCTACCATGTTAGCAGCTGAGGCTTAATCACCTCCATGGTTTCTTGTTTATTTATTTTGTATTCATTATTATTTGGTATAATATAGCAGTCATCATCATTAGATTGATGATGATGACTGCTGTACCTTGGTGCTTCGGGATGCAGTCAGGAAGCCGACGGTCACAATGCCGACCGCCGGCATCCCGACTGTCAAATCCCAGCAAAGTACTAATGACAGGCATCGAAATCCCAAAGCCTGTCATTAGACCTATGCCGGGAGCCCGACGCCCGATATAGCGATCAGACGCAGACAGCCACAGGGGGGGGAGGGTTAGGTTAGGGGCTCCTGGGGGGGACTTAGGATTAGGACCCCCCCGGGAGGGTTAGGGTTAGGCTATGGGAAGGGGGGTTAGGGTTAAGCACCCCTGGGGGAGGTTAGGGTTAGGCACCCCCCCGGGAGACTTAGGCCTAGGTTGCAGGGAAGGGGGAGGGTTAGGTTTAGGCACTTAGGGGGGGGTAGGGTTAGGCACTAGGGGGAAGGTTAGGGTTAGGCAACCCTAAAGGAGGATTACGGTTAGGGGGGAGAATAGGATTAGTTATACTTACCTTTTTAGCTTCGGGATCTTCACCCCTGCCGGGCTTACATACTGAGTCCGGTGCTTCAGCATAATAACTATGTATCTTGGTATGTGCAACTATGAATATACTTTAGGCTGTTTTGTGCCTGTACATTTTTGCCTAGATTCAGGCCATGCAGCTTACTGTAGATGAGATCATGTGTGTACAGGGGATGTAGTTTAAATCCCGGGTGTTGGGATGCCGCTGCTCAGAATCCCGGCACTGGCATCCCGACGGTAAGTAATGGGGTTAAGGGGAGGGCTAGGGTTAGTGGATAGGGTTAGGCACTAGGGGGAGGGTTAGGCACTAGAGAGTGAGGGCTAGGTTTAGGCTGCGGGGGGGGGAGTAGGTTTAGGCTGCGTGGGGAGGGTTAGGTTTAGGCTGCTGGTAGGTAGAGTTAGGATTCTGACCAGCGCTCAGAATCCCAAGTGCTGGCATCCCATACCCAACCTGTGTACAGTACATCTCTAGCTATATGAAAGGTTGAGAGGTGTGCATTTCTATTGGTTTTACTAATGACTGTGCCATGCAAATAAACAAGTGCAAAAATATGCTCCTAAATTAAAATAAGGATTAATGAGGTACTAAATTATATCCAGAGCAGTACTCATGGATAAATGTACTATAAAAATAAAGAATGGAAAATAATGTAATAATACAATATGGAAAACAAATATACACTTTTATGTGAGTATCTATGTGAAACACATTATTTATGTAGTGTTTAGAAGGCAAGCAAGATTGTAAAAGAATAATAATCATTTGTTGTTTGATAAATAAATACTAAGTAATTAAACCAAGTGCAATAAATTCTGTTTGTGAAGATTTGAATTACATTACAATGCCATGTTTTATTTGATAGCAATTATGCTGATTAAAGTTTTAAAGGGTTTGGCAAACATTCTACACTCCTGCAATTGTTCACTCCAGGCCCTGAGGCAATATGTTAATAACAGGCATCTCTGTATAAAAACATTTGCACTAATGAAACTAATAGATTTTATCCAAACCATCTGTTGGTAAAGATGGATTAAAATGTGAACTCACTTACGTTGATCCTTCGAGAACTATACACCATAAAATAGGCTGCAGTAGCTTATCTAGAATTTCATTGCTAACAGAGAAATTGCTAGTTAACTGGATAAAGCATTCCATATTGAGTTTGAGCAGTAATTGCAGAAGAGGAATGTTTTCAGAGATAACTGACTAGCGTGGAATATTAAAGTAGACCTGTCTTCCCCACATAAACTACAGAAAGACCATGTTTCCTTGAGATCAGTGCTGTTTAATGCACTGGATTGCAAAGCAATAACCATACCCCATGCATTGTATTTCAATGGTAGCGCAGAAGGGATAGGCGTGAATTGGGCGATTTATGACTGCGTTGCTCAGCTCATAGAATTGTGCTGCATCTGTATAGTGGTGTCTTTAAAACATCAATAATATTTTGTGTAGATAACTATGTGCAAGAAACAGGAAAGCTGGAGTAGATATTATGGGTATGCCCACCTGATAGTAAGGGGTACATTTACTAAAGTGAGAGTTTTTAGAAAGGGAGAAGTTGCCCATAGTAACTAATCAGATTCTGGCTATTATCTTATAGAAGGCTCTAATTAAATGTTAAGTAGAATCTGATTGGTTGCTATGGGCAACATCTCCACTTCTCAAAACTCTCACTTTAGTAAATATACCCCTAAGAGAGAGGGAGATGTGTAGAAATATAGAATACATAACATTTGGTTACACTATTTCACTTAGTAATGGTACAATAAATCCATTTACTAAAGGTTTTAGTATGATTTGCTATAAGTATACAGAAATAACTGGAGGTGTAAAGAAATACATTTTTATTAAATTGTGTACACAGAGGATTTCCTTACAGCCGGTAACAAAAAGCAGGTAAACAGTAGATTTCAGCACCATTATTGTCCCTACTTTCTTTTCCGATAAGACCTTCTGCTATATGTGTGTACTATTTCCAGCCGCCACCCATACCTGGCCCACTCCCCTCCCATACTAGTACTTCTCATCAGATATTTGTTTAATGGGGAGAAAAGGGGAAGAGAGCATAAGGCACCTTGAAATATGACTCAGGCTGTCTGTTGTGTGCAAACAAACTCCCTAACACAGAACATAAAACTAACTGTGGTTATACATTAATTTTCTTACACAACACAACTACAGAAAGAAAAATGTGTAGGTGAGAATCCTTCAAATCAAACTTCCACCTAATGTAAAACTTCCTTAATCAACCGCTCTCCTAACCATGTGACGCAGGGCCTTATTATTCATAAGGCTGACTAGGCTGAAGCCTAGGAGTCGCGCAGGGAGAAGTTGCAATGTACACTCGTAGTCAGCTGAGGTTTGTTTTGAGACAATAGGGTGGGGGGGAGACAATAGACCAATAGCGCACTAGGGTCAGGGTTGTTACAACTCCATGAGATGACATGTGACCATCGCCATCATAGCTACTGTCACCGCCACTACCTGGAGGAAGGAAGTACTCTCTCCTCCAGACCTCAGCACACACAGGAACAGGAGATTCCACAGAATTTGCATGGATTCTGGCCACCCACTAGAGTACCACCACCGAGTGCAGAGCAAGGATACCTCAGCATAGGGGTAGAGCCAACTGGATTGAAGATCTTGAGTGCACACAACAGGATGGCGGTTGCACCCTACTGGTTAGTGCATAGTGTGGGACACACCGCCATGACACATGCACAAGGACATTGAAAACCCTGATGACCACCTCCAGGATAAGGAAGAAGTATGGTGTGCATGCCATATGGGAAGAGGCCCCTCCAGCAAGGGTCACTGCAGACATGCCACAGAGAGATATCACCACAATATTTTTATTTGGATAGTGGAACACCCTACCATACCAGTGTCAGGCTGTCAGCTGTAGTGGAATGAAAGATTGAAGTGCTGGAGGGGGCCCAAAATACCTGAAAGCCTTGTGGCCCAGCCATGGGTTAATACAACCCTTATGTGACCTGTGTAGTTTTGGAGTTATACACCGCCTCTGGTGTCTATAACAGTAACTTATCCATGGGTGTCAGATTTCTAACCTTCTATAGGGCCACACATTGCTCTTAATCTGAAGAATATGTTTTAAACCAAGAAAGAGGCATCAGGCTTGCGCAGGGAGGTCACAGTAAACCAGGAAACGTACTTGTTATTTGTCAGCTTTCTGAAATGTAAAAATGCTGATATTAATCCTATAGGGCAGCATACCTCCCAACATGGTAGGTGGGCATCCCCGGACAGGGGATGTGGCCATGTCACTTAGGGGGTGTGCATGCATCACTGAGGGGGGTGTCTGCTCCCCCAGGGTGTGCCTCCCTCTGTAACCCGGTAATTGCATGCAGGAGTTGCAGGTGTGCATGGCAACGGTACACAGCAATGGACGGACATACCTCCCCCAACCACCCGGTGATCAGGACAATGCAGTCCTGATCATGACAGTAGCACAGCAGAGATGGTGTAATGGTTAGCATTACTGCCTCCCAGCACTGAGGTCTTAGGGTTCCTCTCCTACCATGGTCCTAACTGTGTGGAGTGTATATTCTCTCTATGCTTGCGTGGGTTTCCTCCAGGTTTTTCTGGTAGTGAAAGTAAGGCCTGTTTCACTACCGATTCACTACCGATCACAACTGCGAATGTAATAGCGATTACGCATGCAGTTCATCTGCGATAGTATGCTAATCCATTGCCATTGCTATGCTGCAGTCCCAATTGCAGTGGCCGGCTCAGGCATGCGCACTGATATGCATATGCATGCACAGAACGCAACAATCAGCTGATTGCGTGCGTATTCGCAGTTGCGATTTGTAATGAATCAGGCCCATAGATTGTAAGCTCCTTTGGGCAGGGACTAATGCCTAATGTAATGACTCATGTGTAAAGCGTTGCAGAATATGTGCGTGCTATATAAATAACTGGTAATAATAATAATGATAATAATAATAATAATATTAATAGTAATAATAATATGAATAGTAATAATCATAATAAAAAATAAGAGGCCTCAAATAGGTGCATAAGAGGGGTCATTTGTTATCACTCACTTCCCTGTAGTATTTAACATCAGCTGTCTACAATTCAGAAAGCTCTGAAGCTAGACCAGTGAATGCTTTTTAAATAATGTCTTTATTAAATGTAGTCTTTACCCACTACTTAAGATATCATATAGAATGCAATATAATTTGTGATTAACTGCACTCTCTATGAGCATTTTTATATCTGACTCTGATGGATACAAATCAGGTGTACATGGAAATAAATACATATAATCATCTGTGTGCTCATTTTTGCGACCTGCCCACCACATGTGGCATTGCAAATGCAGCAGGAGGTGCCTGACCCCAGTATACACTATGTATACACTACCTGCTGCATCTGCAATCCCAGCGCTGTGACCGAGGTCGCAGCCTGGGATCACCGGTTGTCTTTTTGGTCAGGTTGTGGTAGATGAAGCATACCACAGCCTGGCCAGGTCCTGTCAGCCTGTGAGGCCAGGAAGTCTACGTACATGGATGCAGATCCTGGCCTTGCTACTCCCAGAAAATAGGGGGATGCATGACCTTGATTCCAGGAACACAGGCCATCCCCGCCCCTGCACCGTCCCGCAGACGCCTCTGCCTGTCAATCAGGCAGAGGTATAGCGGGGACTGCATGCGATTTCGCAGGACCTGTACTGCACATGCTGAGAACAGGTCCTACGCAAACACAGATTCCCAATAATCAGGTTCATAGTGTATACTGCTGTACAGTTGTGTAGGTGTATGGTGGAACATATAAATGGCAAAAGTAAGCATTGGACAACCATAGCACTGTTATCCTGCAGTGGTTGCTAAGCAGCGGAGTGTCCTCTTTAAATCTGGGTGTTCAGTATCATGGTTCCGATACTCAGGAGAAGGTAAAAAAGTTAAACAACATAATGTATAATCCTCCAGTGATGGATAAAGATGCTTATAGTAGTTGCGCTCACTTTTAGTGAATAATTATGGACCTTTGGACATTCATTTGTTAATCCCGATGTCCGTCGGTATGATGAAGAGTATTTACTATAATAACCATCCCATAAATCCCAAATCAATCTCCAGAGCAGAAAATAGAAACATGTTTCATGTCATTTCACCTCTTCCTCATGCTGAATATTATAAACTGCAACCCCCTGGAACTAAAGATGAATGGTTCTAAGGCCCCAGGCTGCATATCCCTGGGTCTATGAATTCCAGACACTTCTTACAATACTATTGTATAAACTGTGCCAGATAAATAGTAGCTAGAAGCTAGTTGGTTGCTATGAGTTAAAGGTAGGTACACACCAGAAAGATATATCTGCTGATGATGGTTGTTCGTATACACTGAACAACCATCACTGCGGTCCTGCTGGCTGGGGGCCTCTGTAGCAAGTGTACAGGCGGTCGGTCGGCTGACCACCCGTACACACAGCATGATGAGCGGATATATCAGCCACAGGCTGTGCTGAACAGCCGACGCAAAATATGTCCGTGAACAACGTCGTTCACAGGTATTTCGTCTGTACACTCTGGCTGTCACTCACACGATATATCAATTGTTGGGCAGTGTGTACCCAGCGTAACATCTCCACTCTATCTCTCTCGAAGGTTTAATACATCCCCCCCCACACACACAATATGGCAGCAATGTACTAGAAGTGTTTCAGTAACAGAATGTAGTAAAATAAATCTCTTTTATGTGTAAAAAAACCCCATGTCCTTTCCATTCATATCTATGTGATTCAACAAAGCATGTTATTAAACCTAGACAAAAGCCGTGACTGCAATTAAAGAAATGTCTTTAATGTTTGATGAGACTATGTACACCTGACTGCCCCTGTGCCATCCGCAGAGCAGTTGAAAGCTGTGGTTTATGGCCTTATCAGGTCAGTAACAGAAATACCACTTTAAACAACTAGGGTTTTGATCTAGTATTACCTTTTCCACCACCTGTGTCTCTTCCGGTCTTTGCTATCAGCCCAGCCATCAGCTGCAAACTGCCATTTCAGTTTGTAGTAATCTAAAATTGACAGATGGGGGCAAACAGGACTTTTTTTGGCGGCACGTTATACTTTTCTGGTCTGTTAAGAGCCAGACAAGTAAAGTGGTGTAAGATTGTTTAGTAACAGCTGGTAAGCACCGGGGTGTGCGAGTTTGATTTTCAGATATGACAAGCAGTTACAGGAATATTGCCAGATACAGCTGTTCAAAAGCCTTAATAAACAGCAAGTCAATACTAATCTTTGCCAAATTAATCTTTTCCCTGACAGCCCTTCAGAGCAATTATGCCTGCACTTATTATAAACACTCAATTGTTAAGCACATTTTGCTTTCATTTGCAATATAGTTTTACATTTGCCCTGTCTTCATTTGGCAAACTTTTCCATTGCTTTTGTAGTTTGTTGTATATTCTGCCTTTTCTGTCAAATAAAAGCTACAAGGGGATGTTTGCCCTCCTCGGAGAGAAGTGGATTTACAGTCCATGTTTGCCACACGTTTGGGTATGTTTATAAACAGATACAAGCTTGTTATACAATAGGACAGCACTATTTTGTGTCTCTATTTAAAAACTGATTTTAAAGATTTCAAACATTCCTGTAAGTCAAAGGGAAATGCGTTGAAAATAGATATAAAGGTTTTCTTTGTGTTTTCTATTCACTTTTTTCCTCTATGAGGACACGTGCAGTGCTGTCTGATAGTAGTGGGGGTTATTTAGTGTTAGACGCTGTACCCAATTTTTAGAGTAAAACATGCATTTTATACAACACTTGTACAGTAGAAATGAGAATCCTGCATCCACATGTTTGTGTATTATACATCTGTTTCAGGGGCTTTACCCCTGGAGCAGTGACCTGTGTTGCTGATGATGATTATCAGCACAAAGATTTTTAGTGTAAAAAAAAAAGTTTTAATAAATAAAAATGGTTCGGCCCTGTGTCCCAAAATTAATCCAAGCACTAGCGCTCATTATCTGGGCTAGTTGAGTCCAAGCTATGACAGGCTGGGCTGGTCATATAATGTAACACAGCCCAGCCTGTTCAGCACAGGAGTGAATTCCCCATTAAGATTGAGCCTAATAGTGAAAATAACCCCCCCCCCCCTCCTTCTAAGAAAAAACAGCCTCATGCTAAATCTGTGTGTGGTGGGTATTAATGTGAGAAAGAGTTAATAATAGAAATTAGCATTTTTATGTCTGACACTACTGGTCCCAGCAATCCATGGCAGCCATAAACAGATTGAGTATGCTGGTGCTTGTAGAACTGAAGTGTCAATATATCCATGCCTGTCAGAGCAAGCATGTCATTCTGTAAGAGAAAAAGACTGTGATAAAATTAATAAATTGTCAAATTTGTGGTACTCTATTTTCAAAAGTGGGATACATTTGATCCCTTTCCCAGGGGCGCAGATAAGGGAGGATAATGGGCACTCTTTACCTGGGCCCAGGTCTGCCCCTCCCCATAACAGGCAGTGGCACATCAGGCAGGGAGAAAGAGAACTGCTGTTGCTCAGCGGCAACAGTCTCTCTCCCCAGCCTAGCACACGCTGCTGTGTGCTTGTCCAGGGAGGTTGCTATCACTGACAGTCCTCTTTCTCCCTCTATGATGTGCAAGGGGGAGCAATCACGCTGATTGTGTCCCCTCTGGATCTGAGCAGCCCCCGGCACAGTGCCACGCACATACTGTTTTTATCATGTTATTTTGTACGGGGTGGTTCCGGTGGAGCATGAGCTCTGGGTACCAAAATGGACAGAGGGTGCTATCCAGGGTTCTGGAATTCATGGGTGCTACTCAGTATGACAGCCGCCTGTTAGTTTTATCTTGGTTTGTTTGCTCTATATCCTAAATAAGTTATGGGACTGAGATCTGTTTCTACATTTCATGCACCCTCAAGCTGCCCACATTGTATCCCCTCCGGCCCTCCCTCCTCTGTGACCATCTTCTGTCACCTCCCCTTTCCTGTCAGATTGATTACATTCACTTCTCACCTCTTTAATTCCCTCCCCTCTCTACCTTGTGATCGGCTCTTTGCCCCTGTCCACTCCTTTTTATTGGCTTCTGTCACCTCCCCTATAAGATCAGCACTTTCCTCTCCCCTCTCCTCTTTGATCCCCTCCCTCCTTCTCTCCTCACTCATTCATTGTGCTTCAATGGACTTAAAAGTGACACATCTGAGGTAAAATCCTAAACTTCAATTATAAGGTACTAGATTAAACAAAGTCACTGCTTTGCTATTTAAAGTAAGGAGGTGTTCCCAGGCATGACCACAAAGTGTTATTTGAAAGGTCTCTTAAAAAATATTAGGAGACCTGTGGCAGACAGAACATGATTAGTAGTACTCAAATTAATATAGGTGCAATGTATATTTGTGAAGTAGAATCATAGCTGAGAAGGGAGCTCCCATAGCTGTCCCCACTCTTGTGAAAGCTGCTTGGGGCCGTATTTGCAGTAATAAGCTGTGCACCCTGTGGCATTTCACTCTTGTACATATATTTTGATAATTTAAGTTAAATGATCAGAATGTATAATACAATTTCCTCTATTGACTAATAACAATGCTTAAAAGGAGATAAAAGTCATTTCCTAGGTGCTATACATTAATAAATCAGTGCCAAAGGAGCTACCCCTTAATGTCAGACAGTGCCTCATCGAAGCATTCCATTCCCCCAATGGTACCTCAATGCCAAGTGTCACACTGCCACTGTTTGCTCTATTTCTCTTCACTTCAGTATTCCCCTGCAGGCTGGCCATACCCCACTGGCGCAGTTCAGTACAGGGAGGGAGGGGAGGTGCAGTATGACATGCACTTTCTCCAGGCGCCATGGTTCCACGCTACTCCTCTGGTCCCCAGTACCCGCGCCCACAACCGCTCTCAATGTAGCTGCCCTTTTTGCAGGCCCTTAGTGGTTGAACAAGAGCATTAGGCTTGCCGGGTCCATACCCAGAAGTAAAGTGTTTGTGTAAGATAATACTTTACTACCAATTCTTTGCCGAAACGGCTGTGTTCTGGCAAGAGAAATTTGGTAAATTCAAGATATAAATAAAATACACATTTTCGCTAAGTGAATTTACTCAATATCATCTCTTCATAACCATGTTATAAATGCGTATTGGGATAAATATTCCACTTTGTTTAAAAGTTAAAACATACTTGTGCACTATTGAAAAACCATTTCAGGAGATGGAGAAAGCAACAGCTACAGTATTCACGTGGCACTGAAGATTGTGTGTATTGCTACATTTGAAAGGCGTGTCACAAAACTAACTTATGTTCAACTGTAAATGAACCCCAAACCATTTGCATGGTTGGGGGCGTATAAACCATATAAATATATAATATGTACCAAAGGCCTTAACTAGGGGAGTGTGACATGTGCCTGTCGCAGGGCAGGGCGCGCTGTTCAGGCCTGTCAATTTTCCTGTTTATTATTATTCTCACTTGTAGCTTCCTCTTCTTTTTATCCCCAACATCTCCTGGATGCCCCAAGATTACCCCTATCTCTTCCCTGGCCCTTCCCCATGAAGCTATGGCCCTTTTTCAGGTGCACTATCTTATGTTGCTATTTAAAAAATGGGGGGGGGGTGCCAATGCTCTCTCTGGCACAGGGCACCAAAAAGTCTAGTTACGGCTCTGATGTAACATTTAAACTCAGCTGTGATGTTTCTTAATTTTCCACTTAATAGGATAGCTAGATAATGGTGGCTGTGCTTTCAATCAAGTATTTCAGTTTTGCAAATCATGCACAGTTGTCACAATAAACAAAAACCTGCAATGGTCACAGACAGAGCCTATACATATGTCCAATAAGTCTCTATAGCTCATTGACTCATTAACTCAATAGGGTAAATGTAATAAGCAAGCCTCTATTTCTTGGTGTGTCTAAGCAGGAAATTTAAAATAGCAGCACTTTTTCAAAGCTAAACACAGCGTGCTTAGTAAATTTACAGCAAGATGTTTTACTATAGGCGTGACTGTGCATTAAAAATAAACATATGCTGTACTCTACTTTTTTCTAGTTTCTTAAATGACCCCTCTGTATTAATTATTTCTCTTTTGTACTTTGTTATACTGTTATCTTTGTATTCTTCATATTGTTCATTGTTAGAGAGTATTCTAGTTATGCTCTTAGGTATTTATTTAAGTTCATACAGTTTTATTTTGCTATTGTGAATTGTGTGTCAGTGTTATTTGGTGCCTATTACACTGGTTAGTTATTATTACATTCCGGGGCACCTCAAGGGGTGGGCTGACAGGGCCATCACACGGGCCCTGCAGCCTGGAGGGGAGCAGCTACAGTCAGCCTTGCCCCTCAGTCTATGCATCGTTCCACCTCCCAGGTCTGGTGACAAGGGGGGATCAAGTGCTTGTACAAATACAGGGGGAGTGTTGGTGGAATGAATCTGCTGGAGAGCAACAATGGGGATAAAGCTGCTGTAGAGCCACATGGGGAAGTAGGCTGCTGTTGTTACACAAGGGGAGTGATGTGATTGCTGGAGAGGGATGGGGATGAGGCACCTGGACAAACGAAGAGGGAATGAGGTGGCAGGAAAGACCCATGGGTGGATGAGGTCTGGGGGACTGGAGAAACACATGGGGGGTGAAGCTGCTGGAGAGACACCAGGGAGGATGTGGCTGGAAAGACAAAGGGGCCAGGAGATGAAACTGGGCATGAGGCTGGAATGACAGGGAGCAGGAAGTTGGAGTGACAGAGGGGGCATGTGGCTGGAATGACAAGGGACAAGAGGTGACACAGAGGGCACAAGACTGGAGTGACATGGACTAGGAGGCTGGAGGGGACACAAGGAGCATGAGGCTGGGGTGACATGAGGCAAAAGAATGGAGTGACACAGAAGGGCATGTGGCTGGAAAGACACAAGACAGGAGGTGACAGAGAGTACAAGACTGGAGTGACATTGGGTAGGTGTTACGATTCCCTTGCACAGGAGAGATAGCAGGACTGCTGACCAGTGCTAGGTATGATGGAGGAGTGGCAGTCCTTTCACAACTAGGGCTAGCTGGAGTGTGGCTGTGGATGGATAGCACTGCACAGAACAATATGGTCATCAGGGACTGAGGAGCAACTGAGTAGTCAGGCAATGAGTGGCATGACAATACTAATTGCTGCAGGGCAGGAGTGACCTGGACTGATATGTAGCAGGATAACAGACAAGCCTGGACTGGGCTGGACAAGACAAGAATAGACTATGACAAGACACTGAAAAACAAACAAGGACGGGACACGACAAAATAATCACAGGATACTAGATATGGCCTAGAGGCTGTGGTGCGGTTTAGACAGCCAGGACTCTAGACAGGAAGCAGCCTGCTGGCTGGTGCCGCTGCTGGGGCAATTGCCGTAGATAGACAGTCTAACGTTTGATAATGGCTTTGAGAGCCGATGGTGCGACAAGGGTGCTGATGTTGCAGCGATGCTGCCGATGTTGGGGCAATTGCCATAGATAAACAATCTATGGTGTGATAATGGCTTTGAGAGCTGATGGTGCGACAAGGGTGCTGATGTTGCAGCGATGCTGCCGATGTTGGGGCAATTGCCATAGATAAACAATCTATGGTGTGATAATGGCTTTGAGAGCCGATGGTGCGGCAAGTGTGCTGATTTTGCAGCGATGGTGCTGATGTTGGGGCAATTGCCATTGATAAACAGTCTAGAGTTTGATAATGGCTTTGAGAGCCGATGGTGCGGCAAGTTTGCCGATGCTGCAGCAAGGGAGCTGCTTGGAGCGGCTAAGAAGAAAAATGAGGAATGTTGGCAGCACAGGAGCTGCTGGATGCGGCCAGGAAGCCGTGTGGAGATTGGTGGTAGCACGGAAGCTAGTTGGAGCAGCTGGGAAGCCATATGGTGAACGTTGGCAGCACGAGAGCTGCTAGATGCGGCTAGGAAGCCGTTTGGAGATTGGTTGTAGCACAGAAGCTACTTGGAGCAGCTAGAAAGCCGTATGGTGATTGCTGAGCAGATGGCAGCTTGGGGGCTGCTAGATGCGGCTAGGAAGCTATGTGGGAGTTCAATGAACAGGAGAACAGGAACAACCTGACTCTGTAGCCAGGCCGAGAGAACTCACAGACACTCTGTAATGTGGCCTGTGTCACCCGGTTGATACAAGCAGCTGCGATGATCTAGGCAGGGTCCTAAACAGCAGACAGGTGGGCTCAGATGCTGCAGGGTGGAAACACTGCAGGTAACTAGATGAATGCAGATAGATAGTATTGTGGTATAATACTGCAGGGCTGAATGGAGACAGGATCCAGATACTATAACCAAAGTACTCAGTAGACCAGCAAGCACTTAGGAACTGAACACAGCAAACATACACTGGTAATGACAGCATAACCGGCAATGAGATCAGGGCTGGGTGTATACTTATGAGATGCAGGATCCAATCAGAGACCATTCCTGGAGAGTGATTCCTAATTAAAAGGCATGTGTGTACCTGCTCTACAGAGAGAGCGCTAGTTTATTAGTGAACACATGAAACAACACAAACACAGACAGACCTGAATGACAGGCTATGAATTGACACAGACAAGACAGGATTTCCAGCTTCCTGCAAAAAGCCACAACAAGGATAGGACTTGATGCAGTATCCCAGTAGCAACTATGACTGGGAATTGCCCCCAAGATGATTTGCTAACCGCAAAGCCTTTCATTAGGATGCTGGATGGGACATGGAGCAGGAGGCTAGAGTGACAGTGGTATGTGGCTGGAATGACACAGGAGACTGGAAGTAACACAGGGAGGCTGAAGTTGACATGGGGCATGTGGCTGGAAAGACAGGGGGCACAAGGCGACACAGGGGGCACAAGGCTGGAGTGACTTGGGTCAGGAGGCTGGTGGGGACATGAAGCAGGAGGCTGGGGGACATGGGCAGGAGGAAAAATACAAGGCAGGAGGTGACAGAGGGCACAAGGCTGGAGTGACATGGGGTAGGAGGCTGGAAAGGACACCGGAGGTGATGCAGGGGATATGTGGCTGGAAAGACACAATGGGCAGGAGGAATGAGACTGGAAAGGCATGGGGGCACAAGGCTGGAAGTAACAGGGAGGATGAGGCTGGAGATTCCCAGGAGGCACTAGGCTGGAGATGACACAGGAGGCTGGAGGGACACAGGGGGCAGGAGGTGACACAAAGGGTATGAGTCTCGATAAACCTGTGTTGTATGATGATGACATTAGTTGTATTGCTACACAAACAGGCATCTTCTGGACCATGGGACTTCCTACATGAATAGTGAATACAGACTGAAGACTCTGTCTGCCCAGGAAGAATCAATCTCTTCAAAGGTTCCCCATTGCAGAGGAACAACCATATAGATCTAGTGTATTTTTATTTAGTACACAAAAAAACTTTATAGATTTTTTTATTTTTCAAGGGGAGGCAGCAAAGGGACTTTTCCCCCTGGGAACTACTTATTCTAGAAGCAGCCTTGATTATGTTGACTTCTTTATGTCATGCACAATGACTACCATCTATTCTGTCTATATTTTGTACACTACTGTTTGCATTACAGAAACACTGCTAACCCATTAGGTGTCCTGTAATATCCATTTGAATGTTCTGATTCTAAGAATTCATCAAGTGCTGATTGTATGATTCATAACAGTGTTAGCCACTGTATACAAAACTAAAGTATGGCTACCACACTTTATGTTCTCACCCATTCAACCGGAATTGTGCTACTTGTCCTTTCCTTCTCATGTGGTATAGCTTCCTCATTAGAATGTGCTTATGGTTTAAACTGTATTGTTCATAGAGAATCTGTAATGCAACCAGCATGCCTTCTATGGCAGTCTCATGCTTTATGGGAATTATCTGGTCATCTTCAATTCTAAAATGTATGGTTGCTAAAGCCTCCAAAGTAATTTATGCAAGAAAGCACAAACAAGACTTATATAGCCTTTTTGGGGCACACTTATTTACAATTTGTAAATATGCAAGAGATGTATGTATATTAAAATGTAAATATTAATACATATGACCCCTAAGACAAAACATTCAGGCGTAAAAAATGGGGTCTATTTCTATATAGTTCAATAAAATCTTATTAAATCACCAACATTATACAAAATGCGAAAATATAGAAAATTCCCTTGTATATGCAAAATATTATCGGTCAAGCAGTATGTATAAGAATAAATAACCTCTAACAAGAATACAAAGAGTGGGTTTAGAACACCTTGGTCACTTCGCAATCTCAAGTGATTAACATCCAAGTGTCAACCAGATCCAGCAATTATCAAATTATAGTGGGATCAATTAAAATTATCTCTCTACAAGATTATCTAACTGTGGGCCTGACTCAGCACAGATCGCAACTAATTGCATGCAATGAAGCTGCGAAAAAATGCTAATGTCTGCCACCGCGCGGCCAGCATAGAGAAGCCCACTACTGCCTTCTCACATCCGTCATACCTCACAGTCCTGCATATACATCTGTAAAATAGGAGAACATCTGCCCGTCATGCACAATTACAGGAGGTCTGACCTGCCTCATAATTTGCAAGTCTCATTGCACGCAGTGTACAATCAAGCAGCTTAAGCAATTGCAGTGGCTAATTTATGCACGCCCATGCAACGGCATTCAAATGGACAGGCACACCTGCGTTTCTCCAACCACTCCTTCTTCTCCCCCATATGCTCACGGCCTGTCACTCACTCTGCAGTGGACACAGTGCGTCCATAATCACAGTGCGATCGCCATGCACATGCAGTGCTGTGCATACGCATGTTCAGTACACAACAATCGGCCAATCTGCGTACGTGGTTGCAATTACGATCCATGCTGAATCAGGCCCTGTGTCCTTTAGTTACACCATACTGCAATGTATCAAAATTCACATAGGGAAAAACTATGAAACCTCCTGATTAACATAAGATGAGACCTAGATTATAACAATCACCATGCAAAAAAGAAGCAAGTCTAAGTTCAAACGTCTTGCATGATATTATGCAATATTACAATACAATGTATAATCAGGTTTAGTATTGGTAATGCTCAACTTACACTACTGTTCAAAAGTTTGGGGTCACTTAGAAATGTCCTTATTTTTTGATAGAAAAGCACTGTTTTTTCAATGAAGATAACATTAAATTAATCAGAAATACACTCTATACATTGTTATTGTGGTAAATTACTATACTAGCTGCAAACATCTAGTTTTTAAAGGAATAGCTACATAGGTGTATAGAGGCCCATTTCCAGCAACCATCACTCCAGTGTTCTAATGGTACATTGTGTTTACTAAGCTCGTTAAAAGACTAATGGATGATTAGAAAACCCTTGAAAACCCTTGTGCAAATATGTTAGCACAGCTGAAAATGGGTTTGCTCGTTAGAGAAGCTATAAAAATAGCCTTCCTTTGAGCTAGTTGAATATCAGGAGCATCACATTTGTGGGTTCGATTATACTCTCCAAATGGCCAGAAAAAGAGAACTTTCATGTGAAAGTCGACAGTCTATTCTTGTTCTTAGAAATTAAGGCTATTTCATGCGAGGAATTGCCAAGAAACTGAACATTTCCTACAACGTTGTGTACTACTCCCTTCAAAGAACAGCACAAACATGCTCTAACCAGAGTAGAAAGAGAAGTGGGAGGCCCCGGTACACAACTGTGCAAGAAGACAAGTACATTAGAGTCTCAAGTTTGAGAAAAACATGCCTCAAGTCCTCAACTGGCAGCTTCATTAAATGGTACCCGCAAAATGCCAGTGTCAACGTCTTCAGTGAAGAGACGACTCTGGGATGCTGGCCCTCTAGGCAGAGTGGCAAATAAAAAGCCATATCTGAGACTGGCCAATAAAAGGAAAATATTAATATGGGCAAAAGAACACAGACATTGGACAGAGGAAGATTGGGAAAAAGTGTTATGGACATTTGAATCGAACTTTGAGGTGTTTGGATTACACAGAAGAACATTTGTGAGATGCAGAACAAGTGAAAAGATGCTGGAAGAGTGCCTGACGCCATCTGTCAAGCATGATGGAGGTAACGTGATGGTATGGGGTTGCTTTGGTGCTGGTAAAGTGGAATATTTGTACAAGTTAAAGGGGATTTTGAATACGGAAGGCTATCACTCCATTTTGCAACGCCATGCCATACCCTGTGGACAGCGCTTGATTGGAGCCAATTTCCACCTCCAACAGGACAATGACCCAAAGCACACCTCCAAATTATTCAAGAACTATTTAGGGAAGATGCAGGCAGCTGGTATTCTGTCTGTAATGGAGTGGCCAGCGCAGTCACCAGATCTCAACCCCATTGAACTGCTGTGGGAGCAGCTTGACCGTATGGTACTCAAGAAGTGCCCATCAACCCAATTCAACTTGTGGGAGGTACTTCAGGAAGCGTGGGGTGAAATTTCTTTAGATTACCTCAACAAATTAACAGCTAGAATGCCAAAGGTCTGCAATCCTGTAATTGCTGCAAAAGGAGCATTCTTTGATGAAAGCAAAGTTTGAAGGACAAAATTATTATTTCAAATAAAAAATCATTATTTCTAACCTTGCCAAAGTCTTGACTGTATGTTCTATTCATTTTGCAACTCATTTGATAAATAAAATTCAGTTTTCATGTAAAACACAAAATTGTCTGGGTGACCCCAAACTTGTGAACGGTAGTATATATACAGTATGTAGAAAATAGAACATGCACGTAAAGGTATACTTCAATATAGCTATGCCTCTAGATATCTCTCTCTTGATATGCACATATTCACATGCATATAAAGCCCACTATATCAAAAGAATAACCAGTGCTATTCTCCACACGGGTTGGGTATGAAATCCCGGCTGTTGGGATGCCACTGGTGAGAATACCAACAGCAGCATCCCAACAGCCAGAATCCTGACATCAATAGGAACAAATGGTAAGTGTTTTCCTAACCCCTACCCTAACCCTCCCTCCCCAGTGCCTAACCCTAACCTCCCCCCATAGTTCCTAAGCCTAACCTCCCCCTCCCCGCACCCTAAACCTAACACCCCTTCACCAGTGCTTAAACATAACCTCCCCCTAGTGGCTAGACTTAACCTCCCCCTCTCTGCACTCTAATCCTAACACTCCCTCCCCAATTCCTAACCCTAACCCTCCCCCTAGTGAATAACCCTAACCCGATACCCTAACCTCCCCTAATTCCCCGATACTTACCTTTGGGATGCCAACAGCCAGCATACTGGTGCAGGGATCCCAACCTGTCAGGATTTTGGCGCCGGTCTTTAGACCATCGGCATCTCGCATGCCGGGATGCCGACTACATCCCCTCCACACCTGTGTTAAAACTATAGGGAAAGGCAATGCATCATAACATACAATGACTTAGATGCACTAAGCTCTGGAATTTGATAAATTGGAGAGTTATAAACTACCAACCAATCAGCTCCTGTCATTTTCAAACACAGCTTGTAACATGACAGTTAGGAGCTGAGTGGCTGGTAGTTTATCACGCTCCAATTTATCACTTTCCAGAGCTTAGTACATCTCCCCCAGTATGAGAAATATATAGCTAGCTTGCTATGAGAAAAAACTGTAAAGAGTGTCAACAGTGTCAGATCACTCTACTTCTACTGTTCTGTGTCATGCATATACAGAAGACACAGAATGAGAGAGTGGTAGTGATTATTGGCATAAGGATAGAAAAAATGGCACATTTCTGCTGTTCATAAAACTGATAGGGACCCCTATTACAATTATATTGCAGGCTAGTATCCCATCAGACCGAATGAGAGAATGTACTGAAAAGTGTGAGTCTGGTAGGAATATATCATACAATATCCGAGGTTATGCTCATATGACTGCAAGTATAAGTAAAGGTCAGTATATGAATATCACAGTCACTTCTACCGTCCAGCATCATGCATAGAATCAGATGCCAGATGAGAGCATGGCCGGGATATCTGGCTACAGGTACCACCAACCTAATGCTGTGTGATGTTGGTTACAATAACAGCCATAATGTTGGACTAGTCTATTAAGACTCAATTAAGACCTAATGAATTATTAAGGATGTCTTTCTTTATTATTCCATTCTTGGTTATTATGCTTTGGCCTGTCTACAGAAATAACTGCACATCATCCCTGAATAGCAGCATTTCAACCACACATTTCAACATTCTATTAATTATTAGTTATTGTTCAGTTTAGCTACTACAAGATTATAATGTGCTGTTTATTATTTATTTTTCCTTCTTTACTCCATTTGAAATACAGCGTTGATTTACTCACATGCACTTTGTAGTTTCCAATGTTAACTTTCTTGCATTTCTCTGTAGTGCTGTGTTTCTGGGGCCATAACCTGTTGCAGTATATCCTCCTTTTTTAATCATAAAACCTTACTGTAAATAGTATAAGTCAAATTCATAATTTAACAGAGAGGATTACCAACAATATTATATAAAACAGTACCCTGTCACAACTTAAAAAATATTTCCATCTACTGGTCCTCAAGTATAGCTTCTCAAATCATACTCAGCCATTTTAACATCAATCAAAAAGTTGCATAGTTTAAGCCTAAACTGTCAGGAAACAAACATGGGAATTTAAGCACTGTATGTATTGAGCTTGTAAAAAAAAGGTCAACTATTGCAACTAATGTTGAAATCCTTTCATTGTTAAAACTAAGCCAACAATGTTTTGGTTTACACAGACTATGCAACATCTTTATTCACAAATACATCTCTCCATAGAAGAGGTTCAAATGTTTTGGTTATAATTTTTTTCCATTTGCCTCAAAAGTGACCTCTCTTATAAATGATTTATTTTTACTCAAATAAATGCTACAATTCTGTGGCTCACATTACTTTAGCACACTTTATTCTTATTGAGCCAGCTAATTCTCTGTCTTATAAATCCTTATTTTTAATTTAAATAAATACAACAATAGACAGGGTCTAAGTTATCTTAATATACTTTATTTAAATGATGACACTAAGGTTGGCTGTCTTATATACACCACCTTTTCACTCAAATAAATACTGCAGTGGGTGGGATGTCAAATATTTTAAAATACTCTATTTTCTTGAAACAACAAACTCTTTGCCCTGTTATACACATGTGTGTGCCCGAAGAAAGAGCACATTGTTCTGAAACACGTTATTATTGAGCGTTGTCACTGTTACCCCATTTATCCAGTTATGAGCTACAGTGCTGTGTACATAGGGCACTGGATGAAGTACTATATTCTAGCATTGTATATCTTTTTACTCAAATACCACAGTCAGGGCAGGTTATACTAATATACTGTACCAGGCCTGGGATCACAGAGGGGGGATACAGCTTGCCGATAATCCCACCTATGAACTGCTTTTTATTCACAGGGAGTTGTCTGCCTGTCAGTAAGAAGCAGTCAGGATCATTGGCGCACTGTGGGACCCCTGTCAGGCACTGTGACTGCAGAATAGTAAGATTTAGATGGGATATGGGAGTTGCATGCCCAGGGCCCCCCCTCTCATAGAAGGTCTGAGGCTTTAATCTGGAGACCGCCTCTATCTACTGACAATCAGATCCACAGATTACCCACCCCCCAACTCTTCTCCTTCCCCTGATTCCACTGTACCCCTGTCATGCCTACCATACTGCTTTCATAGTAGAAGCACACAGAACCTCATGTCATAAGGTCAAATGGAAACTGAAGAGGTCTGAGGGGCATGACACACGTCAATACTGTGAGGAGAGGGGGCACCTGCTATTTCTGATGGCAGCCCTGACCACGGTAAGTTTGGTTAAGGTTAATTTAACATACTTTTACCATGTGCAACCAAAAGGCTGCCATATAAACAATCCTTTTCACTCCAATAGAGACTATTTAATAGGTGTGGTTTAAATGCTTTTAATATAATGAATATTGTCAATGTAAGCTTTTGCCCTTCTGCTGTACGAGAGGTTTCTGTCCTCCCTGAGCTCGCCTTAGGACACCTGCGTTACAATTTAATATAATCAATATTGTCAATGTAGTAAACTTTTACTATAAACTAAGTAGGCTAGAAAAATAATTTACAAACTGTAAAAAAAAAAAACTATGTAAGAGCTTTTATCACATTGGTCAAAGTGTCCTTTCTGCAGAAGTCCAAAAACAGATGTGATGCATTCCTCAAACAGGGCACTACTTTGTAAATGTAACCCTTTATTTCATTTCATGTAAAAATTAAACCTATTCTGTGTCCAGCAGTGAACATCGCCAAACTGCCCAACTCATTCCAATGGATGGATGGTGCCAACTTTGCACTCCTGGACATTTCTCTATCTTGGCATCACATTTATGCATCTACCTGTAAATCTGGGTGCTGTTGCACAAAGACAGGAATGTTTAATCACACAAGCCCATTAACACCACATGATTGCTTGTATCCACTTTCATAAATGAGCCTTAGAGACAGATAAATACAGTATGTTGTGGTGTTGGAAAAATCTGTCCTAACTGGCACTTAATATAGGTAATATAGGTAATGATGTTTTTTTTTTCTTTTTGGAAAAGTTGCACATTTCTAGTTATCTGTCAGTAGATATCTGAAAGAAAACAAAACCCAACAAAAAAATCTCAAATATGTTCCTTACATAAGTATCATAATAGTACTCAATATTTGACTTTTGCCATAATAAAGACATAGAATAACACCTGTGACCTACAAATACTGTAGGCAAGGGTACGAGAACCATGGGAACAGAGCCTCTCATTTTTTTTAAGAGTTAAAGGGTTATCAATGGGCAAACACAGGATTTTTAGAGGGGGTTTCAAAATACTTGATTTTAAAGCAAGTGTGGCCAGTCCATGAAGATGGCATAATCAGCACTTAACCAGCTATATTATATGTCATACGAAGTATAGTGTATGTAATAATTCTGACATATACAGGACCAGTGATCACAGTAAACCATTATATGTGGAAGTAGGGCCATCCTGCATGAGCTGAATGTTTTTATTTCAGATGTGGGCTCCATTCCAGATCATTTCAGCAAGTTCAGGAATCTCGGAGAGTAGCAAAATAACCTTGCACTGCCCTGGATATAAATGTACAGATTGCACTGGATAGTGTATTATTAAACAGTATTAATAATTGACCCTATAGATGGTCTATATAAGTGCATCCTTAACAGTGTATGTTTTCTAGATCTCTTAATTGCTGCAACTTTATTCATTACTGGCTCACACATTTTAAAATATCAACATATGGTGCTAATTATTTCATTTGTGACACTGAGGGGATCTTAAAAACATGCAACTTTAGCATTATATACTATTTATGTTGTTGTCATCATGGTATGTCCTGAGGAGGGCGGTTTTCAGGCAACCGGAAACCCCCCTGCATTTGCCTATGCTATGTATGTAGTCTTGAAGTAACTTTGTGAAGTCAAACATTTCTAATTAATTTACAAGCTGTCTATTTCTGAATGAGCTCACAAAAGGGCTACATCAATGTGTGTGGTTGACAGGATGGAAAGGGAAGGGAAAGTGTCTACTAGAAAGATTTGCTGCATAAATAACACCCATTGGATTATTGGGACAATCACAGTTTAAAGAACATAAGGAAACCGATCAGTAAGCATCAATAACTGTCATATCACATGTCTACAGATTTAAATAAAAAGAAATATACATATGCTGACACTCATTCCTCTTGGATTGTATGAGAGGAAAACATATGTGGATGTGTCCTGTGACTCATGAATGACATCTGACTATTAGTGTCTACTATAATCCTCATACCTCATAGCACCAGTCTCATAATTAATTAGTTTTTAAATTGTATAATATTTAAACCAGTTTAGTATTAGATGAGGATTTACAATGTATAAATTGACCGTATCGTTTTATCTCTCTACCTTACTCCACCAGCATTGTTATGACTCTAAAACCCATATTGTGTGCTGCATTTGTCATTAGTATCATTACCTATACCGGTATATTTGTTGCAAAACAAGTTACAACTAATTGGTAACATATTATTTGTCCTGCCTTTACTTTGTCCTGAAGCTATTGCCTGTTTTCTGGCTCACACAATGACAAGGGTTGTCCAGATAAATTACTTTATATAGAATGATTTCCAATTTAAAGTTCTGAAGAATTCCACACTATGATGTCTTCTCAATTCTGGTATAGGAATTTAGTCAATGACTAGACGGCAACAGTTCTTTTTTATAATAATCTACCCAAGGAAATCTATACATTCCTCCCAGGTCTAGGGAAATTAACATTATGTTTTTAATATAACTAATGGATAATGTGATTCAAGAAGATTACATAATAAACAGAAATAACTAAGTAAACAATTTTACAGTGTCTACATAGAATTAAGAGTTTCTCTTTAAATTGTGTCTGTTAGGCGTCATTTGTTGCTTTGCTATTCTCCATATAGAAAATGTGTCTGTCAAAATGCTTTCATCTGCAGTTAAGACTTCATATAATGCTTCAGGCTTTCTCTACTGTAAACTAAGATTAATTTCATGCCTCATGTTAAGTCTATACTATGCACATTTATATCATTTCTATTTCATCCGTGTTCAAGACAAAGATCCACCAATATTCACTAAGAAAATTCTGTCCTTAAGAATTATGTTGAGTCTACCTACTATGAGTCTATATTTCATCTTTAGAAGCATTTACATGAAGATGTGGATAATAGAAACAATGTATTCAAGTTTTTAAAAAGTAACCTGGTGAAATCCAATACATATGCCCTGAAAAATTGTGATTTTTAACTTACATTTCATTAGGATCTGAGCAACATATTACAGTATCTTAGATATTTGCTTGTCTGATATGACTTCAGCTTTAACGTGGGCATTCATAGAGCATGCTACAAATCACATCATCAGAATGTTCCTAGTGGGGGAAAATGAGTGCATCAACCTTTTTGGAGACACTAATCTGTCATCTTCTATTATAACATTAGTGAGGAAAGGGCTGCATGTGAGAGGGGATAGCTGCAACCTGAAAAGAAGATTGTGGATTTTGGGGTTCCCAACACAAAAGAGATGTGATATGAAGATTCTAGTGCAGGAATACTTAGGTTGAGATCCTGGTGTCTTGCTGATGCTGGGTCATTCATGGCATGAGTTGGGTGGCTTGGAGTCTGATCCATGTATAGTTGTCTTGTTTTTAGACTTCCCTTTCATGTGGATGGTAAACTGATAGATGATGTCCTCTTGAATGTCCTGGCATTTGCTGGCACTATTGCAGTCACTTTCTCTATCCTGCTTATTTTCATATATTAATCTGACTCCTAGCACTCCAGACTGAAACTCCTATTCTTACTTCTGTTTTGTATTTATACCTATTCTTATTCCAATCTCTGGCTCTGTCTTCCCTAAGAGCTATGATAGATAATTGCTATACATTTGTTTACTTCTGCTAGTAGTAAGCAAATTTAAGTATGCCATATCTCTCATATACTTTTCCAATATTATTACTAGCTATGTCATTGTTACTAAGTATGGTATAAAATGACACATATACATTAAATTAAACCAATCATTACAAAATCATGTTTACTATATAGCAATCCTAAACAACTATTATATTTTCCTGATAAATTGGCCAATTTTACCTTACTGAAGTCTTTCCCATATGCCCACAAAACATATTATTTTTATTCTTATAATCTTCCACAAAAACATGTTTTTATTTCATCTTCTTCTTTATTATTATTATTATGATTATTATTAGTAGTAATAATAATAATAATAATTATTATTAGTAGTAGTATTAGTATAGTTTCAGAATATGTGAATCACATTTCTCATTTTTGTTTATATTAGAAAAAATCACATTAGAGCCACAAATAGCATTTAATTTTTCTTATTAATGAAAAAAAAAGAAACTATGAGAAATTTAAATAACCACACATTTATACCATCTATAACACAAATATCTAAATGTATTTTAATGGACACAGATTTATCTTAGAAGATGTGGTTTCTACATCTCCTCTATTTGCCTTTGACTTAAAAAGACATTCTGACTGATAAGTGGCCTGGGGGAATTCTCCCATTTGTCAAAAGACCTTTCATATTCATGTTAAATACAACACAAGTAGGACATTTTTCCTGCATCATGGTTTTTTTCACTAGATTTGACGTGTGATCATAGGAGCTTATAAGAACAATTTATCACTACCACTTGCCAAGTTTCACAGCCAAAACCTGATTGAAAACTAAGAGGCAGAATCATATCTTTTCACTGTTGTTTACTCTTGGGGCTTATATCATTTTACTATACGGTATAAAAATAAACAGTTGCTACATTGTTGTAGTGTAATGTTTTTCTCATCTGACTTGACTTAATAGGTGAGCAAATATGAATAAAAAATAAAGTTGATGATCACTTTTATTTTTTGTAGTTCAAAAACGCAAGTTTGGTTTTATTTGATGTCACAGTAGAAAGGACATGTATTCACATGAATTGTGATACAATATAGTTTTTTTTCCAGCAAAAATGTTAAAACATCAAAGAAACATGTTTAAAAAGCTAAGAAAATTACTTACAAACACGTAGATTTATTATTTCATAAATAGGCGCAACAGGCTCCATATAATTAAAAAAAACAATGAAAATAAAAAAAATAAAATAAAAAGATTAAATACAGACACATTATGGAGAAACAATAACACATAGCCAGATATCAAGGTTATAATTTAGCTGTTTCCAATCTGTTTCTGCATCTAGTAAAATAACATGTAAGCATTTGGCAGTTTTTATACATATAGGGACATAATGACATTTACTAACAATTACACAAGAAGTGATACAAAAAGCCATTTTAATGCAGTACAAAATAAACGTGTTTGCTTTCTGTATGGCCCACTTTATAATTAGCCGATTTTTCACATATTTTTTTTTGGAGGGTGATTTTCTCCAAAAATATTTTTGAAAATATAGACATATTAGGCATTAAAAAAAAGCAAAAAATATGAATGTTTGCCAATTATAATAATTTTCCAAAATTTACCACCTGGAATGTACCAGTTTCAAATCGTAATTTAGTTACAACAACATCCACATTTTATACTCTAGGAGAATGGACACTCATGCTATTTACATCCTTGTTATGAGTGCTACGTCAAGCCGTTGAGAAAGTCTTTAGTAGATTTATATAAACAACCTTTATGAAAACCAATGGAAACTTGTTTTATCTGAGATGACTACAGTTGCTAAGGCAGCTTTCCTAGTGCATCACTTCACAGCAAAACCTAAAATAAGAATGGTCCAATTTTCTTTAGTAATCTTCGTTCAGTAAAGAAAAGGGAAAGATGTTACTTAGAGAAGTTTGAAGGAATTGAAGCAAGACTATGATTCCCAGAGTGGATAAACCACAAATGCAAATGTCCTAAGTGCTTAGCAACTTGTATTTTATAATGAACCGCAGAAGTGCCATGGCCGCGAAATGCGATCCTTGACAAAAGTTGTCCCTGCATTCCTCATCTGAAAGAAATTTCTCTGCTTGGGTGATATTTTCAGGTTAGGTACAGTGCTTTGTCCCTCTGCATGTTTCTGTGGGAAAGGAAAAAAAAAATATGATTACTAAAGGTTGGACTTTAGTAGACTGGCAATCTTAGACTGATGGGTTAACATGGAAGATACAGTTAAAAATCACTGAAATATTTAAAGTTTACTTGGGATGATGTTACACAAGTTAATTCTTTTCAACTTCCTCCTCACCCCTAGTGATTTTGCTTTATAAACCTATCCCCAACATCAATAGATCATTGGATAAGCTTATTTGGCACTTATGCAACACAGCCAAAGTACAACTGGCTAAAGTTTGGAGAAAAAACTTGCCCCCAGCATTGTTGGCAGTCATTAACAAAATATAGTTTGTATTGTCCATGGGGTATATTTCTAGTATTCTCGACAACATAGTACATTCTTTTCACATAATTTGGTACCCCTGGTGTCTCTGTCATAATAACTCATTCCTCTAGGTCAGGGGTCTTCAACCTTTAAGACAGTGTGGGCCACATTAAAAAAATCAACGATGACTGAGGGCCACTAAGATATACTGTGGTATTTAGACTCTGCCCCCTCTTCACACAATTATGTCCCATAACTACTCCCTCCTACAATTTTAATTAGGTCCCAGATTGGCCCCCTCCTCCCACAATTATAATTATGCCCCATAACTGTCCCTCCTCCTCCATTAATTATGTCAAATAGTTGCCCCCATCCTCAAACAATTATGTCCCATAACTGCCCCCCTCTGCAGTGCCCCAGTAGTACCCCTTATACAGTGCCCCCAGTAGTGGTCCCTCCTATGCAGTGGCCCCACTAGTGGTCCCCATTATGAAGTTCCCCCAGTAGTAGTCCCTCCATGCAGTGCCCCCAGTACTGCCACTTATATAGTGCCCCCAGTAGTAGTCCCCCCTATGCAGTTCCCCCAGTAGTAGTCCCTCCTATGCAGTGTCTCTTATATAAAGCCCCAAGTAGTGGTCCCCCCTATACAGTGCCCACAGTAGTGGTTCCCACCTATGCAGTGGCCCCAGTAGTGGTCCCCATTATGCAGTGCCCCCAGTAGTAGTCCCACCTACGCAGTGCCCCTTATATAATTCCCCCAGTAGTAGTCCCCCCTATGCAGTGGCCCCAGTAATGGTCCCTCCTATGCAGTGCCCCCAGTAGTCCCCCTATGTAGTGCCCATTATACAGTGCCCCCAGTAGTATTCCCCCATGCAGTGCCCCCAGCAATAGTCCCCCCTATGCAGTGCCACCACCCCTATGCAGTGCCCCTTACATATATAGGACAGACACAAAAAAAACCCCACTTACCTGAATCCCCACTCCTGCCGCTGTCCACTTCTCCGTCCGGCATCCTCCTGGCCCGCTCTGCACTATAGGAGAGACATTCATGACTGCTCTCTCATCACCAACTGTAGGAGCCGGAAGGCGGAGCTCATGAGTGAGCTCCAGCCCGGCTCCTGCAGTGGGCGCAGCAGCCAATGAGAGTCTGTCTGACTCTCATTGGCTGCCAAAACACACCACCGCCTGCGGCGGTGTGTTTCTTTATGTGTAGTGTGGACCGCACTCACTGCGGTCCGCACTGCACAAACCATTGGTGGGCCACTGGAAATGGTGCCACGAGTTGAAGACCCATGCTGTAGGTACTATTTAGACTTTAGGGCACTGTTTAGATTTTATCTCTATCAATAGATTTCTAACACCAAGTAACTCCACTTTACCTTGTACTGGCTGTCCCCCCTTCTTTTTTCCTTACTGTCCCTCCCCCTGTACACTTCCCTTATTTAGAGATATTTATTATTTTCCTCTCCACCTCACAACCCTTTTCTTTCTTCTTCATTTTTCATGTTATTACAAAAATATAACTGTCATTTGGTTGACTTGCAAATTTTATGCATATCCTCTGGCTTTACTCAATAGGTGGCTACTGAACAATTTCCAAATTCAGCTAAAACTCACCTCACTTCACTTATTAGATGTCTGCATGTCTCAATACATTTTATGCTGGCTATTTGGTTATATAATTTTATTCCACTGCGAGTTTTGTTATCTAACTGTATGTCTTATTTGCTTTGTATTGTCATTATAGTTTACAAAAAAACACAAACTCTTTATAAAAAAAAAAGGTTGATTATGCTTGATAAAAGCATATGCATAGGATAAGGTTAGCTGATAAGATATACTGCGTAAGAGATTGACTTTATATTTAGATTCTGTGTTTATGGGCTCTATTTATTATCATTATTTTTGTTAAAATAAAGTGAAAAAAGGGTGTTTTCACACCCTTTTCACATTATTTTAGTTTCACCTAAAGTTACTAAAGGGCAATTGGAGTAAAATTTGTAAAATTCTACTCCAAGCCCTAATTATCACTTATTTTTAGTAATCAGATCGCATTTCCCATCATTGTAATGGGAAATGCGATCTGCCTGGTAGTTACTAAAAATAATTTGTGAAAAAAATACTGGGGGAAGCCCTGTGATAATAACGCCACATGGAGGTGGTGTTATCCAGGGTCTCCCGTGTAGCCACGGCCCCAGCGATCAGCTGTGTGGTCTAAACCACACGCTGATCACTGCTAAAAAAAAAATATATAGTGGAAAAAAACCTTACCTGAGTCCAGGGACTGGAGATCGGGGCTCCTGTGATGTCCTCCCTCCAGTCAGCTGGTCTCCCATCATGCACTGGGACCCAGTCATCAGGTGACCGGGTCCCAGTGCAGGATGGGATGTCAGCTGACTGGAGCCATGGAGGACATCACCGGAGCCCCGATCACTGCAGGAAAGTGCAATTAAGTGACGGGGGATCAAGGGGAAGTCGCGGGGATGGGGTCGCCATCGCAGGGGGTGGGGCCCAACATTCATAATGCGGATTGTAGTAAATAGAGTCCTACAGTATATATTTAAAATACAGATATGTACTCATTTTCCTATCCTTCCTGCTGAACATTTGTGTGGCTTTACGTGATATACTATAGAAAAAAACAACTTGTGATAAGGTGTCACAAGCTAGTATTGTATAGAGATCTGTAACTAAGTCTGACCAGAAACAACTATAATCAATTAGAGCATAATTATATGCTCTAGGTCTGGCACTCCAAGCATTTTGAAAAACACACTCTAGATGGCAGTAATATAGTCAACGTGTAGACTGTTTTTTCTGAAGATGCTTAGAGTGGAGCATCTAGGAGCTTGGTATTGAAGTATTCATGTGGGGGAAACTAGCTATGTAACTCTGTTTTAAAGAGTTATATATATATATATATATATATAAAACTATAGTTATTGCCAGTGGCGTCACCCGTGACCATCTGGTGACACCCGGTGTCTAACTATCCCTGCATGCCAGAGGTGTGCCCACTCCTGAAATAGGGACATGGCCTAAATAATGGGGTGTGGTTCCACTGGGGACCCCTGTGACTTTACCCCGGGGGAAGCCCAGCATCGCCGGAGATACTGGGCTGCCCCTGGAGAATGGGATGTCAGCACTGTCGGCTCCTCTTCTATGACAGGAGCTGGGTGCTTCACTGCAGCCTGCATTTTGGTGTCAGGGGGTGACACCCGGGTGCGGCTTTGCACCCCCCGCATCCCCCTCATGACGCCTGGTTATTGCATACTTTATAGCTCATCTTCAAAGCCACACTTTTTTAGAAAAAAATTCTAATTAATGTGTGGTAATAGGAATTATTGATAAATATTTTAATGCATTCTGAATGTGCAGTAGGAGATAGAAGAACAAGACAATATTTGGCATGCCAGCTTACTACTATAGGTTGAGTCTCCTGTATCCAATGTTCCGAATACAGATTTTTTTTATCATGACTGAGACAGTGAGACCTTTGCTTTTTGATGGTTCAACGTACACAAACTTTGTTTAAGGCACAAAATTATTAAAGATATTGTATAATATTACCTTCAGGCTTTGTGTATAAGGCGTATATCAAACATAAATGAATTTCATATATGTACACGAACTTTGATTGAGCCAAAAAATTATGGAAAATATTCTGAAAAAAATTACCTTCAGGCTGTGTGTATAAGGTGTATATAGAACATAAATGCATTCTGTGTACAGATTTGGGTCCCATTCCCCAAAAATCTCATCATGATATGCAATTATTCCAAAATACGGACTATTTTGATATCCAAAATACCCCTGGTCCCAAGCATTTTGGATATGGAAGACTCAACCTGTATGCACAACCAGGTACAGTATGTAATATGGGAGCTGAGATATACTTGAGCGCCATTCTTGAACTGTACTGTAAATTATAGAAGATTTCATATTACATAAACTAGAGGTGAAACTGTATACGGCTCGATACTTTCCAATGTGTGATTTGGATAGGGAAATGTTTCATCCACTTCACCAGGACTTCCCTGATTTGTGCAAAAATATAATTTTTTAAATATTATATCATAGTGGGCTAATAGTATTAAGAATATGCAGTATACATTAATTTTTAAAAGTGGTAAATTGTGGTATACTTACTATTTCATGTTAAGAAACCTTCAACAACAATCCAACAGATACATCTTGCCATTGTATCGTATTGCATGGTCAGTTTAATAGGAAATAATAATATTAGCCCACAATGATGATCAAATATAATATTATTGTCATGCTGTACTTTTACAGTATCATTATAATATAGCTTCAACAATAAAATCAGCAGACACACTTTGCCAATTTATCACATTGCATAATCAGTTTTGTAGGAAACAATAATATTATCCCACAATGTCAACAATAGTCCTAATATAATTGAATACATAATAGCAGTGATAAGTAACACAGCTGTGATAGGTTCACAGCTAAAAATGTACAAAAACATTTTTTCATTGATTTTTAGAGAATAACTATTCTGATAACTGGGTTTAGGACCAGGGATTGCCACTACTCGGCTCCCAGAATCCTCAGCCTACAATCGACCAGCTGAGGAGTAGGGATGGCTATTGACAATTAATTGTTTTGTAATCATCAATGGTCAATGGGCGATAGCAAGTGTTTTGTGACATCAATGGTGCGCAACCAGTGCCGCACCATTGATGACATCCCCCCAATGTTGAAAGCCATCAGCGGCCCAGAGTCTGAAGTCTTCGGATGTTCAGCACTCAGCCATCAATGGCTAAACCATTGATGTTTTTTTTGCTAATGGTAAAAAAAAAACATCAACCATCAATGGTAGAGCCAACAATGGGCAACGCTCCTGAGGAGTACGTGAAACAAGAACCTTATAGTTCAATAATAGCTGATAGCACTTGCCTTGCATGATTCCGCACACATGCAACAAACAATGGACTCCGTGAGGTTTTTTTATATTCTATTTTTCTATTGGACAAATAGGATGTTAGTTATACACTCAAAACCCGCTAGTTTCCATTGAGAAATAGGAAAAAACTAATATATCTAGGAATTGTGGGTAAAGATAAGCAAATATCACTTTATGGGCATGATTTGATAGATATATGCAAATGTCTTTATATGCCGTAGAAACCATAATTAAACAAAGGAATGAATTGATTACAGAGGATGAATGAGATTAAAATCTTCAAAGATGTATTAAGATCAAAACTGTGTCACCACTGTTTAAATGTACTGCATATTTTATATGCTAATGTGCTTTTTTCAATAGGTTATATATTTATTACTAAAATTAATAAATGTAAATATACTTATGATGATAATTATTATTATTATAACAAGGAGACAAAGACATTGCTCTTATACTTGTTATTTTATTGTTCTTATTAGTATTTTGCTCAGAAACAACCTGTTCATTTTATATATGAATGCAAAAGCCAATGGTAAAAAAAAATGCATAAATGCCTTTTTGTTATTCTATCAGATATCTTACTTAATAATTACAGACCTCAGGCAGTTTCTATGAGGAGAATGTTTTCACATATTAATACCAGGGATGGAACACTAGAGTGTGCTGGTAGCCTACTCACCCATTACTGCAGTAGTCATTGTTCCATTCTATGGGCTGTCCTGGAGGATTCCTGCAACCTGAACGGACATACTCCATTGCTTGAGTAACAACCTGGGCAGCTGTAGATGTTGGGTTGATAAGATTCTGATATTCTGACTGGAGAGTAAATCCCTGGGGAAGAAACAAACTATCTGGTTTGTTACAATCCACACTAGACAAGAAGTACACAGAGTCCAACAAGACATTCAACGCATAAAAATAAAAGCTAAACTAAAAGAAATGTAATTGCAGTTTCGGAATTATCAATATATTGGAAACAAAATCTAGCATCCACGGTAATTACTTCTCTTATTATCAAAGCAAAGGTCACAAAAAATGCAAACTAGCTTCCAGAGAAGCGAAATAAAAGGTTTTCAAAACAAAGAAAATATAGAAATATTCCTCTGAATCTGTGTTTTTCTTTATTAAACTCAAGGATACAGTGCTTGTTAATTTTTTAAATATGCAACAGAATCTTTTTGAAAGACACTGGCAGCAGGTGGCTGAGTGTTTTATTAGACTACACCTATTCATGTATTGTTCTGAAAACCCTTTTTCTTCATTCAATCACAAAGGGACCATCTGCTTCCTTTATATGTAAACTTCTTTTTCAACTAACAAAAAATAAAGAGAAGCAACGTACGATACTAGTGATTTAAATTAACGAGTAACAAATAATAATCAAACACTGTACCGAGGCAAGAAAAATAGCTTGCCTGCAGTTTCAAAATAACAATTTTTAAATACGTATTTGTGCTATTGAAATTAATTACCTAATTACTATATTAGTTAGGAGCAATTGAAACATTAAAAGGTTTATTTCACGGGACAAAATTGCATGAAGAAAGAGATTACATGGATAAGGAAAGTCTGCCTAGTAACACCATTGGCCATTGCTGCCTGGTTAAAGTAAGAAACTCTTTTAGGGTATTTGTCGGGGGTATCGACAATTCAACAGATACACTTTGCCAGTGTATCTTATTGCTTAATCAATTTAATAGGAATTGATAATATCAGCAAACAATGATAGTCAACGATAATAATCTTGGCACACTTCTATTATTTTGCTATAAAATAGATTCGACAAGAACTAATACACTTTGACAACGATATTTTTAGCCCACAATTATAATCAAATCCAGAGGTTATTGTATTCCCTTGTTGGTCAACTAATGTTAATTAATACATAAAAGCAGAGATAAGTAAAATCTCTAGACCATTGTATTGTGCAGTATACCTAAAACAGCAAATAGATACAAAATAAAATAATGGCTTAATTTGGGAATATATGTTTGAGAACATAATATGTTTCCCTTGCCTTATGCAATGTTGGCATGTGGCAATAATATGTGTTGTGGAATATTTAAAAGGTAATCACCTAGCAAATTTACCTTTAAAATATACAAACCGCAAATGATATACAAGACCCATTGTCCCCTCTATAGACAAAGAAAGGCTAGCACTCCATGGGTCATAGCACTCCAAAGGCTCGATTCTATTCAGCATGATGTAAATAGCTCCGGGAGTGAGCTCCCGGAGCTATTCAATATACTGTGCTGACAAGTCCGACTAATGATTTCTTCTCTCATCCCTCCGGGGATGAGAAGAAATCCGACAAAAGTCCCGGCGCGAGGCTTTTTTCTGCCCTTAGCGCCGGGAAAACAGCCTAGTGCCGGGAAGTTAAGTCGGGGAATGCCTGTTATCGTGCCTAAACACCCTGTTTAAGGCGCGATAACGAGCCTTCCCCGACCTAACAGCGCGATGAATTGAATAGCTCCGGGAGCTATCTCCCGGCGCGATTTACATCGCGCTGAATTGAATCGTGCCCAAAGAGTCTTGTTGATGCAAAAGAATAACGAGGCAGACACACCAGTGTCAGCTTCAACGCTTCATGATAAACATCATTTCATCAGGAACACCATACAAATAACATGTGTATGGTGTTCCTGACAAAATGATTTTCTTCTCTCATTGCTTTATATCTGCCACAACACTCTCCAAATCCCTACACTGACTCCAGATATACTCCAGAGTGCAATTCACCCTCACCTACAGACAGGGACATATTAAGAGAGGAAGGGGCCCGTGAGCAATCTACGTCCAGGGCCCCCTCCTCTCTACCCGCAACCGGCAGTGCACTGAGCGCAGCAGACTCCTGGCACTAGAGTAGCTCTAGTGCTATATCAGAGCCTACTGCGCATGCGCAGGTCACCGGGGAAATGGCACAGCAGCCATTTTCCAAGTGATTTCGCTAGTGCGCCTGCTCAAAAGCTAGGAAAATGACCGCAGTGCCATTTTACCTGTAATTTGCACAGCGCAGCTACCGCCGATGCGGGCCTCTGGAGAGGAAAGTATTGAATAAATGGGTGCAGGGTGCACAGTGTGGGCCTCATTGGGCGAAGGGGCCCATGTGCCCCGCACATCCTGCACCCATTATAGATACGCCCCTGCCTATAACGCTCACTCCTGCTTACAAGACTTTCCTGTGCCACTACCCACCTAGGCATTCCTTTGCAATGCTTGATAAGATTCTCCCCCAGCCTTCAAATATGTAAATGTCTGAAATATCCCATCTTTACTAGAACCTGCCCTTTTCCTACCTATATTACTCCCGCTAGTTCACCCTCGCTGCTGTCCTAATCTCCACTTTGAAACGCGCTTGCTCGTATTGTCTCAACTCTGAGCCTTTGCTAGTAGACTGTAAACTCCTTAGGAGCCAAGCCATCTCTACACATTGTATGTCCCTGTTTTATTTATGCCCTGTTTTTTGCAATGTCCATCTCTGTGGAACACTGTGGTGTCTTAAAAATGAAATAATAATAATAATAATAATAATAATAAAATAAAAATATAACCATCACAAATCATACAACACAGTCCAATGTTTACTGCATTAATAAACCACGTACAACATTCTTCCATTCTATTTTAAAACAAGACTTGAAATTAATATTGTGTTACTTGCTGGTCAGAGATAGATGTCCATTGTTGAAATAGTACAGGACAGGGTGAAACCAAAACATGTTCCAAATAACATGGGACAGCTGACAACTGTGAAATAATTACTTTAATCCCATAAATAATTGGACAAAAAATAATAATCTTAAATCTACACAGAGAAAAACAAATGGGAAGTACAGTAGCGAAGGTGCTGTGTACAGCTTTGTTCAACGGTTATAGAACCCAACAACTAAGTACCATCTGGGTTTTGGAATTTTTCTATATGTTTTAGCAGTCACTGCAATTAGATTTATTAGTGAGTCCTTTAAACTGTATCCAAACACTCTGGTCCTGCACACCAGACATGCCAGCATGACTCATAATATATAGGAGCCATTTGTCTGGTTTGGTTTATCCAACATACTTGTAGTTAACCTGACATCCATTAATTAGTTCATGTTACATAAGCCTTTATATGAACTGATCACCTGACCTGAACTTAAAAGTTAAATGCTGAACCAGTGCCTGAGTCAGCATAGAGGTATAGGTGAACATTTATAAAATAAGTGCATGGGAAAAAAAAGCTGTGATCCATACCAGGCAATACAACAATTCCTTTTAGTGTTAAGCATTTCTAAAAATCACAGAATATAGTTGGCTACTGTGGATTAAAGAACCAAGGTTCATAATATACCAAATTCTGAATAAACTTGGAGAATACAAAATGAGAGAAGTTTGGAAATCACTGAAAATCTGAACTTTTTCTTTATGTACGCAAGACACAAGTGCATTGAGTTGTCCACCTAGTGTACTTCCAGGAACACACCCACTTCCTGGTCCTTCAAGCTACCCTGAGAAAATTAATATGCACCCAGGTTAAGGGCTTATAGAGACAACTGAAAATTTGCATAACTGAAATATAATTTAGGTATAACTTCATTTATATTTTAAATTAGTCATGACATCAAAGGGACATCAGCAATGTCATGTGGTTTACACAGTCACAAAGGAGTATTCAGGATGATTCTTAATAATATCAACATTATCCTTACACTAGAAAAATTGACATCAGTGAACGCTTAGGGCCATTTGTAGCTTTGATGTTTACCTTGGTGAATATTACAGAACCATAATTAGAAGATGATAAAGCACACTACTGTGATATGCTATAAGATTGAGGGTGATTGTATGAGAGTCCAGATGTAGAGTTCAATTTGCCTGTTTGTCCTTCAAAAACATCCTGGAAAATGTACCCAATTACGTGAACAAATTTCTTACTGCTCCATCGAACAACACTCATCACCCACAATCTAACTCCAGAAGACTGCTAGTGGTTCCTAAATTCTCCTACCAACCTACCTGACTCACCAAAACGTGCCATGTGTCTCAGATCTTTTACAACTTGGACTTAAGCTGGCCACACACTAGACCAACTTACATCCAACCATCCAACTAGTTGATTGGTTGGAATGAAAATCTGGTAAGGGATGACAGCAAATGACAATCAGCAATTTTCTCCCAAACGCCGGAAAATGGACTAAAAACTGTTGTTTGAACAAATTGTTTTGATCAAACATTTAACAAACTTGTCTGATGACCATTTTCATCTGTTATCTGGCATTTAGGAGCAAATTGCTGATCATCATTTACTCCCATACATTACCAGATTTTCATTCCAACCAATCAACTAGTTGGCTGGTTGGACAGATAATCTTTAAATGTGTGGCCAGCTTTAGACTTGTAATGCTTGATGGTTTTTAGTCTATAATTATGTCCCTACTCTACTGTACATGAATAATGTTACTTTTATATATCTATACACATACACTTCATCATCATCAATTCCTCAGGTGAGACTAAACTCTGCAGCGGACAGTCAGAGTTCTAAACCATAAAAAGAACAAATCGCATATAAAAACAGAACTAGTACAGATAAACTCGACAAAGGAGATACAGACGAGAGACAGACTATACTTCCATATTATTTGATTTTTCTGCAGTTCTCTTACATTTAAAAACAAGATCTTCTGCTGGAGAAGATCATTTGTTAGCCTCTATAAAGCAATTATGCACATAGCCTAACTATTGCATATTTCAATGTTAAACTGTTTAAAAAAATATAATAAAAGCAGAAGCCCTCAGGTCAAAAATAAGGCAAATTTAGTGCAAGTGTATTTCCCAAACAGGGGAGATTGGTTTGTCAAGGTCATGGCAGAGGGAGAAACTGGCAGAACTATGCGTCCATTTTTCTAGCCTAAGGATAAATAAATTACTCCAATTTACATTGCTGAGGAGAGACAAAGATTGAAAATAGCTGCACATATAGTGACTAGAGAGAAATAAACAATATGGCATTGACTACAGTAACTTTTGTTTGTAGTAAAAATAAGATGTGTATATCCTCTTATAGTGTGTTGGCACAGTGGGATGTGTAGTTTAGCTACTGTACCAAAGATGTATTATTGTTGGTGCCAGTGACACCTGGTGCGGTATCCGGAGAGGACAGTAGTGCGCGCAGCAAAGCCAGTAAAAAATGGGTGTGGCCTCTATGGTAGGGGGCGTGGCTCACAGTCTGGACCCCCTGTTTTAGTCACTCCAGGGGTTTGGAGATGCAGACTCCCTGGGAACCAGCCTGTGTGCAGTGCTCGCTCTCTCACTGTGTCAGGTGCTGAGTGCTGCACGTAATGCAACAGTGCAGCAACTTGTCACTGAAAAGGAGTCAGCAATTTGGTGTAACCCCTCGGTGGGTAACACCCGGGTGTTACCCGCACCCCCCTTGTGACGCCACTGTTTGGTGCCTATTGTAGATGGAGCAGTGCTAATAGTGAGGACTGTTATTCCTCTTGTCCATGTGGTTATATTCTATAGTGATCTCCTACTAAAATATATAGCAGACAAAAAAGATCCCCGTTCCCAAATTTTCTTTTGTTAAAATAACATTCTTGCTGCACTAAGCCTATCCGCTAGAACGCCTTTCTCCATATCACCATACACTCATACTGTGCCCAAATCTTTAAATGCTCGCCTACAGTGCTAGGCAAATCTAGGTGGCTGGCTTGGGCTCCAGGGTGTAAGCACTGAATGACTTACATAATATCACTCATTCAACTGGCACCTCAGCGCTCCGACACTGAGCGACAAACACTAACTATGAAAGGGTAACAGTCGCCAGCTTACTAACATGTGGACCTTTGGAGTCACAGGGCAGCAATGTTCATACTTTCTGTGAGCATACATTACTGATAACAACACCGCTAAAAGCTTAATAAACGCTAGGTACAGCATATGCTATACTCTTACAGTTAACAATGTGCGATATTTGATTAATGATTACTTGACTGTGAAATATATTTTAATAAAAACACTTTAGCTTGTATTTTGTTCCACATGTTTTTTTATTGGATTCATTGCATGCATTAATATTTTTGTTTAAAATCTAGACTGTTATAGCACTAAATTTTCATATGGGAAATATTTGAACCATCTACTATTACCCATCAATAGACTCATGACTAGACATTACCACACCACAAAGAAAGGCTGCAGAGGATCGAGCACCACGCCGCAAGGCAGACCCTGGGTCCCCCCACCAGCCTCATCACTGTGCCCAATACCACCCATTGACTCCACGGGACCATGGATTAACCCCACCACGCGGCTCTCCGCATCGCATCCCACCACCAAAGAACGTCAACGGGCGTGCGGCTGCCAGACACCCCGCGGGCTCGCGGAGGTGTCACGTAGCATCCGGCTAACATCTGGGATCAGAGCCAAATCTGCAAAGAACCACAGAACAATCCACGCCTAGCGGTAGGTGCAAAGATCCCAGAGACAGAGCGGGACGCCACTACTGCACTAAGTACTGGACTTTATTCACACCCCACATCCCGGTTCAGTAAGACTGTAGACCATAGGTCCAGCAGGGGAACGTGCAGGAGTAAGGACCGCATGGAAAGGAGCCCCTTGAAAGTGTACACCCACTCCCCAACCGAGGATCACAAAACTTATCTGCTAATCACCACACCATATAACGGAACTACCTAGGGAAGCATTGTGCCTACCCAATAAAAGGTTGGATCCTACACTTATTGTCTGTCTCATTTGTATTCACCCACGTACACCCACAAACATTATCTATACAACAGCCACACACCCACACTTCCATTTCCCCAACAGCCCCACATTTCCACTCCCTTCCTAGCCCACAACTCCCCCTCTCTTTTTTCCCCCTCCCCCCCCCTTTTTTCACCTTCCCTTTCTCCCACACACACACCCTTAGGAGCGCACGTGTACCACATATTCCTCCGTTTTAACCAACAGGCACAGGTACTCCTGTTTTCACACTGCTGCACCTACCATTTCCTCATCCCACCTCCCTCCCAGTCCCCCCACCCTAACCCCACCACCACACCACAATTGTGAAGCGCAGACCACCCCCCTCATTTATTTAATGACTAGACATTTAATTTCTCCTATGGTTGTTTTACTTACTTGCAAATTTGGTACCGCAATCGCTTTGTCGTGGCCCCACTACCCACTGTTGAAAGCTATGATTTGTAGCATTTTACAGTGGGGGTGGAGGGGGGAGCAGGGCTACATGTCATTGTATCCCCCCACTGTTCAAATCTGCAATTCACAGCATTCTACAATGGGGGGCAGGGCCATGCACCATTGTGGCACTGCACTCTGCTGTTCAAAACCACAATTTGCGGCATGTTACAACACGGGGTTGGGCTACAATGATTTTAATGAACCTAAGGAAAACCCAGTTGGTATAATTGGTAGCATTATTGCCTCACAGAACTGAGGTCTTGGGTTCAATTCCACAAAGGCCCTAACTGTATGGAGTTTGTATGTTCTACCTATGTTTGTACGGGTTTCCACAGGGTACTCTGGTATCCTCCCACAATCCAAAAATATATTTGTAGATTAATTGTATTCTGACAAAAAAGTCACCCTACTGTATATTTGTGTACATGTGGTAGGAAATATAGGCCCTCATTCAGAGGCGGTCGCAAGAAGCAATCGCTCTCTCTGAATGAGGGCAGCCGCTTCTTTTTTTGAGTGCGGCCTCCTGGTCGCTAGCTAAGCTGTTACCACCCACAGATTAGCGACCGACCAGGGTGATGGTCGCGATGGTCAAGACCATCATGACAATCGGGGCTTGCTGTTGCCTAAGGTTGGGTCTCGGCAACCGCAAGCCCCAGGGAGCTTCCTGCTCTGATCAAGCAGGAAGCTCCCCACTGACATCACTGCTGATGTCAGTGCAGCCGCCCACAAAACGGCAAGTGTTCTGTCAGGAACGCCTCCATTTGTGTAGCCATCCCCCCGCCCCGCCTACAAAATGGGCCGAGCTGTCGATCAACCTCGACAGCCGGCCCTTTTGTAGTGAGCTCCGGAGCGAGAGAGTTTCTCTCTCGCTCCGGGGTTTGCGCACGCGCAATGCGGCTGCTGTGCGTGCGCAGGACCAAAACATCGACCCGGTTGCGAGCGCACAGCGCTTGCGACCAGGTCTGAATGAGGTCCATAGACTTTAAGCTCCACTGGGACAGAGACTGATGTGAATGGCCAAATAATATCTGTAATATGCTGCATACCATGCTCGCGCTATATAATAACAGGTAATAATTAAATAAACAAGCACGTTAAAGTCTTTCTTTGTATTCTCTCCTTTCTTTATTTTCTCTGCCCACAATTAAAACATGTAACCAGCAGCTAAACATTGCACAAACTCCCATCATAAATAGTCTACAGACTTCAGTGCCTCTCTTCCTCCTCAGTGTGTGTGCAATAACATTTTGTGCAACGCATTCAGTCATGTTTGTAGCAATAATCAAAATTTGGCTTGCAAGTATAATAAAAGGAAATTATAGGCTCATAAGCCAGACATTTTCCTGATCTCTTGCAGCTTTTCTAAATTGGTTTCATTTTGTTGCAGATTCTATTGGAATTTATTTTTATTTCATTTACCATATTGGTAGTAGTAGTAGTAGTAGTAGTAGTAGTAGTAGTAGTAGTAGCAGCAGCAGTATTCATAATAGTAGTAGCAGCAGTAGTAGTAATAGTAGTAGTAGTTATAGTAGTATAGTAGTAGCTCTAGTAGCAGTAATAGTAGTAGTAGTAGTCATAGTAATAGTCATAGTAGTAGTAGAAATAATAGTAGTAGTAGCAGCAGTAGTAGCAGTACTAGTAATAGTAGTAGCAGTATTAGTAATAGTAGTAGCAGCAGTAGTAATAGTAGTAGTTATAGTAGTAGCAGTAGTAGTAGTAGAAGTAATAGTAGTAGTAGTAGTAGTAGCAGTAGCAGTGGTAGAAGCAGTAATAGTAGTAGTAGTAATAGTGGTAGTATTTATAGTAGTAGCAGTAGTAGTCATAATAACAGTAATAGTAGTAGTAGTAATAGTAGTAATAGTAGTAGTAATAAAAGTAGTAGTAGCAATAGTAGTAGTAGTGGTATAATAGTAGTAAAAATAGTAGTAGTAATAGTAGTAATAGAAGTAGTAGTAGTAATAGCAGTAGTAGTAGTAGTAATAGTAGTGGTAGTAGTAGTAGTAACAATAGTAGTAGTAGTAATAGTAGTGGTAGTAGCAGCAGCAGTAATAGTAACAGTAGTAGTAGTAATAGCAGTAGTAGTAGTAATAGTAGTAGGAGTACTAGTAATAGTAGCAGTAGTAGTATTAGTAGTAGTAATAGCAGTAGTAGTAATAGTAGTAGCAGTAGTAGTAATAGTAGCAGTAGTAGTAATAGTAGTAGTAGCAGCAGCAGAAATAGTAGTAGTAGTAGTAGTAGTAATAGCAGTAGTAGTAGTAATGGTAGTGGTAGTAGTAGTAGCAATAGTAGCAGTAGTAGAACAGTAGCAGTAGTAGTAATAGTAGCAGTAGTAGTAGTAATAGTAGCAGTAGTATTATTATTATTAGTAGTAGTAAAAATAACCACAAGCACATTGTACAAGTAAAATTATGCATTTTGTAAGAGGCATTATTTGAAAAATTTGGTTTTGCCCTTTGCAAATTCCCAATCTCATCTATTTGTTTACAAATGCAAATTCACAGTAGATTTGATAAATGTCCTGTGCCCTTGGAGAATAATCTATGCAATTCTCATGGTCTGTATAATTGAACTATGATACGGATTTCTCCGATATCTGCTTAATGTTTATATGATGTCAAATCTGGGTTTGAAAGGTTTGTGTTCATGTTTTCCATCAGTCTTCACGCTTGATATCTGTTTGATGGTTGACAAACTTTCAGGTGTGATTGAAGGTCTTCTGTACTTTGTCAATAGCTGTCTTAAGTACAACATACAAGTTCTGCACATCAACATAATTTACTTCCATGGTCCCTATGAACTGTTTATTTAAAAAAACAGATAATGTTATACAGCAGCAAAGAGCAGAATGGTATCTAGGCTACTGTGTCACATGTCCCCATAAAGGAACATCAACATTAATCTGTTTTAGTGTGTTTGTGCCTACTGAGAGTCATGTTGGTTACAGAGGCAGCCCTGCTTTTATTCTAAATCGTAAGCGGTGTTGCTAAACAAGAAGTGGAAATAGAAGATGAGGACATCACCCATAAATCTGATGTGTAGGGGGAAGCCACCTTATCCATGACTAGTATTTTCTTCTTTGCACTATGAATGACACAATAGTGCACAGAAGCCACCAAACCCAGAAAGTATAGACAATATAAACATGATGCCTGGATCAGATTTAAATTTTCAAGTATCAAAGTAAAATCTGTTGTGGGAGGGTTGGGTTTAGGCAGAATGGAAGCATGGTCAGTAGAGGGGTTTATCATCCAGAAAGAACATGTTTAAGAACCAATGAAAACAACCTTTCTCTCTCTATTTAGTAATTAAACATAATCATTGGTTTTGATTTTCCCACAACTGGAAAATAATTAACACCCACTGGAGAAATAGACCAATCATAGTGCATGAAATGTAAAGAAGCCAATCAGTAAGCATCAACAAATGTCACAGCCTTTTAAAAGACGCTTGGAGCTACTTGGCCAGTGATTATTCCTAGACTGTACCAGAGGAAAATCTCTGTAGATACTGTCCATGACTATTAGTAGCAAAGGCTGTGTGCACTGCATTTGCTACATTACACTTTCTGTGTAAGCAGAACTGTAGCATTTGATAAATTTTTTCCCTGCTGTACAATACACTGACTATTGCAAAAAAACAATTGGTCTTGCAAATTTTATTAGTGCCATTACCTATCTAATGGTGTGTACACACAGGATGATCGACAACGATAACGATATCATTGTTCGATCTCCCGGGTGTGCTGGACGATCAATATCGATCATCCAGCACACCACCAATGCACCAACAACTATAGCGATCCGCGATCAATGATCACGGGTCCCTATAGTAACCTGGTCGAATCAACCAGGTTAGCCTGCATGCACGGGTGATGGCCGATATCAACCATACGTGCCCGCGCATCGCAGGTCGTTGGGCACCGAAGAATGCACGATATGAACGATAACGATATGATTGATATTTAGGTTAATGCAATCGCAGTTGCATTCTCTCACAGATTGCAGTTGCTAACATATGCTAATGCCTTCCAAAGCAGAGGCAAGCATAGGGTCGCCCACTGCTGCCTACTCATATATACGTCAGACAACGTGCAATAGCGTAAACATCGGTAACATTGTCACACATCGGGCAGTCACGCAGCATATGCGGCAAGTGTGACCAGCCACAAACCCAGCAGCTCTCCTAACACACAGAAAGCTCTCATGCTGTGAAGGAGATCACAGAGGCTAATTTATGCACATCCATGTAACGGCATTTAATCGGTCCGACACACCTGTGTTTTCCTAATCACCCTCCATGTTACCACCCCCAAACGCTGACTACCTTTCACTCACTTTGCGAATGGTTCCTCCGTAGGAGTGTAATCGCAATGCAATCGCTGCTCGTGCGCAATGGCAAAAAATGCTCGATCTGCATAAATATCGGCTGCGCTAACATCTCTGAATCAGGCCTTGTGTGCAGAAATAGACAGTCAAGTCATTAAGATAATGGCGTATTTGTTAAATCGCTACAGACGTAAAAAAAGACACACTGGGCCTGATTCAGAGACGGACGCTCTGATAGAGCGCTCGCTCTGAATCAGGGCATTTTTATTTTTTTTGTAGCGGCCTCCTGGCCGCTCGCATAGCTATGGGTGACCGCCCACAGCTATAGCGAGCGGCCAGGTTGATGGTCGCGATGGTCAAGACCATCGCGACCATCGCGCTTGTGACGAGACCCCTGTGGTAGGGTCTCGTGGCCGCAAGCCCCAGACAGCTTCTAGCTCTAATAGAGCTGGAAGCTCTCCCACTGACATCACTGGTGATGTCAGTGGGGCCGCCCACAAACAGCAGGCATTTGTTTGGGAACGCCTCCGTTGGTAAAGCCACCCCCCGGTCACGCCTACCAAACGGGGCGAGCTGTCAATCACCATCGACAGCTCGCCCCCTTTGGTGCGAGACCCGGAGCGACGGAGCACCCGTCACTAGCTGGGTCTCGCACATGCACACGACGGAGCCGGCTCCGTCGTGCGCGTGCCCAGTGGGCAAACATCGACCTGGTTGCGAGCGCTCAGTGCTTGCGACCGGGTCTGAATCAGTCCCACTGTTCGCAACTTCCAAAAACAATAAAATGTGATAGAAAAAAAAAAACAGTTAATGTCAGCAATATTTTATGTAATATTAAGATTCAACAAACTGTGTTGCCAAAACTCCTTAACGTAGAGAGAAAATGTATTCATATAATACATATAAAATAAATATATGTACAGTACAGTATGGTGCCACCATTCTGTAACCTGTTTTATGGACAGAACCTTCTGGAAACACACCTGATTAGTCCTATAATGCCACTATTTACTTATTTACTTGTACTCTGCTGTGATTGGTAAAAGAAGCTTCAACAGTGGCTATAATGATCATAATGTGTTAAGCCCAAGTTTTAGTGCATAGTGTGAATGGTTGTTCAGTGCTGCCAGTGGAATAGAACTCACCATTACTTATCCTCCAAAAATATTTAAATGATGACATTTACAAAAAGAAATCAACAATTGATAACCCATAACATCAACCACCACCATGCACGATTCACACGAGTTTACAATGTAAAAAGAAATGTACTGGAACAATCAACTGTTCTGCAAAAAATATAAACTAGATTTCATAAGATAAAGTAAATAAAATAATTAAAAACTGTTGTGTAATTATTTATAAATTCACTTAGGATGCATCAGGGACGGACTGGGGCTGTAGATCAGCCCTGGCAGTCCTTGTGAACGCACTCGCAAAATGGGCGTGGTTAAGTTTCACAGGGGTGTGGCGCAAGTCACGGGGGGGCCTGGCCTCGCAGCACTCCCCAATCTCTTAGTATCCCGGCTGAGTAGAGCGTCAGGAGGCAGTGGTGCTCGGCAAGGATTACCGGCTCATCATTTGCGCCAGGCGCTGCACTGCTGCCACCCCTTCCCTCCCCCTGAGCTCATACCATCAACTCCGGCAAGGGGGTGGAGAGCGGGGACGTACTCCTCGAGCCAGTCCTGAGGCCATCGGCCCTTCTGGCATTTGCCAGAAGTGTCAGATGGCCAGTCCGACTCTGGGATGCATTGCATCAGTGCGTCTAGCTTTCAGCTAAAGGGCATAACACGGCACTCCTTGATAAGTATAGACAAGGTACAGAGGATGCTTTTAGTTTTGGGATCCTGTGCCAAAACAAGATATTTTTAAAATAAAGGGGTTTAAGATTAGAATTTGAATTTGTAGAGGCTGGGAGAGACGAACAACGGTTCACCATGTCAGTAAGTCACAGCGAATTGCCGATTCCTAGGTATAAACTATGATTTGCAAAATTGTATCATTTTCATCATTATGCATCTTGAGAGTTCCCTACTCATTTATTTTACTGCTTCTACATTGCACACATCCCTGGAACAAATACACAATTCAGGAAGGAAATGAATATCTTATAACGGAAATTGTTTTCTAGAGAGAAATATTTGTACATTTCACACTTAGAATGTGATTTTAGCTCTATGTGTTAGATTTAGAAAAACAAGCTGCTGGCACAGCGAATAAAGATAGTTATCAACAAGAAAGCAAATGTCACCGCACAACAATTTTTCAAAATGTTATGAGTTTTATAACTTACACAGTACGCATAGGAAATCATATATCTAAGCTTTCAGATACAGTTTTGTTTCCGTAATGAAATTCAGAAACAGAGTAATCAAACATAGTTCAAAGTCTAAAAACTTCAGATTGATAGTGCATGCCCATCTGTGTGTCCCATTTAGCCCCATTGCTGAATAAATATTCTTGCATCTCCTTGGTCACTATTCAACAACAAAGGAATCTCTGCCCAGTTGATATACAAGCTGAGCACACAAATCTAATTTTGTGATCTGTGACTTCACTATGTACATGATTGCAGAGTTTAGAAAGAATAGTCATGCTAGGTACTATTTACTTGCATAATTAAATACATTTTCCAATTTCTCTCAATATATAATGGTTGGCCAGCAATCATTAAGGTTTTAAGGAGGAGATGTACCAAACCTTTAATAGAGATAAAAATGAGAAGTCACCCATAGCAACCAATCAGCTTCTAATTGTCATTGTAACTATAGAGTGTGCTAGATAAATGTCAGTTAAAAGCTGATTGGTTGCTATGGACAAATTCTCCACTTTATCTTTCTCCAAGGTTTCATACATCTGCCCTTAAATGAGTTATGATAATATAGAGAAATTAGAACTCAATTTAACTGTCATATTCATGTAAAAGGTACATCCCAGATGTTTGATTTGGCATCTTCCCTTAGGAAGGCTGTTTAGTACAAACTATAATTCTCCATTACCAGATGTGCTGGATTCAGCATTAGGCCCGCTAGGCATGTTCTTTGGAGCAGCACAGGAATATGAAGCATACTGTATATGCTAAAGTTTTATTTTATCAGCAATGCAAAATTAACTGAAGGAACAAGAAACCACAACTCATATACCTTTTCCTGTGAATGGGATTGTGTCACTACATGAACCTAGAGAAATGCTCCCTAGAGCACAGATTCTCAAACTCAGTCCTCAGGACCCCAAACGGTGTATGTTTTCCAGGTCTCCTCACAGAATCACAAGTGAAATAATTAGCTCCACCTGTAGATCTTTTAAAATGTGTCAGTGAGTAATGACTACACCTGTGCTCCTGCTGGGTGACCTGGAAAATGTGACTTATGTGGGGTCCTGAGGACAGAATTTGAGAGACTAGAGTGTTCTTCAATGGATGTACACACAGGACGTCATCTATGCATTCAAAATACAATGTCCTTATGATCACAGCCATCCACCAATATGTTTGAATATGTGTTTGTACATTATGTATTACTATTAGTTTGCGCTTTATATAATGTAACTTTTATATTTCCAGAAACTGGATACCATAACATAAGGGAAATAAACCAACCTGCTGCATTGCTGGTGAATGCAAAGCAGTCTGGCTCTGTATCTGTAGCTGATTTCCAATGGACTGCTGCATGGACATTGGCTGGTGTTGCTGCATATGCAGGTGCTGGTGGAGAGGTGGACTCATCTGAAGAGATGGAGGTGGGGATACAGCCATGCTTGCTAGAGAAACAGTCACTGGCATTTGGTTGTTGGGTTTCGGAGCTATGTTCCTGTTGATACCGGGATGCATGGCAGATAAATGTGGATTCATTGTTGACTGTTGGTGGTAAGGGGAGCTGAGATACAATGTAGAGTGTGCCTGTGTGGGTCCATGGAACACTGGAGGCTTTGAATTCATCATTTGAGAAGGTTGAGATGTTTTAACATCAACAGGATCATTGTAACTCTTTGGGGAAAAAAAAAAAAACATGTAGTTAATATTATGCACAATAAATAGTTTAATGTAAAATGTAGTAAGAAATAAAATAAGCTACGAAAATAACAGTTTGAAAGTCACAGATTGCCTATGCAGGATTTACAGTAAGTTCCAGCTATGTTTAGTTATTATACAGTCCTTATGCTAATTATTTAGTATGTTTATGCGTTTTCTTTAATAACTATTTGTTCTAGATTTTGCTACAGATGGGTCCTCATACGCTATTTCTGCAGTCGTGCCGAGCGTCTTTTTTGTGTATTTTTCCCCCCAAAATGCATTTTAGTCACAATGCAATGGGATTAAGATGCACCACGAAACTGCACTGATTCATTTGATGTGCAACACTTGTATATCTGTGTGCGACTGAGTCTGAATCAGTATACGAATGCTTAGATGCCGCAGCCACGTTTTTTTCCACGCCAAGTTCCGTTATGCTTCGTATACGGACCCAGTCACACATAGATACACAAGTGTCATATATCAAATGAATCAGTGCAGTTTTGTGCGATTTAAGATGCATTTTCAGATAAAAAAAATTAAAAAAATATGCTCGGCGCTAGCAGAGTCACACGGGTCCTGGCGGCTCACTCGTGCCAGACTACTTGTGCCAAGCTTGGTGTCTGAGATCATATCTGTAACTCTGTTTTTTAACAACTCAATAATAACTACAATGACTAAATAATAAATAAAGCATATATATAATACTATACTGTTTATAAAATCAACAACTTTCTGTCTCCTATCTGGGTTGAGAAGAGGGAAGATTGTTTTTATAGCCAAAGACTGTATATTTTGCAAAGAGCTGTCAGGGATATTTTATATTTTGCTACTTGTCATTTTGTATTTATACTGAAGAAATGGTGATCATAAAACAAACCATAACTAGGAGCTATTTGCTTTAGAATAGAGAATAAGGGTAATTATAAAACGAGATGAAATCAGCATTTACTTTTCCTGACCTTTAATATCCAAGTAAGACGTGGACTGGAGTAAGACGCATACTGTACTTTTGTCAACTCATGTACATGAAAATTGTAATGGGTGTTTTAAGAAAATACACCGCTATACTCCCCCTTAACATCGCATGCTTATATAACACAAGGCAAAACTGGCATTACAATGGAGGTGGCCTAACAAAGAGGGTGACATATAATGGAATTAATATATTGATTCACTTTTGTGTGAAGAATATACCTAATAACACACAATAATAAAGGTATAAATCAAATGGTATAAAGATTACTCACTGTGTATGTATAAAAAATATATTGTGTGGCAGAGCTGGATTAAGGGCTAGGGGGGGGGGCACAGGCCACATGCCCCCCTCTCCCAGGGCATACACACTTATACTAAGCCTGCCACCCTCTGCTCAAGGCAGTTCCAGCCTTTTATTTCTAAAATGGAGCATAAGTGGTATATTTACAAAAGTTTGATTTTGTATTTGATTTTATTTTTGATTTAACTCACCTGAAATCAAATCAAATCAAAATTTAGATATCACTGTCAAAATCCCACATTTACTAATATCCAATTTAGCGTTCTCTTTCAAAATTGAATTAGATGTTGTTTGATTTTGACTAATGATTTCTTGCTCGGTTTTGGATGCCCATTTCAATATCGAACATACAATCACCTATAAAGTCGAGTATAAAGTCAAGCACAACTTCCCCAAAATAATAGACCTGTTTCATGCTGCTGATTTTAGCATGCTTCTTGTGTGTTATGTGTATAAAAGTGTTAAAATAAAGAATACAAAATGTGGGGTGTCCCTCAAAAGAACAACCAGCACCAAGCCGTGTTAGCCGGTCCTGTTTATGAAAATACTGGTGGAGGTAGATTTAAGAGTCTCCCATATTTTCAACAACCAGCACCAGGCTCTTACTAGTGGGGGGTGTGATGCCACAGCAGGGGGACAAGCTTCACGGTGTCCCCCTGTCAAAGCATTCAGCACCCCACACTGCTCAGCCCAGGTGGGGATTCCTGTGGAAGTGGGGACCCCCCAATAAAGGGGTCCCACCTCTCCAGGCAAACTCAAGCCAAGGCTGAAGCCCAGGGCTATCCCTCGCACTCCTGGGTGGTGGGTGCAGGGTTGATAGGTGTAAAATATAGAATTAAACTAATACTGTCTTTTACATGGGAACTATAGGTCCCAGCAAGCCTCCCCTGCATGCCGGTACTTGGAGAACCACAAGTATCAGCATATGGAGTATTAAGGGGCAGTTGGTACCTATATTCCCCCTTTAAAGGCAATATAAAATAAACACAGCTTAAAGTAACATTTTATTACATACACTCACACACTATACTCACCTTTTACCAGGTGTTTGGTCTTCTTGTCCAGTACAATCCCTCTGTTTAGTTAAATAAAAAACATACTCACCCAGCCCTTGGCACAGGTCTATCCTCTTCTCCAGTAGCATCCCGGGCATTAAAAATAACAAACCGCATTGTCCTGAGCCATAACGGACGTAGAAAAACTGTATGTGTATACACATATAGCTCTTCTCCACAAGTGACTGGACCCACGAGATTTGCTGCAATTGTAGGGCCACCAGCCAATTAGCAGCCACTACTATGGTAACAGTAAAGGCCACCTACTAGCTGTGAGTAGCCTGCCTGTCAATCAGCAGCCTGATCACTGACTGGCCTGTCTGTTGCTAAAATCGCCAACATGAAGCAAGTCTATTATTCTGTGGTTGTGGTGTTTGATTTTGTGTTTATTTTCAATTAGAATATTAATAAATCAGGGGATCCTATGTTGGCCAATGAAAAAGTACAATGTTTAGACGATATTCGATTTTGAAGGGGATTCGGTTTTATATTCAATTTCACATTCAATTTTGACTTTAGTAAATCTCTGATGCTCAAAATCAAATGCAAATCAAATGCAAAATACCCCTAAAACATGGGTAGCAGGGGGGCAGTTAGTAAGCAGCTCCTTATCCCCCCGCATCTCTCTGTCTAATACGTGGTCTGATGTTGCTGAGGGGAAGGGGAGCCAGTGTCACCGGAGTGGCCACGGAGCACAAAGATCACGCCAACCCGACAGTGCGGCATTGCAACGGAGTGGGAATCATATAACTCCCAGCAATTCAACCTCAGTCCAATGGAAGTGAGTGCAGCCATTATTGGAGCTCAGTAAATGCTCCACTGACCACTTCTAAGGAAGAGCTGAGCTGACCTGTCAAGGTAAGATAATGAATGTATGTTTTGATTTAATTTGATCATGTTATTTGTAAGTTTTAAGGAAATACATGGTGGGGGCAGATATATTTTTCCTAAGTGATCCCCAAAAACATTGTGTAGCTTTATATGATCCCACCCTCCATAAACCTCATAATTTATATACATATATAATAGTTTTAATATGTGGTAGGAAAGGGAGCAATCGGTTGGGAGGCTTCTTGCCAGGATTTCACCTAGAGCCCAGTTACAGTAGGTCTTAATCTGGCTGTGCATTCTCACCCGCAGCAGAACCTCCCAGTGCTTTTTTGGAACGCAAGAAGGCAGACTGACAGGCTATCGGGATGCAGGCAGTGAGGTTTGAGAAAAAGAACTCTTAATTTTATACTATACTGGGCCTAACCTGTTTTAAGTGCCCCAGGCCCCCCAATGTCTTAATCCAGCTCTGCTGGATGGCATAAAGAGGATACACTGTTCAGTGTCAGGTTTAGCTCTGATAATATTAATTAAAGAGAATATGCACTGTGGGCCTGATTCAGACCCGCTCGCAAGCACATAGTGCTCGCAAGCGGGTTGATGGTGGCCCAGTGCGCACGCGCGGCGTTCCCATGGTGATGTCAGTGGGAGAGCTTCTGGCTGTATTAGAGCCAGAAGCTCTCTGGGGCTTGCGGCCATGAGACCCTACCACAAGAGTCTCGTCGCAAGCCTGATGGTCATGATGGTCTTGACCATCGCGACCATCATCCTGGCCGCTCGCAATAGCTGTGGGTGGTTACCCACAGTTGTGCGAGCGGCCAGGAGGCCGCTCCAAAAAAAAATGCCCTGATTCAGGGCTAGCGCTCTTTCAGAGCGTCCGGCTCTGAATCAGGGCCAGTGTTCTCAAAAAATAAGAGGTGAGTGCAGAGTCAGGGAAATGGATGTGAGACATAGGCCAATCCACCTTAATCCCTCCCTTCTCAGAACACAGGAAAACCTTTCTCCCCCCATCCGGGACATACACTACCCACCCTAGCAACACATCCACCCCCTTCCCAAGATAAACTTTAGCACTACTCATCTTGACAAGGTGATGGTCACTGCTGTTGTTTCCTCCCATTGTTGCCAGGTCCCAGGGAAGAGGAAGCCTAGTTTTCAATCCAAGATGGCTGGTGTCAAACTGCTCTATTCAAATAAAGCAGCTTCACATCAGCCATACTGGATTCAAAAAATGGATGTCTCTTTCCTGGGTGCCAGCAAGAGCGGGGAGGAGTACCTTTAGGTAGGGGTTGAGGCTGACTTATGCACACCCTGCACTCACCATGAGCACTCCTTTGAGTGGCTTGCAAAAGTTGCAGCTTATCTGTGTGTTTAAGCAGGAAATTTTAAATGGCAATACTATTCAAGGCAAAACATGGCGAATTTTGCTTTGAATAAATTTGCTGTTACAATTTTCTGCTTAAACATGTCAAGTAGCACTTAGTAAACCTTCTCCAAAGAGTATTAGAAAATGGTGTCAATCGTGAGACCTATTCAGACCAGCTGACAATTTTTGTCCCATTCAATTGATGATAAAAAAATGGGTATAGTAAGCTGTTTATATAAAAAAAAAACCCATGCAGAACTTCTAACTAAATTCTAGATGAATATTATATTTTTCTTATAATGACATCTATGTTTCCCTACCCTCATGCAGTGTCCGCATACCAAGCAACGATGACCATCTGTAAAATGGGAACATCTGTGTGTGGGAAAGGGGGTGCGTAAATCAGGGCAGTTAGGAGGTATGCATCGGAAGCATGAAAAATTAGGCATTTCCTATTTTATACACTTTTACCTGGATGTTCTAAAAACAATCAAACAAACCTTGGTAACTTTTATTTTAAAATTATATTGAAGTTAATAAAGGTCCACTTTAGGAGCATTAGAGCAGATATGCTTAAAGAAGTATCTGGCGGCACATATTCTTATTAAAAAGGGTTTAAGCGGAAACATCTTTGAGGAACATATATAATAATTTGCCCTATTATTACTGAATTGAAATATTAACATTAGTTTTTTTGTAAAATGCAACATCTCTATTTAATAGGATTACCTTATATTATTTTTTTTTTACTGCTGATACAATTTTAGCAGTCTAACAATTATTAAAGTATAGAAATGTTTATTATTAATTATTATTATTAGCAGCCCTGAAGATGGAAGCTGACCCATGTTGTTCAGTTTCAGGTAGCACAGTGCAAGGTGTTCAAAGGACTTACATTTCCATTAAATTGGCTCTAAAGAAGCATTAAAACTGCTTTATCCCCTGCTTTGCTTCCCAAAACATAAGACTGGTGATTTGGCAACAAGTGTCCTCTTTTCTCTATCTCTGCTTAAGAGATTTGCAGGTGGCTGGTCATCTAAGCTCTATTATGTACCATTATAGTCTCAAACCATTCTGATTTATTACATGAATCGAGAGCAGTACTTTAAAGTGAGATGGTGCTAGTTTTTAAAACCATGTTTAAGTTGTAGCAATGTTTAAATATAAATTAAGTTAATATTATCAATGAAGTAAATTGATTTATGTTACAACCACAGATGATTTTGGTGCTTATTTAAAGCAAACAGCTAGTTCTGGTTGGTGAAAAGATCATTAGTATGATAAATTGCATGTTCAGTGGCCGAAATTTTGATTGATCTTTATCCAACCCCTCAAGGGGCCAATGGCACATTACAAATCCAATTAATTAATTTGTTTGATGCTTGTACTTGGTCAATTTATAGAGTGAATATCCATTATTATGTCAGGGAACTTTACTAGTAAAGAATGATCTTATATATGTCTATGATGTAAAAATATATGCATCACAACAAAGTACAGTACATTCATCAGAATAGTTAAAAAAAAATATATATATATATATTAGTTTCAATTAAAACTACAATTCACAACACAGTAATACCATATTTGAATCTCAAAAGCTGGACACATAATGAAATAATGTTTAATACTGTATGTAAAGCAATTGGGCATGATGGGCATTTACAACATGATGGGCATTATAACCAATTAGAAACCTATGTAATCGACATGGTCTGAATATCTTCTTACCTAAATTTGTAATAGCTAGAAACACTGGTGTCAGACAAGTGTTTAGGTACATACACACGTAACAATTTTTTGAATGATTTAACTATAACGACGTCGTTATCGTTCAATCATTGAAAAAATCGTTCAGTTTCTGAGTTAGAACAATGAACGATTATCGTTCATGCGTGTTCCCATTTGTAGTTTGTAGTTCATTCTGACTGACCAACTGAACGATTTTCATTAAGGGAAGTTACAAAAATCGTTTGTAGTTCAAAAAATCGTTCATTACACTTTAAAAAATCTGACAGATAATCTGACAGTAATCTGACAGAAAATCATTCATAAAATCATTCATAAAATCATTGGTAACAAAATCGTTGTGGGTGTATGCAGCTTTTACGTAATATTTTACTGTTCATATTAAGCACCCTATCTTTACCAACACAACTGGCTCACTGCAAATGGAAGATTAAAGGACGTGGGAAGACATTAATATACTGTATACAAAAGCAAATTCTGCAGATACGGAGTTGTCATATAGATTCCATGTAGAAAAGAGGTAATAGAGACTTGACTAGTTGCCTGAAACTAATATACATGGAAGCACATTTATCCATCTAATATATAGCACATTGACTTCTGGTTATTGGCATGGATGATATAAATCTCATCACAGCGGTTCCCATTAAAAGGACCCTTAGGCCTGCCTCTTAGTCGTACTGGGGTCCAATATGGCTGCCTGCCAAATGAGTCTATATCCTGTGAGGTTCTATTTTACCAAGGAAATATATCAGAGCTGCCCTCAGTTCAAACATGGGAAACAAGGTGAAAGCAGACCGCCCCATTATCAAACTGATCTGTACACAGCATATTAAATTGAGACATATGATTAAGCTATAACAGATGGTAGAAATAAGGCCTGCAAGGAGACATAAGTGTCTATGGGCATAGCTAGCTCAGCATTTTTAAAAAAAAATCACACCACAAAGGGTCTCAAAGTCACTTTCCTGTCTTTACTGGCTTCATAGAATGTAGATGTGATAAGTGTATAAATATGAGTAATGTAATCAAGTTTCATACAGTAACACAAGAATGGACTTGCTTTCTTCAATGTCCCTCTTTTTTCCTGTGTCTTTCCTTTCTATGTTGTCCTCATTAATCAATTAGAATTAGAAATGATTGTTGTAGAGAATTATTAGCAAGTTCCAGAAAAATGAAAAGACTATGCAAGGTGAATGACTTCAATGTTGTGAGGCAGCAATGTTAACCACTATGCCACTGTGCTACTGATTATAACAAATACACTATGAAGACAAAAGTGATTGGACACTGACAGCAAAGAGATCAATGAGATTTTATCAATGTCAGTACTTTGTAGGTCCACCACATGTATTGATTACTGCAGAAACCCTTCTTGGCAAACTGTCCACAAGTTCCTGGACAACAGCAAGCGGTATGTTTTGCCATTCTGCCTATGTACAGTGACCACCTGTGACACTGAAGAAGTTTGAGTTGGCCTAGAATGCTCCTGATGCTCCAATTCATCCCAGAGGTTCTCAATGGGGTTAAGAGCTGGACTCTGAGCTGGCCAGTCAATCCGGGTTACCGAATTTTCTGTAAACCAGTTCAGCGTCGCCCTGGAAACATGACAGGTGGTATTGTCATCCTGATAAAAACATTTGTTGTTTCAGTAGAACTGCAAGCATGTAGGCTTCCCTATGCAGTGTTCTTGTCAAAACCTCCACATCAGTGGCCATTGGGAACTTGTGTGCAATGGTATGCATGGTATGCATTTTGCTTCTGCAGGGGTGTCCAATTACTTTTGTCTACATAGTGTATGCGATGTAGGTAATGTACAGATTAAAGGCGGGATGCATCAAGCATCACATTTTGGATGCAATACATCCAGTCCTTTACCACATGCATACCAGTGTTAATCACACTGGTATGCATGTACAACTGCAATTAAAATTGCAACAGACAGCTCTTCCGAAAAGAACTGACCTTTGCAATGAGATGACTTTCAGGTTTTAAGATCCGGGAGCACTTCTGCACATGAGTGGCGCTCGGCCAGTGCAAGTGCGGCCATCGCCATTGGCCAGTGCATGCGTGAGCCGCGGGGTTCCCTGGGAGGAATGTCTAGGAAACTCTCGAATTTTGGGAAGTCCTCCCAGACTCCCCAAATAGCAGTGTGCCCTCAAATATCCCATCCACTTTCCACACTTCCCAAGAGAAATGGACAAGATGGGGCATGATGATGTGTGCCAGGGTGAAGTGCGTCATCAGGGCCACGTATGCACTATATGATGACATGCACATAGTGGCATAGTGGCATTGCACGGGAGGGGACAGAACCATATTGATGGAAAACCCATTGTTACACCCCACCCCTCATAATTTCTGCATGGACCTCCCCACCATGATCTATCAGGGAAGAGATAAAAAAAGTAGGAATGGGGGAAAGCAGTGAGTAGAACAAATAAAAAATATAAGTGTAATTGTATATAATATATAATATAATTGTAATGAAACTGGCCAGTCCTTTGTTTGGCTGATGGTCACTTGGCTTGTGGGAAGAGAAGTAAGGAATGTGGTGTGAGACCACTAGACTTGTCAAGGACTCAATCTATTGTTAATTTCCTTTATGGTGTTTGGGCTATATACTGAGAGTTTTTACAGTTATGAACTATGTAATTATGGGCTAGTTCTGTACTTTTTCACTAATTGTCCTTTAAACTGACTCAGTCTAGCAGTGAAAAAAAGATTTTAATAAATGGGCTCCAATGTCTTTTATGTTATGAAATGTTCCATAATAAGACTTTAAAAAACCATTTACTTGACACTGGTAAACTCTCTGCCATAAATATTTCACATTACCTTGGATACAAGACTTGCTCGATACGCAGCCAATTGCTTCAGATACTCCTTTTTGGCAGCTTCAGTTTTCTTTTTATACACCTGCAAACAATATAAATGAAAAATGTTTTTAGTGTCTTTAGGTAGGTCCGGCCTAATGCCTGCTCAATGTGGATGAGTATACCATATGTGTCCATTTCTTTGATTAGTAGCCTTATAATGCCAGCAAACCGGTATGAACTGGCAAATAAATTGTATATACTGTATACATATATAAATATACACAGCATATAAAATACAAAAACTGGTGGAGAAAATTTAAAATAGAACACAGAAGATTTGCATTAAAGGGAAAAAAAAGTAAGTTTATTTAGAGTATTTATATGGTTGATGGACAATATTCGATATATATAGTGAATAGGAAAGGGAGGAGTGTGTGAAAAGCCAAAGTACTATTTTTCAAACTAAAATAGATGTCAGCTGGGACATCTAGCTATAGAATAGAAACTAAAAGTTAATACTAGCATGTAAAGCTTCTATTTTCTACTAGTAGTACATATCAAAGGCTGTATATTATTATTATTGTTTGTATATTAGGTGCAATACAATTCCGCAGTGCGGTACAGGAAATGGAGCATAGTAATTCAGATAATTTAGAAAAACTAAATGTAACGTCATGCAAAAATTAAGCATATGGCATAATGGGCAAGGTACAGAAGATGCACATTATGGAGTGCAGAACAAACAGGCTTCATACAAGCAGGGCCGACGAGAGCTCCGGAGGGCTTGGGTACAGTGGGGATGGTAAATCGCGCAGGCGTAGCCACACCCACTAAGGAATAAAATCTTAAAAATAGTGTACGCGTCATTGTGAAGCGCAGGGTGCACTCCAGGAGGTGGAGATGGGGCATGATCAGTGCGATTGCCCCACCTATAAAACTTATCCTCTGCCCACTATCACTGACCGCTGTATAGCAGTGCAGCGGCAGTGGCACATCGGGCAGGGAGAGAGAGGTGACTGCTACTGCTCAGTCTCCTGGGGCCCTGCTCAGCCTGGCTCTGATCACCCCTCCCCTGGATCCACCCCTGCCTTAGCAGTGTTGCAAAGTGGGACAATTTCCCCCTCAGCAGCTGACCTGGGCCCCCACCAAGCCCAGATAAGTAGTACCTGTCCCCTCTTACTTGGTGCCCCTGAGTACAAGTGGATGAAGACGGAGCAGACAAGCAGACAGAATCAAAAACAAGGCAAGATGAAGGAATAATTGCATTTGCATTATTGCACAGTGGGGGAAGGGCCATGATAATGCAATTAACAACTAACAGTCTCATCTGGACCCTGATCCCATTGGTTACTCTCCTTGGTATCCGAGAGACCCCTGTGACATTTTTCAGTCTCCTGGACATTACGTGATAGTAGGCAAAGGACTTAACTAAATATATGTTATATACTCTTTTCACTCCTCTGCTGCTGATGATAACACTAGGAGGTAGGTGCTTCTTTAGCACAGCAGATTTAGTGACAGCTTAGCTTTGCTACAATGTATTGTGTAGTTTGGTAAATTATTAAAGACGACGTGATGCCACTGCAAATCAAATGACTGCAGTCTCAGCTTAAGCTGTGTAAGTAGAATGAAGAAATAATACTATATTTTAAAATCATGGCCCATATATGTATTGAAGTCAAAAGCTGAACATAGAAGTAGCTGTAGTTGTAAGCGTAGGAACAAACCATCCATCCATTGATGTTGGATTAATTGGCTATTACAGAGTGAGGAAATGAACTAGACACGTGATTGGATGACTGTGGTTCCTCTTTTTTAGTAAAGCAATATGAGCTGCTGCCATTATGCTGGCAAACCTATACAATAATAGAATGCCAGGATGAGCCTTTGTGAGATAAATGACAATCTACATTACAGAGGGTACATTAAACAAATGATTATTTCACCATTCCCAGTTCCTGTATATGTGTTTCTGCATGTAGGTTCTCCAATTTTATCACACTGTATTAATGCCTCCCCTGAAATGTCATAACATGTAATTATCTATAATGAGGGCCATGAGTTTTGGAATATTGCATAGTAAATTTTAATGTACAGTAGCAGGGTTGCAGGACCATGTCCAAAAGCATAATAGCCTAGTGTAATCAATAATATGAACCTCCAGTTGCCTGGAATCTCAATGGCACTCTGTGGTATACTATTCTTTATGCCCAAGGCACATCCATGAAATTGACCATTCTGACAATGGTGATGAAGGAGCGAGTCTTATGAGTGTAAAAGCTCCAATAAAGATGAATTGATTTGATTGACTTGACATAAATTACCGTGGCTCCAAGAAAAAGACATCAGTTTGTGGGCTCCAAGGATTTATCAGCTTGTAAGTGATATTCTGCTTTTTCATAGACCCGCTGCTTCTAATTTAGCAGGACAGGCTTATAATTGAAGCAAATTAACTATTTACTTTTGCTACTTCTACCAGGGGAGGGAAGGACATACCAGCAGGAAGGAATGCGTGGGAAATTAAATTCTTCTCACTTGTGTCAGATTTGCCCTTCTATAACACATTAGCAGTAATTTCATGAGGCGTCAAACATTGGAATAAATACTGAAGAATAAAATAATGAGGTGTTGCTATTGAGTCGAGCAGCTCTGGCTAATTTTATGGCATATGAATTATGCAAACTAAAGGCAGACATATGTTACGGTACTCCAACAGTGTGCTTGCTGGTGCTACCTGATCATTAAAATCTTGCTAGGTTCCCTAAGAGAATCTGTGTCTGCTTACTATGAAGGTTTATGTCTATATAAACACAGCTACATACTCATGCCTACAACAGTAATTACAATTTTTAAATATAATGCTCTAAAATGAGGTATTTCATTACAGATTTTTGCACAAACACGAGTATTTGTCTCACTGACTGAAGCTTTAAAGTCATTGACAGAAATGTAAACAGGACCATTTTGTTTGCAATTTGCAAAATCTATTACAGCCTTCCTGTGCTTCCAATTAGACAGGGAAAGATGATTTTTTTGCATTTTCATCTGGTTTGAGTTCAACGTGACTTTCATTTTTTACTTAACAACAGTTTTACAAAACTGAACAAAAGTGACCTCAGTGTTCGCTATGGATGGTTAATCTTAGTGAAAAAGTAGAAACATGTTTAAATGTCTCAAGTGTGTGCCGTAAAGTAATAAATATAGTAAGTCTCATATTCAAGGAAGCTCTCGTGAACTCCTGGTAGTAATTAAATGGCTGTTTACAGTCTGTAGCAAAATTCGGAGGAATATTTTGCTGGGTGCCAGGTGGATCTGTACATGTAACATGCAATGTACTCAAAGTTAACTTCCCAAAGTGTCAGGACCACTAAACAAGATGATAATACTACAAAGCATTAACAGTATTAGTAATAATTAATATTAACAGCTTCATTATATTTAACAGCAGAGGTTCATAAATGAGATTAGAAGGCATATTTATCATTAATCTGAAATAGCTCTAGGTTTCAGTATGCAGTCGGGAAGCCTGCGGACCTAATCCCGACAGCCAGCTTCCCGACTGTCATATCCCGGCAAGGGTCTAAAGACAGGCATTGATATGCTGACGCCTGTCATTAGACATACGCCGGGAGCCCGGCATCCCAATTGCCGCTCTGGGGGAGGGTTAGGTTTAGGGTTCCCGGGGGGGGAATTAGGGTTAGGCACCCCCCCGGGAGGTTAGGTTTAGGCTAGGGGAAGGGGGGGTTAACATTAGGCACCTCCGGGGGGGACATAGGGTTAGGCACCCCCCCGGGGGATTTAGGTTTAGGTGATGGGGAAGTGGGGATTTAGGTTTAGGCACTTAAGAAGGAGGATTAGGGTTAGGCACTGGGGGGGAGGTTAGTGTTAGGCACCCCTAAGGGAAGGTTAGGTGTAGAAATAGGTTAGTCAATACTTACCTGGGGTCGATCGGGATTTCCTCCTCTACCGGGATGCCGCTGTCGGGATTCCAAATCATACCGATTCCCTAGGTTTCTATTGGGGCTGTTTTGTGATCATAAATAATTTTTGCTGTGGTCCAGCTTTGCCCTTTTTTCTGGGGATACTTGTGGGAATCATTAAAAAATGGCTGTTTTTTGAGTGTGACTCAATTCCTGCCAAAAATGTATTAATAAATATGCCCCTTTATTACACAGTGGGCCTGATTCAGAGGTGCAGGCATCCATGTCTGCGTCTTCATGCTAATGCCACCACCGATGATCGTTTTACTGAGATGCCCACAGTCAACAGCACTACTACAGCTCATTGCATATTGAGATGCACCATCTAAGCTTCCACCAGTCCTACGGCAGGCGCATCTTCTCCATTGGAACAAAGGCATTCTGTACCAGCACTTCTGCATCTTTAGACACAGTGGCTGTCAGCGGCACGCCCACATAAATTTACATTAAAGAGGGCGCATTAAATAATTTATTTCACCATTCTCCGTTCCTGTATGTGTGTATCTGCATGTAAGTTCTCCAATTTTCTCACACTGTAATACCTCCCTTAAAATTTCATAATTTGTACTTAAGGGCCATGAGTTTTGGAATAGTTCATAGTAAATTTTAATGTAACAGGGCTGCAGGACCATGTCCAAAAGCATAATAGTATGTTCCCGATCATGTGTACTACAAACGCTGCCACAGTCTGATCTCAAGCCAATAGAGCACCTTTGAGATGTGGTAGAACAGGAGATTTGCTGTATAAATGTGTAGAAATGTACAAATCTTTAGCAACTGCATGATGCTATAATGATCCCATGGACCTGAATGTCAAAGGAATGTTTGCAGCAGCTTTTGATATCCATACCATGAAGAATTCAGGCTGTTCTGAGGGTACAGAAAGAAGGGTATGCAGTCGGGAAGCCGGCGGACCTAATCCCGACAGCCGGCATCCCGACTGCTTAATCCCGGCGACGGTTAAATGACAGGCGTCTAAATCTAGATGCCTGTCATTTTACCGGCGCCCGGAGACTGACGCCCGGCATCCCGATCGAAGGAACGCTGGGCGCGGATAGCCGCGCAGGGGGGGAGGGTTAGGTTTAGGGTTTCTGGGGGGGACTTAGGGTTAGGCACCCCCTGGGAGGTTAGGTTTAGGCTAGGGGAAGGGGGTTTAGCGTTAGGCACCCCCAGGGGGCACTTAGGGTTAGGCACTGGGGGGGAAGGTTAGGGTTAGGCACCCATAAAGGAGGGTTAGGGAGTAGAATTAGATTAGAGAATACTTACCTTGGACGATTGGGATTTCCTCTTCTGCCGCTGTCGGGATTCCAACCGCCGGGCGTGGGTCCGGCGGTAAATCATACCGATTCCGAAAGAAGTTACCCAGAACTAGAAAGGAGTACCTAATAAAGTGGCCATTTAGTGTATATATACTGTACATTATATCTGTATGATAATTGTATCTTAGCATCAGCAATAAGCCACCTATAATTTTACTTAAAAATAGTTAGATGACTAAAATTAAGCAATTCTCATGCACCGCAGAATGCATTTTGGTTTATTGCTGTGATAGGATTGCAGAATAGATTTGGTAACAATTGCCATCTAGTGCAAATGTATTGATTTATTTCCCCTTTAAAGATATTGCAACATTTTATTAAGAGTTCTAAGAGTTCCAAATAAATTAAGTGAAAACAATAACGTATCTAAAATGAATAATTGTGCTGCTATTTCAGTGACACTATTTTTTATTAAATGGATTTGCAAAATAATTTAGCCTTCATTTTTTCCAAACAGCAGATCTATTATTATTATCATCACATTATTATATATTATTTAAATCTCATATATAATGTATATATATATATATATATATATATATACAAATGTAGGAAGCAACATGTGTCCTTTAAGGCATACATTGCAATAATACAAATGTGCAATTTGTGCTAGGGGTCAGTAGGGTATTATTTCACTTGTTGGCTCAAGCCACAGAATGGTTAGGACCATGAACTGTAATGAGTATAATGAGTAAACCTAGTGATGTATAGGATAGTGTTAGCTGGAAAGCATATTGATCAAGAGGTTATCTTTACGAAACGGCGGCTTTTGTAAGCTGCTGCTTCTCGTCGGTTTGGAGCTGAAATATTAAAGCGGCACTAACATTCAGTATAAAGCACTGTAAGAGCTTTCTACACCTTTAACATCACATAGCACGATCAGGTGTCCTGGGGGAGTGGGGGGAACAAAGTACTTGGAATCCAAGCTTCTTCTCTGCTTTGATGTATACAACACATAAGGCTCTTATAGAGTTGGCTGTAATTGCTTAACAAATTGCAGAAGTAAACTCTAGAAAAGCCGCAACTGTATGCATATGCAAAGCTGCAACTATTATAAGATGCATAGAGGCCAGGCATATGTCACTTACATTTATGCATTAGGTATTTTACATAAAAAACAACAACTTGCTAGCACAACTGTCCATCCCATGTACAGATAAAATAAATAATTGCTAAAACACACCCACAAATGCATAATATATGCCTTAGCAACACAAACGCACCTATCAGCAGTGCATTCTCAGGGGTATATTTACTAAAGGGCGGGTTTTTAGAAAGTGGAGATGTTGTCCATAGCAACCAATCATATTCTACATAAGATTAATCTAGCACCTTCTAGTTGATAATATATAGAATCTGGTTACTATTGGCAACATCTCCACTTTCCCGCACATTAGTAAATATACCACTCAGGCTGCAAATTACAATCAGTTACCTAGTCATTATCATGTGTGCATCTGCACCTGAACTGCAGCAAATAATACATCTTTCTCAGGCGAATGTCTGTATGTGTACGTGGAACCTGGTTTTACTGTATTCAGCCTACGCTAGAACGCCCCATCTCTCCTCATCCGTCCCATTCAGGCACTGGCTGTGTAAGTTTTACCAGAATCACGCAAATCTTCTTAAGCGCATATGAATTCATGTAAGATACGTTACATAAACTGTTGTATCCTCAATCAGCACCTGCAGTAAAGTGTGCACAATACAAATCCTTATAATGATCAAATAGAAAGCATGAGAATGATTCTTAAAGATGCTAATAAAAGCCTTACACTGCCTGTCAATTGTACTGCAGTTCCTTAATGTATTTATTTTTGAGCACAGACATTAGCTTCTGTGGATTACAGGATACATTGGAGGTTGTCTACGTGCTCACACTTGGCGGGGTGCAGTCTCCTACAGTATGTAGTATGTGGACTGGTACAGAGTGGGAAGGAGGAATATCAGCAACATATTTTGGCTTTTGAGCATTTCCATTCATCTTAATAATAGAAAGAGAGAAGTGATGGTGCCTAATGGAGCACAAAAGACTTTCCAGGAGCAGAATTTGTAGGAGATTAAAAATATAACAACTCTTCTGACTGCGATGGAAGAAACCTGACATTTTCTAAAACTGAATATGAGCGTGATAATACGTGATATTTTACATTTCCCAGACTCTTTTCAGAATTGTATATTTCACAGTTACCTGCTTCTGCTCCTCTCCTAGTCCATCCCACATTGAGGCCACTATTTTGGACACCTCTCCAAACGTAGCATTTGGGTTCTGGCCCTTTATGGCTGCTTGTGTGTCCCGGAAGAATAGTGCATAGGCAGACACTGGCTTCTGGGGCTCATTTGGATCCTTCTTTTTCTTCTTTTTTGGTGTTTTTGGCTTCTTTCCCACGTCAGGGGCTGGTCGTTTTTCCCCTCCACTGATCTGTAATAAGATTATTAGTCAGTTCTAACTATTAATTGTAATAATAATAATAATAATAATAATAATAATAATAATAATGCAGAATGTAGAACAGATAGTTAGGATAAGATACATCATTGGGAATGGGGGGGCCATATAAAGTAACAAGCACATTATGAAAACTACTTTCTAACATTCCTTAAAATCTACAGGCTAATGCATTTTATTCCTTGCAATATATGAGTTAGTTTTGCACTATACACTGTATCATATCCAATGTGTTAAAACAGTGTTGTTATGTTCTGCTGTTTATATTAACATTTTAAAGATTCTGTTCTGCCTTGTAGTGTAGTGCTTCACAAGTTAAGGCCCCAATACACCTGCCGGCCTTTTGGCTGATTCCCCATTTGGACCGGAACCGCCAATCTGCCATTCGGAAATGTCGGTCATGGATGTTTCAATATACTAACAGTTGCAGATGACAATTGGAGATTATTTCCAACGCCTTCTTTTTTTGGCAATATTAGCAATGAGTGTTTGTTAAATCAGAATGTGCACACAAGTATCTATTAAATCTATCTTCCCTGCATTTATTATTATTTTTAAATATAAAAATTCACTGGGGGGGGGGGTCCAACTTTAAAGAGAGACACAGGTACAGTTCACATGGGTGATTTACCTAAGTGATGATAGAGCAGGGACTGGGATAAGTAGAGCATGTTCTATTTTCAACATCCCTGGTAAATAGCCCATGTGCACTGTACCTGTGTCTGTACATAGAATGAGGCTTCTCTATGTAAATATCCATTTCTCCTAATTTTCTACTTGGTTTATATTAAGATGAATCTCTTATCAATTCAATTTATTTATTGTCACTACAACATTAACAATGCATAAGTGAAATGACATTGCAATCTCACAAAACTCCAAAATAATTAATTCAAAAACAACAAATATTAAAAATGTAAACTACTCATGACAGAAAGAAAGAAACTATTTTGCAGCCTACTGGCACAGCATCTAAGACACCTATAACGTTTCTTAGAGGGAAATAAGGAAAATAGGGAGTGACTTGGGCATATAGTAGTTACCAACTTCTGAGATTACGTTCCTGGAAGAAGCCCGGGGAGGAGAAGCAGGTGGGCAGTGTTGGAGGACGGGGCCAGATGGGTCGTGTCATTAAGCCCCACCTTTCGCAGGAATTTGCCGCGAATGCTGGCATAATTAATTAGGGGGTGAAGTGGGCAGAATGCGGGAGAAGTGCCTACATTTTCGGGGGTTTTGTGGGGGGTTACCCGAAAAATCGGGAGCCTCCCGCAGGTCTCGGGAGGGTAGGCAAGTATGGACTTGGGTGGTGATGATCTTATTAGCCTTTAATAAACTCCTCCCAGAAAAAATGTTCTCCAACTGGGGCGAAGATTGACCAATGGTTCTCACAACCACTTTAACCACTCTGACTAAAGATTCACGGTCAGAACGTTTGGAATTCCTGTACTACAACATGATAGTTAAGAGGCTCTTATGTGGGTTCCTAATAGCATAGTTTCTGCATCTGTTGATGTAAAGTCTGAATGTACTGTGGGTGAGAATGCAGAGTCAAAGTATTTCCAAAGTAAAACTTATGATCAGAGAGGTGGGATGGGGAAGGGGGGGTACCACGTCATTCTCATACAGGCAAAATTTAGTTTATTGTCTACAGATAACGCCTGGCGTGATTCTTGTGCTTCGCACATTTTCCTCAATTTTGCTACTTTTTCCTCAATTTTGGATCTATGTTCACAAATAGTGTACTAGGTACTTAGGATTAGTTCATTTGTCACTAAGGAATTGGTGTAAATTTGCAGATTAAGCCTAATGATGCAATGGCTGGAGTCATGCGTATCGGACCTGTCTTTGCGTGTATAACCTGGGTGGTGTACTTTTACCTGAGCTTTGCTACTTTTAATTCAGTGTGCTATTATTTACTCAAGTTTGTGTCATAGCTCACTTATAGTGTACTAGGTATTTAGGATTAGTGTTTTGGTGCTGCTAAGTAGTAAAGTCTGTGGTGTGATAAATGGACACTTATATATACGTATATGCTAGTAGTGTTGTCACATACTGTACACTTAGGGGTCTATTCATCATCACTTAATTTCTACAAAAAACAGATACAAAATAAAATGTTCACCTACTTTTATAGTAATTAAGTATCGGGGCCATTCATTATAAAGGTAATGCAGAAGATGTCACTGATTTCTCCTGCTTACCTTTCAGCCCCAATCTGTTCCACTGTCCCCATACAATATTATGGGGACCCGCTGTCCCCATACAATAATATGGAGACCAAATTCATCAAGCTCCGAAAAAACAATATTTTCAGAGCTTGACTGTGGAAATATTTGCCAACTTCAGATGTTGTTTGCTCTTGCACCCCTGATCCTATGGAAAGGAGTCCCGGGTTGCAAAGAGGGATCCATTTGTATACCTCCGCCACTGCCCAGCTCCTTCCACTGACTGCCGGAGCTGCGGAAGTAGCAGTGAAGGAGGTGGCAGAGACAGATGATTTTTGGATCAGCTGTCTGCACACAGGAACAATGTTAAATTACTCCAGTGATTTTTCTATCCAACGCTGCTACTCTCAGCAAGTTGGATACTTAATTGTCGGGGGGTGTCTGGCCCCCGATAATTAACATAATGAATAGGTCCCTAGAGGTAAAGGGCTGGACACATCTTGAGTTGCATCTGACTGAGCATATATACATAAATGTGACTTTTCATCTACAGATGTGGCCTCATACATCTAACCTCAATACCCAGCAGCGTGATTTGCATATCAAATTAATCCACACAATCTGCTGGTGCTTCCTAGTTACATCGCATTTTGTGACTTACAGTAGATGCATTCTCGGTGAAAAAGACACAAAAAGACTCCCAGCGTTAACAGAGTCTCATGGGATCTGGCACACCGAGAGGGGCTTTTTACCGCGATTGCATCAAAGATGTATTAGGACACATCTGTATGCATCATCTCCTGTATGTTCAGGGTGTACATACAACTCAAACTCTACATGAGTGTTGTTATCCTAAGTCTTTGACAAAGGGGAAGATGTATGAAACCTTTAAGAGAGATAAAGTTGAGAAGTTGCCCATAGCAACCTATCAGCTTCTATCACTTTTTAGACCGTGATAGATAAATGATTATTGCTATGGGTAACTTCTCCACTTTATCTCTATTGATGGTTACATACACCTCTCCCCTTGAGATAGATAGAATTACTGCTGAGCATCTGTCTGAGTATATATATATATATATATATATATATATATGTATACTGTATACATAAAAGTATAGGAGAAACTCCAGGTTGCACTCACCAGTCTTCTAAAATATAACCTTTATTATAAATCCATAAGAAGTAAATACAGCTCCATAGTATTCAACGTTTCAGTCCTACAGCATGGACCTTTGTCAATATTAAAATACAAGCAGCACATAAACATATATATATACCCACCCTAATGACCAAAAACCCCACCCCCCCCGATAATCTGGTGATAGTACACAATAATGCACTATATAGACAACCCACCAATATTGAAAACCAATATGTATCAAAATACATATATCATACTCGAGAAATATCAGCGATCCATACCAAATATTATTCAGAGCATGTGAATGTCTCAAGCAGCTTAGCATCAGCCAGCGTGCATTCCAATACCAACCACTTCCTCCCATTGAAACGCACCCCAGTCGGTCGCCAAGGTAACCCCATGTACACATCCTGCTAATCAGCTGATGACACTAGCGTACCCGTGTCATCTACTGCTTAGTGACTCCAGTGTAAACACTAGAAGGGTGTGCGCATACCCTGGCAGCACAGCGAGTATAAATAAGACATACACAAGTATACAGTATGTAGCGGGATGTCATGCCATCGTGCTCAGTTGACAAATTATTTCGAAGGCAGCAATGTTAATCTAAGCTACCTGCCAATAAAATACATAGAAATCATTACACCATATAAATTATTAACAAAGGACAGAGTTCAATGCAATATAGCGAATTGTATCATTTTCAATTACCAATAAAAAATTATTACAAACTTCACAGCCAAGCTGCTTATAGAAGCAAAAAGCACCTCCATACATTCAGAGCATTAAACATCTCTAACAGTGATTCCTCAGTATTATTTCAAATAAGATATATATCGTCTATGAACCGACGGTAAAATCCAATACTATGTCCAAACAGCAGGACCAGATGATTACTCTCATAGGCATCCAAGAATAAATTGGCATGTGCCAGGGCAATATTACTGCCCATCGCGGTACCTGCCATCTGGAGATAGTATTGGTCTCCATATTTGAAATAGTTGCAGATCAGTGTTAATTCCAACAGTTCCATCAAAAATTAAATTGAGGGTGATCCCACATGTGAATCAACAAGGGCCATCCTCACTGCATCCATGCCCTCACCATGTGGGATCACCATATAGAGCGATGACGCATCAAGGGTGACCAAAATTCCATATGTGTTTCAAGGTAGGGATCTTATTTTCTCTATTAAATCATTGGTATCTAGTAAATAACTAGAAATCTTAGTGACACAATTCTGAAGAAAACTATCTAAGTACCGGGCCACTGGAGCAAATAGAGAATTGCAGGCTGAAATTATAGGCTGCCCAGGAGGATGGTACAGTGATTTATGTACTTTAGGCAATTGAGTATAGGGCAAATGGGAAATTCAGTTTTCAAAAAAACAAAACAATCCTCATTAATCCAGCTATTTTTCAAAGCTCCATCTAAAACTATGTCTAATTTGTTTTTAAATGCCAACACTATATCACCAGGGAGTTTACAATATGTCTTATTATTGGATAACTGTCTCTTTGCCTTTCTATCGTAATCAATGGTATCCATAACAGCCACGGCACTACCCTTATCAGCCAATCTAATCCGTCACCCTATCATTACTCTTAAGCTCTCTCAAAGCTGTTTTCTCCAGAGGAGTTAGATTATGTCTATCCTCTGTTGTGTCTTTAGGGAATCATGGATACTCTGAGATAGTAGTCTAGAGAATGTTTTGATGCTGGAATGTTGTCAAGGTGGCTCATAAGAGCTTTTTTTCTTAAATTTAGTAGCCTGTACCCAAGGTGCATCCTCAAACTTCTCTTTAAGTCTAAATTTATCGTTAAGTTTAGAATTATCTATAGACCATCCAAAGTTGTTGTGATAGGTGGTAGGAACAAAGGTCAAGCCTTTGGATAAGAGGGTAATTTCAGCCTCACTCAATTTATATGTGGATATATTAATCACCAATTCTTCTGTACTTTTGATTGCTTTTTCCCTCCTTTTGAAGTTGCACCACTTCGGGTGGGGCCTTCTGCATTTAAAGGCACTTCAAGTTGGGAACAGGTGTTAACTCGTGGCAATGGTGGTTTAGTATTAATCTGCATATCAGAAGAATCCCTATCAGTTGACATATAGCTATCCAGTTGGGACTGGGTATTCCTAAACCTGTTTCTAAATCTCTGTGTAGAAGTTTCAGTACCAGTTAACCACCGATACACCCTATGTTCTTGATAATCTCGGTTAACTTAATCAAGCTTAGCCCTCTTAAAAACTAATAAATCTCTGCGATATCAGTCAGTTTGAACTTTCAATTTGTCCAACCACTGTTCAGTGATGTCACCTTGCAGTACAGGTATAGCTTTAGGTTTAACGGTTGAAACTTCACTTCTAGTTTTTTTAAGCTCTGTTCCCACCTCCACAATGACCAACACAGTAAGTCAAACAAGCATATATTGAGGACGGAGCACCACTTACTACAAAAAGTAGGATCATTCCTCCCAAGAGTGGGAATGTTTCTCAATCTAAAACTCCATGGTATTTGTTTATTCCAAAAGTAATCGGACAGAAAATGACCGTGGAGCAATAGATCTATCTCCCTTTTCTCTAAGTACAGTAGCCTATGATACAAGTCAAGGGCACATTCAGCTGGTAATTAACAAAAATCATTCAGCCGAATTGTTATTTAAAGCGGAGTCAGTTATGTGGTGTTTATCCACATATTTTATGATTGGCAGCCACCAGCACTGGTTTTGCTATCACACTGACCATAAATTATCTGATTTGTGAGACAGCCACTGAAGGTCAGTTCCAGCCAGGACTACAGATGACCAGGGCCGATGCTGCCGAGGTGGCAAACCCCTGGAACTCCACCAGCCCCAGCACTGCACTCTTACCTGTCAGTGCATTAGAGTAAGCAGCAGTGTGGCCACCCCTTCCCTCTCCTCCAGCTCTCTACTTCCACTGGGTGCCAGCCTGTCACTCACATAAGATGCTCTGGCCCCTAGACAACATGAAGAGATGCTGCTGATGAATGGAGCCTGGTAAGGCATATCTGTCATTACTTTTTGGTGAGGAGTAATGATTAATGGGTGTATGTATGTGGGAGATGGAGTGGGCGGCTTATGTGTGTGTTAATATGTGCTGACAGGGTTAGTGTGAGTGCTGGGAAAGTGAGTGGTTTAATGAGTGCTGGCAGGGTGAATGTGTGTGGTGATGAGTGCTGGAAATGTGTGTGTGGGGGGCTGGCAGGGTGAGTGTGTGTGGGGGTTAATGAGTGCTGGAAATGTGTGTGTGGGGTTAATGAGTCCTGGCAATGTGTGTGTGTGGGGTTAATGAGTCCTGGCAATGTGTGTGTTTGGGTGAATGAGTGCTGCCAGGGTGAGTGTGGGTGGGTTAATGAGTGCTGGCAGGGTGAATGTGTGAGTGTGTGGGGGATAATGAGTGCTGGCAATGTGTGTGTGGGGAGTGTTTAATGAGTGCTGGCAGGGTGAGTGTGTGGGGGTTTAATAAGTGCTAGTAGGATGAGTGTGTGGGGTTTAATAAGTGCTGGCAGGGTGTGTGTGGTGGGCTAATGAGTACTGACAGGGTGAATGTGTGTGGGTTAATGAAAGCAAGTAGGGTGAGTGTGTGTTAATGAGTGCTGGCAATGTGTATGTGTGTTAATGAGTGCAGGCATGGTGAGTGTGTGGGGGCTGAGTGCTGGTAGGGTGTGTGGGAAAGGGGTTAAAGAGTACTGACATACGAGGGTAGTTCAATAATTAAGGTAACAAGACCTCTCAATGAGTAAATGTATTCAACCTGTACATATATGTATAATCAATAGTATGGCCTTGGTACGCATTATTTTCCACATAGTCCCCATACTGTACTTGTCTAAGCATTTGTTCCAAAGGTACACCAAAGCATCTATCCCAGCATAAAATAAATCAGTGTCAAGCACCAGAGGCCAGGACATAATGGCACTGCTGAACTTCACCATTGGTTGTGAATCACCTTCCATCCAATTGCTTCTTTAATGGTAAAAAGAGATGAAAATGAGTTGGTGCCAGGTCAGGGCTGTAGGGAGGATGGTCCAGTACCACCCAATGGTAGCTCACATGTAAGTGTGGCCTGATGTTATCGTGTTACAATGTCTACTCACAGCAACCCAGGTAGTTTTTGATGAACTGCCCACTGCAACTGACTCAAAGTACAGTATCACAATAGTGAACAGCAGTCACAGTATCTCCCTTGGTGAGGAAATCAACAAGAAACATGCCCTTGTGTTCCTAAAACACGGTCACTAAGCCCTTCTTTGCTGATGGAGTAGTTATGCATTTCATTGAAAGTGGGAAAGATGCTTGTTTTCATGTCATGGATGCTTGCTTCTTCTTTGGGGTCACATGATGCACCCACATTTCTTCACCTGTGACAATACGCTGCAGGAACTGCACTCCCTCCTCATGGTACCACGTCAAGCGCACCAGAGACAATCCCATCCTATTGGTTTTGTGAATTTCTTTGAGTTGCTTGGGTTCCCAGCGTATACACTTTTTCTTGTACCCCTGTTGCTCATGAATGATGTTGGGCACAGTATCCACTGAGATATTCAGTTCATCAGCAATTTCACTAACTCAAATGCATCTGTCCTCCTGAATCAGACCTTCAATGTGGCACAATTTCTCGTCTGTGATAGGCATGCTTGGCTGGCCAGATTGCTGCTCATCTTGAATGTCTGTCCTGCTGTTATCAAAGCCAGTGTACCAAACCCAAACCTGTTTTCATGGCATGATGTTATCACCATAGACCTCGATAAGCTGGCGATGAATTTCAGTTGCTGATGTGCTCTTTAGATGAAGAAATCTGATCACACAAGGCACCTCAATGTATTACCATGTTTCCGCCAGCCCTGCCATCTTACAACTGATGATGGGACAGTATGACTGATACGAGGAGCAGTCTACTGGCTGTGAGGGGAAGCAGTTGTCTACCTGCTCTGGCCTGGTGGGAAATTAGAATGAAATAGATGATATTGCACATGTGAGATGCTATTTACCTTATTTATTGGACCACCCTTGTATATTGGGGCATAGATGTGTGGCATAAATATGTACTGGGGCACTGATTTTTGGCATAATGTATTGGTGGCACAGCTGTATGGCGTCTAAAGAATTTGGGGCACATATGTGTGGCATATGTATTGGATGGAATAATTATGAATTGGAGCTACAGCTATATGGCATACAATACATATTGAGCACAACTATGTGGCATATAATATATTGGGGGCATTAATGTGTGACATATTATGTATTTGAGGCATTGATGTGTAGCATAATTATGAATTAGGGATACATCTGTGTGGCATATAATGAATTGGGGGCAGTGTTATGAGGTACATTATGATTTTGGGGCTTTGCTGTGTGGAACATTAGTTGGGGCATTTCTACATAGTACTGTATATTATGGATTTGGGGCACTGCTGTATGGCATATAAATTGGGGACACTGATGCATGGCATATTATGAATTGGAAGGAGCAGGGGCAGTGGGTGAAATGTTGCCTAGGGCACCCAGAAACCTTGCACCGGCCCTGCACGACGCACGGCACACAGTTTGGAGAAAACTGATGTAAAAAATAAAATTATTTGAACCAGCTTTAAAGTTTCTTCTTTTGTTTGAACTTTCATTCAACATAAATAACCATATGTTTTACACTATGTGGTACATTAACTCCAAATATAATTTCAATGGAATGACAGTAAGTTAGTATGCTTTTAAACTTCAAAAATATGAAAAACTAAATTAAACAAAATTTTGCTATTTTTGCTAGAAGTATGAGAAACAAAAATATGTAACTATTATAAAGATGCAATTTAAATTTTCCCCCTGAAAGAGTAAATTTTAGCTAAGCGTGTGTGACTCATTATTGCAATAATTACATATATGACCAGAGAACCGTAAATCAACATTCAGCATGCATTAAGTAAACATTTTACTGACAGCTTTAACACTGATGCAATGAATAACTTTGAGTTATGTGTATTGGTACATGTGATAATAATTTGAGAACAGTGATATCAAAATGCCTTATTTACATGGAAATAGTGATTCTAATGGTAAGCACACTTCTAGTGAGTGTATGATGCCTGGAGTCAAATGTATTATGTAAATGTATTATGTAATTACAGACTACTTGCATTTATGGTCAGAGTTACGTTTTTTTTTGTTTGCTTTTAGTCTCTGGTCACATAAGTATAATTTTCTAGTAGTGTTGCTCCAAGTATAATGATGTATACATTATTCTGAATACACTTACTGTATTTAGAACCAGGCTAAAAGTCCAACAAGTTTCATAATAGTCTGCAGATGTCATTATTATGTCACAGGTGTAAATCATGATGAATGTATAAATGTCATGTAGCAAAGAGTCTTTTCTATCATCAGTTTAATAATTTATACTTTGTACTTATTTTCACAACTGCAAATTAATATAAAGACCTTTCAAAAGCATAGTATAATAAACTATTATAATAAATAAAACTTGAACTATAAATAAATATCAGCATGTTTGAGAACTAAGCAGCTACAGCTATTTTTAGTAATTTACTATTGTCTATACAATTGTGTTATTTACTATTACTATACACAGGTGCCGGACCTAACATAGTATATAAACAGAATATAGTGCAAATATAACAAACATGAGCAGGAAAAAGACAGGTGACTTATTCCACACGAAAGTCACTCAACTGACTAATGAATGTGGCAAGGCTGCTTTAGACTTCATTATAGACTGAGAAGACCATGACGTATGGATAACGTCAGTCTCATTAAACTACTAAGTGCTTTGTGGATGGGGCTATTATCATCCTGAAAAACACCCTTTTGCCTGGAACAAAATGCTGTAACATGGGTAGATGAATATAAATAAGCAACGACTCTGGCATAGCTATAGTGGGTATAGGAGGTACCATTGCTATGGAGCCCCAGAGTCTTAGGGGGACCTGGACACAGGTCACATAGATGTCTACCAAGTTACCAGAATTGCCTGCTAAGTAACTGGGTCTGTCCCGCTGCTAGGCCTAAATGGGGAGACATTCCGTTTTCATTGAATGATGTGTGTTGTAGATGTTATAATGGTGAAGGGGGTCTGTAAGGTGGCATAATCTGAATTGGAAACTGTAATGTGGCATGATATGAACTGGAGGGCACTATCATGTTACATACGGCAATACATTGTGGCATTATGAACTGAGGACAATTTAATTTGCCATAATGAAAATTGGGGGCACTGTGTGGCATAATGTGTACTGGCAGAACTACAATGTGGCATATTGTGAACTAGGGCATTACCATGTGGCATACAATAAATGAAGGCACTACTATGGGGCATAAAATGTATTAGGGCACTATTATGGGGTATAATATAACATTAACTAGGATATAACTATGGGGCATCAAATTACCTAGGGCATTACTATGGGACATTAAATGTACAACTGCTGCAGAGAAAGGTGTCTTTCTGGAAGCATTAGGATGAGGGCCCTTTTATAATGTTGCTTTGCCTATGCCACTGAGTAACAATTTACTTTGATCTCACCTTCTAAGGGAATGACTGCACCAAAACTATGCCAAGAAAATACATCCTACAACATTGCAGAGTCTCCAGAACACTGCACAGTTGGAAACAAACCATAACGGCATAGGTTGGTGCGAAACGTTCACTCATCATTATTCCATTGTTTTATGCTCTTTACGCCACTAAATTCACAATCATGTACTATCAGATGTGATGATTCATGCAATGTAACCTAACTGTAATATCCTGCTTTGTGGAGTTCTCGTCTCAACCAATTGTTATTTAAGGTTGAAACTTGCCGTCATCTGACGTGCTGCTATTTGCCTGCTGTCATGTGCACTTTGAATTAATGCATATCTATTTTTATCTTCTGCCCCAGCATCGCATAGAGGAAGTGGATAATCATGTTATTACTGTCCTTCCAGTGGTATACTCTAGATGTTTAGATCTTCCGGGAGAGTAGGCAATGATGATTTAATACAAATATTTATTAACTTGGTTTTTTCTTTCATATTATGAACCCCTTGTATATATTGCCCCTTAGGAATGTCACTGTTAAAACCTTAGATAATTCCAAACACCTTAGACATGACGATGAAGATGGTGGTTGAAATTTTTTTTGACACCTGTTAAGTTTACTAAAAAAAAAAAGCCTTACCCTGACCACTCATTGGGTTCAGTTGATAAGGGATTATCACAAGATATATGACCCATAAGCATCCAGAAGTGTAATTTCGTGTCTTGTTAAGGGTTACTGTAATAGACTTCATATTAAAATATTAAGGAAGTATCATTCTGAAAAATACACCACCAATAAAGTAGGGGAAAAGGCCTTCTTTCCAACAAACAATAAAAACTTCTATAGAAGGGCAACATATACTGATATACTACAATAATTGATGTCTTATGGGGCATACAGTACAGCATACTCATAGGAGTTACTATGATACCGACATGATAATGCACAATTTAGTTATTTTGACAAAGGCTTATAGCAACAACTAGTATTGGACTGACAAGCCGCTGATGGTAGTACTAAATAAAAAGAGGATAAATATTATAAATATAAAAAAACTAAGATACACCTTATTGCTCATTTATTTTCAATAATTTTGCAATAAATATATTTCTAAAAATTATCAGTACTATACAGTTGTCTGAAATACAAGTGATTTAATCTACTTTGTGGAATACGGAATCGGTATGTAATGCCAGCAACAACTCTAAGGATTCAAACATTTGTTATTTGAGATTTTCTTCGGATTATATTTTGTAACCAAACAAATTCATTTGCAGTTCTACAGCAAAAGCTCTCAGCTAGACTATCTTGCATGTATATACAGTGATTGACTTAATGCGAGGGAGTGTTTGGCAATAAAGTTTCCATTGAGAGGAAATAAGCACATTTCATACATTTGGATAAAGTGGGATCCTCTTTCACTACCTGGGGGCTTATAAATACACTGTGATGAAAAAAAGAAAAGAACAAGATTTCAATATGTGAATGTATCAATCTTGTCACTATAAAATTGTTTAGAGGCAAAGTATTATTCTTTAGTATGCTATATACTTATTTGTGATAATACCATTTACAAAGTAACACCTAGGTGCTCTGCTGCACTTCCAATGGGAATGTATCCTAATCCATCCTAAGGAAGTGTAAGTCTCTACCTGTGGGTGCATCTAGGTCAGGAGTGGCCAACCCGCAGCTCTTTTGTTTTAAAAATGTGGCTCCCATCACTGGAACTGGGATCACTGGTCTCTGAAGCGATCAGAGACTATGATCGCTTCAGAGGCCAGCGTTCCCAGTGATGCAGTGCGCGTGTAATGTCATGACGTCACTGCGCAATGCATGTGAGGAGCCTGGCCTGTGTGCCTGCTTGATCTAGTTAGATCCAATCAGATCGAGGTAGTGGCAGCGGGAGCCAGTGCGGGAAACAAAGCGTCAGCCAGCGTGGACAGGTAAGTACTGGGCTGGGGGCACTGCTTAAGGGGCACAAGTTTCAGGGGCATTGCTGAAGGGTCACTGCTTAAGGGGCACTATAGGGGGCACTGCTGAAGGGGTACTACTTTAGGGGCACTCCTTAAGGGGCACAAATTTCAGGGGGCATTGCAGAAGGGGCAACTACTGGGGGGCATTGCATAATGGGTACAGTACAGGGGGCATTGCATAAGGGCCACAACTACTGGGGGCATTGCTTAAAGGGCACAGCTACAGGGGGCATTGCAGAAGGGGCACAGCTACAGGGGCATTGCAGAAGGGGCACAGCTACAGGGGGCATTGCAGTAGGGGCACAACTACTGGGGGCATTGCATAATTGGCATAGATACAGGGGTCATTCCCTAAGGGCCACAACTACTGGGGGCATTGCATATGGGGCACAACTACTGGGGGCACAGCATAATGGGCACTGGCATTCTCAAAGTATTATGTGGTTCTGGATTTCAATATGTATGTTATGTGAATGTGGCTATTTCAATGTTTTCTATGTTGCTCTGTCTTTTTCTTTCACTTCAACAGTGAAAAATTTATATTGGGAAGATTATGTAAAATATTTATTTTTTATGTGACACAAGGTCATGCTCCTCCAAATGTCATACCAGAGGCGTGCGCACAAAAATGGGGGTGGCCTTGTGACAGAAAGGCCTACGGCGCGCGCATGCTATCAGCTCTTTCGATTGACTACAAATAATTTTTGGCTCTTTGCCTCCGACTGGTTTGCTACCGCTGCTCTAGTGCCACTCAGGGATATCTCCCATGCCACCAAGCCTACAGTATTAGGCACAGCCTTCCACCAGAGGGGGTTTGTGCTGTGCATCTGTGTCACACTGGCAGAGGATGTACAGTGTAGCAGTGAGGAAGGGAAGATTATTTTTATTATACTGTAAAAGTTAAGATGGTGTTAACCAAACTGCACAGCCGTGAAATTACTAATGCATTGCTTGATACATAATAGGGTCTCCCATGCTTCTGCATGGGAGCCTGCTCACTTATAACGTGGTAAATAAACACAGCAAAGCATAAAAACGCCTTATCACATTGATAGGTCTTGATAAATAGGCCCTAAAGTATTTAATTATCAATTATCTATCAACCTACAAAATTGTTGCATGGGTGGCAATAATTAATGAGCGCCCAGTTTCTGTACGCTCATTAATTATTGCCCTCTACACACCTTATTAGACCAGGTTTAGCCGTGTAAAATGGCTAAACCTCGTCTAAAGTCCTGGTTGATTTAGGGCTCCCTAACCACAGTTTTCTCACATATTTTTGCTCGCAGACTCCTGAGCGTGTAAGCCGAAATGCCGGTGCCAGCGGCTATTGTGCTCAGAAAGAGCAACAAATGAATTGCTCCATTGGGTGCCTTAAAAAAATCGCCCTCTCAGACACACCATGAATGACATTCCATCATTACAAAGTTAGCATTACTTTTTTCTAGGAGTAAGGGAGGTCTCCTGAATTGAAGGGAGTCTACCAGTAGGCAACATGGTCAGTAAAACCATGTTGTTTCTGGAAGATTATAACAAAGTGGTCACTATTAGTTATATTACATATTTGTCTGACCTCTCCTGTCAGAGTTTACTCCAGTTTCCAATTTACTTTTGATGGTGTAGGAAACTATGCTCACTGACACCTTGGCTTTCTCTAAAGGAAAGACCTACACTTTTAAAGGTTATAAATGTCTATCTGTCTTCCTTTGTTACTTGCCTTTTTCTTGCCACTATTATAGTAATATTCTGCTTCCTGTTGTGCATTATTGACCAAATAATGGTTCAGTGAGTGTAATAACAGTCTGTTCTAACACTGCAATTATACAGAAGGGGGTTTGTAATCAAGTAGTCAACATCTGTAGGAATTGTTTGCATCAACTTTTAAGGCTTCATTTAATTATATTAGTGCAGAACAGCTGTAAGTTCTTATCTCATTACTTGTTATCTGAAAAAAGCCTTCCTATAACTCTGCAATTTACATTTTCAGTTTTGCTAACTTTTATTTTGTTTTACCTCTAGTTGTATATACCATTGTACCACTTCAGGTTATTCAATAGACTTAAATTACTTAATGTGCAAAAAACGCTGGAAAAATGGGGGTGTCCTAAAATTTTTGACTAGTAATGTACTTATTTGCTACTTCTACCCATCACACTTCCATACCCCTCAATTTTACCCCTTATCACACCTACTGAATACCTGCTGACCTTTTGGCTGCCGTCTCCAGTTGCGGGCAGGTTAGTACTGTGCTGCTGGTGGGGGGCATGGTGAAGGTGGGTGGGTCTAGGAGTGTGGTGACACGGTCACCACAACCCTCAAAGGGAATTGCGTCATCAGTGCCGCCAACTTCACTCGGGAAGTGCTCCAGCCTGCTGTAGACCTGGCCACGTTTCTTGGCGGCTGTGGGCAGCACCCGATTTTCGTGAGACTCCCAGCCATTTTGGGAGGGTAGGCAGGTCTGACCTTCTGGACTGTGACTTTTGAGAACGTTAATCTCAGTAATCTCCTATATTATATATTATCACTCATTCATTGTCCCATTAAGCCACTCTCAAGTCTCTCATACTATACTTTATTAACGCATCACGTTACAGTGATCATTAAGATCCATCAGCTATAATCAGCAAGTTATGGACTGATAAACATCTCTAATTTTATACTTACCAAGCGGAGCACTCTGTGTTTGTGGCACATAGATGCACACACTGTAACAACTTAGCGCATTAGTGTACCTGTAACATTGTTCTAGGGACTCAATACACCCCTTTGATGAAGACACACAGCCTGTACTGAGTTTAACAACTACATTTCACAAAATCTTGTTTTTGAACATGAATTTGCAGAATACACAAATGTATTAGGAGGCTGATCATTACTAGGAGTAATTCTAAAATAAAATTCTCTTAGACAACAGTCTGAGGAGCCAAATCTTCTGACCTCAAATACCAAAGTAAACAGCCGACAATGTAACATTTATTCTGAGTTGTATCTGAGGATGAAGCATTGCCTCGGGATGTATGCAAGCTTCAACTTAGTTTTACATTTACATTGCTCGGAATTGTGTTTGGCACTAAAATCTTGGTAAACACATGCCTAAGACTGCATTGTTGTGGGAGAAATATATTTGTTCAAGCATATGCATTTTGAATTTAGCTTTGAGGGTCTCAAACCTTGTTACATCATACCCTGCAGTCTTTCAATTACTTTCTAAAGGTTCTTGCAGTCATATTTTTCCTTGTCTATGTTTAATCATAAGCACAAGCCTCTGTCCTTTACTGAGTTAGCATTCCTGCATGACATATGGCAGAGACATAAGTTATTTACCATAATAGCGCAGGAAGAATGCTATAATTGCAGTGAAAATTAGTGCAATTGTGCAGAAAATACAGCAGGGAGGGAAAATGTCACACTGTTTGGATAGCAGAAAACTAATTAAAAATCTGATATTTTAACAGTCTTACATATATCAGATCACTATAGATAGAAGAGAGTAATCAGAAAAATATTGTGGACTAATAGACAGCTGAAAAGAGAATATTATAAATAATTTAGTTATTTAGCTAAGGTGAAGAAATATTGGCTTGTTTCCTCAACCGGTAGGATTAATTGAGTTAAAATGCTGTGAATACAGTTTGTTTTCAGTCTATTTAATTTCTAGTCGGTTTCACATTATACTGTGTCTTCATTACAGGCTCTAGCATGATTTTGACTTGGTAACCTATATATTTGTTAAAGTTACATGCAGTCAGTTTGCGCAAGAATATATTGATCATTCTTCTCTGAGTGGGATAGACGTACTAAGCCCTAGAGCAGGGGTGGGGAACCTTTTTTCTGCTGAGGACCATTTTGATATATATATATTATATATATGATTGTCTGTGGGCCTGGTGCAGGCCACGCCCCCTTCATCTGGCATCACAAGGGGCGGGGTCAAAATCGCTAGTGATTACAGCAATGCTCCAGGGAGCTGTAAGGGCAGTGGTGTGACTGTCTGAAGCGTCCTAAGGACACTCCAGGCGGCACTGCTGCATAGATTATGGCTGCAGGATGCCATTCTAGGCACCCTGCTAGCCAGATGAGGCTAGCAGGAAAAAGCTCAGAGGGCCAGACCAAATGAGATTCCCCATCCCTGTCCTAGAGAGAGATGTACTAAGCCCTGGAGAGAGATAAAGTGGAGAGACATAAAGTACCAACCATTCAGCTCCTGTCATTTTTCAAACACAGCCCATAAAATGACAGTTAGGAGCTGATTGGTTGGTACTTTATCTCACTCCACAGGATTTCTCTTCAAAGCTTAGTACATCTCTCCCATAGTAGAATGGTTTCTCAACCAGCCAATCTACTACAACTGTCATTTTGACTTCCACTAATAAGCTACACATGATCCAGTTGGTCTGAAAAGTTGTGATCCAGTTAGTCAAGAATAGGTGTGCAGTACTGAGGCAGAACCCCCCCCTACCCCCCATAGAAAAAGCCCATTTCATTTGGCATATGATGTGATGCAGTTAAGAGTAGAAATACCATGTGACATTTTGGGGTAAATTTACTAAAGTTAGAGTTTTTAGAAGTGAGTTTTAGAAGAGATGTTGCCCATAGCAACCAATCAGATTCTACTTAACATTTCACTAGGAGCTTTTAGAAGATAATAGCTAGAATCTGATTGGTTGCTATGGGTAACATCTCTTCTAAAACTCACTTCTAAAAACTCTCACTGTAGTAAATTTACCCCTTGTCTCAAATGAATGTGCTCCATTGATATGGACTGCCTTAGAATGCCATGTGCTAAAGATGTTTCATTATTGTAATGAAGGATCATTAGCTTTGTCAGAGGTAAGTATGTACTGTATATGGTTAGGGAGAGGGTATGTAGTGAAGTTCATCTCTGACCACACCAAAAAAAAGCACGCAACATTTTGACATGGATTTTTTTCCCTGTGCACAGCTAATTTCCTGCTTTTAAGTCCATTAAGGGATACATGCAATAAGCCAGTAAAAGTCTGAAATTGATGATAACAGAATAATTTGTCTGCATAGCATATGACAATACAACACCAAATATCCCTTATATGACTTCGTCAAATGTGAGTCCACCTTAGTAATATATGTTCTTCGATGGATGTGTAACTTCCAGTATGTTGGTAGATACACTAAGGGACATATTGAATTAGCCGTGAGTTTTACAGCGCGGGGATAGCTCTGGGTTTAACGCCCCGAGCTATTTAATTATTTAGCCTTTTCCCCACAATGTAAAACCTCTGATAACATGCAGTAACCCAATGATTACAAATAAAATGTGGAATCTAATAGGTTTCCCTGAGCATTAATTACTAGAGGTGCATTTTTACTTTGACTTTCCTCGCAGCTCCTGAGGATGCCAGGAAAAGTGCACTCTCTGGAAATTAATGTGCAGGGTATTGCCCGCAAAATGGATTGGTCAGCGACGACCACTCGTGGATAATTGGAAATGCCCCCAGGTCATTGAACACATTATTTGGGGAACAGAAACAGAATATTCAGAACCACCGCACACCCATAAACAACAATACATTTTTCACTGTTCCATCAAGGGAATCCAGAGAGCTTTCAACTGGCAGTAGTGGAGTACATACAGAACACTATAGGTTCTAAAGGTTCTGCCTTGGTGAAGCCCTCTGGAAGTTTCAAGATTATGTCTAGAGGGAATTCAATGGTCTAGATCATACTTGCCTACCCTCCCGATTCGGCCAGGAGCCTCCTGAAAATCGGGTGCCGCTCCTGGCCCCCCGGAAAGGCAGGTAAACCTCCCAGTCCCCGGCAATCCATCTGGCCCCCCTGCGAATACAGTATGATCCCCGGCAGCGGGGGGGCGGTGACGCGATTCACGCTGACTCTCGTCATTGTGGTCCCGTCCCCTGCTTCACAATGCCATTAATCTCGGCATTGTGAAGATGGCGGGGCAACAATGACACGATCGCACTGTCACACCCACGTTGAAGCATCATGTTCTGTGCCACGCCCCCTTTTGAAGTGACACGCCCCCTCTGCTGAGGACACCCAACAGCTCCCTCCCGGGAGGAGGGAGGTAGGAGTCGGCAACTCTGGTCTAGATTAAGGGTGATATGGTTTTATTTTTCCAGTGTAAGTGCGTTTCCTATTTCCGATAGGTCTTATAAGTGGTTTCTAGAAGCTTAAGCTATTTTAATAAGAATGTACAAATAAATATATATTAGTTTTAGTAAAATGACAACAATTTCACTGAAATTTGGTATTCTTTTTGGTGATCTTTAATGTGATACATCAAGCCACTCTGTCCTAGTATTGCTGTTATTTTAGAGATTGGACAATATAATGTGTTTTCTTTAATTTAGTATATGGGGTATATTTACTAAAGTGAGAGTTTTTAGAAGTGAAGATGTTGTCCATAGCAACCAATCAGATTTTAACTAGAAGGTGCTAGATAAATGATAAGTAGAAACTGATTGTTTGCTATGGGCAACAACTCCACTAAAAACTCTCACTTTAGTAAATATACCCCTAAGAGTGTGCCATCACTGAACTCTTCATTAATGGCACAACTAGTATTAATAAGACAGGCAAGCAGATATACAATATGTAACTCATAGAACACAGAGATATTATGGTTAATGACAGCTCCTAATTATAAAACATGCAACAGTTCCTTAATGTAATTTATGTTATAACTATTGGCTTTTCCACTTTTAGCTATTTCCGTTTAAGTACATTTATCCGCTGCATTATCTGCATGCATATGTGTGTAGTTTTATCTATACATTTTATCCAATTAGGTTGTTATGTCTAGTTGCTAATTAAGAAAATGAAAGTTACCATTTTATTACATTTTAAGCCCAGTCTCTCCGTATTAGTACATTTTGTCACAAAACTCAATTAAATATTCTGTTCAGCTCACTATATTGGTATAAGTATTGGGGATACACATGTACTCATTTGTGATATCTCGTCAACACAAATCAACACTATCTGTTTTGAGTGTTTTCTATACCTTTGCTGTATCGTCCACTTCATCTTCATGCACTGAGCTAGATGGTGAAGGTGTGGCAGATTTACTTCCAGGTGGAGATGGGGAATTATGTGCGACAGTATTTCCTCCAATATTCAAACCAAGCTGGGCGCTGAGTTGCGACTGGTTGATTGTAGTCAGCTGACCGTGTTGCATCATAGCTGTCTGTCTGAGATCCTGAGGCTGTACTCTTGCTCTCATAGCTGCCATTTGCGCATGCGAGGAGTATTGAGTCCTCTCCGAATTCTGCAGATCCTGCAACTATCAAAGGAGAATAACATTACCAGAAAGTAATCCAATTAACTAAGTATACATTTTTATTTTTAAATTCAGTCATGCAACAAAACATTTATGAGTTAAATTGAGGCACTGAAACCTGTGCACTAAAATGGCTGCTCTTTTGACTAAGTACCTGACCCAGTAGCGGAAGCTAATGTGATCGCAGCTGTGATTTCGCACGGAACGCAGCTGCGGAAATATATTAATGCCTGACAAAGCTCAGCCAGCATAAAGACGCCCACCACTGCTTTCTCATATCCGTCTAATGTCGCTCTTCTGCGCAATCATTGGTACCATCAACGCACATCGGGCAGTCACGCAGCACGTACGGCAAGTCTGACCAGCCACGGACACTGCAAGTCTCCTTGCACGCAGTGAGCTCTCATGCTGCATATGCAATTGCATTGGCGAATTTACGCACACCCATGACGTTCAAGCAAACAGACACGCCTGCGTTCTTGCGACCACCCCCTGTCACTCCCCCCAAACGCTGACAGCCTGTCATTAACTTTGCCTCTGTGCATCCATAATCACAACGCAATTGCTGTGCATGTGCATTGGAAAACAATCGCTCGATCTCCGTCTGTAATCGCCATTGCATACACTGAATCACGCCCTTAATGTCCAATTTTTTTATCATTACCACTTTTTGAAATTAGATACCTAGCAAATGTTCACTACCTAAATACTTGTTTTATTGTGTTAAAAGGAATTCAAATACATATTATTATTATTATTATCATTTATTTATATGGCGCCACAAGTGTTCCGCAGCGCCTTACAAAGTACAAAAACAAATTGTATACAAGTGACTTACAGAACAATACAATACAGGACATGGATAATATATATTGCTACATTAGCGACCATATCACACAGATAAGCAACAGAGCATAAGCAACCAAGTGTTAGGTGCCCTTGTGGTGAGAAAGAAGTAAATGACACTATAGTAAGGAGAAGCACAAGAGGGTAGATGGCCCTGCTCGTGAGAGCTTACATTCTAAAAAGGTGGGGGAAGATAAACTGGGTTGACACAGATGGGGACGAAGGAGCATGTAGCAAGGAGTTAGAATGATAGCTGGAAGACATATTGCACTTAACATTAAATCAGTATAGGCAGTGACATATAAACACATTATAAAGGGGGAGATGTGTCAAACCTTCTAAAGAGAGGAGAGGTGGACAAACAATAAGCCTCTAGCTATCATTTATCAAGTACCAGTGGTCGAAGTGGAGCGGTATACGGCGGTATGACATACCGCCACTTCCCACCGCCTCTTCCTTTTTGCGGCAGAAGGTGTACCAGCACTGGGATCTAGTATGGGATCCCAGCGCTGGAACAGCAAAGTGTGGAGATGTGTCCCGCTGGGGACACATCCCTCTATCGGCGATGGCTCTGGCATGGAGCCAGGAGCCTCGGGTAACGGCTGCGCTGCACTAGTAAGTAGCGGCACTGACAGTCAGCCAATCACGGCTCACAGAGCGCTACCCAATGAGAAGCTGCCAAGTGGCAGCTTCTCATTGGCTCACAGATCCGGCTGGCCGGTGAGCTGGTCCGCGAGCCGGGATTGGCTGTCAGCCAGTGTGGACATTAAACTGCATTTCAGCATGGACCCAATGCTCCAGGCCCCAGCTCTGTTCCAGCTGCAGTGTAGCTAGAGGTAAGAGGGGAGGGTGTAGGAGGGAATATGTTAATGAGAGGGGCAGGGGATGAGAGAGATGAATAGACAGTTAGTGGTGTAGAGGGGTTGAGAGAGGGGGAAGCAGGCAGGTACAAGTGTAGTAAGTGAAAGGTGCAGTGGCTGAGATAAAAGCAGGGGCTAAAAGGATAGCCGCGCTCACTATTCTATGGTGACTGCACCAGGTGTCATCCAGTGCAGGACAGCCACTGGAGTGAGAGTTGGGGGGTCTGGATTCAAATCTCCATACTCCCAACTCTAAATTCCCACTTCGAGCACTGTCAAGTACATTCTATAAAATTACAGGTAGAAGCTGATTGATCACCTTAATGAGTTTTGCTCCTCTACAAGCCCAGATTCTGGATCGAAATGATCAATTGGCAATACTTGAAAGCCTCACTACATGGAGTACAGTCTGATAAATCTGGGGGCGTTAATGTACTAGGGTCGAGGTAACAGAACCATCAAAAAACATCTAAAAAACCTTATAACTGACTGGCACTTCAAATTTAGCATGAAACTCACTGACATTACGTTGGGTCCACTATCTTCGAACCTATTACTTAGCCCCTTAAATAGGCACTACTTGGGCGCACAACAGAAGTTGTTGGAGACATGGAAGAGCAGGATTCTGCAATAGGTAGTAGGGACAGGTATAAGAAAATGGTTACAGGGAGGTTACTTCTGGTCTTAACTTAATAACATTAAAAATTAGTTAGTTTTATGAATGGAATGGGTATGAAGTCCCGGCGATGCCGGCAGCCCGAAGGGAGAAGACCTAACCCTAACCTCCCCCCTAGTGACTAACCCTAATCTTCCCCCCGGAGGCGCATAACCCAAATCCCCACTTACTGCACCCTAAACCTAACCCTCCCAGGGGGGTGCCCAACACTAACCTCCCCCTGGGGGTGCCTAACCCCCCCTCTAGGGGCACCTAACCCCCCCAAAACCTAACCCTAACCCCGCTAGGCTCCCTAAACCTAACCCTCCCCCCCGTGGCTAATACTAAGGGCACCCTGGACTTGCCTCGTTTGGTCCTTCGGCGTTCCAGCATCGGGAATTAAGGTAGGCGTTGGTATTTCAATGCCTATCTTAAGTCCCTTGTCGGGATTTGGGTATCGGTATTGAGACCTCTCATTACTACATCCCTTATGAAGGGAAGGAGAAGACCCAGCAGTCTTAGTATATATTGTACCAATAACACAGTTAGAACTCTGTGGATGATCCTCATAAATGATCTCAGGTATTTAAGTTGTAAACTTAAAGTACAACCTCCAAGCTAGTATTTGTATATACTTAGATATTCATTGCTCTGCCAGGCAGACTCATTTGGCATTGAAATTCCTAAATTTGGATGTCCAAAACATTGAAGTTCGGTGAATGAAAATTGCATTCAAAAGTGAAAACAAATAATAAAATAAAAACACTTAGCAGTATACAGCTACAATTTGTACTACTTCTTTATTATTATATTAAAACTATATATTTTTTTCAGGCAGTTTCCATATCTATTAATATTTTGGTGTCTTTTCTGATTGACTTTTAGCGTGCTCCATGTGACTTGGGTACGTATAAACTACACTTTCTGGCCAGTAACTGTAATGTGTATGAGTTGTGTACTGCGTTAGCATGCTCCATGTGACTTGGGTACGTATAATCTACTCTTTCTGGCCAGTAACTGTAATGTACCGTATATGAGCTGTGTACTGCGTTAGCGTGCTCCATGTGACTTGGGTACGTATAATCTACTCTTTCTGGCCAGTAACTGTAATGTATATGAGTAGTGTACTGCGTTAGCGTGCTCCATGTGACTTGGGTACGTATAATCTACTCTTTCTGGCCAGTAACTGTAATGTATATGAGTAGTGTACTGCGTTAGCATGCTCCATGTGACTTGGGTACGTATAATCAACACTTTCTGGCCAGTAATTGTAATGTATATGAGTTGTGTACTGCGTTTTTGCCTATTTTCACAATGAAGCCACACCTCCTCTTACATCTGCTCCTGTTACTTCAGTGGGGAGAGAAATGGATTTGCTACCTATGCAGAGTTGGTGACATCTCACATTTGCTGACAACTCTAAATAATGCACACATTTCACAGGATTATTTTAAATTTGCCCTTAGATTTAAATTAATGTATGTTTAACTACTGTGAATAAGGCCGGCTACACACTTGTACGACCGGCAATTGTGCCGATGGAGGGGGCGATTTCCCTTTGCCCCACTCCAAAGGAGATTGCTTGTACACACTTAAAAGATTTAAAAACGATGGAAAGATCACTGTTCTACCCTTCATTAATACGTACAGCTTCACATGCAACATAGCGTGATTGGCCGTACTGCACATGACATGCGACCCGCAGGAGCGCACAGTCGGGCATACACACTGCACGATATGGCCGATTTGTCATTCCCATTTGCCCAAATCGGGCCCATATCGTGCAGATGTGTACCCATCCTAAGATACTATCAGTGACGTGCTAGCAAGACAGTTGGAGTTAGGGGGGTTAATAATTGGCTTTAGACTTTTAGAGAACTGTGCTGTAGACTCTACAGAAGGGAATGGGTGCACCTCAATGGGGGAGGGTGCAAATGTACTGGAGCTCGTTCTAATACACAATCGAAGCATTGTTCCATGAAAGACCAGTTATGATTAGATTTCATGAGGTCATTAGCTTCAAACTTCAAATCTTGGTAGTATTGAAACATTCAATGCTAAGGCATATGGCAGCTTGGTACATAAGATGAGAGTAGAAGGTTTGCATAAAAGGACATATATGGGCAGAGAACCAGTGGAAGGATATAAGGCAAAGAGGAAAAAAGTAAGATATATTAAGACTGGGATATTAGTGGTGTAACACAGGCATCAATATTAGGACATGCACATTTTAATGACCTTGTGTATGGCCTACAATGTATACATTCTATATTTGCTGATAACCCTAAGCTATGTATGTTTATTACCACAATACAGGATAGTAACTAAAGAGCAGCGATATGCACCTAGGCTGTGGTATGTAATAACTATGCAACTCACACATCAAATGCCTGGAAACCCCCCCCTTTCCAGGCCACACCATGATGACCACAATATAAATAACATATAATACTAATGTTGCATGTTTTTAAGATCCCCTCAGTGTCACAAATTAAATAATTAGCACCACATGTTGATCTTTTAAAATGTGTAAGCCAGTAATGAATATACATGTGCACCACCGACTAGAAGATCTGGAAATCATGCACTGTAAGGCAAGCTCAGGGAGGAGGGAGGACAGAAACCTCCCATGGAGCAGAAGGGCACTGATATAGACCATCTATAGGGTCAATTATTAATACTGTATAATAATACACTATCCAGTACATAAGGAGACCAATATGTACATATATATCCAGGGCAGTGCAAGGTTCTTTTGCTGCTTCACCAGATTCACTAACTTGCTCAAATGATCTGGAATGGAGCCCACATCTGAAATAATAACATTTACCTCATGCAGGATGCCCGTACTTCCACATATAATGGCATACTATGATTGCTGGTCCTGTTTATGTCAGAATTATTACATACACTATACTTTGTATGACATATAATATAGCTGGTTAAGTGCTGATTATGCCCTCTTCATGAACTGGCCACACTTGCGGTATCCCGACTGCCAGAATCCCAAAAGTAAGTAGCGGGCTTAGGGTTGGGGGTTAGGTACTAAGGGGAGGTTTTTAAGGGGGGAGGGTTAGGTTTAGGCACTAGGGGGGAGGTTAGGTTTAGGCACTAGGGGGGAGGTTAGGTTCAGGCACCGAGGAAGGAGAGGTGGAGGGCAGGATACCGACCAACAATGTGTTGGTATTCTAACTCTGTCGGGATACCGGCATCGGGATTCTGACCGCCAGGATCCCGAATGCCAGCATCCTGAACGCCAGCATCCTGTACCCATTCCCTTGGAATTTGTAATTATAATTTAATAGAGGACATTATGGCTATGATTGATACAGAAAGTCTAATTACCATTTATGGTGTCCAAAAGGATTTTTCCCCCCTTTGATTTCAATTTGTAACTGGGGTCTTGTTTTCACTTCTGGGTCAACACAATTAGAATTTATTTTTCAACCTTATTAATTACAGTAAGTAATTATGTCACGTTGCTGGAACTCTCAGGATTTTATTTGGCAACTTCACTAAATACTTGGCCTCTAGAACACAAGTGCTCTATCTTATATGTACTACACAAGCTCATCTATTTTATACACACTACCTGGAATGTGTCCAAACTCTAATTTAGGGTCACTCCAATTCCATCTACTAAAACAAGCCCCATTCTTGCTGCTGCAACAACAGACCATTCTCTAAATTATTTCTGAATTCATTGTAATCTTAATTCATATTATTTACATTTTAATATATACAAGTCTTCCTATTCTTTCTAACCATTTAATACTATTATAATGAATACTATTACAATAAATTATTTCTGAACAATGAAATGCGGTACTTATTTACTGTGTAATGTGAATACAGAGCATTTAGTAAAGCGAATGAGTTATTATTTTAATTAAAGCAATACATTCCATTCAAAAAGGATCAAAATGAAAACCATATTTAATACTGTAAAATGATAGCATATATTATGTCGAGAATGTTTCTCTAATATGTAAGGATACACAGCTGTTGCAATACACTTTCTCATTTAGAACAGTCTAGTAGTCCTTGTGATTATTACATAATCGACAACTGTCCTTAATTTCCAGAAACAGACCCAGTATTAAAAGATTTGTCACTGAAAATATCCCAATTTTTCAACACTAAGAAACTGCACAATAGAATTCCCTTTCTTGTGTGTGCTGAATGCAGTTCTTGTTTTATGGTTATTCTGTGATCTTTAGTTCTCCTTTTCTAAAGTACCGTAGTAAAAATAAAAAATACAAAACCAACTTCAGTAAAAGTGTATGATTGCGATTTGTGTTTTTAAGTCCAACAAGACAGTATCGAGCGCGCCATGCTTAGATTAGCACCCATGTAGCTGCAAAGGATCCCTGGACACAGTTTTACAATTTTGGAAATTATGCTACTATTACATTTGCTGTTATATTAAGGATGACTGTACTCCAATAACAGGATTCACAGCAATGGAAAAATATTGTATAATTTAATTGCAGTGTATGCATAAATAATTGTGGAGTTATGTTTCGCCATATGAAAGCTTGTAAACACTTTTTCTGCAGGCGACATCACAGTACCCATCACCAGCAGCCACTACTAAGTTTAACAACTACCGATGCCTCTCTCTCTCCATATATATATATATATATATATATATATATATATATATATATATATATTAGTCCTGCACGGACCGGCACTCACCCGATGGACTTCAGCAATTCCGGTGCCCTCTGGATGGATATCAAATACATGAACAGTACCATCAAGCAGCGGCACTCGGAGATTTGATACACGTAAAAATGTTTAATAAATACACATGATATAACACCCGTGTATCAAATCTCCGAGCGCCGCTGCCTGTTTGCACTGCTCTTGTATATATATATATATATATATATATATATAGATATAGATATATATAGATATATTAATATTATATATATATATACATACACACTACAGTATTTATTTATATACTCTGACTGACTGCTAAATCATATTGGGATCTTAAGTAAATGATTTCACTCTCTTTGTGCCATTACCAACTGGGTTTACCAGCCTGTAAATTCACAGCACTGGAGAACTGTACAAAAATAAATATACCAGTTTTACTCCCAGCCAAGTAAGTTTGCTTGCACAGCTATCATTATCTGTGCCTGTAGCAGGCAATCTATATCAGAACAGTTGTACACATAAGCTCTAACTACATCTTGACTGAATCTTTTTTGATCCAGCTGTTTCACTGAATAGCAGTTGGTGAACAGAGAGGAAGAACATGGGTAGCCCCCGGGCCCTGTTTGCTAATGTTACTCACCAGCTGCTACTTTCTATGGTGTTAGCAGGCAAGACCTGGATAAATGCCAGTTTCAGCAAGAGCAAGAGACAATGAGGAATCTTTGAAGCCCATTCATTTACCCCTGTCTGTCATCGCTTGACACTGAACATTGTTGAGTACTGTACCCAAGGCTATTAAAAAAGATCATGCCACAGTTAAACTATGATAAGACTGGACTCCAGTGCAGGAATTACTTGCTTTGAGGGAAATGCTTTGAAATGTATAAAAAATAATGTACTTTTAAAGGATGTTGAGTGCAATGCTGTATTATTCAAGTAGGTGTGATTCACATATAGATTGTGAGAATTGTAATACAAAGGGATCACTCCTGTGGTTCGCCATCAGCTCGCTAAGACCTGCTTGTTTGTAAGCACGTGTTACTGCATCTCCTATCTACAGGCCGAGTTCTACATCCACTCAATTGTTGTACTGGCTGTCATGCCAGTGACAGGAAAAAATTGTGAAGATCTTATCTGTTGAAGTGTCCTCCCAACCAAAGAGGTCAGTACATCAAAGGCATTTGATCCCACACATTAACTTGTACACTGTCTTTTCTGTTTAGACCCTTATACATTTAGCATGTGGCATGCTAACTGTCCAATTATAGATTTTATTCTATAATGTGATGCTTCTTACTGTTTGACTCTGGTTTACGATTAGGCTTTTCATACTGACTAAATTTTCCAGCTACCGGCCCTGACCTTAGCTATTCCTCCAACTATGCTCAAGCTACTTTATATGGTGGGGCATTTGTTCTAACGTCTCTGCAATGTAGACCTCATGAAACCCAGTCACTCGCCAGCCAGGCCTCCTGTGGAATCTGCTGCTTTGTCTGCTCCGGAGCTTTGTCCAATAGTGGATTTGACCAAAAACCTTTCAATATCTGTACCTCACAGCTCAGTACCTCATACCAGACTGTGCAATTCTACAACTGCTTTACTGATTTTCATTTTCTATCATAGGCATTATGTTGCAAACTTACTGACGTGATATTCATATATGAATTACATTACTTCCAACATTTTATAAACAGTGATATAACCTGATTATGGTACTTTTGATTTTATAAAGTAAATTTGCTGAAGAAGTTCATATCATACGTTCTGAAGTTACTGTAGCACACATCTCTTTCTATACCCTTAAATACAAATAAAACAGAATACAATGTCATTTTTCCTTACAGTGCCTTTTATGCTTTCATGTTTTATATGAAAGGCTAAAGGTCTAAAATCTAATCAGAAAAGTCCTTGACTGCTATTCACCTTCATTATAATAACATTCTCCTTAAACCAACATGAACAGTTGTTAAAAGGGTTAAAACATTAAACGTCAAACAATTTCCTTGATTTACAGTTCTAAAAAAGAAACAGAATAGGCTTTCTTTCTGAATTATTTAAATCTTTACTGACTGATCGGTGAACCATGAAATTAGAAAAATGTCGTTGTTAAAAGAGCTCTTTGCTTCTTATAAAACTTTAGCTTAAAACTATGAACTTCAGGCTGACTGAAGAAATGGGATTTTATCCAGAATACATGCTGTTTAGAGATTAAAGGTTGTCATAATTAAAACCTTCTCCTGAGAATAGAAGATAGTTTTACCCAAGGAATCTGGATATTTACCTAATAAATTTATACAGGAGCTTTGTTTATATTTTTTCTGATAACTGTTGCAGTGTCCACTAATTTAGCTCCTTTCATCAAGCAATTAGCATTTGAAGGAACTAATTTTACCTCATGTAGCTAAATAACAAGTTGATCTATTAATTATGCTCTCTCCTGCTTCTCACGCACTAATTTTATTTGTCAGGAGAAAGAGCAGCAAACAGTTTGCTGAGTGTGATACTAGAATTAGCTGATTGATTTTCATAGTGTTAGAGTTTATGAACTGTGCAGATCACGTATGCTTTATGGCAAGCACAACTGAGCTCTAACATGATTACCCGTTGTTATTCTTGTGGATTATGTTAAAAGTGGGTAATGTGTGGTATGTAAGATGTAGACAAAGATACGTTTCAACAGCTAGTAAAAAAGTGACCTGGTCACTGCTGTATTGTCTGTAACTCATCTGCAGGCAATTTAAAAGAGTAGGACCTGAATATGTAATATGCTTCCCCTATATTAATATAGACAGAAAGTCATGTTTAGCAGCATTGCTGGAACTTAATGAAAAAAACATGTCTTCCTCATATAGACCACCAGGAAAAAAGGTAATCAATGACATACAGAAATATGTGCAGGGGAGTAAAATACATGGATTATGTGATATAAGGAACACAGGGATGAGCGGTTCAGTATTACTCATTTCTGTGCAGACTTCAAAATGACATCTTATTGGCTATCCGGCTCTCACATGTTTTGGATAGCCACTTAGATAAATCCGAAGTTGCGCTAATTTTATATATACTTGATAAAAGCAACATTTATTTGATAGTTAATATTTTTATTATCTGTAATAATAAACTATATATGTTATTATTATTAATGGTAATAATTAAATAACTATAGTATGTTACTGCAAATATATTGATGCCAAATAACCATTTTCTAGATAGCGGTAACATAACCATTACCTCAGTTCAGGAAATTATTTTCCTATTTTATACGAATGCATGTTTATGTTTATACTGGCCAGTGCAGAATTGAAGACATTGCAGGTATGGAACTGAAGACCTCATTCAGAGGTGCTCGCAAAATGCGAGCGCTCGCTCTGAATGAGGGCGACCACATCTATTTTTCGGCCCGGCCTCCTGGCCGCTCGCTAGGCTGTGGGTGACCACCCACAGCTTTAGCGAGCGGCCAGGTTGATGGTCGCGACCATCGGGGCTTGCGACGAGACCCGCAAGCCCCGAGGAGCTTTCGGATCTACTAGATCCGTTGGGAACGCCTCCGTTTGGCAAGCCACCCCCCGCCCCGCCTACAAAACGGTGCGAGCTGTCAATCACCATCGACAGCCACCCCTTTTGTAGTAAGCCCCAGAGCGAGAGAATTTCTCACTCGCTCCGGGGCTTGCGCACGCGCAGTGCAGCCGCTGCGCGTGCGCAGGGCCTCTACATTGACCCGCTTGCGAGCGCATCGGCGCTTGCGGGCGGGTCTGAATGAGACCCTGAATGCGGATAATTGCCCGCATGGTGAGTAGTATGCATCTTTATGGCTGAGCCCTCTCTATTGGCAGGCTTGGTTTCATAGCTATAAATATCCATGTGCACTTGTATCAGTTCTGACCTTGGTGGAAGAGATCCATCTGAAAACAGGCATATTTATAGAGGGTTACAAAACTTACAACCATTTTATTTGTCAAATTTCAGGACATTTTCTTTCCAGGATCCCTAGATCCCTAGGTAGCTGCAGACTACACGCAGCTGGGAGGAGCACATAGCAGCAAAAGAAGGCAGGAGCTGAGCTTGTGGGATTGCTGACAGATGTCCTGAATTCCAGACTGTCTGGAGTAATACCAGATAGGTGGCATCCCTACTCTCTACTGAAATTAGCCAATTCCAACCAGCTACGGACCTTCAACCACAAATGGGGATGCGACTTCGGCGAGTTCTGTACGTCTCAGCATTGCCTATAGCTATGTATGCTTGGCTCCGGAGCAATCGCACTGTGGCAATATGCACAATACATCCACTAAGTTGAGTTGCATTGAATTCAGCATTAACCCCAATGTGTTTTCATTGCTTGCAGCAACAGTTTTGTTTCTTTCTTCACTAAGATACCTTCATATACTTTTATTTATTTCATAGTAATATTCCAAAGAATTCATCAAAGTAACAGGAAAAATAAATAATAAATAGGTAGACTATTCACAAGTATAATAAGTGAGCCACATTATGACAAAATATGGCTGCAGATGGAACATATTTTTGTCTGGACTCCTAGATCTGAATTATAGGTATAATGTTCAGCATCATATTAAAGAGAAAAAAAAAAGATATACAATGGTAGAATTATTGTTATTAGTTACCACCTCAATCAGTAGGATAAAGATGTGTTTTGTCACTGAGGAAATGTCATTCACATCAGTTTTGTGCAGTGTTTATAATCAGGTGAGAATGTGTGCATGTTAATACACATAATAATTATGCAGTTTTTCTCCAAACAAGACTATGATGAATCAGCTGGCTCTATACATGAATGGCTCTGACACCAGATGGGAAAAATAACTCTGGTTATTGGTGTTCTATTGATGTTCAGTGGAAACACTAGACATTATATAATGCAAAGAGTGAAAAATTATTTAAAGTTTCCCTGTCAACTGCAAAATGTGGAGGGAAAGCTTTGGACTTAACCAATATTCACCATATCAATACACTAGGACTTAGTGATATCGGGATGCAGTCATAATCCCAACCGTGGGAATTCAGGCACTCAGAATGCTGGTAGCGGAATCCCAACAACTGTCAGAATCCCGGCGTCAGCTTCCCGGCCGCCGGAATTCCGAAGGTAAGTAGCAGAGTTAGAGGTAGGGTTAGCATTAGGGGGTTAGGCCCTAGGGGGAGGCTTAGGATTGGGCATTAAGGGGGAGGGATAGGTTTAGGGTGCGGGGAGGTTAGGTTTAGGCACTGTGGGGGAGGTTAGATTCAGGCACTGGGGCGGAAAGGTTAGGGTAGGGAAAGGGGGAGAGTTAAAATACTGACTGACAAGTGTTGGTTTTCTATCCTGTCGGGATCCTGAGTGCATCCCATACCCAACCCATGATATCACTGAGGATTAAGGCTAGCTGTACTCTCATTGGGGCATATTCATCATTGATAAATAGCCCGGTAACAATGCGTAAACTCTAGTTTCTGCATTTTTAGTTATCGGGCTATTCATCAACGGGGGTCCCAAATTGACCATCTGATATTCAGAAAAAAACTGAAAGTTGTCGGAGCTTGCTTCCGAGAACAAGCGCCATCTTCAGACAGCGCTTGTTCTCGGATCCCTGCTCCTTCCTATGGGATGGTGTTCCGGGGATGCGAAGTGGGATCCGTACACATCCCTCCGCCTCCTCACTACCTCCCTGGCGGCTTAGCTGGGCAGACGGGAGAAGGTAAGTAACGTAGCTAGCTCTTTAGCTGCGATACTAACCGAGGGGACAGCAGCTTTTCGGAGCAGCTGTTCCCACACCGTAGCAAAGATGAATTGCTCTGGTGTCAAGTTTCCCCCGCTGCGAGTTGGATACTTAAGTATCCCTCGCAGTAAGATCATTATTTAATCATCGGTGGCCATTCTGCCTCCAATGATGAATAGGCCCATAAATACATGATTAACACACAAAATAACTGTCTCCATTGTTAGTAGGCTATGTGTGCACTGAACTTTAATGATACTGTGAAGATACACATTTAATTGGCCACAAAAAGTGAGTGATAGATTGGTGAAATACATGTCTCTGACCTTATTATGATAGAATATATGTAGTGTTAATGCTATAGAGAAGTCAGTTTGTAAGGTTGTGGAAGGTAACTGTAGAGAAGAGACACTAAAACTACTAATGGAATGAGCAGAAATCAAATTATATACTTAGGAAGGCGATATCAAATAATGAATAACTCAAATTAATTCATCATGTGGGAAATTTTATGGCATCTACAATATGGTCACTTGGAAAAATCACTGAACTACTAGATCAGTGAACAATTTGGCTTCACACATATGTCACCAAAAGGTACCAATCTTGTTGGTGCACTTGATCCATTGCTTCATATGCCAATGGAAATGCTTGAATGGCATAATCAAAGCACCTTGCAGCAGGCACTCACTCACTCAAACTGTCTTAATAAATATGCTTCACGTGTACAGTACTGATAAAAGTGACCAGCAAACAACAACATAAGCTTGAAACTCAGAGACTCTCATTTTAATTGGCTCATTAGAGAAAGGCATTTGCAACCTTTTAAATTGGAACACTAATTAGATTTGTGTATGCAGAAGCATTCTTCACAGAAAGTACATTTCTAAAAACTAATGCCAGACATTTTATTGTTACTAGGAATTGGACATCTTTGAATTTAATGCTGTTACACCAGGTTCCAAAAAATAGTGCTTTTAATCTCTGAAATTGCTATGTTGACAGAAACATTTATAAACATTGGCTATGTGAATTAGGCAAGTAAATTAGATTTAGAGATGATGATTGGCATGATAAATAGAGAATATTCAACTAATTCACAGTAAAGCAAACAATGAATCTTCTGAACAAAGATTGTATGAAACTTCATTTATCCTGTGTGTCCTGTGAGCAAAGGTTGGACTTTAATGAATGGGAAGTAGCAGTAAGGTCAGTTTTTAAAAGCCTCCCAGGCCGAATGTCATACATCTCAGAACATTAACTCAGCCAGCATGGTAATTATTGTTTGGGCAGTCACTGGAAGTCAGTCTGTGGCTTGAGGAGTTAACAGCTTGAAGTTTTTAGTCTTTCTTACTGTTATTGCTCACAAGGGAAAGTATATTTGGTTTAAATTGGTGTATTTATGTGATCCAAGACTGCTGTGTACAGAAAACATTCCTTTACAGCATATTTATATTTATAAAAGTTTAGGAAGAAAACAATATTTTTTGTCTGTCGTGCAGCCACAACCATGGTGCTCCACCCTCCAAAGACCCTGAAACTGGTGTTCTGAGCATGTGTGGGGTCTGCCATATGCATATTAAAGTATAATTTGGGCATGCAGTTCCTGAAATATGGACCAACATTGCTGGTGTCCACTCCCCTTATACCTTATTGTCCTTGAAGCTCCTTGAATCTGGACAGGAGGCACAGTCAAATGTGACAATGACCAGTGTTCACCAGGGACCCCAGCAAGGAGATATGGACTTCTCTTTGTTCATGAACATTTTTTGAATTATTATCAATGATTTTTTCTTTATATATTGTAATGCACCTTATGCATTGACTTACCCTTGTGTTGTGACACATAACCCTGTTTTTTTCAGGGCACATCCTTATTACATATGTACACAAATATGTTGTATTTGTCCATGGTTGGTTTAGGTTGATATTCAGTACAAGTATAATTTTTCTGTTATTATTTTCCTTTATTGCACTGAAGACAGTGTCATTATTCAGTACATGTAACACTGTTGCTTCTCATAGTGCAGGATTAACCCTTGTGTTGTGGTACATAACCCTGTTTTTTCAGTGCACATCCTCATTACATATGTACACAAACATTTTGCATTTGTCCATGGTTTAGGTTGATATTCAGTACAAATATAATTTTTCTGTTATTATTTTTTTTTATTGCACTGAAGTACAAGTATAATTTTTCTGTTATTATTTTTCTTTATTGCACTGAAGACAGTGTCATTATTCAGTACATGTAACACTGTCATTGTGTACTTACCATTATTGTTTGGATTTTTTTCCTTTTTTCTTTTTTTTTTCTTTTTTATACATATTTTCTGCTTTGGGATATCACTTTGTTTCTCACAGTGCAAACTGCTGATATTATATGGCAATTTAATATATGCATTTATCACTACTCCAAGGTGTACTATTCTTTACCTAGCATATCTGCTAAAACCAATATGAGTTAACATACTTGGGATAAAAGTCCTCCCAAACACAATCCTCTTAGTTATATGGGGACACAGACTTTATTACTATCAGCAATGTCTATATATGTGTACTGATATTTAATTACAATATATATCCCTCACTCATCTACAGGGGACACAGATTTCAAAACTGCTGGATTATCCTAATAAATCATCTTTCTTAGTTATCATAGTGTGGTTTCTTACAATATACAATTGTTTCTGACCGACTATCATTTATGTATATGTCGATCACAACAGAGATCTAATTAAAAACTACTATAGTTCACCAGATATGTACTGTATGAAGTAATCATATGTGCCTCCCTGTAGATTGAATTAGGTTTAATTAGAATATTCATTACCCTTAACAGGAGCTGATTACTCATTGAATTTTTATCAATAATAAATAATAATACTCATTTACACTTCAAAGGACGTTTATATTGTTCTTTTCTGTCCTTAGTAGATTTCTATGTTATATCCACACATTACTCTCTGGGGAGAACTTCCTTTTAAAGGTGTATATTAAACGTTTAGTTTTCTTCACACTAATCATTCCATCATCATCCATATATAAACAATTATCTGTCATAAGAGTGCCCCTACAAAGGCATATTTGTCCTTTTCCTCTGCTTCTTGCAGAAAGTACTTTTATATGTGTTTAGCACAAACCTTTAGGGTGCACCACCAACTTAGAGTCATCCCAAAAATGTTTTCATTGTGATGAACCATGATGTTGGTATCAATTATGTAATAGCAATTTTCCATTCATTTCACAACTTTGTCATATATAGTTATTGGTAGGAACCAATGGTCTGTGGTTATTGGTGACAATCGATGAGTTGTAGTTTTTAAAAATAACCGATGAGTTATGATTATCGGTGAGAACCAATGTGTGGTGACAATCGGTATGGAGCAATGGGCTGTGGTTATCGGTAAACGATGGTTGTTGACAAGGACCGATGAGTGGTTATTTGATAAGAACCGATGAGCTGCAGTTATTGGCAAGAATTGATGAACTGTGGTTACTGGTAAGAATTGATGAGCTACAGTTACTGGTAAGAATTGATGAGCTGTAGTTACTGGTAAGAATTGATGAGCTGTGGTTGCTGGTAAGAACCAATGCAGTATGAGTATCGGCTGGGACCGATGGACTGTGAGCATAAGCAGGAATTGATAGACATAGGAGCGCTCTCTCCTCACGCATCAAGGGCTGTGAATACAGTGGCACTGGCATCTTGAGACTGGCATGCTGGACTGCTCCTTTTATCCCCCCTGACCAGCAAGGATTCGATGCAGAAGGCAGCTGACATGGTGTGAGCTCTGGATTGGCAGTGTTCCGATCAGCTTATCCTGGGGAAAATGGTAGCGCCCCGTCTCTTGTACATATGGAGAATGCCGGCCACCGGCGTTTCAGCGAAGGCCCTGTTTCCTGCGGTAATACTGCACACTGGACCCCAGGCTGAGCCACTGACCTGCGAGAGGCTGCAGGACTGTTAAAAAGACAGAGGCGATGTGCACGGAGTGGTGAGTAGCGGAGGCCCCGCTTGATCCGACCACGGTTTGTGACACATGCTTTGGCACAAGTGACTTAGGGCCTGATTCAGCAAGGAACGTAGTTGCTTATACGCATGTGATTGGCTGATTGTTGTGTGGTCGGGCGAACGCAGGCATTCCAGTGCATTGGGACAGTGTTGCACGGGCCTGCATAAATTAGCCACTGCGATACCAGACGCTGCATGAGGACTCATAGCGTGCGCAGAAGTAAGCAATTCCTGGGTGAGGTCTGACCTGCCTTAACTGTGCGTATGGGTCCGATGTTACTCGATGTTACCGATTACTTCGCTACTATATGTTGCCAAAGTATACGGATGTGAGTAAGGGGAAGTGGGCGTCCTTATGTCAGGATGCAATCGCAATGCGAATGCAAATATTTACATATCACCGCTGATATTAGCAACTGCGTTGCGTGCATATAAGCAGAACAGCAATCCATGCTGAATCAGGCCCTTAATTAGTACCTCAGTCTTTTGATTCAACCATATGTGCTCAACCTTGGATATCCTTATAAACTGGACCGTTAGGGTGCCTTGAAGACTTCTGGACTAGAGTATGAGCTATATGGGTCTATTTACTACATGAACAAAGTCTGCTAATAATAGGTCCAAATATGCATTAATAAATCACTAGTCAGGAAAGAAATATAAACAAATTACTTTTTAGCTGCTACTGTTTCCATCTATTCTGGGAGGTACACAAATTTATTCCATTATGCCACACCCAATCAGTATATAATATCTACCACTCATGTCCAATTGCTTAATTTGCCAAAGCCACCCATTCACCAACAGATGGGATGTTAAGGGCAATCCATTTTCTAGCTATTGGTACCTTTGTTAACACAGCAGATTGATAATATAAAACAGGAAAAATATGAGATATGGTAAGAACTTACCTTTGTTATCTCTATTTCTACGAAGTCCATAGGGTTCCACAGGATACCTTGGGGTATAGGTGTGACATCAGTCATCGGGCACCATAGAGTTAAGCTTTCAGCCTCCCAGGATGCACTAGGGTCCCCCTCCTATACCCCGCCCCCGAGCCAAGGCACCTTAGTTAGTTACCAAGCCATAGGCCTGAGGAGGAGAAGGAAGAGAGAGAAAGAAGATCTGGATACACACAAGAATCACACTCTCACCAGAGGGAGACGGAAAAACCGGTGACCAGAACAAAGCCCATCTGCAGCACAGGTGCGACAGGGCGGGAGACCTGTGGAACCCTATGGACTACATAGAAATAGAGATAACAAAGGTAAGTTCTTACCATATCTCATATTTTCTACTTCAGGGTCCATAGGGTATCCACAGGATACCTTGGGGATGTCCCAAAGCAGTATCCTTTAAGGGTGGGGACGCTCCTGTGCTGAAAGGAGAATCCGCCGCCCGAAGGAAGCATCCTGAGAGGCGAAGGTGTCAAATCTGTAATACCTCACGAAGGTATGGACAGAGGACCACGTAGCAGCCTTGCAGATCTGGATTGCAGAGGCACTACGTCGAGCTGCCCACGAAGGACCCACAGACCTAGTGGAATGAGCCTTCAAAGAAGGAGGAACCGGCAGACCTTCATGAAGATAAGCTCCAGAAATAGCCATACGGATCCAGGCTGCCAAAGTTTGCTTTGAAGCAGGCCAACCCTTTTTACGGAAGCCATAGAGGACAAACAAGGCGTCCGACTTCCTAAATGAAGAAGTGCGGTCAACATAAGTCCTTAAGGCCCGCACAACATCCAAAGTGGCCTCACCCACTGAAAGACCAGGTGAGTTAAAGGCCGGAACAACTATTTCCTCGTTAACATGAAACTGGGAAACAACTTTGGGAAGAAATTCAGGTCGAGTGCGAAAAATCAAGAAAGGGGGTCTACAAGAGAGAGCCCCTAAATCAGAAACATGTCTGGCCAAAGCTATGGCCAGAAGGAAAACAGTCTTAGCTGTTAACCATTTAAGATCCACAGGTGGAGCAAAGGGCGGCTGAATGCGGAGAACACCTTGCATAAAGGTGCGCACATCCGGGATTGTAGCAATCCTACGGTGAAACCAGACAGACAGGGCCGAAACCTGTACCTTCAAAGAAGCAAGGCGAAGCCCATGATCTAGTCCCGCTTGTAGGAAGGCGAGTATCCTAGACAGATGAAACTCCCGCGGTGCATAACCTCTCGGTCGACACCATTGGAAGAACGTATGCCACACGCGATGGTATATCCTCGCGGAAGATGGTTTCCGAGCTCGTAACATGGTACGCACCACAGAGCTGGAAAACCCCCTGGACCTCAACATGGCTGTCTCAACAGCCACGCCGTCAAAGACAGCCGAGTCAGGTCCGGGTGAAGACAAGGACCCTGCGAAAGAAGGTCCGGTCGTAGCGGCAACTGCAGAGGACTGTCCACGGACAGACCCTGAAGGTCTGAGAACCAGTGCCGTCTGGGCCACGCGGGATCTATCAACAGGAGCGTCCCTCCTTCCTGTTTGAATTTCCGGATTACCCGTGGAAGAAGGGAAACCGGAGGAAACAGGTATGCGAACCGGAACGTCCACCGGACGGACAGAGCATCCACCAGAGACGCCTCTTCATCTCTTGTGCGAGACCCATACACCGGCAAATTGTTGTTGTGCCGGGACGCCATGAGGTCGATCTCTGGAAGACCCCACCTGTCCACCAGCAGTTGAAAAACGTCCGGGTGCAGGGACCATTCCCCCGGATGAACGTCCTGGCGACTTAGAAAGTCCGCCTCCCAATTTAGCACTCCCGGGATGAAGACCGCTGATATGGCCGGAAGATTGCGCTCCGCCTATACCAGGATCCGAGACACCTCTACGAGAGCCACCCGACTTCTGGTTCCTCCTTGCCTGTTTATGTAGGCCACGGCGGTAGCGTTGTCCGACTGGACTTGCACCGGGCGACCCTGGAGAACCCGATGTGCCTGCTGGAGAGCATTGAAGACCGCACGGAGTTCCAAGATATTTATTGGAAGCTCCGCTTCTGTCGGCGTCCACCTGCCCTGGAACAAGTGTGGATCTGAAACTGCTCCCCAGCCCCGAAGACTGGCGTCCGTTGTCAACAGGACCCAATTTGGTACCCAGAACGGACGTCACTTGCTGAGATGGGTCGTCTGCAACCACCAGGCAAGGGACAGGCGAACCTCTGGGGTGAGCACTATCGTCTGGGACTTCAGAGACTGAGGCAGCCCGTTCCACTTGGACAGGATCAGGTGCTGCAGAGGTCTGGAGTGAAACTGGGCATATTCCACCATGTCGAACACCGACACCATGGAGCCCAGTAACCTCATCGCCGAGTGTAGAGACACCCGGCGGCTGTGCAGACAACTGCGCACCCTCAACTGAAAAGGAGAGATCTTTTCCCCCATCACAAAGATCCTTTGCTGACCCGAGTCCAATAAGGCTCCGAGGTGCAGAATCTGCCGAGACGGGATTAGAGTGGACTTCTGCCAGTTTATTAACCAGCCGTGCCGTTGCAGTAGCGCAATGGTCAGGTCCAAGTGGCGCAGAAGGAGCTCCGGAGATCCTGCCACTAATAAAAGGTCGTCCAAGTACGGCAACATGCGGACTCCCTGCAGCCGCAGAGAAGCCGCCATGACCGCCATCACCTTGGTGAACACCGGCGGTGCTGTCGCCAGGCCAAAAGGTAACGCCCAAAACTGAAAGTGGTCGCTGCGGATTGCAAACCTGAGGAACTGTTGAAGGCGCAAAAGAATAGGGACATGCAGGTAAGCGTCCTGTATGTCCAATGACACCATGTAGTCCCCAGGTTCCAGCGCCAGAATGATGGACCGTAGGGTCTCCATCCAAAACTTCGGCACCCGCAAAGACTTGTTGAGAGCTTTGAGGTTGAGAATCGGACGATACGACCCATTGGGTTTCTGCACCAAAAAAAGATTGGAATAGAAACCCTGGCCCCTCTGGGAGAATGGAACAGGCACTATAACTCCATCCTGGAGCATAGTGTGCAAGACCTTCCGCAGCTCCGTGGCCTTGTTCCGGTCTGATGGTAGACCCATGTTGAAGAATCGAGCCGGGGGTCTGTGCCGGAAAGAGAGGGCGTACCCGTGGGAGACCACCTCGAGAACCCAAGTGTCTGTCGTGGTGACCGACCAACACCGGGCGAACTGCAGCAGGCGGCCTCCCACTTTGGGATCCCCCAAAGGGAGGGCCGGACCGTCAGGCCGCAGGCTTGTCATCAGGCTTATGGGCCGGACGTCTGGTACTCCATGCCTGCTTCCGGGGCTTGACCGATTTCTTGGGACCAGCCTGTCAGGGAAAAGACTGTGGTTTGGGCCTGCCCTGGGCCCTATAAGACTGAAAGGACGATGGTCCTGAACCAGAAGGAACAGCGGCCAACGGGAGACATGCCGATTTGGCTGCCGCCAGCGTGGCCACAATCTTGTCCAGATCTGGACCGAAGAGAACTTCTCCGTTAAAGGGCAATGCCTCCAAACCCTTTTTGGAATCAGCGTCCGCCTTCCAGGATCGCAACCACAAGGTGCGACGAGCAGCCACCGCTGCTGAAGAAATTCGAGACACCAGGGTACTAATGTCTAAGGCCGCCTCATTGATATAAGTGGCCGAATCATGGAGATTACCAATCAACTCCGTTTATTCGGCCGGACAGTCGGAATCAAAGGACGCCTCCAATGAATCCACCCAGCGCTCCATCGCTCTGGCAACCCAGCAAATGGCCATAGCCAGCCGCGCTGCCCCCCCCCGCAAGGGAATAAGCGGACTTCAGGCAGATCTCCACCTTGCGGTCCGTAGCATCCTTAAGAGAGGACATGGATGGCATCGGCAATGTGGCACTACGGACAAGACGTGTCACATGAGAATCCACCTGTGGAGGGGATTCCCAGTTAGCAAAATAATTATCCGCGAACGGATAAGCCACCGCCAGGCGCCTCTGCGGCTGGTATCGCTTGCCGGGCTGTTTCCACGCCTCCTCTAAATGGTCCACTAACTGACCCGAAAGAGGAAAGACTGTGGCGTCACCCTTCACATCCTTAAAAAAGGCATACTTGGATTTAGCAGCTGGGGGAACTTCGTCCTCAATCACCAAGGCTGTGCGGACTGCCCGAATAAGTCCAGGAATATACACCTTGGACCTAGCGTCAGTGTCCTTAGTATGGAGAGGTTCCTGATCGTAAGGATCCAGAATCTCCCCATCATCAGACGTCCCTTCGTCATCCTCATAAGGAGCCGACAGAGACGCCACCGGCCGTTTATCTGGCCGCATCACAGCCTCCCCCTGCAACACATCCGACAAGTGCTGTACAGAACTCGTCAGGGAGTTAACCCACGCCGGCTCTTGAGAAACCGGAAGAGGGGAAATAGGGAGACTGCGGGGTACCACCAATTGTCTTTGGAAACCCTGCATGGGTGACGACACCACTGACTGCTGGGACAAACCCATCTGCGTAAACGCGGGCTGCGGAGCTAACTGGCCCACTAAGGTTGTAAGCGCCTGAGCAAAACAAGCCCAGGGAGGCTCCTGTACCGGTGCTGTAACCGTAATAGGCCGCGCCATTGACAAACACTGCCGGCAGAGGCCCTCCGCGCTACCCTCCCCCTCCGCTAAAGGTACTTTACACGTAGTACACTGTAGCCGGAGAGGAAAATCACTTTCAGACATGATGGTACCAAGTATGTGACCCCTCTCACCAATTGTATTTTAAAGAGGCGAGAGACCTCCCTGCAGCACCGCACCGCAAGGGCTTAGCAGAAAGAACAGGGACAGTAATAAAGCTGACAGTCAGAATAAAAGATACAGGCAGCTAGCACAGTCACATACAATGCAAAGAAAATCAATTCCTGCACTAACCAGCGCTGATCACTCAACTACGCAGACACAGAGTCTGGTAGGACACAGCGCTGCATACACAGACCTGACCACAGCGGAGGAGAGGTATGCGGGGGGACCCAGACCACGATGCCTCCATCCAGGCTTCCAGCAGCGTTCACCATGCGTTCAGGAAGATGGCCGCCGAGGAGCAGAGAGGAGTCTGGCCTGGGGGAGGAGCGCTTCCACAGGGCCAGTCGGCAGTGTGCAGAGAGGGCTGTGTGCAGCGGGGGAGGTGCCAGCTGTCAGACAGGGAAGGCGCGCTCCCCTGGCATGCATTTAACCCCCGGGATGCCGCAGCACTACCGCTCTGCTGCGGTCCACTGTCCCAGGGGGGTAATGGAAGCGCAGGTTCTTACCTGGCTCCACGCTGCAGCCAGTCCCCAGGGAGCCCCCTGCCTGGGGACTCTGGACCATGTAACAGCGGGGACCCACCGCGGGACCCCGCTGCTTACCTTGCTGTCCCCCTTGATTCCGGCCATGGTCCGGAACATCTGGGTTCACCGCTAGCTGTGACCCCAGATGCTCACCAGCATCCCCGGATCGGTACCGGCGTTCTGGTACCGGCGGGGGTGTAGGGAAGACAGCATGGACGTCAGGACTGACTGTCCATGCTGTACATCCAGATGTGCAGCCACAGCTGCATGCAGGAAAACTTCAGGGGCTCTTCTTAGCCCCCACTCCAACAGGTGCACCCGACTCCGGCCGGGCACCAAACTAAACAGAGGTGCCTTGGCTCGGGGGCGGGGTATAGGAGGGGGACCCTAGTGCATCCTGGGAGGCTGAAAGCTTAACTCTATGGTGCCCGATGACTGACGTCACACCTATACCCCAAGGTATCCTGTGGATACCCTATGGACCCTGAAGTAGAAATCACTATCAAGAATGATCAACAGATATAGTCCATACAGACGGCAGCATTGATGGAACTGAGACACTGTTCTTCTTATGCAGTTTAGCACCTAATCCCAAAAGTCCTGAACTAAGGACATTCCTACAGTAGATGCAAGTAGAAGTGAAGAGAGATAAAGTACCAACCAATCAGCTATTAACTTAAACAAACTACAAACTGACATTTAGGAGCTGATTGGTTGTTACTTTATCTTTCTCCACTTTATCTCTTTGATAAATTTCCCCATTAGTCTCTACCAAATGTAGCCATTATTCAATGAGATAGATATGACCTGAGAAGAATATACAAAACAATTTGCTAAAATCTAGCCAACATGGTAGCACTCCATGTGGTAGCCAGCATAGAGTGCCTTCTTTGTCACACAAGAGCCTTCAATCTTGTTCCCACCAGACTCCTAATTGTGGCAGATCCCCCTCACGCAGACTTGTCAAAATGTGTGATTAGCAAGTGGAGAGGAACCAAAATTGGCCTAATTTCTAAAGCACCAACAGGAATTTGGGCTTTCCACATATGTTGTAACTGCAGTTATCTGAAAAACATAATATGTGGAATCTTGATTTCCTCCTGATTTTCTAAAGGCCCTTTTTAGACAGAATTAGGGCTTCTCCTTAGTTACTAATATCCCTGTTTGTTGATCGTTATCTAAGCGAAAGGACCCTCGTGCAAAGCATGGGGAAGGCTAGCTAAGAAGGATTACGGCAGCATATGGAGGAAGTATGGTGATAGCAGAAGATCGTTAGAAGAAAATTGCTTTATTTTCTTAAGTAAATACATTCAAAATATTTTTTTATAATTTGGAAGCCAAACTCCATTATGCATGTGTGAACCGTATGTATAGATATATACAGGACTGGCTGGAGAAAAATAAGACTCTTACTGCTGTCAGCTAATTATTAGTAAATGGTGAATTGAATCGATAAGGATTTTTTTATTATTGCTACATCTTCATGAATAGACCTGATAGTTTTTATTTACTTTATATATGGAAAAAACACCTAAGTATTTATTTTGTTAACTTATTCAGATAGACAAACTATATTGCTGGATTTTGCAGTCTAGCTCATGAATAAACTCATGTAGGAATAAAATGACCATAGAACCACAAGAAAAATAAGTTAGTCATTAATGACAATTATCCACTTAACTGACGTGGTCACATGGGATGTGAATGCAGCCAACTGTGCTTCAGCTGACAAGGTACAACCTCACCGCCCCATTGTGTTTTTAAAAAGGAATCCATTCTACATCATGCTTGCCTACTTTTGTAAAAGCTTTTTAGGGAGATTGTGAAAACAACACCTATGGGCACGGCGGTAAAGTTTGCGTGTACTGCTACATCTGAAAGGCGTGTCATAAACCTGACTTACATTCAAATGTAAATGAGCCCCAAAACAGTAGTAAGATCTATTTCTTGATTAAAACACACTGATACTTTTCAGAAAATGCATGTACCCATAGGGATCATTGTGCCCTATAACCAATGCATGGTAATTATACTAATGATCCCATTTGAATGTATATACAGTCAGGTGCATCAATATTGGGACATTGCCAGAATTTTCATATTTTGGCCTCTATTCACCACCACAATGGCTTTGAAATGAAACAAACAAGATGTGCTTTAACTGCAGACTTTCAGATTTAATTTGAGGGTAATTACATCCAAATCAGGTGAACGGTGTAGGAATTACAATGGTTTCTATATGTGCCTCTCACTTTTTAAGGGGCCAAAAGTAATGGGACAAACAAAACAATCCTAAATCTAACTTTCACTTTTTAATACTTTGTTGCAAATCCTTTGCAGGCAATTACAGCCTGAAGTCTGGAACGTATAGACATCACCAGATGCTGGGTTTCATCCCTGGTGATGCTCTGCCAGGCCTCTACTGCAAATGTCTTCAGTTCCTGCTTGTTTTTGGGGCATTTTCCCTTCAGTTTTGTCTTCATCAAGTGAAATGGATTCAGGTCAGGGGATTGACTCGGCCATTGCATAACATTCCACTTTTTAGGTTTAAAAAACTTTGGTTGCTTTTGCAGTATGCTTCGGTTCATTGTCCATCTGCACTGTGAAGCGCCGTCCAATGAGTTCTGAAGCATTTGACTGAATATGAGCATAAAATATTGCCTGAAATACTTCAGAATTCATTCTGCTGCTTTTGTCAGCAGTCACATCATCAATAAATACAAGGGAACCAGTTCCATTGGCAGCCATACATGCCCACGCCATGACACTACCACCACCATGCTTCACTGATGAGGTGGTATGTTTTGGATCATGAGCAGTTCCTTTCCTTCTCCATAGTCTTCTCTTCCCATCACTCTGGTACAAGTTGATCTTTGTCTCATCTGTCCATAGGATGTTGTTCCAGAACTGTAATGGCTTTTTTAGATGTTGTTTGGCAAACTCTAATCTGGTCTTCCTGTTTTTGTGGCTCACCAATGGTTTACATCTTGTGGTGAACCCTCTATATTCACTCTTGTGAAGTCTTCTCTTGATTGTTGATTTTGACACATATACACCTACCTCCTGGAGAGTGTTCTTGATTTGGCCAACTGTTGTGAAGGGGTTTTTCTTCCCCAGGGAAATAATTCTTCTGTCATCCACCACAGTTGTTTTCCGTGGTCTTCCGGGCCTTTTGGTGTTGCTGAGCTCTCCGGTGCGTTCTTTCTTTTTAAGAATGTTCCAAACAGTTGATTTGGCCACACCTAATGTTTTTGCTATCTCTCTGATGGGTTTGTTTTGATTTTCATTTTTCAGCCTAATGATGGCTTGCTTCACTGATAGTGACAGCTCTTTGTATCTCACATTGAGAGTCGACAGCAACTGATTCCAAATGCAAATGTCACACCTAGAATCAACTCCAGACCTTTTACCTGCTAATTGATAATGAGGGAATAGCCCACACCTGTCCATGAAATAACTTTTGAGTTGATAGTCCCATTACTTTTGGCCCCTTAAAAAGTGGGAGGCACATATAGAAACTGTTGGAATTCCTACACCGTTCACCTGATTTGGATGTAATTACCCTCAAATTAAATCTGAAAGTCTGCAGTTAAAGCACATCTTGTTTGTTTCATTTCAAAGCCATTGTGGTTGTGAATAGAGGCCAAAATATGAAAATTCTGTCGATGTTCTGCCAAATATTTATGCCAAATATTTATGCACCTGACTGTATCTGTTTTTTATATTTAACAGCTAGAGATGTGCGGTTCGGTTCTCCAGAAATCCGTATCTATCCGAATTTCATGAATCCGGGTAAATCCGAGTCGCGGTTCTAATCTCCGGAGGAGATCCGGGTAAAACCTAGTCGCGGTTCTGATCTTTTTGCAGTGCGGAATTCGGATTTTAAATCCGAATTTCGGGTTTTGGATTGCATAAATGACATGATTTTAGCTATTTTTAAAACTTTTTATCTATTTTTTATTTAAAAATACAGATCCAAAACCAAAACACTTGAGGGTGGTTTGCAAAACCAAATCCAGATCCAAAACCTTGACGGAGATACAGTTCCAAAACTAAAACCAAAACACGGTGGTCGGCGCACATCCCTAATAACAGCTACATAATGGGTATAAGGTGCAATCAGGGAGATTGCAACTATTTTAGGGAGTCTCCCTGACAATCAGGGGGGTTGGCAAGTAGTGTATGCTCTACACATACAGAACAGATCTCCTCTGACTCCCCGGACTCTCCTGCGGACATGGCAATTTCTGACTGGTTTTGCCAGAAAAAATCGTCAGTTAAATGGTTAATTACCTGATAGATTTTACTACTACATAGATTACTAGTAAGTACTTGCAAGTAAAACAATTATATAAACCATGTGCACAGACTGGAAGCTGGGTCAAACACACAGGCTGGAAGTCGGCCATGTAACATCTTCCGGGTGAGAGGAGGCAGTGACTGGTTGGGGGTAGGTAACTATATTGATATATATGAGATTTAATGATAAACATAGACAAATCTAGTTAAGCTCAGTGTCCCTATCTCTCTCTACCCCCCTCTCTCTTGATGAGTGAGTGAGTGAGAGAGAGAGAGAGAGAGAGAGAGAGAGAGACAGAGAGAGAGAGAGAACTGGCACACATTGTTTAACTAACTTTTACCGGTATCAGTATGAAATACCGCCGGACGCATATTCAAATCCCAACGCCGGAGGACCGGCAGTGAAGATCCCGACAGGTAAGTATTTAAACTATTACTAACCTAACCCCCCTAACCCTAATCCTTCAATAGGGGTGCCTAACTCTAACCTCCCCCCAAGTGCCTAACCCTAACCCTTCCCTAGGGGTGCCTAACTCTAACCTCCCCCCAAGTACCTAACCCTAACCCCCCCTGTAAGTGCCTAAACCTAACCTCCCCTTCCCTGCAGCCTCAACCTAAGTCTCCCGGGGGGGTGCCTAACCCTAACCTCCCCGTGGAGGTGCCTAACCCCAACCCCCCTTTACCCTAGCCTAGCCCTAACCCTCCCGAGGGAGGTGCCTGACCCTAAGTCCCCCCCGGGAGCCCCTAACCTAACCCTCCCCCTCCGCAACTGTCAGTGCCCGGCTTACCTTCGTTCGGTATGCCGGGCGTTGGGCACCCGGCATAGGTAAAATGACAGGTATCGGGAAATCGACGCCTGTCATTAGACCCCTGCCGGGATTAGGCAGTCGGGAAGCCGGCGGTCGGCATTTCGACCGTCTGCTTCCTGACTGCATCCCCTTTTACCCAGATCACAATGATAGCAAAAGCCTATAAGTATGTTGCTTATATTTTTGTAAACATAGACACAAAGGAACCTAAGACAAGCTTAACAGTGGGACAAAGTGGAATTCAAGTGAAATTTGGTTGTAAAGAAAAATCAGTTCTCAAAAAGGGAGCAGTCCACACCAAAATATGTTATTTACATGATTGTTTTGAAAAGTGTTAAACATTTAGAGCCTGTTATAATGAAAATTAATTGTGTTATAATGAAAATTAATTGCTGTACAGTGTAATTGATAGAAAAACAACTACAAGATTTCAGCATCTTATGAGCACAAAATTACAGTAAAGGAAGTCATTAATTACTAGAATAAACTGACACACATGACTGAGGAGAAATCTGCACAGGCAGACAGTTTAGAAATGTGTTTAACAGCAAATTATGTTAAACAAATGAAAAGTAATAAAACTGAATAAAGTAGATGTTCCAGATGTTCTCTATCAAAATCTCAGTTACTGTTTATGATGAATATAAGTCAATTAAAATATGTACAGTGCACACAGTAGTGTGTTATGATTTAGTACATCTTCTTGTAGATAATTTCCAGTTAATTGTAGAACAGAGCTTTCCACTTTATTCCATTTTTTACAATTAGACATGAGCAATGACCTTGTTCTGCATTTGTCTGTGAAATTTGGAACTTTGTTGTTCCCAGTCCTAACCCTACCACACCACAGTGAGGACTGATTTTACAAATGCAATGTTCAATGGCATTCATAAGATTGGTGTAGCAAAAATGGAATTTGATTTATAAAAAAAAATCTGCAACAATTTCTCTTATCTGTATTAACAATTAATGATTTAATTAATCCAGTATTTTTATTTTTACTTTGTAGTTGTTAAATGTATTGTTGTTGTTGCTTTTTAAGGCATCACATTTCTTTGTAATGGGGGGCTCTCAGTGACACGAGCACCCAGCTTCTATCCCTAAGGAGGATTTGGAACTTTGGTGTCACCCCTGGGAGGGTGACACATGGGTGCGGCCTGCACCCACCTTGTGACGCCACTGTTACTGTTATAAGACATTATCTAGTTTATATGGTGATGATAATTTTATAAGGCTGCTTACAAACTTTGGTTTTTAGTACCATACTATGGGCCTGATTCACACCCGCTCGCAAGCGCTATGCGCTCGCAAGCGAGTCGATGGCTGGGCAGTGCGCATGCGCCGCGTGCGCAAGCTCCGGGGTGAGAGATAAATTCTCTCACTCCGGGGCTCGCTACAAACGGGGCGGCTGTTGATGTTTATCAACAGATCACCCCGTTTTGTATGCGGGGAGGGGGGGTGGCTGGCCAAACGGAGGCGTTCCCATCACGAGTGATGTCAGTAGTGAGCTTCCGGCTCTATTAGAGCCATAAGCTCACTGGGGCTTGTGGCAGATGAGACCCTACCACAAGGGTCTCGTCGCAAGCCCGATGGTCGCGATGGCCGCGACCATCACCTGGCCGCTCGCAAAAGCTGTGGGTAGTCACCCACAGCTTAACGAGCGGCCAGAAGGCCGGACTTAAAAAAAAAAAAAAACACCCTTCAGACCTGCCAGCTGCCTCTGGCAGCAAGCGGGTCTGAATCAGGGCGTATGGTTTTTCTTTCTCTTTCACAGAATCCTTTTATATCTTCATAGAGTGCTGCTGTCAATCTTATTGATGTATGAGAATACTACACCAGTGATATCTAAACTTTTAACCACGGCACTCTAGAGCATTAGCATTTTTTTTCATGGCACCCCTGGGCCAAAAGGCTCTTATTGCGAAATTCAGCAAAAATGATTAAATTGGGTAAATTATACTTACCTGTCATCCTTAGGTTCAGTTATGTGGTGGTGGACAGGGTGGTGCTTCTATTTGTCCACATATTTTATAATTGGCAACCACTAGCAGCGGTTTTGTCTATCACATTAATCATAAAAACTGTGATTTGGTACTGGACCACCAACTTGTGGCAGCCCTGCAGGTGCCCTGAAGCACCCCGGGGTGCCACAGCACCCAGTTTGGGAACAACTGTAGTACACAATAATAACTTTGCAGAGATGCCAATGGCAAGGGCTAAGTGTAACATCATTGAGAGTAGAATATGACAAAGCTCTCTTAAAGCTAGGAGATGCAACCTTTTAATGTTCTGATAATTTGCCCAATGTGATAACATATAATTATGTCTAGCATATACATTCCCTTCTACTAGACATATTTAAGCAAAAACATATTTTTGAGGTTACTGTCAGTTTATCGCTTACAAACTGCACAGGCGATTCTGTTCTTAATGGGACATTTTAGTAAAAATTTACTAATATATTGGAAACAATATTTAAAAAAACATATTGCCGTGTAAAGCAGGGGTGGCCAAAGCGTCGGTTGTGGCAGACTGGCCGACCGCAGACACTCAATGAGTTGATCATGGTCCAGAGCAGTTAAGAGCATCTAGGGGTGGGCTGGGTCAGGGGACAGAGTGCCATGTGTCCCCCTAGCTGCAATGACACTTGTCCCGGGCTACCTCCTCACAAATAAAAGCCCTGGTGGTCCAGTGGTTGATGGGGCCAGAGCCGTGGTCGCAATCCAGCTGTCACTGTCGGCGGCCACGGCATCACACCCCACTGTGACCGCCCAGGTTCCTCTTTATGTTCTACAGGGCTAAGGAAGCCATGTAGGGCCAAAGGTAGTAAGAGAGAGAGCAGGCTGTGATATGGCCACGCATAGGTGGCCGTATCATAGTGGAGAGACTGGACTGGAGAGAGACTGCTTGCTTGTATGCTGTGCTGTGCTGAGGCTGTGTTTAATGATAGCCTAAAGCAGTGCACAGCCACAACAATCAGGAGGGTTCCCGGCCACAGTGAATTGTCATACAGGTCAGTATTATGTGGGAAGGCTGGGGCAATTTAATGTATGTTTTTTTTTATGTGAGGGACAATGTTGTTTTTTTTCTTGTGGGGCCGATGTGTTTAATTTTTTTGCTGTGGGGGCCAATGTGTAAATTTGCAGGACAGTCCCTATGCCCCTTGCTGCGAGGCCACGCCTCCTGTTTTGTATACCATGTCCCCTTTTCCCCACTAATGTAGATACTCGGTAGATTACGAAAGATTTTTAACTTTAAAAGTAGATCACCGAGTCCAAAAGTCTGGCCACCCCTGGTGTAAAGTAATTGTTGAAAAGCAAAAACGTGGTCAAATCAAAGATACATTCTACAGTATTTGACACTAAGGGCCAAATGTAATATGGTGAGAGTTTAGAAAATGTGAGAGTTTAGCAGTAAGCTCTCATACTTATACTCGGCCAATGTAATAGAGTCTCAGAACAGGCAAACTCGCATGTTTTTAGACTCAAAAACTCTCACGATTTAAACTCTCATCCAGATGTTTCCCATTTTGAAGATAAAACTTGACCAATGTGAGAGTTTACTGCTAAACTCTCAAATTTTCTATACTCTCACCCTATTGCGTTTGGCCCTAAAAATGAAATAAAACTTTATAAAAAAATTAACACAAATATATATGTAAAATACCCCATAACATGTTTAAAAAATAAATTGATAACTTAGGGGGTCTATGTACTAAGCCTTGGAGAGAGATACAATGGTTGTAGATAAAGTACCAACCAATCAGCTCCTAAATGTCAATTTTAAAACACAGCTTGTAAAGTGACAGGAGCTGACTGGTTGGTACTTTATCGCCATCCACTTTATCTCTCTCAAAGTTTTAATACATAGACCCCATAGATTCTCAATAAAGTGTCCACTGTGACTTGTTTTGTTGACTTAATCATTAAAGTATAATTTATTTTCCAGCAGAAACCAAGTTTATAGATGTATATAATTAGGTATTTTAAATATTTTCATTTCTTAGCACTCTTCTGGATAGTATTCTTGGAGAACTTACAAAGAACTAAGGATCAAATAGGGTTGAGGTTACCAAAAAGGGCAGACTAGATGGGCTAAATGGTTATTTTCTGCAGTAAATATCTATGTTTCTATAAGAACTAAAGTTACCTTATGGGCTCTAATCATCTGAGAGGGTGCATCACAATTTGGAGGCTCAAGGATATCACCAGGTCTATAGTAATAAAGCATGCAAGGATTTAAATAGTTTGGATGGTATAAAAATACTGCGTGTCTACCTTTAAAGAATAGCAGCAAAGTAAAACCATGGAAAAGTCATGATACATGTTAAGTTAAAAGCATTTAACTTTAATCCAATATCAATAGAACAGATATCAATAGAAAACATAAATATATATACATAGTAAAATATGTTTTATATTTTAGATTCCTCAAAGTAGCCCCCTTTTGCTTGGATGACCGCTTTGCACACTCTTGGCATTCTCTCAATCAGCTTCATGAGGTAGTCACCAGGAATGGTTTTCGAACAGTCTTGATGGAGTTCCCAGAGGTGCTCAGCACTTGTTGGCTGCTTTTCCTTCACTCTGCGGTCCAACTCATCCCAAACCAGCTCAATTGGGTTTAGGTCGGGTGATTGTGGAGGCCAGGTCATCTGACGCAGCACTCCATCATTTTCCTTCTTTGCCAAGTAGCCCTTACATAGCCTAGAGGTGTGATTGGGGTCATTGTCTTGTTGAAAAACAAATGATGGTCCCAGTAAGCACAAACCAGATGGGATGGCATGGCGCTGCAGAATGCTGTGGTAGGCATGCTGGTTAAGTGTGCCTTGAATAATGAATAAATGACCAACAGTGTCACCAGCAAAGCACCCTCACACCATCAGACCTCCTCCTCCATGCTTCACAGTGGGAACCACACATGCAGAAACCATCGGCTCATCTTCTTTGCATCTCACAAAGACACAGCGATTGGAACCAAAAATCTCAAATTTGGACTCATCAGACCAAAGTACAGATTTCCACTGGTCTAATGTCCATTCCTTGTGTTCCAAACAATTCTCTTCTTCTTGTTGTTCATCCTCAGTAGTGGCTTCTTCGCAGCAATACGACCATGAAAGCCTGATTCACACAGTCTCCTCTGAACAGTTGATGTTGAGATTTGTCTGCTACTTGAACTCTGTGAAGACTTTATACGATCTCTAATCTGAAGTGCTGTTAAGTAGCGGTTTCTGAGGCTGGTAACTTTAATGAACTTATCCTCTGCAGCAGAGGTAACCTTTTCCTTTCCTGGGGCGGTTCTCATGAGAGCCAGTTTCATCATAGCATTTGACGGTTTTTGCAACTGCACTTGAGGATACATTCAAAGTTCTTGAAATTTTCAGTATCGACTGACCTTCATGTCTTAAAGTAATGACGGACTCTTTACTGAGTTGAGTGGTTGGTGCTATAATATGGATTACAACAGTAGTCAAATAGTGGTGTCCACTGTGTACTAACTCTAACCTCTGCACAACCCAACTGATGGTCTCTAACACATTAAGGCAAGTAACTCCACTAATTGACTCTTGACAATGCACACCTTTTAATTCAAAACCATTCCAGGGGACTACCTCATGAAGCTGAATGAGAGAACGCCAAGAGTGTGCAAAGCTGTCATCCAAGCAAAAGGGGGCTACTTTGAGGAATTTAAAATATAAAACATTTTGATTTGTTTAACACTTTGTTTACAACATAATTCCATATGTGTTATTTCATAGTTTTGATGTTTTCAGTATTAATCTACTATGTTGAAAATAATTTAAATAAACAAAAACCATTGAATAAGAAGGTGTGTCCAAACTTTCGACTGGTACTGTACATATATATATATTGTAATAGGATCGGGGTAGGAGCCTCTCCTGGGGTAGATGGACACCTCCAAACACACAGAAGCCAGAAATCAGTACACCAGTCCTGGTTTTCATACAAACTACCCGCAGCTAGTTTTTATTGTGCAAAATATAACAAAATAATAGAAATAAATCCTAGCCCATCTGGAAACTAACTAAACAGCAGATTCCCTCTCTCAACATGGCAGGGCCTACTGCCCTCATCTCATAACATAAGAATATGCACAGTACTTACAAATGGTACATCAAAGTGTCTCTTGAACAAGCCTGCTTGCTTGATCTCACAGGGTAAATGAGACCCTGAACTAAACCCTCACACAGCTTATATGAGCCTCCCACAGCTGCAGGTACTAATCAGCCTGTTCTCAAGCAGAAAGCTGGAAAGGCTGAAGCGGCCTTGTAGATGGAGCCCTCCCTTCACTCTCACATCAACACCCCCAGGACACATTATCCGGCTTTTACCAAAAGCCAACACTCTAATCTGTTTAGCAGAACAGACTTTTCCTGGGGGTTTAAAACACATAGGCCAAAAATCTAGGTCAAACGTATCTGCCATTAACCACTTTACCAGCGCTTCTTTCACAATGTATATATATATATATATATATATATATGCTAGAGGGTGCCAAATGATATCACACTGACCATTTATAAATGAATACCATGAAATGTAAACATGGCATGCCAACAATATCAGAAAAGGGCTGAATTAATTTCATATGTCCAGATATATGTGGAGAGAAATATCAAAACTCCATATGTCAAATGTAGAGGAACTCCTATAGAAGACATGATCTTGGAACTTTCTGCCCAATTGGTCTCTAATATTGATGCTGAGACATCCGGTTTAGTCTAAAAATGAACTCTCTCACCAGAATAAACCCGAAAGAAGGCCAAAAGGCAAATTATTAGTTTATATCAAGAAAGGTTTTAATAAAAACTATTTTATACAAGTTAAAATTGCTTACAATAGTTACATGAATTCTGCCCTTTTGTTATATTGTTGGTATTCCATGTTTACATTTGATGGTATTAAGTTATAAATGGCCAATGTGATATAATTTGGCGACCTCTAGTATACTTTTATGCGTTTTGATATCCTGGCTCCTACTAACAAGGAATCTACTATGAGGTGCAGCCCTAATTATTAGAGCAAGATAAGGGCATTTTATCTGTATATATATATATATATATATATATATATATATATATATATATATACACACATGTTATTCGAGAAAACACACTTGGGCAGGAAATATGTCCAAATGATACAGGATCAATGTCTGCATATTAGCGTAATGGTAGAAAAATAGTTACTGGTGCAATTAAAATGTTACAAAACATCATTGTTGATTCAATCAGGACTTACTCCAAGGCTACTTTAGGCTAGGAGGTTCCACATCGAATAATCTTTGGAGAGTCTGTGATGGCCAAATAACTGATAATTAATGTGCAGGAGCTGCCACTCTGCTACTCATAAATGTCACTAGAACACAGTTCTCCTTGCTGTGTGAGCCTCTAAAATAGACAAAGCTTGTCCTGGGTGTATACTGAAATCACTGGTCCGTACAATCATCTTATAACTTCCATTTATGGCCACCCTGTAAACCTCTAACAGTAATGACTAAATTCAACATTTAAGTTACAGATGAAGAACTCTTCCAATCTTTATATCATCTAAACAGGACTGTCCTGCTCATCATTGCTGATGCATTTTGTTGCTATTGAGGGACTTGCCGGGACAGTTTTGACCCACTGGACTGAAAGTTGGTGAGAATCTCATGTACACTGTTGTTCTGCAAAGCATAGTAATGTGGCCAAACCTCTATTGTTGTGTGTCCATGCCCCAATTGTGTCATGATCATGGACTATGTCCTGATTGTCTTCATAGATTGATGATCCAGAAAAGTTCGAAGGTATGTAAATTAATGTGGTCATGTTCAGATGTCTCATTTTCCTGGATAAAGGTTTTAAAGAAGGGCAGAATGAAAGCAGGAAACAGTAGAATTAAAATGATACTCCTAATTGGCTATCAGAAAATATATGCCCAACTGGTCTTAATATGTATCATTTACATATGAAGTTTTGAATTCCGCTTTTTTTCTGATTTGACTACACTTTACAGTTACAAGATTGTGATAAATTGTCTTATTTTCAAATACAAAATATACTCTACAAAAAATGACCTACAGTGGAAACCTGATAGCCCAACCAAGCATTTTGAGTGGATTATTAAAAATAAATAAATAAGACTTTACAATATCGAAAATTGTATTAAGTTAATCAGGAATGTTCTCATTTGTAACTCATGGAGTGTTATAAATAATTAAGAAATGCTTTAAATATTTAAATCAATCTTCTATTTATTGCCTTGCGGCTGACGTGATGTATCCATTTGTTAAACTAAATTTAATAAGGTATTTTTTATGTAGGGTCTCATTATCAGCAAGTATTCCACATAAACCTTCATTTAATTTGAACCTTAAAGTACCCTTACACTAAATTATTGCTTACTTTAAAAGGAAAAAAAATAGGTATTTTTTAATTCAATAAAAAAGTTAAGAATACTGTATACAAATGCAATAATAATGCAAAATGAAGTAAAAAAATAAACAAAAAATATAATTTTAATGTAAAGTTAAAAAATAATAAAGCACAATTGGAATACAAGGATTTTATCCCATATTTCATTTAAAAGTTATTGCTTGACATTGTTAAACTGTTTTTGTCATAATACAGATTAATTAGTAATTAAGTGTCTTAGTGATGTTGCTTATTCATAGTAAATTTATAGGCCAGAATTACTTTTATTTATTATTATTATTATTATTATTATTATTATCATCATCATCATCATCATCATCATCCCAGGCACATGCAAAAAGTATAGCAGAAAGAAAGATCGCTATACCTTTCAAAATGTATTGCTGTAACCATGAACAGTTACACTAGATCTGTATATTTACCCTTATCTGCAAATTAAAGCATTTAAATAGATGAAGACAAATTGATCTTAAAGAAATGTTGCTGGTTACAGTAGACAATCTCTAAGGTATATTTTAAGTAGCACTGAAATTACGGTAAGTCAATTTACTTTTTGAATAATGGTGGCTACATCTGTATCTATATATTTGTGGCTTAAAAGTGTAGTAAAATGCTGCAGTAACAAGCTGCATTACACTGGACCTATACTGTATATACCCATTGTTTAAAATGTCTTGTATTGGAAGACTGATTGAATATATAACAATATATTGGGGACCTGAATTATACATTGGGTTTACAAATTAGATAGATTAGGGCCAGATTCAATTAGCCGCGATACTTACTGCGGGCTTGTAGCCTCTGACTTTAATGCCTGGACTCCGAGATATTCAATTACAAGCCCTTTTCATTGCTTGGTGAGTCCATGGCTAATTTGCGTTAAACCATAGATTCCGGGTTAATGCCTGGAGCTACGGGTTAATTAATGCGTTCACAGTGGTTGTGGTAAGGGCAAAAAGCCCTACTTTCTGTTAGAGCCTCAAAAGTGGGCAAACAGAAACCTGTGTTAAGTGCAGTCTGCAGTATTGCAGCCTGTGCAGACTGCCATAAATATAGCCCTGTGCACTGTTACAAGAACATGATACTTAGCATGGCTAGTTGAATCCGGCCCTAAAAGATAAATAGGTAGATGTACTAAAGCTTGGAGAGAGATAAAGTGGAGAGAGATAGAGTACCAAACAATCAGCTCCTAACTGTCATTTTTCAAACACAGCCTGTAACATGACAGTTAGGAGCTGATTGGTTGGTACTTTATCTCTCTTCATTTTATCTCTCTCCAAAGCTTAGTACATCTACCCAAAAATGTTGATAAAAGGCAGATGACTAATTCTAACAATAACAACACAACAAGATCCTTGTAGATGTGGCTGTAAGCAGAGAGATTACTTTTTCCATCATCCATCCCCCAGCTTCCCTTTTATCAAAGCAATAATATATCAATACCATTGGTACTGAGTTGTAGCAGGATTTCTGGAACCTGCAATTTAAATGTAATCCTGTGCAGTATTTCTTTTTTAAAATTTCCATATTTCCTGGTTTCCAAACTGTGTTTCCCCAATTAAAATTATCTGTAAATTCAATGTCATAAGTTCCAGGTAAAATGTAGTGCTATATACTTTGCATATCATAAACGATAAAAAAACTGAGATAAAAAATAAAAATAAAAGGATTCTTAACTCAAATGGTAATTTTACACAATTGAAAAAAAAAAATCCTTGCAAACATGAAATAAAAAACACAGAAAGTGGAAACACTATTCCTGATCGTGATCAAGTTTCCTTGTAAATGAATAAAAACCTGGAAGTTTAATAACTGATCAGGTGAGTAACTGCGGCACCTATTAGGTATTTAGAATATGACACAGGCTTCTTGATACACATAATTTCCACTTCCATACAGAGCTTTTTCCACCTGCTTTGGTCTCATAAGTGCAGGATAAGTTGTTCTGGTTAGCAATGTGAAGAGCCACAGAAGCAGCTTTACCAAGGCTGGCCCCACTCGTATACTCTGAGCACCCGCCAGCAGAGGGCTGCGCAAGTGAGATGGACAATGGAGTGACAGATCAGGGCAGCTATGGAAGACTGCAGAGAAGGTATTAGCAAGCACGGAAGCCATGTACTGTACTACAGTTTTATGTTGATTTCACTTTGTGCTCACATTAGATCAGGACTGTGCCACTATAAACAAATATTAAAGCTCTTGCTGTCATTTTGTGAGTTTGCCTACAAATCATGGATCTACATGTAAATGGGTGCAATATGAATGTCTCACCAAAATAACCAAATATTAGGTTAGAGTGTCAGACCCATAGCTACATGTATCATGTGTGTGACAAAAGTTTTACCTGTCAAATAAGCCTTTAAATAAATTAATTCATTTATTTGTTAGTTGTCTGCAATAACTGGTTGTATTTTTCTACTGAGGTGGCATCTACATCATTGCAGCTATTTTGGTGGTGAATCCTTAGGGAACATCCAAATGAGATTATTGGTAAAAACCAAATACAAACTGAATCTTCAGTTAAAGTTATTAATGCTTTAATATGTACCATTCAAATCTGGAATTATAGAGTGGTACAATAGAGACTCCTCCCTGCTTCATAAGTATATTGTTCAGTTATTTATTTATTTATTTATTTACTTTTTTGCTATTTTGGGAGATGTGGCAAAATGATTTCCTTTCATTTGATGAAATGTTAATTCTGTATGAAAAAGCCACTCACTTTCTTGGAAAAAAATATATACAGTGCTTGTGTGACAAAGGAAGGGGGCGGTGTTGGGTGCTGGAGATGCATATGACTTTTCGAATTTAAGAAGGTCTTAAGCCTCTTAAGCCTCACTAGAAAGAGTATACAGAGACTTTCAGGTAATGCTCCATGGGAAAAAAAATATTTACAAATTACATTGAAATGGCACATGGTGCTTAGGGAAGCAGGAATTTTAATAATATTACATGTGGTAAATCTCTTACATTTACAGCAGTTCTTTCCTTACAATTTTAAAATTCAGCATTCACAAAATGATTGTGAGGTTTTAAGAGTAATTCAGTAATTTCTACCTATGTTGGAAAGAGCTCCAGCTAGTGCTGATCATAGTGAAAGAATTAGACCAGTTGTTCCTCTGGCAGGGTAGATCAGCATTGGAATTGTACAGTATGACTGAAGAAAAAACCTCTTAGATCAAGGTTGAGATTGTATTTATATAAAGGATTGCACATGCAAACAATGCAGAGCGACAGGTATGCAACAAAAGGGGATAACTCAGAGGTTACGAAACGCGGTCCTCAAGGCTGCCCAACAGTTCAGGTTTTAGAAATATCCATGGTGGAGCATAGGTGAATTTATTAGTACCTCAGTCAATTTGATTTAACCAACTGTGCTCAACCATGGATGTCTCTAAAAACCTGAACTATTGGGCAGCCTTGAGGATCGCGTTTGGGAACCTCTGGAATAACCCATTGTCAGTATTACCACTGCTACATGTTCGGGCACAATCTACAAGCAGTTGGGATATCTATGATATTACTGAACACCCTCTTTCCCTTGCACTTCAGGTGGCGAAGATATAAAATGTACACTTTTGGCAAACATACATTTTACATCTATGATGATAAAAGGTGTCTGTTCAAAAGTATTCGTTGCTTAACTTAGGGACATTGGGGATTTTGCAGACATTCTATTTGTGTGGTCAGTATTTATATTCTTCTTCTTCTTCTTCTTCTTCTTCTTCTTCTTCTTCTTATTTTTTTTTTTTCATAAAGTGTTACAGTACTGTGCAGTGCCAAGCAGTATTAGCCAATATTCTAGATTAGTAGCATTTTACTATAGGTTAGAAGCATCCACTATGCCTATACCGAGAAATCAGAACCTTGACGTTTTAATATCAATCTCTTTTGTAGTAATAAAAAGCCATGTGATGACCTACACAACTTTTAATATATTTGTTTGTTCTATTTCCAATCTAATAACAAAATGTAGCTTTAGGTGTGAAGACAAATGCATAACTGTGGCCAGGCTGTTACAAGTAACTCTGCCATCCCTATCCTGCCAGGTCCGATCATCATCCAAAGCAAAACAAAAATCTCCATTCAGCAGCTTAAGTCCTTCTATCATACAAGGAATCTTTGCAGCAAACTTTTTACTTGTGTAAGTTACCCACAATATTACATGACGGACCCTTAAGAGAAATTTGGTTCAGATAACCTGTTTTCCGGACATGATTCCAATGGTTTGTTTGCAATGTAGAGTTTGCCTCTTGCTGCTTACCCAAGACTGCAGTATTCCGCTGTTTTATGATTATTGTCACACTTAGATATGGGAGAACCAGGTTTGTGGTCTTGATACAAACAGATCCATAATCACTAATGTACTCTTACCAAACTAGAAAAGGCGAAACAGAATTTGGGGGATAACAGAACAATGAAGAGAACAATGAATAAACCAAACTTCAACTAACTTTCTTTATAGTGTATCTTTAACTGTTGACATTGCAATCTGAGCCAACTAAGCCACTAATTCACAAGGGTTCTGATGTTTCTGATAGAAAGAGCTGATGTGAAATCACATCAAGTGAACTCAGCAAATATTATTGAATTTGACGGCTTTGGGCAAGCAGCTGAGTATTCATTCTAACGAGATTCATCCTTTAAGAATCATTTTTTTTTCTTTTTATACATAGATGCACAGGAAACATAACAGCACAATGCAGGAAACATAATATATACAAAGTAACTAACAGTCTAAAAATTAAATTCATATTTGAACCAGTTCTTGGTTATATAGCGGGTGGGGTAACCAGAGCACCTCCAATATTTTTTTTAAGTTTTCTCCAATGGTTATTAACAAGCAGCTCACCAATTTTGCCAAGGGTTGTGCCTTAGTATGTAAAGTATGCACAATTTGCTAATGTAGTTTGCTACTGTGTGCAATTATATGTGCAAAGCCAGATTTTTCATGTACATTGATGCCTTTATAAATATATTAAAAGGCTTACAATTTATGATTTGCAATCTCAATTGATATTGACCATTCGGTGGAATTATTTCAGGCACTATTATTTATGCCTGTGCATTTTTTTCTTAGATTATGCTTCAAAGAGACTTACATAAAAATGTTGATGCCTTTGCTTTGAAGAAAATGTATTTTCTTTTTTCTTTTAGTACAACACATTAACATCAAATATCTTGTGTAGTAAAATGATTCAAGCCCCTGGAACTCAAATAATTTTCTAATAAAAAATGCATGAGAAAAATAAATGCACTTTATGTTCCACAAGAAAAGGCAGTTTCAACAGACTAATACTCAAAGAAAATTCATTTTATCAACCAGCCATTCCATTCTTTGGTGCTGTTACAAGTTCCTTGCAGTTGCTAAGCAACCATAATTCATAGTACCTTTTAATGGATACTCTGCTACTGGTGAGAACATTAAGGTGAAGAGAATAAATGCCTTGGGTGAATCTTGAAATCTTTCATTATGCATGTCATTCTATTTCTGTAATGCTATAATGCTGAAATGTTTCTGTGGCAGGAAGCTGAGTTGTAGTAATTGCATATTCCACTCATATATGTTTTGTAAGCAGAGCAGCACGTACTTGTCTAAAATGAGTTATTTGAAACATGATTGAAATTGGCCTTTTCTACTGCTAAAGGTAGTAAATAAATCTAAAGGGAAAAAAGGGCAGCTCTAGTATAAAATGTTTGAAGTTTCTAGAAAGAACAACACAATTTTATAGCATAAATAAGACGTGATTACATAGCAAGGTGATCAACCATACCCTAATATACACAATCTGAAATACAGAACATAAAACAATGGCGTAGGCAACAGAAAAAGTAATTATTTTGGATACTAATAATATTGCCTTCTAGTCAAATTAATATTTTAATGTATATTTATAATACACATTATCGCCATAATGTATGGGATATATTATCACTCTATTGACCTCTGGCTACAGTTAAGATCAAAATGAAAATAAACGAGTGTCCTGTATATAATAATTTATTTTCTATGACTTCAATACTTGTTTTATCTATTATTATTATTATTATTATTATTATATATTATTATTATCATTTATTTATAAAGTGCTGACAAAATTATTAACAATTTACAGTTGTGTTATTTTTTATTCAATAGTGAGTGAGCTTAGCCGAATAATTTTAATATAATTATTTGTACAAGGATAAGGCATGGATTTATTTATACTTCTTATGCACAATATGTTTGCATACACTTAACCTTAAATACTGCTATTGAATTCATTGCTGTGTCGAATGAGAAAATGCTATCCCATTCAAGAAATAATATTTTTTAAAGCCAAACTGTGTGACAAATAAATCAGATGAACAATATAATTTATCAAAGTAGGAAGAGAAAAGCTAAACATGACCCATCAAGCAGAAGGTCATCCAATAACCATTTGCGCAGATGAAAATGGTCTGGCTGAAACATTAAATGCAAATTACTGTTTGCTAGAGATTTCATATGATGATTCCAATCCCATTTTAAAAGCATTTAATTGTGGTTCACTTACACTATTTTCTATTTAAATAATGATCGTATATTGTATGTTTACTTACTTACAATTTTAAAGAGATTAGATATTGAGGATCAAATGTGAGACCAGTATTATTCATGTTTTAGATGTAACATAATATATTTAATTTCTTAAATGTATTTATTTTTGTTATTTTTTAAATGTTAGTTATTCACAACATTAGTTGTGAATGTATGAATGTTTATTATTGCCAAATATAATTACAATATAATAAAGTGATGTCTGCTATGTTATTATATTAGAAGTTGAATGATTGCATACATTGTTTGGATTTTACAAAGCCAAATCATAAAGTGGTGCAGTACAAGATCTCTGATTTAATTTTGCACCCGTTCTTACACTGCTGAGCAGGCATTTCTGCAGGAACATGTTTTCTTTTTACATGGGAGAAATTCTGTGTTCTGGTATCAAAATGTTATTACTATGTTGGTTATGCATATAAATCACTAAAATTTTCTTATATGCCCATGATATGAAAATGTACTATAAGAGTTGAAGATAACACAAACCTGAAAATACTTGATTTTTGTTTTATGAAGGTCTACTTGTGCAACCTTTGTACACAGTAAGGCTGTTTTTAATTATTATTTTTTCTCTCTAATCTAAGAATGTTTCGGATACTGCAACCTACACTTTAAAACATTTGATATAAAATTAGTGTTGTCTTACTTTATTGGGTAATTTAGATTGAAAGGAACATCACATTTTTAAAACTCAACATACTAAGGAATTACATACAAAATTGGAGGACACTACAACATAGTGTTAACAAATAGATTAAAATCTGTCTAGTTAGGCCTTTAAAACAAACAAGATCTTAATAAACTGGATGGATAGACACAATCTGGCTTTAGACATAAACCATTTCAAAAAGGTGTAAAAATTTAATTGCCTTCAGTTGTGCAAAATGTGTCTGTTTGTTTCATTTTCTTCACTATTTGCACAAACATGACACTGATTATATCAATTACCATTACATACTTTAATAAATATTTGGAAAACTGGACTGTGCTTTTTATTTTAATAAGCCGACAAAAGCAAAAAATATCTACATTGGTGACTGAAGAATTTGTTTGCTATTCCAATTATTTCACTGAAGCTGCCTTCATAAGTCTTTACTGCTGCCTTTGGAGTTTCTCCTACATACCCAGAAAAAATAATTAAAACACCTGAAATGGGGCACAACATATGCATACAACTAAGTATTAAAAAGTACAGCAATTGACTAACAAATCCTACTGTACAATATAAACTGTTAAAAATATCTACATTAGGGAAGAGATATCTATCTATCTATCTATCTATCTATATATATATATAGTGTGTGTATATATATATACATATATATATATATATATATATACATATATATATATATATATATATATATATAGGCTAACTTTGCTGCTCACCTCTATTTGGGGAATTCAAGTGTGTTGCATGCCGGCGGCCACTAGATGGCTCCCAACGGAGCACCACTAGATGGCTCCCAATGGAGCACCACAAGCGGCCGAGCAGAAATGACAAAAAAGTAACCACTTTCAGTGCTCAAACGGGACTTTTCGCTGGCGCGGCAATGTCCCATCATTTTGAGGGGCTGCTAACTATTTTCATATAATTAATGTATAAAAACAGCTGGGGCCTGATTCGGAGCCGTATGTAATGATGACGGTGATGGAGTTGAGAGACATTTTGCTACTGCGCGAAAAACCCTAAAAACCCTTATGGTGCACGTGTTACACAGAGTGTACACACAAAAGCTCTTTTGCCATTGAGACGCATAAAATAGTGCTGGGTGTTCCTGGGCAGTGACTGGGAGGTGGCTTAACAGATGCATGGAGATGGCCTGTGTTATGGGAGAGTCGCAGGCGTGTTGCTGAAGTGTTTGTGTACTTAGACGCTCAATCGTTCACTTTAGAGGCCATACTTACATGGTAAATCTGCACCTGCCATAGAGCTGGTGTAAGTTTTCATGGTGCAACTGTTCTTAGTGCCTAAAGCTGTACCAGGGATATTGCAGCGTGTATGGATGCTGACAGTGGCAGTCTCAGTCCAGCACAAATGTACACCAGGGAAGGACTTTGTAGCATCATTTACATAAAGTTGCGACCGCCAAAAGACGCAGTCAAGTCTGTGCACACCTCTGAATCGGCCCCTAAATGAGGTAATTTAATTAAAAATGATCAGTCTGACTTACTCCGAGTCAGGGAAGACTACATTATCCCTAACTGCTGAGTGTACCTTGGGCATAAAACTAATGTTCACCTCCCATAGAGTGCCCTCTTTCCTCATGTTATCCTCGTAGCACTATGCATGCAACCTGTGCTTCTCATCTTTTGTCTCCACACCTGTCCTAACACTGGGTACAGGCTCGTCAAGTGCCCAACTGAATACCCCTTCCTGCTGCCCACCCCTGCTTGCCCTACAAGACACAGTGAGTTGCGCTACCATCGCCCCTTGTTCTCATTCTATATACTCTGTTATTTTATTGCATTGTGTTGTTTTTAAGATACGTCAATTTAAATTGCATGGCAGGCTACTTATGATATATCATTACACTGTTGCTATGCATATTCCTTGTAAAACGCTGAAGACACTTTATAGCGCCATAGAAATAAAAGATTATAATAATGTAGAAGTGGTGTACAATACAGAAAAAACTATAAACACGCTCATACATGCAATTTCATAAATAAAAGTAATAATTCATGATGTACAATAACTAAGAGAGATAAAGTTGTGAACAAATTTGTGAAAATGATATTCACATAACCAAATCACCAGTGGATAATATTAATACATTACTTAGAGAACTCATTATGTATATACATCAATTGGTGTTACACATGCCCTCCACAGAAGGTAATGTTATTCTTTGTAACAACTAAGGGTACATGGAGCACACTGAAAAGCATGATTCATTTAATTTCAGCAGCATAACATGTGGATCCTGTACTATTCTAAGGAGTCTTAACTAGGGTGAATGTCAATTTTATGTCAGTACTGTACCTCAAGACAGGGCCGCCATCAAGGGGGGACTGTCAGGACTGGAGTTCTGGGCCCGGACAGACAGAGGGGGCCCCCCCGCAATCCCGACCAGCTGCTCACAGGCCCACCCTCTGCCCGATCCGGCCCACAGGCACCGCCGACTGCCGTGGAAACAGTTTGGGGTCTTTTTTTGGAGATGGCGCATGACATCACACCGCACCAGCTGAGGAGCTGCATCACTTGAGGGAAAGGACTTGAATCTGGACGGAGGCTACCCTGGATGGAGCAACAAGAAGGTGCGTGGCGGCTGGGGACACAGAAGGGGCTGGGCTTGTGATACAGAAGGGGGCTGATTGGGGACACAAAAGGGGGGCTGAACATAAAGAAGGGGCTGATTAGCAACACAGAAGGTGGCTAGGCTGGAGATACAGAATGGGGCTGGTTGGGGACACAGAAGGGGTCTGGGCTGGAGACACAGAAGGGGGGTTGGCTGGAGACTCAATAGTGGTCTGGCTGGAGATTCAATAGGGGTCTGGCTGAAGACACAGATGGGGGTTGGCTGGGGTCACAGAAAAGGGGCCGGCTTGGGAGACAGAAGAGAGGCTGGCTGGAACTGGAGAGACACTGCAGGGCTGGTGTTGCAGAAACACCGGGGGTGGCGGGGCCTTGCATATTTTGACAGTCCCGGGTCCCACAATTTCTGATGGCAGGAATGTTCCCAGGCTAACAAGAAATTTGTGGCGTGTCATGTTGGCCGCCCCATTTTCAGTAGCCACGCCACTTTCATTGTTTGGCCACGCCCATTTTTTGTTGCGCGCAAAACGTATTTTGCTATAGGGAGGGAGGGTGTGCCCTAATCTTAAATTTGCCCTGGGCTCCAAAGACCCTAGTTACACCACTGGAATTGAAACAACTAAGTGTGACATGGGCAAAAATAAATGAAATCAGAAAGGGAGCAAAAACATTTTCACGCCACTGTAACCGGTCATAAAACGCACTCCAGCCGCCGGGTCACTTACCTGGTTCCCCGCTCCATGATCAGACTCCGTGACAGACTTCCTCCAGCTACAACTTCATCTCACCTCCAATGCTGGCTGCTGGACACAGCCATGACACTCTGAGTCAGATGACTGTTCATCCACCAACAGTAGACCAGATAGCTATCACTCTGCAGCCAATCCCTGCTCTCCTAGGGATATATAAGGATTATCTGAGAACTGAGCACTTGAAAGTGCAATGTTGTCTTCAGCCCAGCTGAAGAAGCATTAGAGAGAGCGCCTGTGGATATTGTATTCCTACTCAGTGACTCCTGTGCAGATTTCCTAGCTCCAGCTCCAGTGTCTGGTTCCATCCCTGAGATCCTTTACCATTGGTTCCAGTTTGATATCCTATACCACCGGTTCAAGTTCGATATCCTGTAGCATCAGTTCCATCCCGGGGTCATCCAGTCTGGTACCTTTCCAGAGATTCAGTCATCTGCTGCCAGCACAGGGAAACCCAAGACAAGGACTCGGACCTGCACGTCAGGTGCAGCTGAGCCCAAACTCCCGTTGCTTGGATCCCTGGTGAAAACCATCGGTGTGTTAGGCTCTGCACCTCTTTTATGGGTCTCAGTTAATTTCCCAGTACTGTTCAGCTTCCTGCAGCCTCAGATTAAATCTAATGAACCTTAGCTATATAAGACCAGCCAGTTTCCAGACATCCACTCCAGAACCCACTCCTGCCAGAGACTCAAGTCCGGATCCATAGACAAATCTGAACATGACAGTGTTAACCCTCTATAAGATATTCTACACAATTACGTCCCCTCTACACAGTTCACTATGTTCTCTTTCTACACTTACACAATCTGATGGACTAATTTGTAATATGTAGCTCTTATCCTCATGTATCAAATTCCTATTCTAAACTATATACTGTATGACTTGAGCCGTGTATCCACTTGCAGACAGTGGAATGAAAGTACGATTACAACATCGTAATCGTACAGTCGTTCCTCATCCCCTGTAGTGCCTACACTGAACGATATGTCATTCAGTGCAGGCACCCTCCCTCATTCCTGAACATGGCCAATCTGTCGTTATCAGCAGAATGACTGTCTTGTTCAGGCAATGATTTATGTCGGAAAATGGCCAGCGAGAGCGCGCATCACTGGTCGTTTCCGACATTACACTGCCTAATTTATGTACGATTAATGAGCGATTGAATGATTACGATGTCGTAATCGTTCAATCGCTCATTTATATCTGCAAGTGGATAAGCGGCTTTACACACAAATATAAATAAATAATGAAATAATTTACAAGTTCATTTTAGCAAACTCCATCAATGCTTATTGTACTTCCAAATTTAAAACTTGCTGTGGATAACTTTAAATTATTTCAAAGTGGTTACTGATCCAGTATATTGAGCTAATTGTATAGTTCAAAATGTGATGATAGATTTGTGAACTTTTTATAGAATTAAAAATTTGAGCTAAATTTAAGCAAGACAAACAGGTTCAACCATATTTAATGCAATATGAACATTTATGAGCTTAATGTATAATATTTTAATGGCCAAACAGACATAGAGAATCACTGTGCACACTAAGAGTTGCAGTAAATGGCTATGTCAGAGGTTCCCAAATGTTGTCCTCAAGGCACCCCCAACAGTTCAGGTTTTAGAGATATCCATGGTTGAGCACAGTTGGTTAAATCAAACTGACTGAAGTCACCTGTGGTCAATCATGGCTATCTCTAAAACCTGAACTGTTGAGGTATGTTGAGGACCGAGTTTAGGAATCTGTTTTTTTAAATTTCATTACCTAACACATAAAAACAAAGGATAAACAAAACATAAATGCACAGCCAAGATTAGCTGTTCATATATTTCTTTTTTAATATTTTGAAGGTGTTTATATATAATATAATGTTCTCTGTTCAGTTCCTTTTCTTTCAATTTCAATATTTTTGAGATTCTCTGAAAAGTATAAAGCTGTTGAAACAGGCTGAGCGCAAAACTACTGTAGTAGCAAAAGGTGCTGCTGTTACATGGCATCCAAGCATCAAGTGTATAAACAGTATGTGGGGTCTTTTAATATGTGTTCTATGGCGGCATTTTGTGCATGTGATACAGGGGAACAGAAGCTGCCTAATGCCGCCCGACTATTCAAAGAAGATGAAGGAAAAACTGCATATCCATCTACATATGAACAGGATTACAAGATGATTTTAGTGGTGGGACAGCCAAGTGGTGGGATATTCTTGGCTAATTTGGGTATTTTTGGTTGACAACTACACTCCTTGGTCAATAATGGCCACACTACACATACACTGTGGTACATCATAACTGATGCCCTTACAAAATACTGCTATTGGACAACAGCAGCGGCTTCTACCCTCTTGGATGAGGGAGGCTGTTGCTGCCGAAGATAAGGATACAGTCGGTCCAGTCAGCCGGGTCCTGACACCTGCACAATGGATCTGGCAGGCACCTGGACCAGCGACTGCGTACAAGAGGAGGTGGCACCGCACATGCACAAAACACCAGCTTCTAGGGACTGCAACGGTTGCAGTCCCTAAAAGGCGGTTATGGCTGCCCCAAAGTCAGCATGCTCTCTGCTAATCGCAGTCCGGACTGACAGTCTCAGGGGGAGAAAACACCTCCCCCTGTGACTGTGTGATCTCTGTGTGACTGGCAGGTTGTGCTTCCAGTGGGAAGCCACTGCCAGTCACCGTGTAGTCAGTGCAGTCACGGACAACAACTGGCTCACTGAGGTGGTGAATTTTACTGAGGGTAAAATCTGACACTGGATACACACATGTATTTAATTTTTAGGCACTGTTACATCCTACTCCAGAATTTATTGTAGGTTCAAAGAGGTTGCAAAGAAATTCCTTAGTTGACATTTTTAGCTTAATTGTTTATTCTTCAATCCTCAAAAACTCCAATCTGTTTGTGGACCCTAAACCAATACTTTCAGTTCTTTGTGATCCGCACTGTATATTACATGCCTTGCTCTTGAAGTCATTTTTGTTAGTCAACCATATTAGAGGGTTTTTCAGTTGGATACATCATTATACTAACCAGGGTTTGATGGAAGACAAAATATTTAGCCATGATTTTGGAACCTTTTCCAGCGGCATGATTACTGGCAACTCTTGTTTGTCATAGGGCCTGATTCAGAGTTGTATGCAATGCTGATGTTTTCGCAGTTGAGTGATTAACGGCAATCTGCTCATGCATCTAAGTTGCAATGTGAATGTGTCAAGATACATTACCATAGCTGCTCTCAACAACTATTTACCTGCAGCATGATTGACAGATGGGGAATGTTAGGGGAGGCAACAGGGAGTGGTGGCAAGAACAAAGGTGTGTCATGACCATTGTCGACTCCAGAGGTGCGGCTGCAGCGCAGTCCAAAATTCAAATAGGGGAGCCACACAAACTGCAACCCCAAATGCTGCCAAACATTGCTGGCCTGGAATAACTGGCAGTCACTGTGACTCCATTATTTGAATTTTGGACTGTGCTGCAGCCCCACCTCTGGAGCCACCACTGGTCATGACCATTTTGAGGGATGATCCCTTACGCAAGAAATATAGCTTCGGCATCTCAGTTCCCACAGCCATTCTGTGGGACCATAGACTCATTCAGGACTGCGATAATCAAATGATCTGCATTCGATGCTGCGTATTTGTACCCAGATGCTACAACTTTTTATGCAGCCGCTTGGATTTGCAAAGCTGCAGGTGGGCATCTCAATACGTTCCTCTGCGTTTCTATGTTGTTGTTTTTTTGTTGTTTTTTTAAACACATTGGTTGGATCATCTAAAGCTGGGCATACACTATACAATTTTCTGTCAGATATCTGTCCAATCTGGCTGGTTGGAATGAAAACCTGGTAATGTATGGGAGCAAATGACAGTCGATCACTGAAAAAAGGACAAAAAAAAAATTGTTCAAATTGGTAAAACTTGTGTGTTTTAACCAATTTGTCTGAACGACTATTTTCCAGTGTTTGTGAGCAAATGGACGATTGTCATTTGCTCCCATACATTACCAGGTTTTCATTCCAACCAGCCAGATTGGACAGATATCTGACATAATATTGTATAGTGGATGCCCAGCTTAACTCAAATTATCTATTCTCTTAGAGGCTTTTTTTAAAACAATAAACAGAAGTGGAAAATATTGGATCAACAGTATGTGTTCAATAAAGACTTCGTGTAGTCAGCTACTTTTTTCTTCTATTATTAGATTAATATTAGCTAGGATACATTGTAGGTCAAACCAAAGCAGAAACACAGATCATTTTAAGAGGTTCACAAACTTTCATCGTTTTCCTTTACAAAGCCTTTTGCTCTGATGCCAGCCAAAAACATCAGACCGTAAAATCCATAAACAGTCACAAATGCAAATTAGAAAAATACTGACCAGAGTCACAGTAAAGACAGTAGTAGTTCCAGTACCCTATATTTATGTTCCCGATGTCACATAAGATAAGTCTTTGTACAATATTATTGAATACAATGGAATAATTTCTAAAATAAAATGCTTGACTGATAAAGCTATGATAAATTGTGCAAAGAATATCTAATTATTCAATGCCTTTATCCCCCTGTCACATTGTTTAAAAGCATTTCTTTTAACACAATGTGACATCCATTTCATTTCAGACTAATGCTTGCGTTATTTGATACTGAAGTAATTAGAGTTGACATCATCTATTCTTTACTGTCCTAAAAGAACTTCCAGACGGGTGTACTGTTATGTTTTATGCATTACAGGAGCAAAATGCCACAATATTTTGGAAATATTTCTTCAGAAACCAGTAATCAAATTGTTTGTAATCAAATTCTGTGCTGAGCTTTGAAAGCTGCATTATTCAATATGCTACTGATTCTTTTCTGTAATAGCAACATACTTTATTAGGAATGCATGTGGCTTTAATACATCTCCATTTGCTGATTTACAGCACTCCCAATAGACCGAAGGAAAAAAAATGCTTTCGCTCCATAGGCACTGCACAAAAAATACCTATGTGTTGCTTGTCAAAACAGTGAGTACAAAGAGAATAAGCTCTGTCACAAGTGAAATACAGCAATTAAAATACTCACTTCAGTCCTTTGTTTTCTATGCTTTTTAATCACATAATAATAGTGTGTTTTTTTTCTAGCACAACAAAATAAAAACAATAAAAAAATTAAAAACAGTATTCGTGTATATGCATTTAAAACTAATACATATTCCTGCTTAGTCAATTTTTACCTTACTTGATTTATTAAAAAGTAATATGCTGTAGTTCATTAGAAGGTGCAGTGCTATATCACACTGGGCATGTATATTGTTGCATATCTCGGCCAGTATAATACAGGTTGAGTCTCCCATATCCAAATATTCTGAAATATGGAATATTCTGAAATACAGAATTTTTTTTAGCATGACTGAGATAGTGAAATCTTTGATTTTTGTTGGTTCAATCAGGGGTGTATCTAACTATTGGCTGGGATGGCACTCGCCAGGGGCGCCGGCCGATAGGGGGGCGGCGCCCAGCGGTGCCACCGCGGCCAAATCTGTATGTGTTGTTGCTGCAGTGCTGCTGTCATAATCCAGAAGCAAGCCTCAGTGCAGATGAAGAGGGAGGAGAGTGAAGGGTGACCTGGGCCAGTCAGCCACATATGATCCGTCAGTCGGGCGATGCGGCGGTGTCCGGAGGCGGGGCAGGGTCTGGCAATACTCCAGATCACAGGCTAGCTCCGCCTCCTCTGCCCGAATCCAGACGCTGACTTGTGGAGCACAGAACGGACTGGGCACTGGCAGCACTGCCGCTGAGCTCCTCTGGGAGGCTCAGATGTGCCCGGCCCATGCGTAGATGCGGCGGCGTGACATCAAGGTCATGCACGCCGCGTTGCCTGTCTGCCCGGCTGCCCCTCCAGTCGCCCAGGATCTAGCTGTAACCGTCACCCCAGCCTTTCAAAGACCCGTGGAGGTGCCCTGACAGTGAAGGAGGAGCAGAGAAGAGATAAGTAAAGGGGGTGGGGTACCGGAGCGCACACAATAACAGACACTGATAGGTATGGGGGTGAGGGGGGGGAGCAAGCCCACTGGTGAGGAGGAGGGAGGGGGGGGGGTTGAGTGCAGTACTTCTTCCCCATAGTTTGAATGAATATACTGTTGCATTCTTGGGATATCGGTCGATTGGTAAATAAAAAAAGGGCATTTTGAATGTCGACAGTAAAAAGGTCGAATTGGTCATCATGTTGACTATCATGCTGTCGACATGTATTTAGGTCGACAGGGATAAATTGTAAAACAAACCGATCACTTTTCCCAACCACCAGTAGGCAGGGTCAATTTAATGGTGGCTACAGTACTTATGCATTCACTGGACATCCCAAAATATGATTTTGATTTGATGCCTTTAAAGACAATCAGGTTATCGTGACTCTTGAAATTCATTTATGACGTCAA